>CANSZD010003287.1:0-1200000 GCA_947648045.1 Beta corolliflora | reverse complement strand
CTTCTTCTTCACAAACAAGAAAGGCGCACCCCATGGGGATACACTAGGCCTTATGTAACCCTTTTCTAATAACTCTTCCAATTGGGTCTTCAGCTCATTCATTTTTGCTGGAGCCATATGATATGGGACTTTGGATATTGGGCCAGTTCCAAGCATTAAGTCTATAGTGAACTCCACTTCTCTTATTGGAGGCATTCCAGGGATTTCTTCCGGAAAGACATCCTGAAATTCATTAACTACAGGAATATTCTCCATCTTCTCTTCTTCTACCCCCAACTTTTGTATGCTACATAAATACAATGGATACCCCTTTCTTATACAGTTCTTGAGTTGCATAGCAGAAATCATTCTTGGACTGGGCTTCAAACTGATTTTTCTGTAGGTTACTTTGACTCCTTTTGGACCTTTCAAGGTCACTTTTTGGGCTCTGCAGTCTATTTCGGCTTTGAATTTCCCCAACCAATCCATTCCCAGAACAACATCTATAGGTCATCTAATTCAAATTCAATTAAGTCTGAAGGAAAATTTGCCCCTACTATAGTCACTAAAACATCTCTATATAATTTAGAAACATCAATGACTTCTCCAGAAGGTATGACTATATCCATGCTTATAGGTTCGGGTTTTCCCAACTTAAGTTTTTCCACTAAGGTTTTGGAAATAAAAGAGTGAGAAGCTCCTGAATCAAATAAATTCTTAACTGGAATAGAAGAGAAGAAGAAAGTACCAGTCACTACGCCTGCAGTCGTTTCAGCCTCACGATTGCTCATGACAAACACTCGACCTTGATTGTTCGCCTTAGCCTGATTGTCTCCTCCAATCCCATTCTTAGGAGGAACACGGTTATTGGTCACCGATCGCTGGGGGGTCCTTTGCTCCCATTACCTCCCTGATTCTGGGTTGGCTTAGAATTTGTTGATGTTGAGTCTTTCTGGAAGCACTCATATTCTCTATGGCCTAACTTGTTGTAGATCCCGCAAGTTACCGCATTTCCTTCACAACCCTTCCCCGGGTGGTTTCTTGGGCATCTTTTACAAAAGTAGACTCTCTTAGACTTTCCATTTTCAGACTGGCTACGATTGTTGTTATTCCCATTGCTCTTGTCATCTTTTCCTTGCTTGAATCCCCCATTAGTCTTTTGTCGCTTGTCTCCACCTTGGAACCCATTACTAGACCCCTTCCTTTTGTCTCCAGGTTTTGCTTCTATCTCTCTTCCCTTGATCCCCAATAGATCGGCAGCTCTCCCATACACTTCATCTAGGCTATCAAAGTTAGCCCCTCCCAATTTCCCTTAAGGTTAACCCTTGCTCAAATCGTTGAGCCTTCAAAACTTCAGTTGGAACCACTTCACGTACAAACCTCATTAACTCTATGAACTTAGAGTAGTACTCGTTGACAAATCATGGTCCCCATCCTAAGGTTTGTAAACTCTAGGCACTTCTTTTTCCTTAAGTGAGGTGGGTAAAACTTGGTTCTCAAGGCTTCCTTAAATTGTTCCCATCCAAAATCTCCTTGAGTCGTTAAAGACTCCTTCCTTTGAGACCACCATAAATCATCTTCCTCCCTTAGGTAGTATGTAGCATTGTTGATCTTTAACTCATCAGTGCATCGGGCAAGAGAAACAACTTATCAAACTCCCTAATCCAGTTCTCAAGACCGGGCCGGGTCCTCTTTTCCATTATAGACAGGTGGATTCCTAGAGGCTACTTTCTTAAACACATCACCAGCTAGGTCAGGTTCTTGTTGACGGTTCAGTTGAGTAGTCATAGCCTTAGCCAAATTCTTGGTCAGAGAAGTCAACTCCTTAAGAGTTGCTCGAGTCTTACATCTACTTTTGGGTTTACTTGCCATTTCTTCCTGGGTAAGAAACAAATATGTACTACTTATTAGGTCATCCTACTAAATTTGTAAATCATACAACAATCATGATTCATAATATGATTAACATCAGGCACATAACATGAAAAAGGAAACTAAAATTTCATTTATTAATCTTCCTTAAAAAGGAATGCCAACATATTTAAAGAGTAGTAGTCTAATTCCAGAACTACTAATTATTAAATCTACTAACAACTACTAAAATATCTAAACATTTTCCTAAAAATTTATAAATAATAAAAATCAGGTGAATCGAAGTCGGAGTCATTTTGATCTTCTGCTTCAACAGTAGCTTGGTGTCTAAACCATTCATCTTCAGACATAGGATGATATTCCGGAGATGATGAACTACCCTCTGTGCTTGGCAGGTTGCTCTGAATATTGGAGGGTTCAGGACTAGTAGTAGATTCATGATAGGAATGGCTCGGAGTTTGATATGCATTAATCATGTCTTGTACTTCTTGTTGCTCTTTCCACAATTCAGCATATCGGAGGTCAATTATGAAATAAGGTACGGTAGCTAGCCAAATTCCTTCTTGGTATTGATCCACCATGTTGGGCATTCCATCCGATAATTGCAATACATTATAATACTTATTGAATAACCAATGATAGGCTTCAATGTAGGGTAAGTGTTCTAAAAGTAGAGCAATGGTTGGTCCATGATAAATAAATTATTGGTATCCTTGCTCTATTAGAAAGTTTGCATACTTCAGAATAGCACGCACATAATCAGTCACAGTTTCTGCATCTCTTTTTACTAGAATGGGTACGAAAAATGGACTATGACTTGCCATAATGAATCTGTGGTAAAAATTACAAATAGTAAGTACCACGCATATTGTCATCAAGACAATTAAATCTCCTTCCTTATGAAAATTTAATAACATTTTCACATTTAGCTAGACAGAATGTCATACAATAATTCATAATAACAATAATGCGAGTGCAAATAAGGAAACAACAAAAAAAATTCAAACTATTTGTCTTTTCCAAAAGATATTAAGTATATATAAATATGTATATAATAAGTTTTTATTCTAAATAGTTTTGTCAACCCTCCAACAAAAGCAATTATATGCAAAGTTTTCGAAGTGTGAGTTTGATAAGTGCGTTTCAAACACACTTTATGGACTCCTTTTAGCTCATTTTGATCCTCTTTCTCCCCTTTCCTCCCTCTTTCTTCTCCCTTTCCCCTTCTATTTCATTCACTTGATCATTCTTGATCATAGTGACATTTTACTAGATTTTCAGTCATTTTTGACCGAATTTCTAGTACATTTGCTTTCACCCTGGTTTGCCATGTTCTTAATATATGTAGAACTACCTAAGATGGCTATGAGTTGTAGAGTTGGCAAAAGGAAGCACTGAAAATAGAGCACACGTTGAGAAATGGTGTGCTTGCACCATGCCCCATGTTCGCTCGCACAAAGGAACACATAGTGCCATAATCTTATATGGGGAACTTCAAATGAACATAACTTTTAAACCATAAATTGGATGAAGGTAATTCCAGTTGGAGGTGAAAGCTCGTTTCGATAGCTTTCCAACGACTGGTCATAATCTTGATTTGGATAAAAAACGAAGAAGTTATGTTCGTTTTAAGCTGAAGTGTCCGACCAGATCAGAAAGAATGGTGCGCCCGCACCTTATTTTGGTGCGCCCGCACCATTTAAATCTGCGAAGAAAGAAATGCGTGTTTTAATAACAAGAGTTGATTAGTTTTTGGAGGATGCATTATTTTTGGAGTTTAGAGAATATTACTAGGGCTTACTTTAGAGAGAAAAACACTTTGCTTATTCTTAGATTTGAGATTCATAGATTAAAGTTGTTGATTATCTACACTTTCAAGGTAACTTGCATTAATTTAATTTCAATGTTTTCAGTTTTATCCATCTTTTAGATTATCAATCTCTCCTTTTCCATAGTACTAGTTCTCTTTTATTATAGTTTCATATTTGTTATTTTCATTAGATTAATTATCTCTTAATCATGATTAGCCCTAGATTAGTTATAGATTTTATGTTTTTACGCTTAGAATCCATGATTAGTGACTAGTCTCTTATCTACGGTTAGGGTGAAAGTATGGATTAGGGTTTAAATGTATTGTTAATGTGATTGTGATGATTTAAAGACGTTTATGCATTGATCTTGGTGTTTTGAGGCCTTAGGATAGATATTGATCACATTTGTGCTTTGGTATTTTGATTTCAAATGTTCTTAATTGAATTATGAACTCTTTTATCATCCCCATGAATCAACTTAATTTCTAGGCCAAGATATTGGGTAGAAATTAAGGGGATCCTATATTAGGGGTTTTCCAAATTCATTGGATCTCTTAATCAATTGACTAAAGACCATTCGAGAGAGGATTTAGTTGATTGATTAAGCGATCATTCTCGATGACCATTCGAGAGAGGACTCGAGTATTTTAGAGGAAAACTAAACCTTGCGTAATCGTTGCCTTTGAATCACAATTGCATTAATAATCGTTGTCCACTTTGATCCATGCTAGTAACCTTAACTCTAGTGTCTTCCTTATTCATATTTTCATCTCATACTATTTGCTAGATCTTTGATAATAGTTAGTTTTAGTTGTTACAAAAATCATTCAAAACCCCCAAAAACCCTTCAATTAGGTAATTTAGACTTAATAGACTTTGATTAATCCCAATTTCCCTGTGGATCGACCCTTGACTTGCCTTTACTACGTTCTTAGTAATTGCTTGTTAGGAGTTATAAATATTGTTTGAAAAGCGATTTTTGGTGCCTCAACGACACACTAAAAACCTCTTATCAAAATGGCGCCGTTGCCGGGGAAATAGTGCTATTGATTGAAGTTTTTTTTTTGTTTGAAATTGCTTAATTGGTTTTTTTTTACTTTTTTTTATTGGTTTATTTTGTTTATCTTGTTTTTATTTTATGTGGTAAGTGTTGTTTATATGAGTCTAGGAATTTGTATATAATTTTTTTTTATTTTTTTCCTTCTTTTAAGAGAATTCCAAAAAAATGGCAAACTTCTTTTTTCCTCAATATGAGGATGAACCATTTTGGAATTATTATCAGAGATTTGAGAACACTCTTCTAACTATGTATAAACTTGAGATTTGGGAGATGTATGAGGTGATGTATGAGGGTTTGAATATGCATACAAGAGAAATGGTGGAGTCTATGTTTAATGGTGAATTTCGATCCCAACACTTTGATGAAGCATGGAGTTTCTTTGGGTGGCTATCTAGAGACACTTATGAGTGGGACCATGGAAATACTACTTTCTCAAATTTAGAAGATGTCTCTAGCTGTGAACTACATGTCTATTCTGAAATTTTTAATTCACTCAAAGAAAATATGTCCTTGTTAAAGATGTGTGATTCTATGATGGACAACATTGTCGAATCTAGCAAAAGATCAATCGAAACATTGGGTCGAATTATCGATAATCAAAATCACTCTTGCATGACTATAACCAATGAAGATGATGATTGGATATGGATGACAACCCCATAGTAGAGGAATCATTTGTTGAGAAAGCTTACACTATAGAGTCTAATGATGTTGAAGAAGTAGTTGATGAGACTTTTGTTTCTACTTATCCTCTTCATATTCCCTATTCAAGGAAACTCGACTTAGTTCCTTCCTTCCCTATCTTATTCCCTCTCCTCAAAGTTTCACCATTGGAAGAGCATTTGGCCTCTTTAAACCTTCACAATACTCGAATGGAAGTCATCGAGGACATGATCGAGCTTAAAATTTGCAAGGATTATCAAAAGGAGAACTCATTGTTTTCTTCTTTTTATTTGAATTTTGATGTTTATTCTTCATACTTTCGAGGATTGAATTTGTGTGTAAACTATTAGGTATATAATAATGCTACATTCATAAAAGCACCTGTCATATAAATATAAAACAATTATTAAATTATGAAGGATGGGTAATATTATATTGCTACGGTATGTTGCTACGGTGCCCTTCAAGCCTCAATAGACCAACATATATCAACCCTCTTTCTAATATGTTGATCATGTCCCATCTTATCCAACATTCATGTTTGGAGGGGACGAAGGATGCAGCATTTATTTCTTATCAAAGGAAAAGAAAATATGAGTATATTTATTAGAAACCGTACCATGGGGAAGAACTCAATGTGCAAAGCTGGCCGCTAAAAATCTATAATATGTCATGTAATATTGCAGTAGATTACTTTAATACTTTAACCCTAATTCTAATTGAATCGTTAATTCCAATTGAAGTAGGTTACTTTAATACTTTATTATAGTCAATATATCCTTTTATATATTTTTTTACAGGCCTTTTGTATGTTACTTTAATATAAGATTTTAAATATAGTATAAATGGATCTTATTTTAAAGTACTTTTTAAACACTTTCCAATGGTACAAAAAATATAATTTTACGAACAATATATTAAAAGTTATAATCAATGTACTATATTTAAGTTTTTCATTGTGAACCCAACTCTATTTATTCTTATCCTAAACTATATTTGTATTTTAATGAATTTGGAACTCTATTTATACTAAAAAAATATATATATGACATGACATTTAATGAGCGCGACAAATGGCGTCTAATGAGGACGCCAATTGTCGCGCCCTCGTAAGCTGGCTTTTGTACTCTACTTTATATATTAGTGTGATGATTAGGACCCGGGCAAATGCCCTAGGCTTTTCCGTGAAGAAGAGGTAGAGTTTTTAAATATTTACACTCCTATTTTTGGCCGTTATTTTTGTCTAACATAGAACAACTAAAAGTTGTAATATGATTTTGTCATTATCTTTGATGTTGGTTTCTAATTTATATGTTGTCATTAAGAAACTCGCTATATCATTAAGAAACATATTATATCATGCATAAACTATTATACCTGATTGGTTCAATTGATATCCTTGACCTTTTTATTTACAATAGCATAGCACATAAGTTTATTTTTTGTTCCAATGCTTAAGTCATCAGTATATGTTCTAGACCAATGAAAAGTTAATGGAGAAAGTTCAAGATAAAACTTACCTTTCTTTAGTACTCATTGTTTTTACAAATCAAATTAAAGTACCTGTCATATAAATATGAAACAATTTGTTAAATTATGAAGGATTGGTAATTAATATTGCTACGGTATGTTGCTACGATGCCCTTATCAACCCTCTTTCTAATATGTTGACCATGTCCCATCTTATCCAACATTCATGTTTGGAGGAGACAAAGGATGCAACGTTTGTTTCTTATTAAAGGAAAAGAAAATATGAGGAGTATATTTATTAGAAACCGTACCTTGGGGAAGAAATCAATGTGCAAAGCTGACCGCTAAAAATCTATAATATGTAATTCACGTAATTAGCTTAAGTGAAAATGAAATATAGGTAAGAAGACTCAATGTGCAATGTTGACCGCTGACAATCTAGTATATATAACTTTGAATATTCTAATTCTAACATGAATAGATTTTGTAAAACAACCCTAATTCTAATTGAATATCTTATAACAACCCTAATTCTATTGAATCCCTAATTCCAATTGTAGTAGGTTACTTTAATACTTTAACCCTAATTCTAATTGAATCGCTAATTCCATTTGCAGCAGGTTACTTTAATACATTAGTATAGTCAATATTTCCTTTTATATGTTACTTTAATATAAAATTTTAAATATAGTATAAATGGATCTTATTTTAAAGTACTTTTTAAACACTTTCCAATTGTACAAAAATTATAATTTTACGAACTATATATTAAAAGTTATAATCAATTTACTATATTTAAGTTTTTCATTGTGAACCCAACTCTATTTATTCTTATCGTAAACTCTATTTGTATTTTAATCAATTTAGAACTCTATTTATATTCAAAAAAAAATGGCATGACACTTAATGAGCGCGACAAATAGCGTTCAATGAGGACGTCAAATGTCACGACCTCGTGAGCTGGCTTTTGTAATTCTAATTGAATCGCTAATTCCAATTGCAGTAGGTTACTTTAATACGTTATTATAGTCAATGTTTCCTTTTATATGTTACTTTAATATAAAATTTTAAATATAGTATAAATGAATCTTATTTTAAAGTATTTTTTAAACACTTTCCAATGGTACAAAAATTATAATTTGACGAACTATATATTAAAAGTTATAATCAATTTACTATATTTAAGTTTTTCATTGTGAACCCAACTCTATTTATTCCTATCCTAAACTCTATTTGTATTTTAATCAATTTAGAACTCTATTAATATTAAAAAAAATGACATGACACTTAATGAGCATGACGCCAAATGTCACGACCTTGTGAGCTGGCTTTTGTAATTCTAATTGAATCGCTAATTCCAATTGCAGTAGGTTACTTTAATACGTTTGTATTGTCAATGTTTCCTTTTATATGTTACTTTAATATAAAATTTTAAATATAGTATAAATGGATCTTATTTTAAAGTACTTTTTAAACACTTTCCAATGGTACAAAAATTATAATTTTAAGAACTATATATTAAAACTTATAATCAATTTACTATATTTAAGTTTTTCATTGTGAACCCAACTCTATTTATTCTTATCCTAAACTCTATTTGTATTTTAATCAATTTAGAACTCTATTTCTATTCAAAAAAATGACATGACACTTAATGAGCGCGACACATGGCATCCAATGAGGATGCCAAATGTCGCGACCTCGTGAGCTGACTTTTGTACTCTGCTTTATATATTAGTTAATAGTATTGGGACCCTGGCAAATGCCCGGGCTTTTTCGTGAAGAAGAGGTAGAGTTTTGAAATACTTAGACTCCTATTTTTTGCCGTTATTTTTGTCTGATATATATCAACTAAAAGTTATAATATGATGTCGTCATTATCTTTGACGTTGGTTTCTAATTTATATGTCATGAACACACTCACTTTATCATTCAGAAACATATTATATCATCCAAAAACTACATATAATTGCCCCTAGGTATGTTGTCAAAAATCTCTGTATAGACAATGTTCCTTGTATAGTTTGATGGAGCAGATCCCTGGTTGTTATCAATGAGTATTCGTAGTCCCTCCTTAATTATATGATATGATATGATATGATTATATATATATATATATATATATATATATATATATATATATATATATATATATATATATATATATATATATATATATATATATATGACGTGGGAGCAATCTTGGGACAAAGAAATAGAAGTGATAGAACTCCTTGAGACTTTGACTCCCAAGTCCGAACTATTCTAGAAAAACTAATCCTAATTATAGTTCAAAAAGGATAATTATTCTAAAATATATGGATAAATCTCTTAACAATATAAAAGGCACATCGACATACAACATTATTACTAATCATTGAATCTAACGTGCAGACACACTTGTAAGTTGTAAACCATGGAGGAAATCGAGAATGGCCGAAATCCGACTAAGCCAGAAGAAGACCGATTGAGTGCACTTCCCGACGAGATTCTGGTCACCGAAATTCTCTCTCTACTCCCAATCAATTCCGCCGCTGCCACCGCCGTCTTATCCCGTAGATGGCGTTACCTTTGGACTACACTCACCACTTTAAACTTCAGTGACTCTGGAAAAATCTCACGTGAAATCACCGCCACCCTCAGTGACATCTTACGACAGCTCACCTCGCCGAAACTCCACACTTTCGATCTTGAGCTGAACTCGCTATGCAAACTACGTAAACATTATGTAGCAGCAGAATCATGCTTACGTGAAATATGTCGCCGAAATCCGGACCATATTAAGTTCATCTCAGTCTCACCATTCAGTAGCGAACGTAAGTTGTTCAATGTACCCGCGTTTTTGTTTAAGAACGAATCACTGGTAACTTTGGAATTGTCAGGTATGCTTAGCTTCAACTTCATGGTTGAAAATATTCAACTACCTAATTTGAAACACCTTAATTTGTGTTGTCTTTTCGACACCCATCCTTGGTTGGAGACTCTATTTAGATGTCTTCCTATGTTAGAACAATTAGAGTTGACGTTCCAGAGCTACCATCAGCGTCAGAATGCAGATATTTCGATTCTGAATATATGTGCTCCCAATTTGAAGTTATTGACAATACAGATTGAGAATCAGAGTCGAACACAACGCACCAATATCTTTATTAATGCACCCAAATTGACGCACCTTTCGATATATGATCCGCATTCATTTTATTACTTTCGCCATAAACCAACTACATTAGTCAAAGCACTTATCAACTTTACCCTAGAAGACGAATTTGGAGGCGATAGGGAGGGGATGGATGGAGGCAAAGATTATATTCACCAAATCTCTAAATTTGTTGGAGGAATGTCTAATGTTAAGAAGCTTGAGCTAATTCTAGATAGCGCCACCAATATATACAGCTATCTCAATTTTTGGGAATATAGGCTTTGGCCAATCTTTCCTAATCTAGCCGATCTTGAGGTGAGCTTTGATGATGTTGGTCTTATTGTTTGGAAAGATTTGCTACTCTCGATGCACCGCTTTCCCAACTTAAACCAACTTGTGGTGCACCTAAATATGGATTGCAATATTTCAGTGGAGCGTTCAAGTTGGTGTGCACCAGATTCTATACCAAAATGTTTAGTGAATAAGCTCAAGAGAATAAAAATATCGGGACTTGGTGTCATTCATGACGAGCTTAAGTTACTAAAATACATTCTAAGTCATGCAACTGTTTTGGAAGAGCTTCACATATGTGTTTGTAGCGAGCATCCAACTTGCCCAAAAACTCAACTATTGAATGAACGTGAGATCTCTACGTCCTTGTTCAGATTTCCAAGGGCCTCTTCAACTTGTGAGATTGTATTTTCAGGGTTGCTTATCCAAGCATCAAGCAATGCCCTCTAAAAATGGACACCCTACGTGTGAATTGATCGGCTTTGGCGCTCCATAAGCGACTTCTTCTTTTCCAAAATACAACGTTACGTTGCAGCATATACATTAATGCATATAGGGTTGTATCAAGTGAGGGACTGTGAGAAGAAGAAAGAGCCACAAGGGAATATCGATCTACCATGTTTCAGCTCATACGGTGCACCGGACGGCCCGTTGTTCCGTGGCTAGAGTGTAGGCTTAGTGTTTTTGAGGTTTCGGATTATGTTAATTTCTCTATGCAAATTGGAGAACAATGCAGTGCTTGAATTCTTTATATGCTTTGCTTCATTTAAGTATATGTTAGTTCTTTTGTTCTAGCTTACATGATATTGCCTAGCATGTATGTGATTGAAGAAATATCATTATAGTGATGAGTTGTCACACTTATTTAATTGAAGATAGTTTGTAGGAGCATATATAGGTCTATCTTAAGCTAAAAGGGTATTTGGAGACTGAAAAACGTGACTTGTCAAGCTTTTGTTATACTGTGAATGAATATGTGGTGTAGTTGCAGTTCAAGCTAAGCTATGTTTTAAATTGATTTTTGTAGGTTGCAGTTTAATATTGTTAGAACTGGCGCATCCTTGTGTCTTTATAACAAAACAAAATGAAAAAATGATCTTCCATTGCATGTTGTGCTGAACCTATTATATATATATATATATATATATATATATATATATATATATATATATATAGAGGTAGGATCCGCCGAAAACCAATGTTAAGCTCGAAAACGAAAACTTGCTCATTTTACAATTTTTTTGCTCATTTTACCAATTTTTGCTCATTTTACGATTTTTGCTCATTTTATGATTTTTGCTCATTTTATGTTTTTGCTCATTTTAAGAAAGTTTTGCTCATTTTGGCAAACTTTCGCTCATTTTATGAAGTTTTTGCTCATTTTATGTTTTTTGCTCATTTTATGTTTTCGCTCAATTTAAGAAACTTTTGCTCATTTTACAATTTTTTGCTCATTTTATGTTTTTTGCTCATTTTACATTTTTGCTCATTTTAAGAACTTTTTGCTCATTTTATCTTTTTGCTCATTTTCGAAACTTTTTGCTCATTTTATGTTGCAGCTTTTCGGCCAAAGATAAGGAGTAGTTTTCACGTGATCCTATATATATATATATATATATATATATATATATATATATATATATATATATATATATATATATATATATATATATATATATATATATATATATATGTTTGCCCCGTGTACTGAGTACTTGTTTGTTTGCTTTCGCTTGGCAATCTTGGGGGCCATTGGGTCATGTTAATTCTCGCTATGAGCAATATTACTTAGATGAGGGTACTCGTGTTGGACACGGGTATGTGTCTTAGTACCCGACTATACTATTTTGTGTAAACTTCTCATGATTGTGGCCGCAAATGAAGTAAATACTGTATTTAAGTTAAAATGAAGAGTTCGAGTAACATAGATTATCATTTTTATTGCATATGGAGCCTATTCCCCAACTTTAATAGTAGCACCCTCTGTCTCTTCCCCTCTTCTTGGGGGTGGGAGGGAGGGGAGTGGTGAGGATAGCTACAAAAGATTGGATAACAGCGGGTTTTCAGAAAGAGTTATCACAAAAGAGACGCCAAAAGGAGTCAATCCCTCAAATACTCTAATTTGTTTGACCTAAAGATTCCAGATTTGGAGCTTTTATGGCCATATTTTGCCACCCGAAGCGATTATTAGTGTTGTGAAATGTGTATCTTCTCTATATGTTAGTGAATGTCTCATATTCTACCACCCAACCCTCTTTTTACTATGAAAATGTATAATTTTTACTTTGGAGCTCATTCAAATTTGGATTTCAAAGTGAAAGTAGTAAGTCTCAAGTCCCAATATAATCATATTAAGTGTGTAAATGTATTTTAATTTAGCAATTATATATAGACAATATAGTCCACAATATTAAGTACTTTGATGTCAAGTACTCCCTTTTTCCATTTCCCAAAAAGTAATAACAGCATTCCCCCTTTTTAAGGAGAGAACATATTTTCCTTACTTTCCTTATTTTCATAAAAGTTAGTTTAATAGAATTCAGACTAAAAAAAGTTTACAAAAAAATAGCAAAAGTTCAAAAAAAAAAAAAGGTTAACAAAATGGTAGGGAGTAGTTTTGAAAAGTTCGGATAATTATAATAAGTTTAAGAAATACAAGTTGAAGAGGACAAAACCTTAATGGGTCGAGCGATAATCTAAATTGTTGTATGTCCTATATCTAGCGAGTAATAAAAACATTTGTTGTTTATTCATTTTAGAAAGGTCAATTGTGTGGCAAGATGTTAGTAAAAAGAAGAGAAATAATCATTATAGAAATGTTGTTATACATGAATATTTTAAGAAAACCTTAAATTAAAGAATCACCTTAATAATTGTTCTAAAACAGAAATGAGCTAGCCAAATGTGCACAATTGCAGCTAGATAGACCAATAGCATCAATCGAGTAATTACATTAAATCAAACAGCATATACCTTCACCTACATGTCCTACACCCTTTGCACCAAAAAGGAAAAAATAGTGTCCTACACCCCTAAAAAAAACCTTCCAACTACAAAACTTTGCCATTTACTACAAGTTCTTAGCATCAGAAGTGACATCCAATTCAAAATGAAATGGTTGTCCAGAACAACTGCTTCCTAGTGGAATTTTCCACAACTCCGATCATGCTATGTGCTCTCTAAACTCTAAAGTGCCCAAAAATTCAGAAGAGCTAACCACATGAACCACAGCAAAAATGGCCTACGCAGAACCATACTTGATGTTCACAGTCACACAAGCGATCGATGTTCATTTCACCAATGACCTCTAACAAAAAATGTGTTCACAGTCACACAAGCGATCGATGTTCATTTCACCAATGACCTCAGAGCAGCCTCAACATCAGCAAGTGGTTGACCAGCATAAAGCTTTAACTCTCCCTTCTTTAGAACAATGACTTTGTTGTCCAGTGATTCTGCTACTTCTTTAAAATCCTGTAATATCCAGTCCTAAAAAGTGATTATTGTTTCTGTTACCAAGTAGGGGAAGGCAAAACGTTATGAGCTTTACCTTGTTTGACAGTGGTGCTACATCTACAGCAGCATCTGGCAGATCCTCAAAAGCTAATTCCAGAAGATAACTAAAGTTCTTAGCATCATTCTGATCTTCAAAAGCAACAGTGTAGGATGAGTATGACTGATTCTCTGTATCAGTATAGAGCCCTATGTTATAGAATCCCCGTTGTGCTTCACTACCAATACCTTTTTGCATCAAAATGACCTGAAACAAGACAAACGTGGGAAGCTTAAATTTCTATACAATAATTTGAAAGTGCAACAGCAAACAGAAGTGGAAAAGAATTTGATTAAAACAAAAGGTTTTCCAGCTTATTTGATGAATATGTAACACAATCAGATAAATGCATACAAACAATGAAACAACTACAACCATGTGAACTGATTCAAAGCAACAGTAGAAAAAAAGACCATATTGTAGAAAACAAGCTTCATATTTCAGAGTGGCACAAAAACAACATGACCAACGGTAATTGAGAAGCTATATTCTAATGACAAAATTATGACTTTTGAGAGAACTTCAGATCATGTTCATGACAAAGCTCTATCAGCCATCACGTGAAAACAAGGCTGTAGGTCGAAGAATATAAGGATAAAAACCATCAAATTGCAATTGCGAATAGTCTTGACCAGGGAAAGGTCTGCGCGGAAGAAGGAAAAAAAGACCCATCCAGTTTCAAGTTCGATAAAGGACCTAGAATGCAAAATACACTAGCTTGTCACACAAGGCTTTAGATTTTAGAGCAAAAGATGTGCCTAAAGGTGTGGAAGTATATCACATTCAACAACAAAATCCACAAAGTTCAACAGAACATATTCATTATATATTGAAAGAATCTTCAATCTCTGTCCAAATTTCAGTTACCTTGCTATTCAAACTAAAGTACTGTTTTATTCATTGATAGGCGGAATAGGAGGGAAAATGCTATGAATTGGCATGCATAGGTTGAGCATATGTGAGGATGATTAGGAAGTGAAATATGGACTTCAACTGATAATTTTCAACTTACATAAACTAAACAGAGTTATCAAGTATTCTAGAGGCTTGAATCTCTCACAAGAAAGCTACATAAAACTATATAGAACTCTCACAATATTCATCATGAGATCCCTCTTTAATCTTCTCTATTTATAGCATTTCTTCTTTAAGTAACTCTAACTCCTCCAAAAAAGCTCCTACAAAAGAATGATCTTGAACTTTCCTAAAGGCCCCTCTCTAATAGGCTAAATTCCTTGCAGAAATGGAAGGCTTCGATCGAGGCAAAGAGAAAACCAAAGATCTTTCCTTTCCCAGTTAACAGTACTTCAGAATACTTGTGGACCTTTGGAGGAATTAAAGCCTCCCTCCCTTCTGCCTTAGCTTTTCCTTGTATATCTCTTTCCATTAACACTTCTATCAATACAAAGTATAAATGAGAAGGCGTTGGACTACACATCAGAGGATCAGGGTGTAATATTCCACAAAAAATTGATTGCTTCGTCACCATTACATGCAAAATAATTAGAATATAAATGGCATCATTAAGCTTGCAAAGTTATACTCTTACATTTAATTGACTAGACTCTTCCATATCGAAAGAAACTCCATCTGTTCTTTAATACTTCTACTTTATTCCTTTTTGGGTTGTTTATAAATACTTCCACCCTTTCTCTTTTTGGCAAGTATAGGCCCCCTCTAATACACTTTCTCTATCTTACTTCTATCAATCCTTTACCACTTCACTCTTATATCAATACTAAACTCCTCTTGTTCTTTAATACTTCTACTACATTCCTATTTAGAAATAGTACTACCATTTCTGTTTTGGGCAAGTATAGGCCCCACTAATAAACTTATCTCTCTTACAATTCTCTATCACTTCTCTCTTACATTTGTCAATACTTCTAATGTTTCTCTATTTCAACAATATCACATGAATTCAGTATTTTGAAATTTGTGCCATTTTTGGTAAAAGTATTAAAAAAAGGAGGGAGTGATAAATATGTTAAATCTGTTTAATTAACTACAATGATGACCTGACATAATTAAGTTTGTGGCAGTAACCACTATGAAAGAATGAGAAACAAAGATCAGCAGGATTTATCTACTCACAAGAACATATGGAAGCCTTGACCACCAAGGATCAACATTTTCTTGCTGGTTCTTGTCTGTGCTCCGGGTTAAATTGCTTCCTAGTTTGTCAGAATTAGGTTGGCCTTTCCTTTGCGGTGTTGCAAACCTCTCGGATGTTGTTGGGGCAACATGCTTATTTAACTTCCTTTTATCTTGATTAGCAACAGTTCTGGACTTTTTTACTCCAGCACCCTCATCCAAAATTTTCTCATTGCTAGAGTCCTGGACAAGACCTAAAGATTTAACAAATAACTGAAAGATGCGTAAAAGATTTTTTTTTTTTGTTTTTAGGTACAGTCAATTATCAACAGCAGAAATGAGACCTAGTATTCTGAAAGCCATCCAATTTAAAGTGAAGTATACACCAGCAAACATATTCCAATTAGATAGCATGACTAAGATAACACTACATAAGAATGTTCTAGAAAGCATGAAAGACAAACATCCTCTTTATTTCCTTTCTGGAGTTTCTTTTCATGCCATGGTTCTCATGAAACTTCTCAAAGTTAACTTTTCAAATTTGTCCTTAAAATCTTTATCAAGACTTTTAATGTAATAAATATCATGTACATTATTAATTTTTTACATTGCATACATTTTAAGTTTCCAATCCTTCTCTCAACCGCCAAATCTTTAGTGGTTAACTCTCTTCACACTACCCTGGAAAATCTCCATTACATCATTTACCCCAATCTGCAGAACATGAGCTACTCGATCATCAAGGAAACTCTGTCTCAGGTATGCTTGGGCTTCTTGGATTATTTGTACAGCACACAAAGAACTTGGGAAACTATCCATTTATTTAAAGCAGATGAGTTAAGTGCGAAATCAACACTATACCTCTGAGGTGACAAAAGCTTATTTAAATGAAAGTATCATTCTAACTCCTGAATCCTAATACCTCCATGAGGTTAGATGAACCTCCACAGAAACAAAAACCTTAATTAAAGAAAGTATTTACTTCTAATTTTCATACATCTCTAAAACCAGACCTAAGAACTAGGATTCAGCCATTTTAGAATGGAAACCTTGCTATATATTCCGCGTTTCCGTGTCCCAAAAGCTTTTGTCAATCCTTTTACTGATCAAAATTAGGCTTATCTTCTAAGACAGCAAAGAAAGAGGCAATTTCCGAAGGCAGTACTTTAAATTGTAAATAAAAAAAAATAAAAAAAAAAATAAGATTCAGTAATCATGATTGACAGGCATAAGAAGGCTACAATGTTTGTTGACAACATATCGAACAATAGGATTACCTCTTTCTGAACCCTTGTTCATTTCCTTGCTCAACGTTTTTGCTGACCCGTTGCTTTGCAGGGCTGTTGAACCTCTTTCTGGTTTGGCACCCCCATTCATTCCCTTGCTCAACTTTTTTGGTGTCCCATTGCTTCCCGAGGCTATTGAACTATTTGTTTCCTTGTCCAACTTCTTTTCTGCACTCTTGTTCTCAGACATCTTCCTAGAACGTTCGATGGCGTAGATTTTTGAGATACTGGTATCTTCTCTTCTTTATCCATACTATTATCGTTCTTTTCAGGAACAGTGCCATCAAGAACATTCATTTTCCCGTTTACGTCATTACTAATTTCAGTTTTCTCAACTAGTTTCTCATCATCCATATTACTCTGCTTTTCTCTTACTCCATTTGTAACTTGAAATCCTTTAGGTTTATCTCTGGGTGTAGCCACGTGACCTCTAAATTTATCCCTCTTCTTAACAAACAACATATTGTCTTGTTTTTTATCATCCAAACCCTCATTTTTCCCCTCCTTCCAAGCCTCCCCTGATATATTCAATAAATTGACATTCAGTGGGGGGGTGCCGCATACGTTTTCCTCAACTTACTCAACCGCCCATCAACTTCCTTCACAATACCACTATTGATCCTAAAATTATCACTCTCAACATCCTCACTATCATCTTCATCATCACTCACATCCTCAAAATCTGCTTCACCATTTTCTACTTTCTTCTTTTTTCTCAGCCTCTCTGACCTCCGATGCCATCTTTCTTATTTCAGTAATCTTAGCTTTCATTTCTGCCTCATCCACATTCACACCAGCCCAATTCCTAATAAAAGCATTCCCATCAATCCCCACTTCTGCCTCTCGCATCTGCAACCTAGGATCCCTTTTCCGATCCCCACTTACCAAAGTGCCATCCTTCTCTTTGGGACTATCTGAACCCGTTACCCAAACAGTAACAACTGTCTGTAGAACAAAAAGTCCCACAAATGAACCAACAATACCAACAACGGTATGACCTGAAAATAAACCAAAACCCACCGAATTTCGAGCTTCCAAATCTCTAACAACCTCTACTTGACTCATCCCAGATCCATATCCACCAAATGTCGTCTCCAATTCTTCGACAAAACTAGAGTCCGATTCCTCCGCTGTAGGCTCTATCGAAACCTCAACATTTGGTTCAATTGGCTGAATGGGGGATACTATTGGATCTTCCCGAGGGACATTATAGGGTTTAGTAAAGGTTTTAAGGATCTTAGGACGCAAGTAGTTTTTCCTCTTTGTACGCCTCAAAGACGACGAGGGTACACGAATCGAGGATCGAATCATGGTAATTCTAGATGATTTGTGAGCCTTGTATGTCATAAAGGTGGCAAAGGGATAAGGCAAACTCGCCAATGCCACCATTTTTCCCACTCAAACTCAACTTTTTGATTCTTATCTTGCTACACCCTATGAACAACCAATATGATTCTCAATTTTCAATGAAATGAAACAAGCAACAAACTACTGGATGTTAAAATTGCAACTGAAATAAGACGCTACATACTGGAGTACAACTGAAATAAAATCGATTGAAGAACCCTAATTCCCATAATTCATACCCTTCAACAGTAAAGAAAAAGTAAACCCATATCATCAAATTCAGCAAATCATCAATCCTAATTCCTAATTTCAACGGCAGTAAAATTTAACTCTCCCCCAGAAAAATTAAAACAGTAAATTTACCTCGAGTGACTAAGGCAACAAAGAAGAGAGAGAAAATGATGCGTTCTAAATTTTGAATTGGGAGGACGACGGAGATACAGACATATGCACAAAGCATTAATGGGCTTATCCAAGACAAATCATTTTAAAGATTGGATAATAATCGCAAAATGATGTGAAAAACCAGGACGTACTAAAATAATCACGGTGATAGATATGGGTAGATACCAATAGTAATGGAAAAACTACCCCTAAACTATTGTAATAATTAATAAATATTACAAAGAATAGATACCAATAATTTCAACCATGTTTTATTTGTAATAAATATTACAAAGAATAGATACCAATAGTTTCAACCATGTTTTATCTTGTTTTTTTGAGACCGTATACAAGAGGATATCTCGTATAAAATTCTAAACGAAGATAGATTATCTCTCATAATTCAACATATAAATTTACCATTTACATAAAAGCTTATGAGATCATAGAAGAGTGGAAGCAATCAAGGAAAACATTAGTAGGCCACCATATTAGCTAGGCCAATAGAGTTATAGAGGCCTACAAAGTTGTTAAAATCGAGATTCTAGTTTGAATCGGAAACGACCTATAGAATCGAATCGTAAAATCGAATCGTAGAATCGTAAGATTATATAAACACGTATAATTAAGATATTGCACTCAATTTTCATTTAATATGCTAAAATTATAAGTTAAAAGACCTAAAAATTAGAAAAAATAGTTGTTTACCCACTATATTAGCAATAACTAACAATATATATCTATTATTTGCTTTGTTAGCATGATTTAAATTTGCGAGGTTTTATTTAGTCAGAAATGTATAGAATCGTCTAGAATCGTGAATCGAATCGTCTACCATATTTTGAATCGTAAAATCGTAAGATTTTAAGATTTGAATCGTGATTTTAATAACTTTGGAGGCCTAGATGGTCAATGTTTATTTGTGATTTGAAGTGGGATCTTAAAGCATATATATATATATATATATATATATATATATATATATATATATATATATATATATATATATATATATATATATATATATATATATATATATATGAAGGAGTTGATGATGCCAAGATTAGTGGATTTGAGATAATTTAAGAGCGTTTTTATGTTAAAACTTTAGCTGTTGTTATTTTAGATAATTTAAATATGTCATTATATATTTATTGTTTCACCTTAATGCACAATGAAGTACATTTTTATAATCATCATCTCTCACCCCACTCTCTTACCTTCCTCCCTCTCTTACCACAACTCCATAAGGAGTCTTCCTAATACCATTTTCAAAAAATTAATGTTTCTATTTTCCAAAGCTACACAAATAGACATTATTTATTTATATCTCCCTTCACTAATAATTCTTCTTAATGACTTTTTTTTTTCTATACTTTTTGTCATCGTTAAGGAGTAATATTAGAAGTGAAAAAGTGAAGAGGGAAAGGGATTTTTTTTATTGTTATGGAGTATGATGATCTAAAGGGCGATGGTATTTTCAAAACCTTCTACCAATATTTTTGTATATCCAAAAACCTATTAAGAATCAAGCCTAACCTCTTTATTATCTATTTATCTCTATTACTTTCTTAAGGCCTAGATGGTTTTTACCTTACACTTTAAGTAGAGCTTTTTACATGTTAGACTAATAATTTGAGACTTGTTGGTGCAAAATCAGTTCGTTGACCCTGCAAACAAGTTAATGGACACCCAATAGTTTAGTATTGAATGCCTTGGGAGACTTAGTCCCTGGGGGTTACCGGTTTTAATTAGATAAAACCTTGCTAACGTACTCTGTTGCAATTTAATTAATGATCAAATTACAATAAATTAATTTCAGGCGAAAAGCAATAAATAGAGCAAACAATAATTAAACTTTTAATTAAAGTGTAGAATTCCCATATATGCCACAAACTTAGAGATGGATTTTACAGCACACAATGGATAAGCCAGGCTGAACGACTAGAGGGGAATCACGAAGGCTGTTACCTCCATGGTTCCTTGCTTCAATCGGAGAATTAGAGATCTTGTCTAATGGCGCCAGAACATGCTCGGATGCCAAAGCTAAATCTAAAGAACTAAACTATAACCCCCAAAAGGGGGTTGGGCTGTAATCCCCCGTAATTTTATAAATTTTATAAATATATTTTAATGTATATTTATATATATTTTAGTATTTAAATGATTTACTTCTTGAAAGATTGACTATTTGAAAGTCAAAGGAATTATTTAATGATTTTAAATAGTCAAATATTTTATATAGTCATACTTTGAAAATTATTTAAATAGGTTAAAACACATTTTGGTATAGTAAAGAGAATTTAAATTGGGTTAGAGGAACCCAACTACACAATTCACCCAACCATTAAATATTATTTTAGTCCAAACACCTTTTCCTAAGCCCAAAAGGGGGAAACTATATAAACCCCAAAATTTCCTACACTTTATTTTCTTTCTCTCTTCCTCCCCCAATCTTTCGGCCCTCTCCTCTTTCTTTTTTCTCTCTCTTTTTCTTTTCTTCTCCTCCTCTTTGTGGTTCACGACCAATCGCCGCCCAGCCGACTAGCCAGCCGTCGCCGCCGTCTCTTCCCCCGCCGGCATCCTTTTTCCTTCTCCTTTGCTTTGGTTATTTTATTCCTCCTTAAGTTTTATTTAATGCAAAGTTTATAATTTTAAGAATTGTTTTTATATGTTTATGTTTAAAGTTATAGTTGATGATTTAAATATGAATCTAAGATTATGTAGTTTATGTAATGAAGTAATTAATATTTCAGATTTAATAGTTATGTTTAAACTAGGGTTTTAAATATCAAAGCATGGATTTTTAGGGTTTTATAAGTTGGAAAATCATGGTAGTATATTGTAGTTTATGAAATTGAGTATTCTTATGACTTTAATTGTGTTTAAATATGTTTGAAAAGGGTTTTATTAAATTATAAGTTGCTGGAAATTCTGTAAGGATGCTTATGATGGAGTTTTTATGATCAAATTATGAGTTTTTAAGAGTTTTTAACAACTAGTATAGTGGTACTATACTAGAAGGCTTTAATAATTAAGTTTTAATGATGGGAATGGTTTTTTAAACACTTTTAAAGGGGATTGAAAGTACTTTAGTATTGCTGGAAATTTCTAGAGTATTGATGTTGGATATGTTTGATTATTTTTAGGCGGAGAATTCTCTTTAGACGACTTTTAAGCTTGTTAAAATGGACTCGAATTTTGTCTACACAAGGTACGTACATACCTATGTGTTGGTTGGAATTAGTAATTTAGTATCATGTCCTAAGGATGGGATTTATGTAGTATCATGCATAGGGAACTATTTTAGTTCATATGTGATTTATATTCAATTGGATTTGCATGTTTTATGCCGTTGTGTGAAACATGTTGGTTATGATGATGATCTTATGTTTGTATGGAATATTGATGTAAGCATATGGGATTTGAGAACTTTATTTTATTAATTCACATGAGGGATTAATATTTATGTTGGTATTGGATCATGATGGAATCATGTTATTCCCTTTGGATTATTTAACTACTTTATGAGGACCAATGGCCTTATTTGGTAAGTTGGTTATTTAACCTATGAAAAGGTTGGTTGGTTGTTGACTTGGTTCAACAAATAAGTAAAGGTTATGGATTTAATTTTGGAATTGTTCTTGGATTGTTAAGTTGATGATCACCTTATCTAATCCTAAGATAAAATGGAAGTTTATGTGTCTTTGATGGTTATATTATTTGTGTTACTTGTGAGTCATAACAAGCGAATAAATTATTAATCATTTAAAGTGGAACGTGAATAGCAATAGCTTTAGACTTGTGCACGTCTGAAGTGTTGGACTAGTATGAGTTGGAGTACATGGTGGTAGCACATGGCTTTTCTTGGGACCAAATTGATCACCGTGTCCTATTTTTTATTTATAGGTTCCTCGATATCGTAGGTCAGGGGAGTACGGAGTCGCGCCCGTACTTCGTCTTCTAAATTAAAGACTGGTTTGGTTTGGACAACTCTTTCCATTGCCTATTCCATCTAATAGTAAGGTTTCGTAAGCTCAAGCTGGAAGCACAACAAGAGAGTGTGTTCAGGATGGATCTCATGTATGTCGTTGTTGTAAGTATTCTGTATCTTGTGGGCTAGGAAGATTATAATATTATTGTGGCTATTATTGGTAAGTTTTAAGAATTATACAATCTCAAGGACTATTTAAGGTTATTATTGTATTAGTTGCTCCACAAACCACGGATTTAAGTTCAGTTTCCGCTGTCAATTATAAGTACTTGTGTTTAATTAAGGTTATGAATTTTCAGGGCGTTACAGAATGGTATTAGAGCTGAAACCTAGCCGAAAGTACGGAGTATTAGACTTTGCACCGCCTAGGTATGATCCTTTGGGAAATTAGATGATAAGGAAATTGAGGTTAATTGATGACTATTTGGGTCATTAGAATTAAGATATAAGAATTTAAACTTAAAAGTATCATCTTTTGAATAATACTTAGAGATTGGAACGAGCTTAATTTTTGGGTTATTAGAGTCTAAGATATGAAATGCTGAATGAAAATTTTGAGGTTTTGCCTAGGTATGAATTATGTGGAAAGTTAATCGTTGAGTGGTTTCTGGATTAATTGATAACTATTTGGGTATTAGGGGACTAATAAATTATAAATGATCTTTTGAGGCATGAGTGACTATATTTGGAGACCAAGTTAAAGAATATTAGATTTTGTGGTGATCAGGGGTATATTACTTTTGGGTGACAAAAAGGGATGAGTTGTTAGGATTTCTAAAAGAATTTGATGAAGGGTTATTCCAAGGCCAATGTTATGACATATTATGATATAGTATGATGGAATTGCATTCATATGATAATTTTGGGGTTCGAAAATTTCAGAGAAAATTAGGATTTCTACTTGAGGAATTAGAAAGTAATTAACATAATTTCAGTCTTACAGACTTGAGCTTTAAATGGTTGAAGTACGTCATATTGTGATGTAAACTTATATTGGATGTTATAGTTTGTGATGAAGAACGAAAATCATGACTTGTGAAAGAAGCATTAATTTAAGAAGTTAGATTAAAGTATTATTTTGAAGGAATAGAAATGTGCTACTTGGAAATATGATAG
This sequence comes from Beta corolliflora, assembly GCA_947648045.1. NCBI lineage: Eukaryota > Viridiplantae > Streptophyta > Magnoliopsida > Caryophyllales > Amaranthaceae > Beta > Beta corolliflora. Next base: position 1,175,941 of record CANSZD010003287.1, on the reverse strand, counting down.
CTACATGGAGTATAATTAGAAAGTAAGCATTTGGAAGTGAAGAGAAAAATTAATTTGGGGAAAATAGGTGTTTGATTCCTTGAATATTTTTACTAAGACATAATTTTTGTGCTTTAAAGTTATGAGATAATGTTAAATCTCTTGATATGATTATTGAGATAATGTAATATATAGATTCCAGTGATATGTTGATGAGGAAATTGAAGTTTTGATAAACCAAACTATTTGGGTTGATAGAGTCTTAAGAAATTAAGAGCTTGAATGCTTGATGTTAGCTAGTTAAGAAACTTAATTAGAAATATGTTATGATATTGTGGGAAAATAAACGCTTAACTTTGGGGCAATAATAATGATATTGGATGAAATCAGGGACATGAAAGTAAGCAATCAAAATTTAGAAGTATTGGTGAACAATTTTGCTAGATGAAATCGTTATTATAGACGGGACAAAATTTGATGCTCACAGGTTTAAGTGTTATCCATGGAGTAATATTATATGATATCTTAGGAATGAATTTTATTCAACGAAGGTTTGCGTGATAATTTTTGGGTTTTGTAGTTACAGAAAGCAAGGGGGTTAAGATTCTTCCCTGAGGGATTAAAAGGTAAACAAAGATTATTTCAGCAAAATGAATTTGAGTTTAATAGTTAGAGTACATCATAATGTTGGAGGTTGTAACTAGTTATTAACCGTGACCTTTAAATTGATAAGTGAAGCATTGCATAAAAATCTTATCTTAAGGATAATCAAGTTTACAGATTAATGTGTACTTGTTGTGAAGCTGGAAAGTAAGCATTATTGAGATAATCATGTTTTGAGGATTTGAGGCAAGATGTTTAATTATTGCGATGATATAACATAATCTGGGAATGTGTGAAAGAAAATGTCAAGTACTCAAGGGGGCGAATAGAACATATCTTTGATCAAAGTGGAGTTGTGATGAGGATTATGTCACTGTTGGGGTAATTCGAGTTTTGAGCGACTAAGAATCTGATATTAGGTAAAGAATTAGATTATATATAAGCTACAATGCCATCGGGAAAATAGATGATGAGACATAAGAAATCAAAATGAGAAAGTAGTTTGAGTGAATAAGCTACAAAGTGATATTATGTTTATGAATGCATTATGATAGGACATAAGGAACGATCAAGACATCAAATAATAGCGATTGAGAAAAGAAAGAGAAATTATAACTAATGACAAGGTTATCGAATTATATAGCTACTGCTAAAGAATATGCAAGTAAAGTTTTGGAAATTTGATATGTATTGTGTATTATCTTTGGGTTATATGATTAATGTGATCTAGAGACCTAATTGAGATGGAGAAGATAGTACAAGAACTTAAGCTCTTCTTTGAGTGATGGATCAACTTACTCCTAATTTGATGGGAACTACTAAATGTACGAAGTTTATAAGGGATATATCAATTATGATAGTTGATTTTTCAGACTTAGAACGTTTGGGAGAATAACGGAAGTTGTATTACAATGGGCATGATGACTTGGGTTAAGTTGACAATGCTTACCATGAGGTTTTGTAACTTTGCGTGCAAACCTGAAAATAATATGAATTGAAGGCTCCTGTTATATGAGGATATTTCTAAGATAATACTAGTGTATTCACTTGTGTGTTGATGGTCTCAAGGTAAAAGCTAAAGATATGTATGATGTTATGAACTAAAGTGGTTAAGCATAGTCTATACCAGTATATAAATAATGCAGTATGGTTATTGTATATGAGTTACCCATTAACTAATGTAATTGATTTCAGTTCAAACTGAGCTCCAGTTTCGAGGACGAAACTTTTTCTAAGGGGGTATGGATGTAATACCCCAAACTTTTAATAGTAATTTTGATTATTAAATAAAAAGCGATTTTACTTTATATAAAATAATAACGATTAAGGCTATTGGAGTTTCTAAATTATTTCCAAAGTTCTATTTATTTTGATAAGTGATTCATAATGAAGTTTTTATCTAAACCATTAACATTTTTCTTAAACCAAACTCATAATGTAAATGATTTTGGAAATTTGATTTTTGGGTCCATTCTAATGTCTAAAATTTTAAGCCCAAACAAGTTTAGCCCACACTACCTTCTAAATATGAAAACTAAAGGAAAAAGAGAAAAGATGGAAAACCCATCCTCCTCTTTCTTTCTTTCTTCTTACGTGGAACTCCCAATCATGGAAAACCATGGTTTTGCTTTTTATTTTCCTTGTATTACAAAACCAGCAAAACTTCCTACCAAACTCTTGCTCTCACAATCAGATTTTGCCCATAGAATTTTAACGAAAACAAAGGTTCAAGCCTCTTTGTTTCTTCCAATTCCATGGACTCAAATGGTATGAGAATTTAAAATTCTGAAATTCATCTTCTTTGTGAACCAGGGCTCTATAAATAGGGAGAATTGGTTGAGTTCTTGCATCACAAAATCAGTCAACAACAACTCAGAAGTCAGAAGTAAAATTCCAGCAAAAATAACCATCATCACTGCTCCACCATCCTAGCACCACCGGCGAACCACCACTCAGCATCCAACCCATCTCCTCTGCTTTCTTTTCCGCGCACCCTCGCCTTACTCTCTCTCCTCTTCGTAACCTCACTCCTACCGCAGAACCACCGCGGCATCACTTCTCTCTCGTCGCAGCACCACCACCTGGCCCTCTCTCTCGCCGTCTCGTGGCCATGCTGCCACCGCAACCCGACGTTGGCCAATGCACCATCACCGAGCAGCCCATCCTCCTTTTCGTTGCTTTGGGTTGAAGGGGACCAAGGTGGTCTTTTTATTCTGAAACCAGTATACATGTTAAGTCAAACATGCTAAGCCACTTAGGTAAGTTACTCTTATTAAGTTGTGGTATATTTCTAAGCCCATGTTACTATGACTAAACTATATATACATTCCTCTTAAATGAATTTTTATTAATCAAGTATTATCTTAGTAATAATTTATATTTGCACTATCAATTATGATTTCTCACTTATTTCACAACTTTCATGATTCAAAGTTTTTAATATGGTTTTAACTACTGAAGTCAGCTTTTATTATTTTGAATTCTCAATCTTATATTATACTTTCTTAAAGAAATTTCGAACTAAAATCGTATTTCAAAATGGCTTATAATATTTTCTTAATTAGTTACTAATTTGGTACTATATGCTTCTGTTAAGATTATAATATAAATCGTTGCTCGGAACTCAGGAAGAATGATTCTCAAGAGTAAGGAAATAAGATTATTATACTGCAATCGAGGTAACAACTACTGCTGGTGCCCGCAATTCCTTTCAAATATGTGTATGAAATATGATTACACTGTGAGTTAGTAAATGTTTATCAAATCAATTATTCTTGAGTTGCGAGATGATTATTATGATTTATTGATTCATAAATACTCTTATGAGTTCTATGAATTGAATGAATTGTCATGAGCTATTATTTATAAAAAGATGATATGATATGATATGAAATGATTTGCTACCTTAATTATTGAGGTGGAGCTGAGCTGAGCTGAATGATTGATGTTTATCACCTATGAATATTAAAAGTTATGAAACATGATAAAGTAAAGTGAAAGAACTGGTTTACTGAGCTGATTGGCGGTCGTGCACGTACCGAGCTGTTTACTGGGGCACTGACTTGTTACTGTTCACTAGGGCACTGGCCCGTTACCGGTGTAGGGTAATGCCCGGGACACAGGTCCTTGCACAGTGGGTGCATACACATGGCTGGGAGACGTCCTAGTGCTCATTGATTTTGCAGCAACCAGAGTAAAAATGGATAGATTTATAAAGGTGAAGTTAAACGAATGTTGTTTTCAGAAATGTTTGAATTATTCTTTCCCCCTATTTGCAAATAAAGTGAGTTCAAATAAGTCTACGTTGCTGGGGTAGTTTGTTACTGAGCCTCGACTCATAACGTTTTGCTTTTCTGTTTTAGGTATGGTCAGACAGTTGAAAGATCATTGATAAAAAGGAATTTTGTTCATGAGTGTTAAGGAATCTATTATTGTTAAGAATGGCACTAATAGTAAGGGTTCGTAAGCTCAAGCTGGAAGCATAACAAGAGAGAGTGTTCAGGATGGATCTTGTGTATTGACGTTGTTGTCTGTATTCTGTATCTTGTGGGCTAGGAAAATTATAATATTATTGTGGCTATTATTGGTAAGTTTTAAGAATTATACAATCTCAAGAACTATTTAAGGTTATTATTGTATTAGTGGCTCCATAAACCACGGATTTAAGTTCAGTTTCCGCTGTCAATTATAAGTACTTGTGTTTAATTAAGGTTATAAATTTTCGGGGCGTTACAATCGTCGACTACAGGTTTGAAGATGATGCATCATGGGTTCTGAAAGTTGGAGAGCTTTTGTTGAGTTTTATTATTTATAGTGGACTTTTAATTATGTGGTTGACTTTCGACTTATTGTTGGTTTGACTTTCGTCTGACTTTTGGGAGTTGACTTTTGATTGACTAAGTTTTACTTTCAAAGTTATATATTATTATTATTTTCCGCTGTAAAATTCTGAATAAGCCGATACATTATCACACGGGCGATAATGCTTTGATAATTCTTTAAGTTTTATATTAAAAGGTATTTTGGAAAAGAGAGAATTGTCGGGGTGTTACATGGGCTATGCTAACTCTAAGCTACGCTAAGGAATTAAGAAATGCAGTTTTGATGTATTGTTCGTGTGTCTTTTTTCTTGATGGTAGTTTCTCTATTTATAGAGAATCATAACATGTAACTTCCATGCATGCTAGGGAGGGAAAATGTTTGAATCATACTTGATTCAAATCTTAACCGTTTTCTGGCGCTAAATGCACGTTTGTCTTCATGTTGAATCATCTTCTTATTGTCTTTGATTATTTTGCTGCCTTTGACCTTCTCCTCTTGACAATCTTGACGATCTTCCTTTGGACTTTGTTGACTTTGACTTCTGTTGACTTTGTTTAATGGGCTTTATACTCGTATTAGGCCCTCATATTAAAGCATAAATTAAACCTTTTGAGGTTTGATTCAATGTATCATAATAAATGTTACTTGACATCCGAAAATGGTAGTAACAAATTGCCCCCCTGATTTATGGAGTGATGCACTTAGCACTACACAAATTATAAGCAGAAAGGGACTTCTAATGGTTATAACCAATATCATCCAATAATATTCTAAATGTGATTTCTTCCATTGTTCTAAGGTGATCAATAAATGCTCTTTTTGGATGACTAAAAGTGGTTGGGAAGAATATCTTTTCATGTATTCCTTCACCTCTCTTTCTGGTTGTTGTGAAATCTATTTAGAAAGTTTCCTCAAGATTCACACTTGCAAGGTTATTTGGTGATAACCCACTAGGATTTACGTTGTAGGCCATGAGATCATATTAAATCTGACATGCACATTTGCATTGCACTAAGACCCTTGATAATGATCCATCCACCATTTTGTAGACCTTAACCTTCTTTTTAGTTCCTTTGACAAAGAGCCTTTTCAAATATCTCCAAGGGATGTTAGGCTTCCTATCTCTTCTGTGATGACTTTGCCCCATGATTTACAAACTAGAAGAGACGTCACATGATCAGTCCTTTCAAGTTTTGGAAATATCAACTCTTTGACGAGATCTAAATTAGACCCTATTTGGAAGGTCTTAGATTCTCTTCTATTTTCATAGTTCTGTAGCATAGCAGGATTGTCTCTAAAGTATTTTTGAATAGAGGAGGTCCATTTTATAGATTCATGCTTAGTAAACTCATTCCTATCTCTAGATATGACATTCATTGCTTTGTGGTGATTCGAGCATTTTGATGGGTATGGCATATCTTTTGGAGCAATTTGACGAAACATGGGAAGATGTGTGTAATCCATCTTGGTTTAAGTCTAAGATCTTTTGAAGATCACATATATAAAGACTTGGGGTGCTTTAACTGTCTAATAATTATTTCCTAACCGCTTAATTTCGTAGGAAACTAAAAACAGTTTTTTAGGGAATACAATTAATAAATGGGTGTATGACTGATTCAACTTGGTGAATCAAAAACTTGTGCTAGAGCGAATTAATCATTGAAAATATATTATTGACAAGACTACCATTTGAGGTAACATTGTTACATTTGTACCATGACTTATCTTCTTGGAGATAGAGTCACTAAGAACATTTTAATTAAAATGGATTGTATTTAGAAAAAGCATTTTGAAATGTTCCCTACACAAATCTTTATCATCATCCTGTACTCTCTAGCTTCTAACTCATACCCTGCATTGTTCTTGGTAACTCCGAAGTGATAGCCATCTTCAAGGGAGCACTTGAACTTTGCTTCAAAGAGATTTCTTTGGTGACTACCATCCCAAGCATATCTCCTATCAATCAGCGCAGTGAATATCCAGGAAGGGAAAAATGTTTCTTGGATAAGCAGCTTCCATAATTCACACAAACATTTAACGGTTTTTTCACCAAATACCCCTAACAAATAAATTTATTCACCAAATACCCCCACTTTTTCAAAATTCACCAAATACCCTTGACCTTTAAAAAAATTCACCAGATACCCCTGACATTTCAAAAAATACCCAAAATGCCCTTTTTGGCTAACGAACGTTAGTGCTCCGTTAACTAATTAACTAATTAACCTAAAAAACCCTAATTAAACCTAAAAACCCTAAAACTCTAACTAACCCTAACTAACCCTAACTAACCCTAAACCCACCCCCAAGCTCACCACCCTCCTACCCTACCCCACCCCCACCCCCACCCACCACCACCACCCCCCACAACTCCAACCCCACCAAGACCCTCCCTCCCCTCGCCGCCGCTCCTCCCCCCCCCCACCCCCCCGCATCTCCTCCCCTTTCCCCAAAGAAAATGCCTTGCCCCTTCCCTTTCCCCGCGAACTCGGTCGCTCCCCTCCCCTTCCCCCGCCACCCTGCACTGCCGTGCGCCTTTCCCCTCCCGACCACCTCGATCGCATCCCCCTTCCCCGCCGAAATAAGTTGCCCCACCCCCTTCCCCTCGAACTCGGTCGCTCCTCTCCCTCCCCTCCCCCGCCGCAAAATTGTTCGTTTGAAAGAGTGAGGGAGGGGGAGGTGCCTGCAAGATCGAGGGAGGGGGAGGCGCCGGCGAGATCGAGGGAGGGGGGACTCAACTCTAGTGCGAAATCGTTCGAAGGAGTAAGGGAGGGGAGACGCGAGGGAGGGAGGGGAGAGGGGATACGGCCGGCGCCCGGGGATGTCGAGGGGAGGGGGAGCCTGCGTGGGGGTTGCCGTGGAGGGGGTCTCGCGTCGTGGGGCCGCTGAGGAGGGGGTCTATGTCGTGGGAGCTACTAGGGAGGAGGGGAGGGGGGGGGCTCGCCGTGGTGGTCGAGGGGAGGGAGGGGAGGGGGGGGTGGGGATGGGGTTGGGTGGTGGGGCCGGTGGGTCTAGGGTGGGTTGGGTTTGGCTTAAGGAGAGAGAGTATTAGGTTTTTAGGGTTTATTTATGGTTTAGTTAGGTTTAATTAGGGTTTATTTAGGGTTAATTAGGTTTTTTAGAGTTAATTAGGTTTTTTAGAGTTAATTAGGGTTAATGACTAACGGAGTTAACCGCCGTTAGTCATTAAGGGCATCTGGTGAATTTTTTTAAAGGTCGGGGGTATCCGGTGAATTTTGAAAAAAGTGGGGGTATTTGGTGAATAAATTTATTTGTCAGGGGTATTTGGTGAAAAAACCAAACATTTAAAGTGAATTATTTTCCCTTGATTCTCATTTTGACCCTTTTTCCATCCTATCCACTTTGTGGGAGGACTTGGTACTAGAAAGAACTAGAGTTTTTGCATACATCCAGTTCATTCTTTGAGATCTTGGGAAGTTGAAGGTAGTGGAGATTTTCTTCCCCACTTTTTGCAAAATGTTAGTAGTTTGTCTTGTGATCTTTCTTCTAACTTTGGCCAAATATAGATGGATAAAAGATCTATGTTAGAACCAACCTTTATAGCGCTTGATTCAACTTCTTCAGGATTTTCTAGCTCCACTACAGGTTCATCTCTAAAAACCTGTGCCATCTTTTCTATCCATCTTGTTCTTTCATTTATAATAAAAGATCCATTGTCTTCTTCTATGCCATTGAAGGCATAACGATGATTAAAGCAGTCATCATCGAATTCAGCCACCAAGTTTGCATATGCCTTATTATTCATGTTGAGTTTTTGAACTGAAAATGTTATGATAGCATATTATGGTTATGCCTTTTTAAATAACCAAGTGGTCTGTCCAACGGTTATTTTTGCAATGACTTCTAGGACTAGTTAATGGTTAAATATATTTGACTTTTTAAAGAAATTTTGACTTTTCTTTAATTATCATTTGTTTTAATGTTTTAAGATTGTATATAATAAATCAATTTGTTGATCAATCTAAAGCTTTATAAACCATCCTGGCATTTGTGCCTAAGATTGATTCCTTGAGTCTGTTATTCATTTTGTGAACAATGTTATTTAATTTGCAACCTTTATATAATCTGGAGATGCATCGAAAAAGGAACAACAAAATAACAATTATTTCATGATAAAATCATTTCATTTGATGATGGACATCTTTAAGGAGATATCACAGGTACATAGTGTCTTAGACACGTTCTAAACTATGCACTATCATTAGAATTCCTAGGAAATTTAAAATATTGCTTGATAAATCAAGCGTGGAGATGGGCAAAACTGATGATGATTTGTGGCTCCTCGTTTTCATCAATGTTAGGATCATTGTCATCTGAGTAGTCTTCACCGGGGAATAGAGGAATGCCTCCCTCCAACAAAGTCTCATGCCACAGTAGGCAAGTACACTTGTATTGTATGAGTTTTTTGAAACTCTCGTTTTCTCACAATTGGATCACTCTATATTTTTTGTTGAATACGCCCAAACTACTTTCACAGATTATGGACTTGTGGTATGTCAATGTGAGTTCAGGGAGGAAATATGTTTTGATAATGTACTCCCCCCATGCTTTGCAGACACTCACTATCGTCAACAGCTCATCCTTGTCCATTTTTGGCCAAAGTTTTACTGCCAAGAAATCCATATCGCTTCCAACGATAGTAGCTTGGACTTTTGTTCCTTAGGATCTCCATATTGGATCTTTGGATCCTTCCCAAAGAGTTTTATGATCTTGGACTACCATTTCTACATATCCTCATCTTTGAATTCCTCCTAATCTTCTTGTATTATATCCATGTTGAACCGATGTCTCCAGCATTCCCCGGGAAAAGGAAAGAGAGATATTTGTTGTTAGCCATGTTTAAGAATTTTTGGGATTTGACGATGAAACAAAGATATTGGGGGAAAAAAATATCAGAGTTAGAATGATGTATTTATAATACAACCACTATAACTGTCCCTATTTTTTAGGATACGTGAGGAATAGGCCGTTAGATGTCCAGGTGACGTGTTACATAATTTCTAACCACCCTCAACCATTTTAAGTTAAGGCCTTAGTGGGTAAAATGGGTTCGTCCATTAACCCCTCAATGTGTCACTTCATTTTTGGGATTTGCCATTAATGGCGTGTGTAGTTTGGAAGGTAATTATTACTTTTGAAGTAACTTTTTATCCTTCATTAATAAATTTTAATAAATTTAGTATCCTAAGAGACACTCCATCTTTCTTCATTTTAACTTAGGCAGTTAAGTGCATTATTTGATTTGACAGTTTATTTTTTGAAATAAAATATTAATTTGAACAATTTTGATTGAACAAAATAAGTAATGTAAATATGGAATAATAAAAAAAATTCGAATAAAAAATAGAAAAATAGATTTCATTAATTAAGAAACTTTTACAACCTAGAATTGAAAATTTTATATTAGAATAAAAATTTACAACTTATTGTTTAGAATTTATGAGTTCTAAACTTCTAGGCCTAAATTTCTACTATGTCCTTTGGAGATGGCAGTTTGTCAGCGTCCGAGTCATCTTTGAGGATGGAGCAGGAGCAATGCCATCTTCATCATCATTCCCAGAAGGGGCAGAACCGCTCTCTCCGCTAGAGGTCTCCTCAGGGTAGTCTGAGAGCCTCCTCCTCTTGGCGAAGGGTTCGTCATCATCATCATCATCATCATCATCCTCCTCATCATCATCAGACTTAGGGTCTGATGATGGAGAGGCATCCTCTTCATCTTCTTCCTCTTCTTCATCTTCTTCTTCCTCTCTTTCCTCCAGTAATTCTGGAGGAGGAAGGAAGGGCTGGTCAACCTCTTGTGGGAAGACCTTCTGGGGTCCGTGATGCTGGACTCTGCTGATGGCTGGGGAACGTCCATTTTTGGAGAAGAGGGTTTTTTGAGAAGGTTTTGGGAGATGAAAGGTTTGGAGGTGTTTGATCAAGAGATGAGTAATATGTCATTGTTATTACACTTACCCCTTTTAAAGAGATTTTTTACCGTCTCCTAGAAAATGAAGAGTCATGCGTTCTTTGGAATGGGCTTCTCAGTCATGCACCCTTGGGAATGGGCTTCTTTAACATGACTTTAGGACCTTGCGTTTTAATTTATTAAAACTTGGCTTTAACATAGCCCAATGAAATATGACCCAAAATGAAACATACCATGCGTTATGCACGTGTTTTCTTCTTTTATTGTTTCATTTCAGTTGTGTTCCTCATAAATACCTTTTTCAAGGATTTTAGGAAAATTTAAGATCTTTCAGACAATTTTATTACTTTTCTTTATGAATTCACAACCATTACCAAACTTCGATTCACCATGTCTAGTGAAAGAGTTCATGAAGATGAGATTCGTGAAGCACTCGCTAAAAAGCGTGACGCCATGCAATATGAAGCTGCTCGCTAATTACGCAACGCCATTAGAGTAAACCTTACGACTTATAAATCTCAAGTATTGTGGTATGTGAACAAGAATACTGATCCTAACACTCCTTTAGAGGATAGAATTGCCACTATTGGTCCCTGCTTTCCTTTCAAGATTCAAAAATCAAAGCGCCAAATAGTCTTAGAGCAACAATGTTACCCGTTCTTGGACCATATTATCTTGGAGGATTATAAGCTTAGAACACTTCCCTTTTTCCCCAAAAACCCTCCCAAATTTGAATTGGCCCTTAGCCAACAAACCCTTTGAAGGTTGGATTTCAAGGTAGATGCAAGAGCATGGTTTCTACGAATGAAACCTTTTCATGACAAGTGGTCGAAGAACAAAATATTGCCCCTCTTGAGACTAGCTTCTTATGTAAACATTCCCTTTGATGGGGTTATGTCCACTGCATTACTGGCTTATTGGGACCTTGCCATCAACTGTTTCTTGTTCCGGTGGGGGCGAATAATTGTAACCTTGGCTAATATTGCCTTTATTACTGGGACTTCTCCAACGGGTAAATATGGCATTGACCTTTCCATCTTTCACCATGTTAAAGAATATAATCAGCTATATAGTCAATGTCTATCAACCTTTCGCCTGATTGCTAATCCCACTGCTAGTGCCAGCAAATGTGATTTTCAGAAATTTGTTGACTTATTCATTAATAAGGACACCAGTGAGGAAGTTACTTCTCAAGAGAAAGTACTTTTTCTTACTTTTGCCTTTTCCAAATTAATGATGTCTAGAGCTGAAGAAGTGGTAACATTATGGCTATCTCTAGCTGTTAACATCTCCTCTACTTCTGAAGAAGTAGCTTTGTCTCCTGTTCTATTGGGACAACTTTATAGATGTCTTTTTAGGAGTAGAGAGTCCTTTAAAGGTTTTGGAATTCGTACCTTTGAGTCCCCTATATTCTCTACTTACAAGGGATTTGGACCCCTCTGGCTTTTGACTTATTGGGGCCACATGTATCTACCTTGTTTGATGGTTCTCATTCCCCCTTCTGCTTTTGAAGCTCTTAAGGGTTCAGAGGAGGAAGATCTTTCTTTTGATCCCCTTTTGTTTCTTTCTAGTCTTAATGATTGTAGCTGTTATGGCAGTGGCGGGTCTTGGAACTTTTGTTATCAGGGGCTACTTACCTACTTTAGACTTTTAGTTTATATCTATTTACTTGGGTTGGTAACAAGTATCGAATACAGTGCGAATTCAAGTATGGGTACAAGTAACAAATACGGGTACTAATATTGGATACGAGTGCAAATTCGGGTATCCAATACGGCAAATCTAAAAATTACAGATTTCGGGATACCATCCTAATTATTCCTAAAGTTGGACATGGATATGAGGGCACACCTTTTTCTTTATAGATATACGATATTTATTTAATTTTTAGATGACTTCAACTTCGCAAGTAGAATAGCCAAAAGTTAAAAGTTTTAAAATGTATAAAGTAAGAAAATTTGGATAAGAATAAAAAAGATCAATAGTAATTAATTAATGAAATAAAAGAAAAACCCCTTTAATACAAGAAAAAAAAGAAGAAAGAAAAGACAAAAAGAAAGAAACGTATTAAAGTAGGAATGAGAAAAACACTCATCTTCATGTCAAACATCAGTAGTTGTGAAGTACATAACCAATGACAGCTGTGAAGTACTTCAACTGTGGTCCCTCCCTTTTCCTATTTCTTCCCCTTTCTAACACACGTTAAGTACAATATTTATTTTCCATGTGCTCAGTAAATTTGGGCCCTTTTCTTAGTGGACCGAGTAAATTAGTAATGTTGTAATTTTTTTTCCCAAAATCTTTTAGGGGCCAGGCCCAGTCCTGTCCCTTAAAAGAACTGCCCCTGTGTTATGCTGTGGTTAGCTTCAATCTTGTTTCTCAAGATGAGGTTTGGCATCCAAGCTTGATTTTTTTGTACTTCTTGGTTTTTAAGTCAAATCCTGGTAGCTGGAAAATTTTCCAGGCAAAATAACTATTTCTGTTGAGAATAAAGCTTGGCGCCATCATGCAATGCCTGCTTGGCTACAATCCCTTGACATCCACTCTAGTTCCTTAGGGAGTGGAAACTTTTGGAGTAGTGTTCTTAGGTTTAGAAATTTAATAGCTGTTGAGCCTGAGTATTTTGGCTTTGAAGCCTACAATCCACAGCTGGTAGCTAGACAATTCGGATTGGTCCAAATGCTAGCTATACCTTAATTCTTGACTCGCAATGATCCTTGGACCTCAAGGGGTCGTTTTGAAGAGGGTAGAGCCCTTGAAAGTAAAACTCTCAACCTTACTTCCATGTCCATTTCTCCTTGGAAATGGATCACAAAAGCTGTTCGAGGTTTTCATTTGTGGTGGGATCATGTATTCTCAGACAACTCAACATGTTTAGAGGCTTTGGCACGCTTTGAGAATTAACTTTTCTTGGGCTGTAAGTAATTTCTTTCCTTAGTTATTTTTATAACTTTCAGTAGGGATGAGCATTACTAAATTTTCCTTGTACTTTATGTTGCCTCTTAGCTAAAGCTGGCAAGAAAAAGCTAAGAGTGTCTGATGGCATGGAAACAGATTCTAGATACGACAAACTCTATTGCGCCACTATAGACCAAAGGGTTCAGCCTCCTGCTTCTTCCAAGGATGAAGATGATGCTTATGATCAGGAGTCTTCCTATGGAGATATCCAGATTGTGGAGGACATTCAATCCATGGGGCTAATGGAGCAGATTGACCCTTTCAAGCGAGCTGCAAGAAAGAGAGATAACAATTGCCTTTCTGCTTCCAAGGATATTAACTCCATGGGGCCAATGGAACATATTGACCCTCTCAAGAGAGCTGCAAAGAAGAGAGATTACAACTGCCTCTCTGCTTCCAAACCTTCAAGACATTCCAGCAGGAAACACCCTAAGTTAAAAGCTTCTTCTGAGGCACAACAGTATGTAATCTCTTCTGATAAAGATGATGCCAAGCCAATATCTCAAATATTTCCTAAAAGGAAACTCCCAGGAGTCAAAGCATGTATGAACACCATCTTTACTCTTTTTATAAGAAGTTTCACTCTTTTGTTTGGGATATTGACTATTTAATCCTAGGTCTTTCCGGTGTTGATGATGTTGAGCCTAAGACTCCCAGTGATCCTTCTTCTGAGAACTCATCACCTCTTAGCTCTGCTAGCCACCCTTCAGCTCGGGTACTAGGTACTTCCAAGGTGGTTGACCAAGAATTAACTTCAAAGGATGGCTTTGTTGATGAATTTGTTATCAACCATCCCCCTTTTTCTTTAAGCGATGCTGCCCCCCAGCTGGACAATGTGGCTACTTTCCCTTTGGAACCCAGTTAGAAGAGGTTGATCATCTCCGTGTGGATTCTCCTGATGAGGACTCATTTCATCAGTTGAATGAAGACCCCTTTGAGCCAAGTCCTTTAAATGTTGAAGTTCCGAGCCTAAATGCTGATTCAACAAATTTCAAAGCAGTGACTTCTCTTGCTAGGAGTAAAATCCCAAAAGATGTTATCCCTTTAGAGGTCACACCCTTGAGGAGAAATACTGAGCTTTTGGTTACCTCTATGTTCAAAGATTCTTCATCAACTTCATAATCTACTTCTGGGAATGGTTTGCCTTTCTTTCCTCGTGAATTCATTTTAGACTTCCTCTATATGAGTCCATGTCCTCATGATGCCAGACTTCACTCTCTTGCTAACTTGGCTTCTCTACTTTAAGATGTAGAAGGAAGCACTCAATAAGAAAGTGTGATGAAAGAGTCTGATGGAGGGAAAGAAGTTAATTTGCAAACAGCTATGATTGTGAGGAATCAGCCTATGGATCAGCCTGCCACTGCTAGCAGTGACCACTCTTCTGAACATATGAGACAGGAAGACAAAATATGGGAACTCTTCTTAACCTTAACAAATAACCCTTATGATCAGGCTTCTGCACAGACACTCACACAGATCTTGGAATCCCTAATCTCTCAAGGGTTTGAGTATTGGATACCCTGTCTTGACTATGTCAAAGAGATCCTTCTTCTTCAACAATGTAATACTGAAACAAAAGTTCTAACTCCAAAGTTCTCAGCTTAAAAACTTCAAGAAGAGGAAGCTTCTTTGGAAACTCTAAACAGATCCAAGATTCTTTGAGTTCTTTTGATAAAAAACTGAAGCTTCATTATGAGGAAAGGCAATATCTACAGAGTCGTCTAGCTGAGATCAATAAAGAGGAGATTAACATCATCAATGAGAAGTCTTCACTTCAGAGCTCCATTGATACTGAAAAGAAAAAACTGCACCAAGGACGAACCAAACTTGTCAATTTGAGGCAAGAGATGTTCAAAGATATGGTTGTACAGCAGGGCTTGATTCTCCAGAAGGAAAAACTTTGTAATACTTGGTCAGCCATTAAAAAGCATAGTTTAGCTGTTAGACAATGTTGGAATGTTTAGAACACAACATTTTTATTAATGCTGTAATTTTAATAATCCTTTGCTGTTTGGAACAATTTCGCATGTTTTTGTTGAAACACAGGATAATGTTGTTCCCATATGGATGTGTGATATTTCTTTAGAAATTTGCCATTTAAGACTCTATCATTTATATTACCATCTATATCCTTTAATACGTATACATTTCCAGACATCTTCTTGCGAATGATAAAGGGACCTTGCCACTTAGGCGACCATTTCCCTAATTGTAGATCTTTGTAAGCTGCTTCTAGCAGAAACATTTTCGAAACCTTATCATTCTCCTGGAATTTTTAGGCACTACCTTTTTGTTATATGCCCTAGCCACCTTTTCTTTTTGGATTCTCATTTTGGCTAGAGCTTCTTCCTTAGCCTCTAGAACATCCATAATTTCAATGTTCATTGCATGTGAATAGTCATCTCCTGATAATCCCATTTGTTGGGCTACCCTTGATGATCTTACATTCACTTCAGCTGGGATAACTGGAGTGTGCCCATAAACTAAGTTAAAGGGGGTGACTCATGTTGCTTCCCTTTTAGAGGTCCTATAGGCCCATAGGGCATATAGCAGCAATTTATCCCATTTTCTAGGATTGTTATCTATTAGTTTTGAGATCCCTTTTACTATAATATTATTAGTGGCTTCAGCTTGACCATTTGCTTGAGTATAGTAAGGTGTTGAATGCAACTTGGTGATCCCAAACTGGCTTAGACAGTCCAGCAGGTCAGGATTCCCAAATATTGTGGCCTGATCAAAGGTGATAGTTTCTGGAATTCCAAATCTTGTAAAGATTTTTTCTTCCAAGAAGTTTATTACAACCTGTGTATTGATCTTGTTGAAAGCTTGAGCCTCTACCCATTTAGTGAAGTAAACAATCACCACTAGAATATATGAATGCTTCTTAGAAGATGCAGGGTTAATTTCTCCTATGGCATCTACTGCCCATCCTCTGAAGGGCCAAGGTTTAAGAATGTACTTCAGTTCTGAAGCGGGGGCCCTACTGATAGGTCCAAATCTCTGGCATCTTTTGCAACCTTTAGCATAATTTATACAACCTTTTCTCATGGTGGGCCAATAGATTCCATGCTCATGTAACAACCATCTCATTTTTAGGCCGTTTTGATGAGCTCCACATAACCCCTGGTGAATCTCTGCCATGAGGGTTAGAGCTTCTCCAGCATCCTCACATCTTAAAAGTAATCCTTCTGGATCCTTTCTGTGTAGTTCGCCAAATTGTATATAAAACTTAGTTGCTACCATTTTGACTCTATTTGGCACTTTTGTCCCAGTTGGGTTCTGGAGATACTGGATAATTTCGTCTCCCCAGTCCTTTTCTTCTCTTAATATTGAAATTCTATAGACTTCCAATATATTTTCTGGTCCTTCCTTATCAGTTTCCCTGAAAGGCTCTAGGACTTTCTCTTGGAGAATGATATCCTCATTTTCTAAAGGTATCTCCTCCCAAATAGAGGCTATTTGAGACAGCTGATCTGCTACTTTACTTTCTTCTGTGGGAATGTGTATGAAAGTGATTCCCTTAAATTGTTTAGACAACTTTTGTGCTTTCTTTCCACACTCCTGTGATACTGATGAAATACTCCTGAATTCTTCATTCATTTGGTAAATGATCAACTGGGAATCCCCCTATATCTTTACTCTCTTGGCTCCTAATTCTAGCAGCATCTTCAATCTAATTATTAAAGCTTCATATTCAGCTTTATTGTTGGTACATGGACTCTTGAGAGTTACTGCTAGCTTAGTTGGGATTCTGCTAGGAGATAAAATATATATCCCAGCTCCTGCTGTTTCTTTAGTGTTGGACCCATCAAAGAATAACGTCCAAGGAAGGACATCTTCATCAATGATTCCTGAGTCACAACAAGGATGATTTGCCAAGAAATCAGCTAGAGCCTGACCTTTTACTGCCTTTTGTGGCACATATACTAGGTCAAACTGCAGTAAATGTAAACTCCATTTGCTTAACCTTCCTTTTATAAAAGGTTGGGATATCATATATTTTATGACAACTGTTGGAGATACCACTTCTACTGTAAAGGCCATGAAATAATGTATGAGTTTGACTGATGCATCATATAAACACAAACACCATTTCTCTGCCATGGTATACCTCTTTTCTGTATCATGCAAGATTCTACTTTAGAATGTGGCTTGCTCATGCCCTTTTTCATTTTCTTGAGTAAGGAGACTACCAATGAAGTCTTCACAGGCAGATAGATACAGTCTTAATGGTTTTCTATTTTTCCTTGGAGGGATCAATACAGGTGACTTGCCAAATCACGTTTGATCTGATCGAAGGCCTTTTGATGTTCCTCTTCCCATTTGAATCCTGATTCATGTTTTAATCTTAGTAGAGGTGAAATTTTTTTAGTTTTTCCAGCTAAATTAGCCATGAATCTTCTGACATAATTGACCTGTCCAAAGAATCTTTGTAATTCCTTTTTATTAGAAGGTGACTTGGCTACCCATACCGCTTTTGCCTTATTCTGGTCAATTTCCGTTCCATTCTTTTGAATGAGGAATCCTAAAAAGTTACTAGCTTTAACTCCAAATGCACATTTGAGTGGATTCATTTTTAGGTGATTTTCTCTCATTCTGGTGAATGACTTAACTAAATGCTCTTTATGTCCTAAAAAGTCATTTGATCTTATAAGTATGTCATCCACATAAACTTCCATGATTTTGTTAATCATGTCCTTAAAAATTGCATCCATTGCTCGCTGGTATGTGGCTCCAGCATTTTTTAACCCAAATGGCATGGCCACATATTCAAACAAGTCCAATAACTTTGGAAATCTAACGGCTGTTTTGTTACAGTCTTCATGTGCAATCCTTAATTGGTGATATCCTGCATAACCATCCATGAAAGATATGTATTCATATCTTGAAGCTGCATCTATTAAGAGATCAGCTACTGGCATGAGTTATTGATCTTTAGGTGTAGCTTTATTTAGATCCCTAAAGTCAATGCAGATTCGTATTTTGCCGTTTTTCTTAACCACTGGAACTATATTGGAGATCCAGTCAGCATATTGGCAAGGCCTTATGAACTTTGCTTTGAGGAGTTTATCTATCTCTTCTTGTATAAGCTTTGTTAGTTCAGGTGCCAGTCTCCTAGGACTTTGTGCTATAGGTTTAAATCCATCCTTAATAGGGAGTTTATGCTTTACTATTTGCCTATCAATGCCAGGCATTTCATGATGTTCCCATGCAAAGCAGTCTTTAAATTCTTTTGGAATTTCTATTATTTCCTATTTCTCTTGGTCAGTGAGGAGCTTACTTATGTAAGTGACACGTGGATTTTCATTGTCCCCTACATTTACTTCCTCCAGTGGATCATGAACCTCCTGTCTAATATCCTCACTTTTTGCCCATACTTTTTCATCATCCTCTTCAAAGGATTCAGTTTCATATAAAGTCGAGCAACATACATTAGAATTTATAAGGAAATCCTCTTGTATTTTCTAAAAACTAAATTTTTCATTACTTGATCAACAATAAGGGTAAACCCCTTACATCATTCTTCTTGGTTTATAAACATAATAAACTTTTATAAGAAAAATACATCCTAACTCTATAAACTAATAAGAGCTAAGGGTTGATCATAGTCTGGCGCCTGTTGAACATATTCATATTTTGATTGAACGTCTTCAACTTTCGGGATATCCTCGACTTCTTCAATGAGAATTGCACCTGAGTCTTCCATCTCTTAGTGAGTTTGTGACTCAAGTTGTAGAACAACCTCTATTTTGATAGTAGGAATTGACTTTAGAGAGTCCCTAATAAAAACAGAATCAGAAGATGTAATTAGACAAACTTCCTCATCTGCTTGAACCATTTCATAAGTGTCACCATTCCACAAAATTAAGACTTGGTGGAGTGATGATGGAATAGCATAATTATGGTGTAACCAATCTCTTTCTAAAATTGCATTATAATTAGTGTCACTTTCGACTATGAAGAAACCAGTGTAAGTAGTTTTAGTTCCTACTCTAATTTTTAAGATAGCCATTCCTTCCACTTTTTCTGATAAACCAGAAAAACTAGTTATGTTGATTTGTATATTACGCAAATCCTTTCTAGTTTTTCCTAGCTTTCTAAACACAGAGAGTGGCATAATATTAACAGTAGCTCCGTGATAAACCATTTATATATATAGAGTTTTTAAGCACATTTAGGTTGCATTATTAGAGCATATTAGTGCATATAGTTGCATTTTAGGTGTCATTAGCATGAATTATCTATTTTGTGCTCTATTACGCTTCGTTTGTGGTTTTCTTAATGTTTCATATAGTTTCATAGCTATTTGGACGCTTTCGAAGCGATTTTGGATGAATTGGACCATTCTTGCAATGGAAGTTGATGAATAGCGACTTTTGATCGATGAATTTATGTTCGTGGATGATTCTATAGATCCTTATAATCATATTAGGTGAAGCATCTTCCATGAGGATCGCGACATATCTTTCGAGAGTGAATTTGAGTTGAAAACGAAGAAATACATTAGTTCCGAAGTGATAAGAATCAAGACATATTCACTCTTTTGATCATAACTCGAGTTCCACAGATCGGATTGAAGTTGTTCAAGTTGCTCTGGAAACTAGACTTAAAGATCTTCGCAACGATAGGTCACACGCCCATAGACAATGCCTAGAACTCGAGATATTGCTTTCGGAAGATGACCTAGCGAAGCTGTCGTCGCCCAGCGCCCAACGGGTTGCTCTTCGATCTTCCGACTGCAATTCTGCCTGGCCCGCTGGCCTACCAGCGCCCCATGGCAACCTCGACTTGCCTAAGCGTTTGACGTGGATAAGAGCTCGTGGTCGTTGTCAATACTATCGACCAATCATCGAACTTCTTTTATTAGTTTATTTTCTTTTCTTTCACTTATTTTTGAGATTAGATTAGAGGAAAATATAAAGGGGGGATTATTTTTATTTTCTCTCTCATGCTTATTATTCCTAGAGAACTCAATATTACGCTTCCCTCTTCATCTCTTTCCTTGGAACCCTAGTTTTTGCTTCTCTTCCATTAATTCAAGTTCTAGAGGTATTTTTCCATTGTTTTCTTCTTCATTAATATTTGCCATTGTCTTCCTCTTTATTATTGTTGTTTGTTACTATTGTTTTCATTATTTCTCAATCATGAATTTTAGGTTAATTATTGATTTTGCTCTAGTTATTTCAATTATGAGTGAGTAGTCTCTTTTCTAGGGCAAAGTGAGGGAAGCCATGTTTATACCATGATGTTTATACTTTGAAGTTGATTGATTTATGATTTAGAGTTGTGAGTAATTCCAATTGATAAGTTTTAATAGTTTGATTCTTGTAATTGGCCAATATCAAGAGTTAATTTTTTTTTTGAGGGGAAGAGTTAATTAAATTGCTCATAGGAATTAGAATTGAAAGATCACATTCTTAGAGGCTTCGTTACAATTGGCAATTCTAAATATGTTAGCGATCGCACTGCATAGGTTGAATTGGAAGTGTTAATACCCGACCGAAGGATTAATCATTCCTTTAATTACTCACCCTCTAGTATATTTGTTATTGAAATAATTTATATTCTTTGATTGGTATAAGCATGGTGGACCGAACATATACCCTAGACTATTAATTTATTGATTAGACCATAATGTTATTATTAGTTTAATTCCTTCAATTCCAAATCCGTGACTTTGTTTAGTTTTTCCAAACTTGAAAGCTGAATTAAAATAACCATCTCCTTGTGAATTTAACCCTACTTACCCTACTATAGTGTTAGAAGGTTTGCTAGGATTTATCTTTGACAGGTGTACGTCAACCTATCAAATTTTGGCGCCATTACCGGGGAGACGGCTATATTTTTTTGGCTTTTGTTCTTGGTTAAACTGAACTGTGTATAATTTTTTTACATACTTTTTTTCTCTCTCTTTTCGTGTGTTGTCATGGAGTGATGTAATTATAATTTACTTGGGGAAGTTCATTCTACTTATCAAGGGCAGTATGATTATTCAGGGTATTATAATGCGAATGATTATGTGTTTGATGTATCATATGATTATGAAAATTCACAAAATTTGTGCATGAATTTCTACGAATATTCTCATTACCCTTATGAGTCTTATGTGTCTGATTTTACCCCTTGTTACCAACCTGAAGTCAATGATTATTCTCAACCCAAGTTATCTAAGTGTCCGGAACTTTATAATATGATGCAAGAGTATATTGTTAAACAAAATGAAGAATTAAATGAATTGACGCATGATTACCAAAACATGGCGAAATATATCGAGTTACTTGTTGTGCAGCAATCTACTAACCAACAGGTCATACTTGATGATACTGTTATTGGTGTTGAGAATTATACTTCGGAGGAGAAAGGGGTTGATTTCACTCATGATAATTTAGTAGAAGGTAAGGGTGTAATTGGTGAAGTTGGTAGTGAGTGTCTTTATGTCGATGGATCCATAGTTGAAAGTGAAATGTCTAACACTTCTTCGATAAACTTTTCATCTACATATGAGCCTAACGACATTTCACTTCTCTTACATCCCCCATCATGCTTTCCCGACCCCCTTTGAATGAAAGTAAAACAGAGGAAAATATATTTCCATCTCTTTACGATTCCGATGGTGAAGATTGTTGGAACGATGTTGTAGATTTAGTGGAGAAGATGAACCATTAGTTGTGAAGTCTATGATTGAAAAATCATTGGTTGTGGAACTTTTGGCTGAACAATCTTGTATCCAAAAGCTGATTAGTGAGAGTGAAATTGTAGGTAAAAGCATTATTGTTGAGCCTACCCCACCTTTTTCATATGTCCTTTCTTTACAGAGGCCTGATCTTTGTCCTTCATGCCCTATGTTAAACCCTCCGTACTTTCTACAGAAACCTCCATTGCATGATACATTAGGCCAAGTCAACCTTGATGCTCAGTTTGAAAGGTTTGAATTGCCTAAGGCACAATTAGAGGGAAGTTGTAAATATTCTAGTTTTTCCTTTTCTTTTGATTTTTCTTCTTCTTATAGTTCTTTTTCTTTTGATTTTATTAACTCTTCTAATTCATCTTATGCCCTATTTTTTAATAGTCATGTGCTTGTTTTCAAGCCATATGTAGTGTCGAATGACATGTTTGCAGGGGCATTTGACAAGTTACTCAAGACGTTGGATTCTTCCGATTAATGATGACTTGAGTAAGGTCGTGTGTACCTTAAAAATCAGCGCTTATCGGGAGGCAACCCGACTTTTTCATTTTTTTTGGTTTGACTAACTTTGCTAATGTGTGATGAAGTCTTTTGCTAAGTACAAGCATAGCCAAGTTTTTTTTGGCTAAGTTCACTACCGAATTACAAGTATCGATTGTGGTGGAGGTGTCGATGCCTTTTGACACTCCCTTTGATTACCCACCCGTTTTGTAAGTTGTATCTCTCCCTTATTTAATTCCTCTTTGTTCGAATTGAAGACAGTGTGCCATTCAGCTTGGGGGAGGATGTTTGCCATCATTACTTAGCGCATGTTAGTTGCATTTAGAGTATTTATTTATTGCTTTCATAGGGTTTGTACCACTCACTAGGAGTGGGAGTTTACGTGCAACCAAAACAAATTGTACTGCTTTCTTAGTTGCATTAGCATATTTCATCTCATATTAGACTTCATCTCATTTTAGATGCATCTGTATATAGGACTATTGCTAGCACTTATTGAGAACCTTGCTGATATTTTACTACAATTCCTAAGCATAATTCATCTTGTTCATGATTCTTCATAGCATGATTGTTTTGCAATTTATTGTTTGTGGTAAGATTGATTGATTTCTCTCTGGCTCGATTTAACTTTACTGTGCAGACACTTAACCTAAGTGAGCTTTTGTGCCTGATAAACTGACGTATCTGTGCCAGTCCTATTACATCATGTGTGATTAGTTCCTCAGTTGTGGCATTGATCTTGATTTTGACTTGGTACTGCTTGATATTTGATAGTGCATACATTTTGACATGATTGAGGCATTTAATTTCATGATCTTAGCTCCAGAGTATTCTTGTGTTCATATTATCCTTCCTCTAGCCCTGCTGAGCCTTTATGACTGTCTTTGATCTATACCTACATTACAAGCCATTGGCCTCATTTGATTATTGTCCTAAGCCTAAGCGAGTATTCGTTTTGGTTCGGTTTGTATTGAATTGAAGTGCTCTATTTGTGGTTTAGAAGGATGGAAAGTATGTTTAGTGAAATTGGAAATTGAACTGAAAGTTTGAAAAAAAAAAACAAAATGAAAAAAAAGTGAAAAAGAAGTGAAAAAAATAGATGAGAATAAAGTGAAATGTAAAGGGTTATTATTGAATTTCTTGAATGAAAAAGTATTGGTTATATTTGGCGATTGTTGGTTGTTGCGTGGAGTTGTGACCCTTCTTGGTCACGTTTTCACTTATATGATGCTCCCCCTTCTTGGTTTCTCCACCACAATTCCCAAATTATTTTTCATACCTTGAACCTCGGCCTCATTACAACCCTTAAAAGTCCTCTTGATCATTATGTATTATATTGTTGAGTATTAAGTGAGTCAAAAAGTCAAAGTTAAAGAGTATATGCCTCATATGAGTTGACTTGATTTAAGTTGAGTGTCATCGTCTACCCCTTAAACACATGAGAGATTTAAGTGCACGTAACTATAGTGAGGTCTGAAAAGTTTGGTTAAGTCCAGCTTGGGGGAGATGGTTTGTGGTATGATTGGAGAGTCGATTGTGCTACATGACATGCTATGCAGCTTTGTTCAGGTTTTATTTCGATGCTTGGCTTGTGTAGTAATTATATCTCTCGTGATTTCAATTGAGTGTTTGGCCCTACCATAGTCCCATTTTTGTAGGTCATCTTTCTCAATGTCTGTATCTTATTGCTTGGGGATAAGCAATGGTTTAGCTTGGGGGAATTTGATAAACCAATTATATATAGAGTTTTTAAGCACATTTAGGTTGCATTATTAGAGTAAATTAGTGCATTTTAGGTGTCATTAGCATGAATTATCTATTTTATACTCTATTACACTTCGTTTGTGGTTTTCTTAATGTTTCAGATAGTTTCATAGCTATTTGGATGCTTTCGAAGAGATTTTGGATGAATTGGATAATTCTTGCAATGGAAGTTGATGAATAGCGACTTTTAATCATTGAATTTATGTTCGTGGATTCTTCTCTTGATCCTTATAAGCATATTAAGTGAAATAGCTTCCATGAGGATCGCGACATATCTTTCAAGAGTGAATTTGAGTTGAAAACGAAGAAATACATTAGTTTCGAAGTGATAAGAATCGAGACATGTTCACTCTTTTGATCATAACTCGAGTTCTACAGATCGGATTAAAGTGATTCAGGTTGCATTGGAAACTAGACTTGAAGATCCTCTCAACGATAGGTACATGTCCATAGACAATGCCTTGAACTCAAGATATAGCCTTCGGAAAATGACCCATCGAAGCTGTCGTCGCCCATCGCCCAACGGGTTGCTCATCGATCTTCCGACTATAATTCTGCCTGGCCCGCTGGCCTGGCAGCACCCCATGGTCGAGCCTTGACTCGCCTAAGCATTTGACGTGGATAAGAGCTCGTGATCATCGTCAATACTATCAACCAATCATCGAACTTCTTTTATTTGTTTATTTTCTTTTCTTTCACTTATTTTTGAGATTAGATTAGAGGAAAATATAAAGGGGGGATTATTTTTATTTTCTCTCTCATGCTTATTATTCCTAGAGAACTCAATATTACGCTTCCCTCTTCATCTCTTTCCTTGGAACCCTAGTTTTTGCTTCTCTTCCATAAATTCAAGTTCTAGAGGTATTTTTCCATTGTTTTCTTCTTCATTAATATTTGCTATTGTCTTCCTCTTTATTATTGTTGTTTGATGTTATTATTGTTTTCATTATTTCTCAATCATGAATTTCAGGTTAATTATTAATTTTGCTCTAGTTATTTCAATTATGAGTGAGTAGTCTCTTTTCTAGGGCAAAGTGAGGGAAGCCATGTTTATACCATGATGTTTATATTTTAAAGTTCATTGATTTATGATTTAGAGTTGTGAAAAATTCCAATTGATAAGTTTTAATAGTTTGATTCATGTAATTAGCCAATATCAAGAGTTAATTTATTTGCTAATAGGAATTACAACTGAAAGATCATATTCTTAGAGGCTTCATTACAATTGGCAATTTTGAATACGTTAGCTATCATACTGCATAGGTTGAGTTGAAAGTGTTAATACCGGACCGAAGGATTAACCATTCCTTTAATTACTCACCCTCTAGTATATTTGTTATTGAATTAATTTGTAATCTTTGATTGGTATAAGCATGGTGGACCGAACTTATGCCCTAGACTTTCAATTTATTGATTAGACCATAGTCTTGTTATTATTAGTTTAATTCCTTCAATTCCAAATCCCTGACTTTGTTTAGTTTTTCCAAACTGAAAAGCTAAATTAAAATGACCATTTTCCTATGGATTCGACCCTACTTACCCTACTATATTGTTAGAAGGTTTGCTAGGATTTATCTTTGATTGGTGTACGACAACCTATCACTCTGGTGTCCACCAATACTTTGCCTAAACGAACTCCCTCAAAATCAACTTTTAGAAATAAGCTTTAGTGTGCTTATTGTCAACATCAACTGACCTAAAGATTTTATCTATGATTAATTTCACTAGGTTAGCTTTTAGAGATGTCTTATTCGGCACTTTCTTGTGAGGTGCATTTAAATAAGATGACAAACTTCAGGAAGAAGTAACTTTAGATTTACCTGCCCTCTCTTTCTTGTCAACTTCATATGCCCATGATGTGGTGTTGGTCTGGAATTCTGATTGATTTTCTAACTTTTTAAACTCTGTTGGTAGCATGACCACGTTACACTGCACGTTTTGGCTCTCTCCCATTTCTGTTCAAGGCTCATTCATCAGCTGGTTTCCATCCAACATCACGTCACTGTCTGACACCAATAAGTCTAAATCTTCAGACCCAAACTCTGAACCATAATCCTCACTAAATCCATTTCCTCGCATCTCTTTCATAAGAGAATCACCTCCTTGAGGCCGCTGATCATTATTCCTTGTAGATGATTCACCACATTGTTCCCTCTCCAGAGGTAACAATTTGGTAATGTCAGCTCGTAGTGCCTCTTCATCAATTCTTATATGTGCAATAAGGGACTCCTGTATATTTTGATTGCTAATTTGAGCCCTTGCTGCAGCAGCTTTTGCACTTAGTTATTTCATCTTTGATGTCCTACTCTTGGGTAAATTTTGGACATCTTGTAACGGTAATGGCTTTACTGCTGGTTTGATTTTTATCTCCCCTTGATCCCTATGGGACTTCTCCCTTCTTTTAAGAATTTTGGGAACAGGATTATGACTTGGCTTCCTTTCTTTTCCTTTTGAGGAAGGGCCTAAACTGGGGCTGTCATATTTTCTTGGTCCTTGACTTTTAGACCTTTTCTAGAATAGACGCTAATAAGCAGGCACATAAGTAGGATTATTTGGAATGATCTGAGTTCTAACCATTTCGAAGGTTAGCCTGTCTGCACATTGTGAGCACATTCCATTCCTTAGAGCCTTCAACCATCCTATTGCCCTAGTCTGCAATGGGAATTTTTGCGCTGCTTCCTTATAGGTTTTAGCTCTTTCCTCATGCATTACTGGGTTTGGAATTGGATTTGACTTAGTAGGCGCCTTAGCTTTGGCTAAGTTGGCCTTATATTCTTCCAACTCCATGGCATGTTATTCCATTTCTGAGACAACCAATCTTTTGAGATGAAGTTGCCTAGTTAGGAATCCTCTGAACACTTGGCATTGATCTGTTGTATGTGATCCATTCATGTGCCATATGCACATATCTTCCAACCCTTCTTCATTGGCTATTTTTGGCATAACCAATATTCCTTCATCGAGCAATCTGTTGAAGAACTGGTTACCTATTTCAGTAGCTTGAGATGCCTGCAAGGTAACTTAAACACACTATTAGCCTCTACCATACCACAGAAAAGTTCAAATGGTTCATCCAGTCCAACTACATTCATATCTTCATCATCAGGAAACATGATATTTTTCTTATCAATTTCATCCTGAATTTTATTTCTAAAAACAATGCACTCAGAAGTATCATGAGTTACTGCATCATGTCATTTACAGTATTTTTTACCCTTAAATTCTTCAGCAGTTCTTACTCTATGTCTCCCTACCAATTCTATCTTTTTGTTAGATAACCAGTCGAAAATGGCATTAGTTTTTTGGCATCAAAAGTATGTCCTCTTTTGTCCAGATTTCATATCCTTTGGAGCAAAAAACTCTTTCTTCTCTAAAGGAGAACCTTTATAAGGTACTCCATGAATGATATTTGCCACGTCCACTTCTTGTGCAGTTTCAAAGTGGAAGGGTTCCTCAATCTGAGCAAAGAAACTTTGGTGCCTTGCTGCACTTTCAGCTTGTAGGTTTCTCTCATACCTTACGGCTAATTCTGCTAATTTAACAAAATTACCAAAGGCATGACCATCAAACCTCTTCCTAAACTGAATTAACATTCCTTCTTGAGCCATTTGCACAAATTCTCTTTCAGGTTTGCTAACATGACACCTAATCTTAGCCATCTCGAATCTAGATAGGCAGTTTTCCACAGACTTTCCTAACTTCTGTTGGATTCTGGCCAGATCACGTAGGGTCACTCCTGGTTCAGTGCGTGCAAAATGATTTGTAAATTGCACTTGCATATCCTTCCAGGAGTGAATAAAATTGGATGGTAAATTGGTGTACCACCAAAAAGCAATCTCAGTAAGAGACATGGAAAACACTCTAAGTTTTAAGAAATCATTGTCAGCTGCTTCTCCATACTGACAATTGAACCAAACTAAATGTTTTTCAGCAGAAACTCTATCATTTCCGTAGAACAAGCTAAAGTCAGGTATCTTAAACGTTCTAGGAAATGAATTTGCTCTATCAATCCATTCAGGGTAAGATTTTTGACCTATCTGCCTCTGATTTCTCCTAGAGGTATCACCTATAATCTTTTGACTAGTGCTTCAACCTATGCTGCCAATGAATCTTGATACCTTCCTGGGTATCTCATATTCCCATACCCCATGTTTCCTGCATGATCATATGCAGGGTTAGGATTAGGATTGAAAGGTTGATTTTGATAACCTCCCATAGGAATATCCTGATTGCGTATAAAGGTATGATTGGCTGTTCCTTGTGCCATTTGTGACAGAGGTGTATTTCCATTTGTGGGCATCCCTTGATGATAAGCACCAGTTGCTTGAGCAAATGGAGCTTGGGGCTGACCAAACCCTGGAATATTCCCATAATGAGGCGTGCCAGTCATAGTTGGTTGGTTAGGAGGTATATAAGCATAACTAGTTTGATGCACATGGGAGGAAGTTTGTGGATCGCTTGAGATAAGTGGATCCCTAGTTTCATGATGGGAGAAATGTCCCCTTGGAGGGTAACCTATTGGAGGAATGTCTGGTGTTGTGCCACAACTTCCCCTTGCTCTATTTAACGGGACCTCTTCTAAGGACTTAACTAGTTTCTCTTTTAACTGATAGTGTTTTTCGACTAGTGGTTCTAGGCGAGTAACTACCTCAGTGGCAAGAGACTTGGACATTGTTGTGAAAGTTGCACTCATAGTATCATTGATATCTACAAGTATCCTATCAATTTGCCTAGAGTTAACATCTCTGTTCTCTTCACTTATCCTTTGGAGGATACCGGTGAAGACTCTGGCAGACTCATGGACTAGAGTTCTATAGTTAGAGTCAAATTGTTGTCTCTGACTCTCTCTGGCTTCTAATAGTACATTCTTTACTACCTCTGTGAACTTTCCATGCATTTGGTGTATAAGTCCACGACCAGTACTACCTGGAGATGAGCCATCCCTTTGTGGGGTTTCTCCAATTGACTCTTCATGACTATGGTGAATTGGTTCACCATTACTACCATGCAACCTAGTCTCTGGAGGGACAGAAGAATTAGTTTCCATGTTATGGAAATTAGATTCACCCTGAGCAACTTCTTTATTATTCTTAGAATGTGTTTCCGGCATTTTGGTATAAACAATAATAACAGTTTTTTACAGTTAATTTATAAAAGTACGAAGAAAAAATTTCACAATTTGATTATGAATCTCCTTCTCCCACTGTGGTCGCCAAAACACTTGTTGGTGCAAAATCAATTCGTTGACCTTGCAAACAAGTCAATTGACACCCAATAGTTTAGTATTGAATGCCTTGGGAGACTTAGTACATGGGGGTTACCGGTTTCAATTAGATAAAACCTTGTTAACGTACTCTGTTGCAATTTAATTAATGATCAAACTACAACAAATTAATTTCAGGCGAAAAGCAATAAATAGAGCAAACAATAATTAATCTTTTAATTAAAGTATAACATTCCCATACATGCCACAAACTTCAAGATGGATTTTACAACACACAAAAGGATAAGTCAGACTGGACAACTAAAGGGGAGACACGAAGGTTGTAACCTCCATGGTTCCTTACTTCAATCGAAGAATTAGAGATCTTGGCGCCAGAACATGTTCTATGTGTAAAGAACTAAACTATAACCCCAAAAGGGGATTGAACTATGCTAACGCTAAGTTACGCTAAGGAAACAAGAAATGCAGTTCGATGAGTTGTTCGTCATTTTCTCGCTTGATAATGGTCCCTCTATTTATAGAGAAACGTCACATATAACTTCCATGCATGCTAGGGAGGGAAAATGTTTGAATCATATTTGATTCAAACCTCAACCGTTTTCTGGTGCTGAATAACTGTTGCTCTCTAATGCACATTTGTCTTCGTGTTGAACCTCTCATGATTGTCTTCTGATTGTTTGTTCTTTTACTACCCTTGACTTTCATCTCTTGGTAGTCTTGGTGGTCTTCCTTTGTTGATCTTAACTTCTATTGACTTCGCCCAATGTGCCTTATGCTTATATTGGGCCTTTATGTTAAAGCGAAATTAAACCTTTTGAGATTTAATTCAATGTACCACAATAAATGTTACTTAACATCTGAAAATGGTGGTAACACACTCATATTTAAAACTAGTAGGATAGAGTCGAAATAAAAAAGCAAGAGAGTGTAAGAATTGTGAGGATAAATGTGATGGAGATAGTAAAACTAGTAACAGAAAGTCAGATCCACTATACTTAAGGGTGACTATTCTTTGCTACAATAGACTAGAGGAAGATAAATATAGGACATCTTAAAAGAGTATATTGGAAGATAGAGGGAGTATGAGACTAATTCAGAAGTAGTAAGATCAACCAAGCACTCATTTGCGAAGTTTATTTTTTATGATAGCACCTAATTTTTCCGATTCGGCCGTTCGATCTATGATTTAAAGGTAGGGCATTTCCCATTTTTATAGGAACTTCTGTACCATAAACAATGGTATCTCATATCGAATTCAAAGTGCCATGCTATTATTACTTAATATTAATCAATGTTGATAGGATCGGGATCCCACTTTGGATCAGTAAGGGGGGCAGGATCGAATCGGTAGAATCGGATCGTAGGATCGTAAGATCCTACCAAACTGCAAAAAAGAGTAACAAAAATGGTTCCAAATGAATAAATACACATTTTTCAAACAATATGGATGCTAAATACATAGTTTTTTCTCACATAATATTGATATTTCAAAGTTAATATGGCTTCGCAAGAGTCATAAAAGATTAGAGAAGAGAAATATCTACATGTATGAAGTTGGGTTATCATTTATTGGGCGTAAATAAAAAGTTAGTTGCTTTAGGGATCATTTTAATATATAAAGAAGTAGAATCCTGACCGATTCTAATCGATCCTACACCTATCCTGACCGATCCTACACCGACCTTGACCGATCCTACACCGATCCTGATCGATCCTACACCGATCCTGCCTATCCTGCACCGATCCTGATCGATCCTGCAACACTTTAAGTGAAAAACAGGGTCGTCCGATCCCACTCCGATCATACCGATCCTATACGATCCTACAGATCCTACTACGTACGATCCTGACCGATTCTGCTGCTATTCTACCAGCCTTGCGATTCTGCTTACGATCTGGATCGTTTTGCTAAAATCGGAACGTAGGATCGTACGATCCTACGATCTGGATCGCGATTCTAACAACAATTATTAATATTTCTGTTGGTCATATTTCTCTTTATCAAGTAAAGGGAGGGCCCCAATTGGTAGAAAAAACCCCACAACCCCTTTATTACTTAGTTTAGCTTTTATGGAAGCTTTAACAATTTATGGATTGGTTGTAGCATTAGCGCAGAACAAATTACTATAGTCCCCGTCTGCGGATCAGACACAAATTTTTCGAACGGAAGCCCTTATTTTCATATTTGTTTTCCTTGTTTTAATTTTTAATTTCGTTTACGGCTAGGACTACTGGGGTATTTGATCGCATTCGCTCCCCTAGATTTCGTCTCAATTGTCAGGCTATTGTTCTCTTGTTTCCTCAAAGTATGACGAATTCAATAAAAATAAAAAAAGGAATTCTCGCGGGCGAATAATTACTCTTTCAAGCCCCACCCATGAGTAAATATTTCGTAGTAGCCTCATTAGACCGTAAAAGCTTCCACAGCCGGTTGACCAAAATGAGGATCCCAAATTGCATGAGCAAAAGTGGCGGACGGGTGAGTAACGCGTAAGAACCTGCTACATTCAAATGGGTCTGAGGTTGAATCATATTTTGTTTTTATCTGTTCTTTCAATGCACAAATAAATGCAAAGGGTGAAAAAGAAAAGGAAATATTGTTTGTCCAAAAAAAACTTCCATTTGTTTTTATCCAAAAGATCCATTTCCTTTAGTTAAGATATGCCAGATTCCACCAGTATACAAATGCAACCTATCCATACATGCCCTCCGATTATATCTTCCAAATCGTCCACACTAACAATCCACCCTTCTTCTCCAAAAGGTGATTTTAGTAGATAACCAAATATAATACTTGGACTAAGGGTAACGTTGGTAATTTTTCTTACAAACAAAGAAGGGGGAGGTCCCATTCAATTATTTTTTTAATTATCATAAAATTTTTCGTATAAATGAAAAAAGGATCCTTCTTAAATTGTTAAGTTAAAAGAAGGTCTTCAAATCGTTCATTTGAAAAAATGGAAAGCCTTCTTATTGGATGATCATAATAAAACACCATTATAGGTACATTTAACATGCATTTCGATATCCCACTCGTTGAAATCGTCAGACCACTCAGGAGGTTGGAATAATAATATACGGCCTATATTTTTTGCTATTACCAATAAAGGCAATACAATATATTTTAATAAAAGTTAGTACTTAATTAATAATTATTAAATAAATGAAAAATATTGAAGCCTATGACGTAGGAAGATAAAAAAAAATTCCACTTTCACTTCCATTTAAGTCAAATACATATTTAAGAATAAAGGATAACAATTCGACTAAAAAAGACCGGCTAATATGCCTAATGTCCCTGCTGTCAGGACTCCATTTGCTAGCCTCGTGAATAATTGCATTACCCTCGGTAGCAAGATCACGTCCCTCATTACGAGCGGGATTCGAACCCCCGACACCGTGGTTCGTAGCCACGTGCTCTAATCCTCTGAGCTACGGGCCCCACCCCGCCTCCACTGGATGCAAGTTATCTTGATTCATTAGAACTTGAGCTCGAAGCGGGTTGAAAAGAACAATTCTATGGAGTTTTGACTATGTTTTTTTTTTATATTTATTAATGATCTTTCCCTCATGTTCGGCTATAGCGAGAACCCCTGAATCTAGGGCCAAAGGAATCCAATTCAATTGTTTACTTTTTTGAATTATTCTATTTCTATTCAATTTGAAATTTCATTGTGAATGAACAAGATATTGAGGAATTGTCTATACGTAAAATCATAATTATTGATACGGGCCTTTTCCATATAAAAAGGGAATCTTTTGTTATAATAATGGTGTGAATCCAAACCCAATAGGGAATCGGGTAAAAAATTGTAGTCAACTTTTTGATGAAAATAAAGATTTTGATCGAGATAAAAATACATTTAGAAAATTCAAATTGTTTCTTTGGCCCAATTATGGTAATCCCTATAATATCCGAGTTGGATCCAAAATTTCCTAGTTGTGAACAAAAAAAGAGAAAGGACGGCTTGCCCCGAAATGACCAGGCCCAAAAAGGATATCCCCGGGCGAAATTTTTTTTCTATTTTATTTTCAAAATATTCGATTATGTATCGATAATGGTGTTCAATTATCCGAAACCGAATTTCCTAAAATTCGTTTAATTTTTTTGCGATAAAGAATTTGGATCCAAAAAATGGATAATATTTGGTCTAGAAATGTATTTTATCTAAGAATTTTTCGTACGTAATTCTCTGAGACCAGTGGAATTCGAGTCTGTCGGGTACAGAACCTATGGGGGATGCTTGGTTACAATTTCGAATCCGTTATTATACATATGGATCCCCGTGTCGTTCCATTCCATCTAGGATTAGGAATAGGCGTTCAAAATATCAAGAAACTTATTTTCTTCCAAGAAATAAATTAAAAATTAAAACAAGGAATAACAAATATGAAAATAAGGGCTTCCGTTCGTAAAATTTGTGAAAAATGTCGACTGATTCGCAGACGGGGACAAATTATAGTAATTAAACAACGACAAGGATAATCATTCTACTATACTAAAAACTAAAAGTAATTTTCTAAAAGAAAAGAAGTTGATTTGTTCTGCCGAGATTGAACCCTTTTCCTTTTATTCCTAGTTGTAAGTTTCTACGACATAATAGATCGTTTTCAAGAAGGGAAAGGCACCCTTGTTCTTTTCTTTGTTCTTCGATTTCAAATATATATATATATATATATATATATATATATATATATATATATATATATATATATATATATATATATATATATATATATATATATATATATATATATATATATAAAATAAAATAAAAAAGATTGAACAAAGAAAAATGGAGAAAAGCCGGCTATCGAAATCGAACCGATGACCATCGCATTACGTTATAAGAACTCTTATGCCAACCCTAACATAGTCCTTTTTGTTTTTTTTTTTTTTTTGAAAAACTATAATACTTCAGGAGCTAATGAAACTATTTTACTAAAGTTTTGTCTCAATTCCCTGGCAATCGCACCAAAAATTCGAGTTCCTTTGGGATTTCCTTCTTGATTAATGACAACTGCAGCATTGTCATCATATCATATTATCATACCGTTGTTGCGTTTGAGTTCTTTACGGGTACGTACAATTACAGCTCTGATCACTTCGGATCTTTCTAAGGGCGTATTGGGTATTGCTTCTTTGATCACAGCAACAATAACGTCACCAATACGAGCATATGGGCTTTCTAGTTGATTGTATCAAAAGGCCCAGTGAATTGGGATTTCCCTATTGGGCCAGGTCATTTCGGGGAAAGCGGATAATTTATGATAAAAAGGATAAGCTTCAAAAGAATGATTCGGAGTTCTTGGAGTCGTTTGTGGATCACTCGGATAAATACAGTAATTCGCGAAAGGGGGGTATACTATAATTATAGCACATTTATACACGATCTGTACAAGAGACAGTTGGAGAGGTGACAAAACCTTATACTTTTCATTACAAAACCAATAGATGGATTATTTTGTGAAAGAATTGTCGAAACAAGAACTTTATGTAAGAGCTGAAGCCCCAAAGGGAAATTAGGAATATTTTTGATAGGAGATCATAGCGTTTTTCCTTGGAGATGGAAAATCCGCCCCCCGGGTTTTATCAATTTGCAAATTCTTCCTCAATTAGTTAAAAAAATGAAATTGGCTGATATTATCGAAAAGCCCAATGAATTGGGATTTCACTATTGGACCAGGTCATTTCGGGGCAAGCAGATAATTTATGATAAAAAGGATAAGCTTCAATTATATTTAATTAATTTTTTTGTTTACAATTCGTAGGCTCGTGCCTCTTTTGAAAGAAGTCAATAAAAAAAATCAAGATATATAATAACTTAAATAGCATTTTTTTCATTTTACATTTTCTATTCTATATCAAATATTCTTATTGATGTTGAGCATTTTTTCTAATATTCAAATAAAATCCTTGTGCCACTACACCAGTTCAAATCTGGTTCCTCGCACATGCTTTTTTTACGGGATTGAATGAGAATGGATAAGAGGCTCGTGGGATTGACGTGAGGGGGTAGAGATGGCTATATTTCTGGGAGTGAACTCCAGGCGAATATGAAGCGCATGGGTATAAGTTATGCCTTGGAATGAAAATTGTGTGAAAGTAGGATACTCCAAATTCGGAGGTCAAAGAGTTTTAAAAAACGTTCTTGGTGGAAAAAAATGTGAATGAAAGATCCCACTGAATCGAATTGGGTCCATGAATCTAAGAAATAGTGAAAATAAAAAATTCGATGTATTTTCAAAAAAGAATTCCAATTTTTCAATAATTTGAATTAGTCTTAATAAATTTCGTACAAATTTGTTTTATTTTATGGATATTCTATGAAGTAGAATATTTTGTTTCCAACAAATTTTACGAACGGAAGCCCTTGTTTTCATATTTATTATTCCTTGTTTTAATTTTTAATTTATTTCTTGGAAGAAAATAAGTTTCTTGATATTTTCGATCAAATCACACATCGCAGTATACTAGGCCCTCTAATTCTTTATTTGGACATTTTCCTTCAACTCCATAATTTTGTGGATGCTATTTGTGTAGAGTCGGACCCAGTACTTTCTTCAAGTCGATTCCAATTAAATTCTTAATTTCGTTATTTATTTTATTAAATTCATTCGAGAAATTTAAGTTTGATCCCTCCCTCTCATTTTTTTTTTTTGTTTTCATTATTTGTTTTGTTTGTATTTTGGGGGACTTTTGTTATTGTTATATTGTCCTGCTAAATGGTGATTCAACATAGATTCCACATCTTGGAACCAAGCCAATTTTGGAGCAGCTTTGTGATAATGGAACCATCATACTTACTTTAAAAAATTAACTGTGTACGGTAGAACAAAGACTTTACTTTATGCTTTTCCAGAAAACGTCCATACAACATTTCTATTCGTCTACCTTTAGGTATAGCCTCTAAGACAATTAGTAGCTCTCTTGGACTGAAACTTTCTAAACATTCGTCATATTGCTAAGTTAGGTAGAGCACCTCGTTTACACGCGCGCCAATGGTTTTCAGGGGAGTCCGTCATGCAATCAAAAGAATTCATCTTTTTGATAAATCTATGTCTTACGACTTTGCGGAGACCCGTGTTTTTGGTAAACAGTCGCCCGGGCCTGGTCACTTCGACCCCCTTTGTGAGGGGGCACCCCTTCTCCCGAAGTTAGGGGTTATTTTGTCGAGTTCCTTAGAGAGAGTTGTCTCGCGCCCCTTGCCAACGAATTTACAGTCCGTCCCCATTAACCGCTCGGGCATCGACCCAGGAACAAGCAATTCAATTTGAGTCTTATCTCGCAAGGCTCATAACCTTGAGGTCACGGGTTCAAATCCTGTCTCCGCAAAATTTTAATTTTGTCAAAAAAATTTGGTTTGAACTGGTGTAGTGGCACGAGGATTTTCAGTCCTTTGCTCTTGCCAGGAACCAAATTTGAACTGGTGACACGAGGATTTTCAGTCCTCTGCTCTACCAGCTGAGCTATCCCGACCATCCATTGTCAAAGACTTAGTCGAAATTTTTATTTTTTTCGAAATTTAACCTTTTTTTACTTTTAGATTGATTCTTTTTTTCTTATTATTACACGTATAAGTAGTGATCGATGGGCTCGATGAGATCGATGGGATTAATATTCAAATATTTTTTCTTAGAACGTATTGATTTGAACGTATTACGTGTTCTTTCTTTTTGTTTAGTTTTAATTTTAACAAAATCCAACGAGTCACACACTAAGCATGGCAATTTTATTAAAAGGTCAATCGAAAAAATGAACGTCGACTATAACCCCTAGCCTTCCAAGCTAACGATGCGGGTTCGATTCCCGCTACAACGCACTAGAACGCCCTTGTTGACGATCCTTTACAAGTATTTTTGTTTCATTAATTATTACTATTCTAAATACGTCCTGGTATGGGATTATTTGGACTACAAAATCAAACCATATTCTCGAACAGATTGGGCCGAGTTTAATTACAATTCAATCGAACATTAATTACTTAGCTTAGACTGTATCCATTGCTGGGAATTCAAATTTGATTTCCTTCCATACCTCACATAGATAATGGATCGAACTAATCCATTGACACAAATCGTTCATGGGAGAAAATTGAGTTATTTAGGCCCTGGGGGATTGACAGGGCGAACTGCTAGTTTTCGGATACGAGATATCCACTTTAGTAACTACGGGCGTATTTGCCCAATTGACACGTCTGAAGGAATCAATGTTGGACTTATTGGATCCTTAGCAATTCATGCAAGGATTGGTCCTTGGGGGTCTCTTGAAAGTCCTTATTATGAAATTTCTGAGAGAGCAAAAAGGGTACAGATCGTTTTTTATTAGAGGCTTGTGATTTAGTTTTTGATGGTTAGAGCACCGCCCTGTCAAGGCGGAAGTTGCGGGTTCGAGCCCCGTCAGTCCCGACGGATTCAATAATCAATAAATATATCAATTCATCTTTCCACTTTTTGCGAAAAGGACGACAATAGAATTTGACTTTCAATAGGAATTCTTCTATAGAATTCCATATGCTTCTCGGGAGTACATGCTCAAATGGAATTTGTGTATTGTATTATCATACCGTTGTTGCGTTTGAGTTCAACGTTTTCTTTTAGTCCTTTCAACCAATCGATACGGCCCCGGAGAGCCGCTTTTGCTAAAACTCGAGCAGTTTCTTGAAAACTCGCTTCGGAGAGGTTTTGTAACCAATGGAAGTGGGAAAGCGAAACTAGATGATTGATAGTAGAAGGAAGATGTCGGGTTATGGAAAAAAGAATACAAGAATAGTAGAATAGTGGAGTTGAGTTTCTCGACCCTTTGCCTTAGGATAACTCAAAATGTAACTGTCACTACTATTTAGGATGGAACTTCCAATACGGATTTGAGAATGAAGGATGTGGATTAAGTAAATCAATGGACAGTCTTGGTCCTATTGAAAATACCAGTAGAAAGGAAGATCCAAATTTAAATGATACCCCCCCCATGGGGATGGTCTACAGGGTTCATTTTCTTTTTTCGGATTCGGAAGATAGTAAGCAATAAAAACCCGAAAGTTCTTCTTTGTGGTTTTTGTTTCTGTATTCCTAATTTATCCACTAGGTCAGTCTGGTTGGTTCTTTGCTCCTAGTTTTGGGCACTCATTTGGAAGTTTATTGATATTGCACAACCTATGACACTTCAACTTCTAGATTCAAATGTTGCTAGATAAGATAAAAAGGAAGATTAGTTTTGATCCTCCAGAAACACACGATATTCGAACAGTAATGAGCTATGACAAGCAACACAATAAAATCTAGCAATCAGACATTAACTTCTTTAAAAGTCAAACATGATATCTATCGGCTAAAGTTCAATAGATGTAAATATTGTTGGCAAATTGTGCAACAAGCACAACATGATGGTGAGTAATTGAGTACATAAAACTCTCTTTTACCAGAGTTTGTCAATAAGTTGTTCTTTCCATCTTTTTCCAACGGTTGCTTTGCTCGCAGCTTAGCCATCTCTTTCTCAATCTGACACAAACCTAACTTCAAAACATTCACTTGCTGCCTAGAATGCATGGACGTACTAGTACTATTGGGCGAGAAGCACACAATCAAAGCCATAACGATGTACTCAGATTTCACTTAAATCTCAAATTTTTAACTCAATGAATCATATTGAAGGCAAAAACCATTGCTAACGTGATTACTGTAAAAGCCGATATTCAGATTAAGATAGCCAGGAAAATTAGTTAAAGGAGAGAAAGAATCTTCCAATGTAATATATAGCTTGAGAGATGAACCATCTATAAGTTGCAGTGGTCCTCTTAAATGACAACTGAGTCATCGGGTTATACAATTCAAAGACTTCACAGATTACAAAATAATATCAACATAAGAAACAGCAGCAGATAATAGGTTCTTGTCAAGATACACAGACCATCCAGATCAATAAATCATATTTGAGGATATAAGAGTCGATACCAGGGGAGCAAGGGAAAACATACTGGAACTACAAATATTTAGGCAGTTTTGATACAATGATACTAGCTCCTGTACAGATTTGAAGTAAGATGTAGTACCTTGTCACATCATTATTTGGAAGAATATGGTTTACTATACTATTATATTGTTACTCTAGTCTAATTTTTACTCTGAGCAAAATGTATCCAATAAGAACTTTCTTAGTCTTCTGCCGTTGAAGCATGTGCCAGTCGTTAAGTGTCTGCTTCTCTGGTTCTCCAAACTCAGTCAGTAGCAGTAGCAGCTAGAGGTCCTTGCTGACAAGCATCTTCAGCAGCTGTTTTTGTTTGGTCAAAAGTAAAAGCTACAGTTTCTGGTTGAGCATCACAGGAAACATTTCCTTCAGGATCTGTGTAGTACCTTGTTACATCATTATTTGGAAGAATATGGTTTACTATACTATAATACTATTACACCAGTCTAACTTTTACTCTAAGCTAACTATATCTAATTACCAAAACTACATGTCTTCAGCATAATTCTGAACCGTCATTTGTTTTAGCTGATCAACAATTTTATGTGTTTTAAGGTCCATCAGTGCGTCATATGGGTACTCCAAGTTCTGCAATCATAATACAATGTTAAGAAAATTGATTGAATATCCGATTAAAAAAATCTCTTCAAGTAATAAACATGTTATAATGTTATACCTGAAGACTGATGTATTTTTGTCCGTCTTCTAAACTTAATTTAAATGTTTTTCTCTTGGCCTGAAATAGATTTTAAAAGCTATTGAATGTCACAAAAAAACTTACATGCCTAATCTAAGTAGTTTTAGGTCACAATATACTGACCTTGACAGGATTTATTATCACTTTCACTCCAGCCTCTTTCAAGCTCTTTATTATCTCCGCAGCTTTTTTCTCGATTTCCCGGAATTCAGTACTAGATACAAAAAAAAAAAAAAAAAAACTTAGTCATAAAATGCAGGCATAACATTTTACAGTATAGTTGTACAACAGTCCTGATATATGTTCAAAAGTTAAGATAGAAACTAATCCTTAGGAAGGTGAAAACCAAATATTTTTAGGGAAAGAAAGCTCTATGCATCTTTAAGCTTGAGAGACTTAAATCAAAACAGTTTTGAGTCAGAATCTAGTCATATTTGGCCAAGCATGTTCAAATGACAAAAAAACTGTCCAACTGATGCAACCTAGCTAGGAGAAGTTTTCACCAGAACAAAGATATGGTTGAATCCAAATATGCAAGGACAGAATCATATAAATATGTGGCCTAGAACACTAGTTCATTTCGACAAGCAGTGAAGTTCATACTTCATAATACATCTGTGGCCTAGAACACTAGTTCATTTTGACAAGAAGTGAAGTTCATACTTCATAATACATTTGTGGCCTACAACACTAGTTCATTTGCACATCATCTCAACAAGAAGCAACAGCAACTGAGTAATATCAAACCCTAATTCTAAATCCATTCTCTGCAACAATATGTACTTCAATTATAGTACTATCGTAAAACTCAAATCAAACTAACAGCAGATGAAATCAATCACTCAAATAAGTAATATATATGCAAGAAACTCTAGATTTATCATTCAAATGCTTGCAAATATAACAAAATTTACTCACTAACAGAAAACACTATACATTCAACAACATTATACGTCAGTTATTCATTTCACTGTGTATCAAATCATTACAGTAATCAGTGTAAAAATGTACCGCGATTCAGGCGAATCCACAATTGCTTGCTTACTACTAACAATCAAAATCATAGCAACAATAATTGCTCCTCAACATACACTACACTACACTATAGTAATCCTCCTACCTAAACAACTTACATCTTTCCCTAACATCTAACCAACAAAAACAGAACACAAAAGATGATCAAAATCTAATCTAAATCCAACTAAAAGTCAGATTACTATGAAATCAGGTATCAATCTCAGTAAAAGGAGGATAAGTTTTTCTTACAGTAAAGGAGAAACCATCAAAGAAAACGCAACAATCAGCAAGAAACCTCTATTCCCGGAAACTCAAGATTCAAGAATATCCACTAAAATCAAGCTTGTACTTGCTAATAAGATTAGAGTACAATGCAAAACCCCCCATTGCATCATTAAAGAACTATTATTACTCCCTTGAGTTTTCTCCCTATCAAACAACTCATAGATATAAATCTCAGAGACTCCATCTTTCTTCAAATGTGTACCACCCAAAATTTCAAGTGATCACCCAACCCTTTCAAATACATTTTTGAGCAAAAAGCTCCCCAAGACCCAGAAAACAACAAAGGAAAAGCTACAACAAACTAAATTTATAATTCACAAATTGACAAAAAAAATGCAATAATTTAAAAATAATCAATACATGCATACCAGTATTTGATAATCACTTTTTTTGCCGCCGTGGGCTTCTTGGCCTTCTTCTTGAAAGTGGTGGAGGAACCACCACTACTTGAAGAAGCATCATTTCTTAATTTTGTGTTCATCATTCTAGTGGAGTATTGGAGAAATGGAGACTTTAGAGAGAATTGACAAATTTTAAGAATTAAGATCGGTGGACGACTGGACGGAGAATGTCTCATATTTATAGTACGTTATTTTCTTTCCCGCCTTGGTGAGTGTGACCATTATTATTATTATTATTATTATTATTATTATTATTATTATTATTTAAATTAAAAAAATCTTATAAGTGTATTATATGGCAACACATGGGACACCAAAAATTAAAAAAAAAAAATGGATAACTAACCACTTGATATAAGGCTAGTTATTACTATTGAATTGTTATTGTTATTTACTGTTATATAGTTGTTGTTAACTTGTCATTAGAGGTGGGCATGGGCTGGGTCAGCCCGGCCCGGCCCGAGCCTGCTCGAGGTCCAGTCCGTTGTTCGCTACGTGGGTCGACCCGACAAGAGCCTGCCTTTATGGCCCGTGGGCCGGCCCGCAAGCCGAACGCCCTTTCTTTTTGTTTTTTAGTCTAAAACTGTCAAGAATCTAAATAAAAAAAATATGGGCAAGGCCTGCAGGAGGCACGAGCTCGCCTTGCAAGCCCATGGACAATATCTGAAAATTTAGGCCCGGCACACCCACGGGCTCGGGCCAGACCTGAAATTGGAGGTGCTTGTACTTGCTAATAAGATTAGAGTACAAAACCCCCCATTGCATCATTGAAGAACTATTATTACTCCATTGAGTTTTCTCCCTATCAAACAACTCATAGATATAAACCTCAGAGACTCCATCTTTCCTCAAATGTGTACCACCCCAAATTTCAAGTGATCACCCAACCCTTTCAAATTGTAAAATATATTTGAGGGAAATTTGTGATGCTCTATCATTAATCAGATCAACGTATATATAGTTACAAAACTCCTAACCAAGGCAGGAGAAGGAAAATCTATCTTAACAAACGTAAGATAAGAAAACAAGATAACAAACCCAAGGACTCCTATGTAAGGAAAACTCCTTAACACATTATATTCCCTAACACCCCCCCCCCCTCAAGTTGGAGCATCGGATGGAAGTAGAATGCCCAACTTGGAAAGCAGTAACTCGAATTGTGCCTTGCCAAGAGCCTTGGTAAAAATATCAGCTAACTGTGCCTTGGTGGAGACATAAGAAAGAGCAATCAGTCCTTCCGTGATAGCATCACGAACAAAATGACAATTAACCTCAATATGTTTCGTTCTTTCATGAAATACTGGATTATTGGCAATATGTAATGAGGACTGACTATCACAAAACAAAGGAACAACCTTGGGATGATTGACTCCCAAGCTCAATGGCAAGCCCTTTAACCACTTGATCTCACATGTAATAGAAGCCATAGAATGATATTTTGCTTCAGCAGAGGAACGAGACACTGTATGTTGTTTCTTAGTTTTCCGGGAAATAGGTGAATTTCCTAAAAACACAATCCAACCAGTCAAGGATCGTCTAGTAATAGGACAAGTCGCCCAATCAGAATCACACCATCCCTGTAAAGACAGATCACTATCAGAGCGTAATAGAATTCCCTGATCAGGAGTGCCTTTTAAATAACGAACAACCCTTGAAGCAGCTTCCCAATGCTCCTGACG
The DNA here is from genome assembly GCA_947648045.1 of Beta corolliflora. NCBI lineage: Eukaryota > Viridiplantae > Streptophyta > Magnoliopsida > Caryophyllales > Amaranthaceae > Beta > Beta corolliflora. The sequence goes on along the minus strand of CANSZD010003287.1, from coordinate 1,132,432 downwards.
AGGAGCCTGCATAAACTAGGAAAGAACAATATGAACAGAATAAGCCAAGTCTGGACGAGTTACAGCGAGGTAAATGAGTCGGCCGACGAGTCGGCGATATGCCGTAGCATCTTGAACAAGATCGCCAGTGGCTTGCGCAAGTTTGTGATTCTGTTCAATAGGAAAGCCACTAGGCTTGGCACCCAATAAACCTGCTTCAGAAATAATATCCAAAGTGTATTTGCGTTGACATAGAAAAAGGCCCATAGCACTTCGAGCAACCTCACTGCCCAAGAAATATTTCAAAGGACCCAGATCTTTCATTTTGAAACACGTACTTAAATAGGCTTTGAAAGCAAGTAACGCAGCGGAATCATGCCCAGAAATTATAAGATCATCAACATACACCAAAACATTAATCTGGACCTTGGCATGAGTATAAGTGAATAGAGATAGTCAAAGAAAGATTGGAGAAAACCATACTCTTTTAAGGCAGTAACAAGCTTCGCAAACCAGCAGCGGGGAGCTTATTTGAGACCATATAATGACTTGCACAAGCGACAAACAAGATTAGAATTAGAGCCCTCAAACCTGGGAGGAAGCTTCATATAAACCTCTTCATCAAGATCTCCATGAAGAAAGGCATTATGAACATCTATCTAATGAAGCTCCCAATTTTTGGAAGCAGCAATAGCAAGAAAAGCACGAACTATGGTCATTTTAGCAACAGCAGCAAAAGTTTCATTAATAATCAATACCTGCTTCCTGATGATTTCCAAAAACAACCAGACGAGATTTTAATCTTTCAATGTCACCATTAGCCAGATATTTGATACGATACACCCATTGACTGCCTAGAGCCCGTTTACCGGGAGGCAAAGGTTCCAAAGTCCAAGTACCATTGTCCTCAAGAGCTCTAATTTCATCCTGCATAGAAGCCTTCCATCTTTCATCACGCATAGCTTCTCTAAATGACTTGGGTCCTGTGTTAGTGACAACTGCAGCAAGAAACTTTCGATATTTCACAGAATAATTTGCACAATTAATGTAGTGAGTTATAGGATAAGGAGTACCTGTGGAAGCCGTGGAAGGAGATGCAGAGGAGGATGGACAATCAACTTGAACAGAGTTGGTGACAAAACTCTTTAGACGAACTGAAGGAAATTTTTCTCTATGACCGCGGCCCAAAGTAGGAGAGGAAATAGTATCACTAAGTGAAGAAACTGGATTTGAGGTAGTGGAGGTCAAGGGAATTGAAGGAGGCCCAGCAGTAGGAGTAAAGGTTGGACCGAAGTCCAGAGGCGCGCTAGGAGAGGTTGGCTGGGCCTGGGGAGATCGCGGCCCAGCAGACGCGGAAGGAGGAAGCAAGCTAGAAACAAGCGTGTGAGGGGAAGTGGTTTGGGCCTGGGATGTGCGCGGCCCAACAGACGCGGAAGGAGAGACAGGAGTCTGGGGAGATTTCGGAGTGGGCTGAGGAGAAGAGGGAGTTTTAGTGGGTTTGGGCTCAGGAGAAGGAGGCGTGGGTTGAGAGATTGAAGGCATGGGCTGAAGTTGTGAGTGGAGGTCATCTTCCATAAAATCAAAAGAGGCAAAATCTAGATGAATAAGGTCATTTGTGGGAGGAAATAATAACAAGGGGTCAATGTTGGCATCATCATGTGTAAAAAAAGGAAATACTTCCTCAAAAAATTTCACATCACGAGACACAAAAAATTCTTTATTATCAAGGTTAAATAATATCCATCCTTTCTTCTCAAAGGGGTATCCCACAAAAATACACTTGCGACTTCTACTCGCAAATTTGTCTCCCTTAGTTTTTGTATTGTGTGCAAAGCAAAGACACCCAAAAGTTTTTATAGTCTCGTAAGTAGGAAGATAACCATGGAGAATGTCAAAGGGAGTTTTATTGGTTAATAAGGGAGTAGGGGTACGATTGATGAGATGAGCAGCAGTAAGGACACTTTTCCCCCAAAATGCATTAGGAATGTGAGCTTGAAAAAGTAAGGCTCTACCCACATTCAAAATATGTTTATGCTTTCGTTCAACCCTACCATTCTGTTGAGGAGTATTGACACAAGAGGTTTGAAAGATAATGCCCGGCCGTTGCATTAAAATAATCATGCAAACAATTGAATTTTGTGCCATTATCACTTTGAACAATTTTAATGGTGGAGGAAAATTGACGCTCAGCCATAGCAATAAAATTCATGAACATACGAAAAACTTCTGTTTTTATCAATCATTAAGTAAACCCAAACAGCTCTAGACTAGTCATCAAGAATGGTTAAAAAATAACGAGCGGCACATGAGGAAACATGCCGATAAGGAACCCATAAATCACAATGCATTTTCTCAAAAATTCTAGAAGCTTTATTTAAACTGATAGGAAATGTATCTCTAGGATGCTTAGCACGAAAACAAATCTCACAATGAAAAGGTAAACTACCCTTATGCCCACATAAAGGGGGAAGTAACTTCACTACTTTCTCTGAAGGATAACCCATGCGTTGATGTCACAACTCAAACTCGAAAATAGTTGCATGAACTGAAGCTGGTTGAGTCACCGGAGCTCCATCAAAGTAGTAAAGTCCATCCTTTCTATGCCCCGTTCTAATCAGCTCCCTCAGTTGGTCCTGTATAGCACACATGGAAGTAGAAAATTGAACAATACTGTGCAAATCATTAGTGAGTCGAGAAACCGAAAGCAAATTGCAACTGAAAGTAGGAGCATACAGAACATGAGTCAACGTAATAGTAGGAGAAAGAATAACAGTGCCCCGTTTGGGTAGCTACCACAGAATCGCCATTCGGAAGCCCAACCGGACACGGATCAATATCAACCATAGTATGAAACCAATCTTTGTTTCCAGTAAGATGGTGTGAGGCTCTTGTATCAATAATCCAAGAGTTAGAAGCAAGCATACCATTTAACCGTTCATCAGGGAGTTTAACGTTGCCGAGAAGACCCGCAAGAGCCTTCCACTGCTCAGCCGAAAATAAGGAAGAGGAAGACGATGATGAGGAGGTTGAGTGCGCGGCAGAACCTAAAGCAGCCACGACATTAGCCCTTGTGGCGCCCGTTCACGGTCAGCAGGAGGACGAGTCCCTCGACCTGCTCCTTTGATATTATTCGGTCACCCCTCTAGGTACCCCACAAGCTCATAGCACCCCTTAGCTTCATGTCCTTGCTTTTTACAGTGGGAACACGTAAGTAATTGCCAGCAGCGTGCAACATCATGACCAAGTTTATTGCAGTTTGTGCAGTAGGGACGTTCCCCCGAGCCGCAGCCAAGACTTGGTTCCCCACGCACAGCAAAGCCGAGTGCTTCAGTCGATTGGGGGGGTTCGGAAGTCGCTAGTCGTACCCTCTTATCCTGTATAGCTGATTGATAAGCACGATCCAAAGAAGGCAAAGGATCCAAGACAAAATTTGCGTACGCAGACGCGAATAATATTCCGAATTAAGACCCATAAGAAAGTCATGAATTTTCTCTGTTTCACGACGTGTCTCATGAAGAGAACCAGCCTCACAATTAGTACAACAATTACAGGAAATTAATGGAACATGGTGAAACAATTCTTTCCATAAAGCATTAAGTTTGCCATAGTACGCAGAAACTGACATAGATTTAGGTTGGTCACAACGAGCAATAGCATAACGTAATTGTTGAATTCTTGGGCCATTAACAGTAGCAAAACTAATTTTTAAATGATCCCAAAGCCGTTTTGCCTCTCGAAATTTTGTTAACATACCTTTGACATCGGGGGAGATTGTATTAAACATCCACGACACCAACATGGCGTTTACCGTGTTCCAGTCGGCCGAAGTGTATGGGGGTTCGACACATGTGATTGTGCCATCAAGAAAATCAAATTGCGGTGTGCCTCAAGAGCTAAGCGAATATCTGCTGCCCATTCATCATAATTATCATGTTTTAGGCGAGTAGGAGTGATAAAATCGCCAGGACGATCACCCGTACCAAGATAAAAGGGAGAGGTGATGTCGAGTTTGGGGTTGGATGTAGGCGGTGGTGACGCATCATCACCGGCCATTGTGAAAAAAAAATTAGTCTTGCTCTGATACCATGTAAAATATATTTGAGGGAAATTTGTGATGCTCTATCATTAATCAGATCAACGTATATATAGTTACAAAACTCCTAACCAAGGCAGAAGAAGGAAAATCTATCCTAACAAACGTAAGATAAGAAAAAAAGATAACAAACCCAAGGACTCCTATGTAAGGAAAACTCCTCAACACATTATATTCCCTAACACAAATATATTTTTGAGTAAAAACCTCCCCAAGACCCAGAAAACAACAAAAGAAAAGATACAACAAACGAAATTTATAATTAACAAAATGACAAAAAAAAAATGTAATAATTTAAAGGATTTTTTAACAAGAATAATACAAACTTTTGCCCGTTCTCTCGCAATAATACAAACTTTTGATTATTTTTTAATAATACAAACTTTTGATCAAAATTCCTCCAGTAGGACAATACCGGTTTTTAACTTGTTGTAGGAGGTAACTGGCTGAGGTGGTTCGGGTGGGTGGGGGGTTGGGGGAGGGGGGACAAAGAAGAAAGATCATTTTGTAAATTTTTTTTATTTTTTTTACCGGTTATAAGTCAACTTGACCTACTGGAGGAATTTTGATGTAAAGTTTGTATTATTAAAAAATAATTAAAAGTTTGTATTATTGCGAGAGAACGGGCAAAAGTTTGTATTATTCTTGTTAAAAAATCCTAATTTAAAAATGCAACAAACCAGTATTTGACGATCACTTTTTTCGTAACAACGGCCTTGGCGGGCTTCTTGGAACCACTCGAAGAATCTTCGGAAGCAGTATTTCTTGAAGCTTTTGATGTCACCATATTGACTGGAATCTCCGAACTGAAGCAATATTGTTGTTTTGTTATTCTACTGGAGTGTTAGAGAGACGAGAGAGAGAAATTCAGAAATTTGAAGAACTAAAATGGGTGGACGAAGAATGTGTTATTTCTGCCTTAAAATTCTGGGTTCTTCTCTATATTTATAATAGAAGTGTTTTTTTTCCCGCCTTTATAACAGTGGGTGTGACCATTATTATTATTATTATTATTATTATTATTATTATTATTATTATTATTATTATTATTATTATTATTATTATTATTATTATTATTATTTACTGTTATATAGTTGTTGTTAACTTGTTATTGAACAATCCCTTTCTTTTTGTTTTTTAGTCTAAAATTGTCAAGAATCTAAAAAAACAAAATAAAACACGAGCAAGGCCCCCAGGAGGCACGAGCCTGCCTTACAAGCCCATGGACAATATCTGAATATTCAGGCCCGGCACGCTTTGACGCCCACGGGCTCGGGCTAGACCTGACCCGCCAATACCCAAGCCCGCGGGTTGTGCCTGTGAACAGACCCGACCCAACCCATACCCAGGTCTACTTGTTATCATCATCGGACCCACAAACTTATATATCGATTATAATTCTTGTAATAATTGAGTCATTTATATAAACTCTCGTTATGTTTTCGTGGAGGCGGAAAGAGCTGACGCAATTGAGGAGAGGCAAGTGAAGGAGGTGATGTAGAGGAGAAAGGTGTCGACTATGAGGATGGAGATTTGGGGACAGAGGCGGATCTACGTTTTTCAATTTGGAAAGGAAACATGATATCATAGACCATAGTAACCTATATCACACTATCTTATTATTCATCTACCTTTATTATTTATAGTATATTTGGGTGTACCATATTCATGGTAGACTCAAGAATATATTTTGGTCATTGCTTATTTGGAATTCTCCAAATGAGCAAAATTCTACTCATTTCTAATTGTTTTTGCTTAATTCGCCCGAAGGAGCAAACTTTCTCAAATGAGCACAAGTGTTTTTTTTTCATTTTAAAATTGCATATTGATTTCGAATATGAAATAAGTCCATCATTATAGACACAAAATCGTGTCTCCCCATGTAGTACCCAGATGACTAATACTCCACTCTAATTGGTCCGAATCGAAGAAAGAATAAAGAACGAAGTTGAATAAAACATTTTAAGCTCAAATCATATTTCTAACCCATTTTCTAAGCCCACTTTCTAAATTCGTTTTAAAAATAGTTTTATAAAGAAACTTGCTTTCTAAAACCCCTTTTCTAGCCCATTTTAACAAATAGTGTTAATTAATTAAAATTAATTAGTTCTATTAATTATCTAAATTATTTTCAGAATAATCTTTTTATAAAATTCTTCTTTATATATATAAAGTTTTGTAAAAACATCGAACTAAAGGTGTACCATAGTTGCAAATAAGGTCAATCAAATTAACTTCATAGTTGCAAATAAGTAATTAACTTTATACTTTTTACAAAAATAAGTGATTAGAATTGAGTAAAGCTTTCCTGATTTGGAGAATTTATTAAAGAATTATGCATGTAACAAAGGTGTGACATGCATCTACTCGTCAATAACTACCTTATAATTCATCTACCATTATTATTGATACCTTTATTAATAAAACACTGGGGTTATAGTTGGACATGAAATAATAGAGATAAATAGATGATTGTTTTTAGAAGAATTCTTTCAAGAAATTGAAAATTAGGGAAAGTAAAAATCATTGTAATGATTTTTGCTAAAAGAAAGAATAAGCCACGTCGTCAAATCAAAAGCATATATGAGTTGTATTCCTTAGTTGTAATAAGCTAAGGATGTTATAAGCTTCTAGCAATTCTGTTAGTTAGTTGTAAATAGAATAAGCCACGTCGTCAAATCAAAAGCATATATGAGTTGTATTCCTTAGTTGTAATAAGCTAAGGATGTTATAAGCTTCTAGCAATTCTGTTAGTTAGTTGTAAATAACTACACTATAAATACTTGATGTACTAATTCTCTCATAACTTTCTGGATTTTAATACAACCTTAGAGAGATAGATTTCTCTCTCTTTGATTCTCATGGTATTAGAGCAGGTTCATTGGATTGACTTGTGAATTATTGATCCAGTTAATCTGAAATTAGAATCTTTCATTCTTAGTTCCTTTCTTCTTCAATTCTCAAAAAGCCTCACGAAAATATTCTCTCATTCTAACTTGTTCTTGCAATTTTGCGATTGGAACCTCAAAATCTTTTTGCTGAAAATTTTCTTTGATTTTCGAATTCTGATCAAACTATGAACAAATTAGTTGTAATTAGCTTGAATTCAACTAATTTTGTTAGATGGAAGAGAAATACTAAGCGTGCGTTGATTGTGAAAAATAAGCTAGGTTTTCTTGATGGTTCAATTGCAAAACCTGATTCGAAGGATAAGGATTTTAATCGTTGGCTGATATACGATTTTTTGGTGACTTGTTGGATAGTTAATTCTATGGAATCAGATATTGGTGAGAATTTCACATTTGTAGAAAGTTCTACTCAGTTGTGGACTAAGGTTTGTGAAAGATATATGTACAGTCTAATGGACCACATATTTATCAATTGAAGAAGGATTTGGAGAAATTAAAGCAGGAAAATCTGTCAATTGTGGCTTATTTTGGAAAGATGAAAAGACTTTGGGATGAATTGCATAATTCGAGTAACTTTCCAGATTGTAGCTGTGAAGTTTTATCTAAGTGTACTTGTAATTTCTTGAAGAAAATTGTTGATTTTCAAGTTGAAGAAAAACTTATGGAGTTTTTACTAGGTCTTAATGATGGATATGACAATGTTATCACCAACATTTTGTCAATGGATCTTTTGCCATCAATTAATCTACCTTATTCTTTAGCTCAACAAATTCAAAAACAAAAACATATGACAAACTAGCAAGCCAAGCCTGCTTTTGTTGAATGTAGTTGTTGTTACTTCCTTTTATTTAAAGCTTCATGAAAACTGGAACCCTTATGTTTATGGGTCCTAGGCGGTTGCCCCTCAAAACAACCCTCAAGGCCGGCCCTGAGTTCAATACAAGTGGTTAAACAATTTACAGGATTACACTAGATGATTTGATGTACTAATGTAAAAGATCTATGAAATAATAAGATTATATAGACCCTATTATAATCAACTTATTTTCAGTCCTTATAATCAAAGTTTAATAAGTTTAGATAAGTGTGGTGCAGTAAAATAAGGTTTTATACACTCATAAAATAAGGTTTAATAAGTTTAGATAAGGTTTAATAAAGATTAATAAGTTCACTATTCTTATTGATACACTATTATTCAAAATCCCTGTTAAACCTTTTATCAGCAGCCTTATTAATGCAATATGCGTAATCAAACTAGTAAAGTTGACTCGAATCTGAATACTCAAATAGATTTACCTCACTCGATACCCAATTTAGATATGAAAGACGACTCGGAATTCAATCAAAATGGAAAATAAGTCAAACAAAAGCAAAGCCAACTGTAAATTAGCTTAGCATGATATGGACTTGATAACCAAATGATCCGCGATTGACCTATATGGAAATGAACTCGATTTCGAAAGTGGCTCAAATTAAAACTAACCCAATGTCGGGAGTGAACTAAATTGATTTACTCGAAACAAAAGTAACCTAATATGGGAAGTGACCCAAACTGGAACAACATTAATATGATAGACCTAAATCATTTTATAAGCAAATAATATTGTCTATTTTGTTTTGAAAATATATTTTCATATACGTAGGAATAACTCAAGTGAATAGTAACAAAATACCTCAGTAATAATGTTAGTTTTACAGCACCATACTACTTAGTCCCCGCAAAACTGGCCCACGCGAAATGACATAATCCAAAATGACATGAATCAGTCAGACGAAAAATTGACCCGACCTAAAATGAAATTGGTTGAATGAACCCAAACTACATAGTTAACTATGATTCTCCACCAAAAAACCAACTTTAAATTTTTTATTATTTTGACACTCCGTTATAATCTATTTTAATATATCTCCGATTTGTAATGTTTCTATTGTTGTTAGAAAATATTATAGTTTACTAATAGACTCAACCCAACTTGCTCCGAAGCCGATACAGTTGCGTAGGTTCGAAGCAAAGTTAACCTTACACAAACTCGAGTTGTCCCGAAAATAGGCGGATCTAAAACATAACCCTATTCGAAGTGACTCGACTATTATCTTACTCGAATACCCATTTGCCAATTATAATAGCAGAAGAATGAATATCCACCCGAGCTGATCATCACCTGATAAAAATTGAGCCGAAATAACCGTTTTATATGTGAATTGACCTAAACCACCAAAGAGTTGAATCAAAATCAAAGTTGAAATGGACCATAATCGAGTTGACCGTGTTATAGATCAAAAATAACGGGACTCGAGTATGACCCGATCGACCGAGTTGTTCAATCACCACACCACAACCTGTGCATATATCAGTAAAAACCAATTCCAAGCAATATTCTCGAGTCTCAACTACTAGATTGCGAAAAATTCTCAACTTCTTACATCAAAAATTCTAACAGCAAAATACAAAGGCTCTCCGGTGTCTCTAGGCTTGAGTGGAGCAAGAATAGGAAATGTAACTTGGGGATTTAGGGGTCTTTGTGCAGCAGTCAAGGAATGTAAGAAAGGGTTCATTCGCAAAATTGGGAATGGTCGCACAACAAGAATCATGCAGGACAGGTGGACTGATGGGCCGCCGCTTGGGGGAAAAACAATACGGACTTAATAGCGAGATGGAATCACTTTGGTTCAAGATTTGATGATTCCGGGTTTTAAGGTATGGAATACATCACTTGTTTGTCAAAAGTTTACGCCTCAATCTGTGGTCTCTATCCTCGCCACGCACATTCCTATCTTGGATGCTGATGATGAAATTAGTTGGTCATGGAATAATAAGGGGGAGGTACGAACGAAAGATGTCTATGCGCTTCTTATGCAGTTGCAATCTGGAAATGTTGCTAGGCTGACGAATGATGAGTTTTGGAGGAAGTTGTGGGCCTCCAATTTTAGTCCTAAGTGGAAGATGTTTATTTGGAGAATACTCCATCAGGCTTTGGCTACAAATCATAATTTAAGCAAGAGAGGTATTCCTGTCAAACACTCTTGCCATTTCTGTGGTATTGACAAGTGAGACAGATAGTCACCTGTTTAGGGATTGTCATATTATCGTAAGAATCTGAAAAACTCTTTTTAGGGATCAACGTCGATAATGATGTAAATATTCCACTCTATGTATGGGTCCACAACTATCTCTCGCTATATGTGGAAAACAAGAGCGAGGCGAGAATCTCGGGTAAGCTCCTATTTTGTAGCCACTTTATGGGCAATCTGGCTCGAAAGGAACAGGCTAGTTTTTAAAAAAGGAACGCTGAATCCTACGGGAATTATAAACTGGATAGAAGTTTTGGTGAAAGAGGATGGCCTTCGCCTTCAGCTTATTGCACAAAGTAAAACCTATGTTCCCAAACGCACATTGCGGGAAGTGATTGACAATGTTACCCAAAGGCAAAGAATGCGAAACCAGGTGTGTATCGATCTTCAGGTTGATGGCGCATGGAAGATCACGCGGAGTGGGTTGCCGCTTGCTGGGATAGGGTGGAAAGCAATGAGACACGGGCTTGTGATTTTTGAAGGAGGACATTCAATCATGGCGGCGTCTTCGCTACAAGCAGAGGCCTACGCGCTCCTCAGAGGCATCCAGGGAGGCACAACGACAACGAGTCATGTCATTGAATGTGTCGACGGACTCAAAGACGGCTAGTGCGGGTAGTAAACGAGAGAAAGGAGTATGTTTCGGATAGATAGTATTGTAAAGGATATTCGGGTTTTAGTTTCGCTTTTGAGTATTGTAGTATAAATAAAGTAGCTAGAGCGAAAGTCCAAAGATGCCCATATCCTCGGCTACTAAAGCCAGGAGTGGGGTGTAGGTGTTTGTTTCCTTTGAGTTCTTGTTGCCAAAAAAAAAAAAAAAAAAAAACTACTAGATTTTTCCTAAGAAGAAAGCCGTAACAATCTTACATATTAGTTATTACTTCCCAGTAGAGTCTTACAAGCAATAATTTAGAAATTTTATTTTTATCTTTGTTCAATTAGCGATTTTGATATATGCATGCAGTCATAAGGACTAATATGTACTTCCCCCATTTTAGAAATAGTTGCACCATTTTATGTTTTCACGCTTGCCAATGCATGATTTCAAACATTAATATATTTAATTATTAATAAGTATAAATTATAAAAAGTTGATATTAAAAAAAATACTACCTCCGTATTTTTTTAGTTGCACCATTTGCCTTTTTGGCACTATTCATCAACCAACTTTGTTAAGTTATCTCGCACCATTATATAAGAAAAAAAAAACATAGTCAAGTGGGGTCTTGTTAGATTAGTCTCAATGCAAGGATTCCAAATATCAAATTTTTATAATTTTTACTTACACCCAATAAGAGATATTAACGTTCAATGAAACGTCTCGGCAAATGTGAAAAAACAAATGGTGCAACTAAAAATATACAAAGGTAGTATATATCAAGACGAATCTAACAAGATATCCTTTGACTATGTTTTTCCTAAAATATAAATCGCGAAAGACAATCAAAGTATAAGTTATGAATAGCAAACACTATACAAATGGTGCAACTATTTCTAAACGGGGGAAGTATATATATTTATATCACATTAGTTAGTCATTGCTAATTGTTATTAGTGTTGTTAATTTTTATTCGTCATTGTTTAATAATTCCACTTTTATTTTCTTATATGCAAAAGTAAGAATTAACAATCACTTATATTTTTAAAATCATTTGAATACATTAGAATGGGATGAAAAAGGTAAGCTATTCATTGCTTGTAAGGATAGTTAAGCCAAGCTTCCAAATTACTACTTCCCTTTTTTAATAAGTGACGCAGAGAGAAAGTAGGGGAATACCAAGGAGCTTAGAGAGAGAAAGTTGGGACCACTTATATAACCAATTAAATTTGAGTATCGGATAAAGTCAGTAGGTGAAACAATTAAATAATGGCAAAGATGTAATAAATGAGAAATATTTTTTTACTACTTTGAGCTATGTGTCACTTATTATGACATGTCCCTGAAGGAAAACGTGTCACTTATTAAAAATTGGAGGAAGCATTAATTACATAAACTAATGGGGATGTGCAACTGAGAGCGTAGAAAGATCTCCAAATGTCGAATACTAATCATTGAATAATCATAAAAAATACAACTCCATTTAAAATATCATTTTCATGTAGTAGTACTACCACGCACATTATACATCAAATAAAGGATTTTTTAACTACAATAATACAAATTTTATCTGCTTCTCCCGTAGTAATACGAAATTTTGGATTATTTATACCAAAATTCCTCAAGTAGGTAAATTTGACTTGCAATCTGTAAAACAGGTAAAAAGAAATTTCACCCCCACCCACCTACCCCACCCTTACCACCTGAACCACCCCCTTGAATCTTTCCCTCCTCACTAGTCACCACTCACCAGTCACCACCAGTAGTCCAATACCCCCCACGCCCTTGATGTTGCCTCCCACGGATCCTCACCACCAATAATCCCAGCCCCATTTCCTCTTTATCTCTCCTTCCTCTTCCCCTTCCCCTTCCCCTTCCCCAACAACCTGCCCCACCCCATCCCTCGCCAAACGAAACCACCGTCACACCCCCTTCCCCACCACGAAATCACCAAAAAAAGAGCAGCCCTCATCAATGGCGGACAACGAAGCTCCACTCTCGAATAACAATTCCGTCGAGTTAGACCACAATGAGCATCCGTCACTGACGTCGACGAGCTCAATCTGGAGGGTGGTCGTTTTAGAGAGTTTGGGGAGGACAGTTTCGTGGGTTAGGGAGGCGATGGGGACAAGAGGAAGAGTTAAACGGTTGAGGGAGGGGCCAGGGGTGGGGGAGGGAGAAGGAGAGTGGAGGGGAACCAGGAGGGGAGGAAAAAAAGGAAGAATGTTTCTTTTTTTGGTTTCTAAAATTTAAATAAAATTTTTAAAAACCAATCAATGACATAGCAACACGTGTCCTAGTCAATCCCATGTCAACTTGTTCACCTCCTACAACAAGTTAACAACCGGTAATAACCTAATGGGGGAAATTTTTAACAAAGTTTGATGTATTAAATAATTATCAAAAGTTTGTATTATTGATGACGAAGCGGCCAAAGTTTGTATTATTGTAGTTAAATAATCGTTAAATAAATAATTAAATATGAATCCAAGTATAATGTTGTTTGTTGTATATATTGGCTAATTTATTGGTGAATTGTTAAAATTTGAGCTCTTGGAAATATTTTCAAGTTAGTACAAAGATTTCTATTTATTTCCTATTTTTCATGAAGAACTAAGTTATATTTTGGAGATAATATTACTATTATTATTTTGAGAAGAATGTTATTTAATTTGAAATTCTTGGGTTGCGATCCTAGATTTCTGCTGATTTGGTGTAAGGCCTTAAGGGCATCCGTGTAATTTGATGATTGAGTATTATTTTAATTATTATTTTTGTTTGAGAGCAAGATATCCGGAGGGACGGAATCCCAAGGTGAAGAACATGCAAACCATAGGACGGAATCCTAGGTATACCTTGGTTTTGTTGTCGTCCGAGAGATCGGTGGGGAGGGAATCCTACACCGCATCGGAAGTATGGCCATTCTTAGACACAGGCAGTAGGGAACGTAACCCATAGGCTGTCTGGAGATTGTGATCTGACATTACTATAGGAAGTGGGTTGTCCACTAGCGTTCAGCTCTCTCTCTCAAACTAATTATATTATTTTATTATTTTAAACTTTGATGGTTTATGTTGTTGATACTTGAGTTTATATATATAAGTTATTTATCCATTTTGTTATCTTTACTCTATATATATTAAGCATGTTGTATTATCTTTGTTTAAGTGTTTTATTTGATTATCTGAGTTTACTATTGAGTTGTTTTTGTGTGACTTAATTATTAAGGCTTTTATAACTCTTATATGGATCCTAATTGGGCTGGGAGAGCTGTTAGTTACTCCCCACTGATTGTGGATGTTTGTTGATATATTTTGCAGGTGATTATTTCGTGTTATGGGAAATGAGAGAAAGGCTATTTAGGATTTTTGTTTGAGATATCTTATTTTATTTATATTTACTACATTTGGTTTATGAGGTTTGGATATATTGGATTTGTATAATTGGGTTTTATTTTATTTAGTTTAATTTAACCTTGGTTAAAGTGACAATTCCGTCAGGCGATATTTCCGCTATCGCCATTTCTTAAATAAAATGTTTTAGTTTGTTTATATTATGTTTATAAAAGGACGGTGTGTTACATCTTGTCTAATGGCGCCAGAACATGCTCGGATGCCAAAGCTAAATCTAAATAACTAAACTATAACCCTAGAAAGGGGTTGGGCTATGCTAACGCTAAGCTACGCTAAGGAATTAAGAAATGCAGTTTTGATGTATTGTTCATGTGTCTTTTTCTTGATGGTAGTTTCTCTATTTATAGAGAATCATAACATGTAACTTCCATGCATGCTAGGGAGGGGAAATGTTTGAATCATACTTGATTCAAATCTTAACCGTTTTCTGGCGCTGAATGCACGTTTGTCTTCATGTTGAATCATCTTCTGATTGTCTTTGATTATTTTGCTGCCTTTGACTTTCTCCTCTTGACAATCTTGACGATCTTCCTTTGGACTTTGTTGACTTTGACTTCTGTTGACTTTGCTTAATGGGCTTTATACTTAAAATAGGCCCTCATATTAAAGCATAAATTAAACCTTTTGAGGTTTGATTCAATGTATCATAATAAATGTTACTTGACATCCGAAAATGGTAGTAACATGACTATATAAAGCTTCCAACTTGTTTAATTTAGTTTATGAACTTGTTCAAGCTTATTTTATTTTTTGGGCCTCATGCTGGCGCTTGATTTTTAATGCATAACTAATGGCTGGTTTAGTTCACTAATTTGGTTGTATTAGGCATGTTATTAGAACAAGATAGATTGTTGGTGTACTCCAGCAGCAGGTATCCTAGTTGTAGTCTTATTAGGGTTTTATTTTATTTTTCCTTAGATGAATTAGAATTCTGTGTTAGGTTTCCCTCAAAAAAAAATTAAGTTAGGGGTTATTTCTTTCAGAGATTAAGGTTGTGCATATTCGAGTGCTCTTTAAGAGCCTTTTGTGTGTCAACTAACCGCAACTCAACCTGAAAATTTAAGAGAAGATTGTTCCAAGATCACGAGATCTAACTTACAAGACTTTAAGGATCAATCTACAATTTTTATTGTTTTCATATAAATAAGTTCTTCAAGTTTCGAACATATAGTCTCTTTTTTTATTGTTGATCAGTTTTTCGTCCAACATGTCGTGCAGATATCTCTATTATATAAGCCAAGGGGTGAGCAATGGTGTCCCCCTTGAATTTACATATCCACCCCTCCACAACATGAATATTACAATCCAACTACACCCTCCAACAGTAAATCAAAAATCATTACACGCATAAACTTGCCAAAAAAATTCAATAAAATCTCTATTAAACCAAATCAACTCATATAATGGTCAATTACATAAACTTACCAATACAAAAGATTCAATCAAATTAAATTTACATCTAATCAACTAAAAAACTTCATAACCAAGAACTTACCAAAAATTAATACCATAGGCAGTAAAAAAAAACATGACATTCTCATTACAGAGCAACTCATATTCAAACTAAAAAAAAATCCATAATACCAAATTAATAACGAACACAAACTTCAAAAAAAATCCAGTTTTCTTCTTTACTTGGATATGCAATTTTGTCACTTATACTTACTTATCAAAATGTTTTTAAATACTATTTGTAAGTATTTAAATCTTTCTTACTCAAATGTTTTTAAATACTATTTGTAAGTATTTAAATCTTTCTTACTCACCAAATGGAGGTAAACTTAGTACTTAGATATGTACTTTCATAATTTCATTTTTGATTCTTTTATTACCGAGCTTTCCAAAATGTCGCTGCACGCATAGCGTGCATAAAAAGCTAGTATCTAATAAACCTACAAGATCCGATCCTTTTCAAAGGATTTTCGTGGATTTCAACCAAAGGAGGTTTTGGTTGCACATCAAAACCAAACCCCAACAATGAAAAATGAGAAAGAAAGATAGAAGAAAGCAGCAAATGATTTTCTCAGAATCTAGAAAAGTCAAGTGTTATTCGATCTTAACACATCAACTAATTTATCTTTAACCATTTCAGTCTTCAGAATGGTACAGCCTATGATTCACAAAACAAATCTGACAATCATGAGGCAAACATAAACATTTAAAAGAGAGAATTGGAATACTACTTCAGCCCAAAATTTACAAATTAGTAATAACAATTATGAACACTAAGGCTAGAAAACTAACAGGAGCTTTTACAGAACCAGACCTCAAACCAGAACCATGACCTGCACTGCTGCTTAACCTTGAACTAGTATCACTCTTAATCTGAACAATAAACCGGCATGTCCCAGAAGATGGATCCTTCGTTGTTATGGTAGAAAGACCATTCGGAAATTGGCATGCTTTGTCCTGCTGATTTTGTTCCTGATAATAGCTGTTAAATGCGTAAGATATATTCCCCTGTACATCCAGATTACTGCATGATGTTCCATCCCCTAGGCTCGTACAATCAGCTCTTTCACAAGCGTAGCTCACACTCGAGGCTATTTGTGGATCCGTTAGATTAGCTGAGGAAGACATAACGCACCATTTTTTTTCGAGATACTGAACCCCTTTAGCTGGCATGACAGACCCAATTTTAGCCAGTCCGAGGTTAAGCTGGTACTTTGGGGTTCCGTCATAGTTGAAGATTCCCCAGTGCCTCTCAAAGGTCCCCGGTAGGATACTTTTGTCATCCTCGTCGATGAGGCTAAAAAGGTAAACATCAATAGGACCACTGGGCCTCATAGGAGTACCTGTTAAGCATATGATCATAATTATTATATTAGTGATAGCAGTATTATGTTAAGATTTATGCATTTAGGATATTAAAATTTAGAGAAAGCTACTATAACAATGTACTCGTGAGGTTACCTTTGCCTGCCGAGAGGTGATTAACTAGCCCTTGATTGAATCTTCGAGCAGTGGTAGGGTTAGCATTCTTGTCTCCATCGGTTGGCCACCCGATCTCTCCAACAATGATCGACATATTTGGAAACCCGTTCTTCTGAAGTGACCAAACAAGTGTGTCGTAATTAGCATCAAAAACATTGGTATAGGTCTTTCCATTGTCATCCAGAGGAGATGAAAATCCATCAAAGAAGGCGTAGTCTGCAGGGAAGTTGGGGTCATTATAAAGGCTTATAAAGGGGTAGATATTGATAGTTATAGGACATGCATTGTCATTCAAGAATTTGACAATTTTCAACATAAGGTCATTGATGTCTAAGCGAAAGTCTCCACCGGAAGGGACATTGGATGAGGTTTGGTATACATCGGCATTCAGAGGGATAGTGACCTTCACTTGATTGGCTAAGCCAGCTTTTATTAGTGCTGATTGGATGTTTTGAAGTGCTGGAAGTGTCATTGCATCATATGTCCCATTCAATGTCTTCAAAAACGGTTCATTACCAACCGCAACATATCTGATGGAAGACGAAAGACACAAGGAGAAACAATGTTATAGCATGCGAACTAAGAATGCAGTAATGTAACCACATCAGACATGCATGTTTGTATGAGCAGGTATTTTAATGAGTGAAAACTACGAGTATAGTCTATATACATGGTTCAAGTACAGGCTAGTTTACATGCGAACAAAAGGTTCTCTTACGAATGATAGTGGAACCAGCTCTGGGTCGGAGACTAACGGACACTCTAAATGAGGCAACCAAAAGCTCCATTTTGAAAGATCACAAATTTGCAACTGCTACTATATGTGTCTTACCGCACATTTTTACCATCAATAAGGTTTCTTTAAGGAGTTACCCATTCCTATAACAAATGGGAAAATTTACTCTCGTCCTTTTATATGCAACTTTGTAATCTCATTATTTGAAGGACCAGCCAAGTAGAACCGGGGGAGGGGGGGGAGGAATGCTGAGTAATACTAGCACGCTGCACACCCACCAATTCCTTTAGACCTTTAACATACAAAAATATGGACTATGTAGTACATGTTCCATCTATACATTGCTATTTTCTACTAAGACAAGTAGAAAACAACAAAAAAGTAGAGAATATCTTTTGATAAAACCTGATTAACAGGGAAACTAATCAAAGGAAGTCGATAATATATTCTTTAACTAACAGGAAAGGCAGATAAATCCTGATTTCTTTTCATTGTTTAAATAAAAAAAATTGATTTCTACTTCAACTAACCAAAGGAATTGTTCCCTTCTAATTTACAATTCTTCCTGGTAACAGATAAGCCAAAACTCAATCAATCAATCAATATATATAAATAAAGGAGGAACTTTTCGGGAGCATAGGGAGCTCCTCAAGATTTCGAGCTCATAGAGCGCGTCACGTAGGATTGCCACATCATCAATTTATATTTTTATTGTTTAAAAAATAGAGTTCTACCTAGATTTAAATACATATAAAGAGTTTTGGATAAGCGAAAATTAGAGTTTGATTTTGAATGAACAGCCTAAATTATAATATTATGTAAATTGTGTATAACTTTTACTACGTAATTCGGAATATTATAATTTTTGTACCATTGGATAGTGTTCGAAATATGCTTCGAAATAAGATCCATTTATAATATAGTTCTACAACTTATGAAATATAGAGCGCCACGTAAGATTGTCATGTCATCAATTTTTATTTTTATTTTTTAAAAAAATTGAGTTCTATATAGATTTAAATACATGTAAGGAGTCTTGGATAAGCGGAAATTAGAGTTTTGTTTTGAATAAACAACCTAAATTATTATATTATGTAAATTGTGTATAACTTTTGCTACCTAATTCAGAATATTATGATTTCTGTACCATTGGATAGTGCTCGAAATATGCTTCGAAATAAGATCCATTTAAAATATAGTTCTACAATCTGTGAAATAGAGAGCGCCACTTAGGGTTGCCATGTCAAATAGTTTTTATTTTAAATATTTGAAAAAATAGAATTCTACATATATTTAAATACATAAAAGAGTTTTGGATAGGGGGAAATTAAAGTTTCATTTTGCATAAACAACATAAATTATTATATTATGTAAATTGCATTTAACTTTTGATACCTAATTCAAAACATTATATTTTTTCTTTTACCATTGGAGAGTGCTTGAAATATGCTTCAAAATAAGATCCATTTACAATATAGTTTTACAACTCATAAAAATATATTAAATTAGATGAATTGTAAGACATTATTTACTCTTCCTTTTAGATAAATATAATAATAGCTATAAGTATTAAGTATAGTGCATTATATGTGATTATAACATTTGATTATAGGTCCAATTTATAGGATTAAACATATTATCTTTCAAAACCTCAACCTTACTCAACTAAACCAAAACAATATAGTATTGCAACAAAATTTATTAAGGAAACTTTGTTGTTACAACAAAAACTATATATATATTAGAGTTTTGAATTATGTGAAAATTAGAGTTTGATTTAAATAAAACAACATTAGAATATTATAAAGAGCTCCATCTAAGGATGCCATGTCATTCTTTTTTTAATTTTTATTTTTTTTTAAGAAAATAGTATTCAACATAGATATAAATACATATAAGGTGTTTTGGATAAGTAAAGATTACAGTCTGATTTCAAATAAATAACCTAAATTATTATACTATGTAAATTGAATATAACTTTTGCTACATAATTCGCAATAGTGTAATTCTTTTTACCATCGGAGAGTGCTCGAAATAAGATCCATATACAATATAGTTTTACAACTTATGAAAATATATTTATTTAGATGAACAATAACGTATTATATATTCTTTATTTTATATACATATAAAAATAACTATAAAAATAGCGTATTATATGTGACAATAGTAATTATGTCTTTCAAAATCATATTTTAAAAAATTGAGTTATATAAAGATAAAAAATTCATATCTATAGTTTTGAACCTATAGCATTCCATGAAGGCATTACATGAAAAATCAAATATAAGTTTGTCATCCAGATTGCAGAGGTATTATGCAATTGTTTAATTATTTTATTCCTAGAATATTTATTGTATACATAATTATTTATTTTTTTTGGGTATATATATGTGTCAGATCTTATTCTTTTCTCCATGAACTTAATTTTACTAAAACTATTTGGAAATCAAGGTTTGCGTTTCTAGAATATTTGAGGTCACGGATCATAAAAAGGGTGGAAGTTTGATAAGTCTTGATATGGTCATGATTGATGGAGAGGTATTTTTTTCTCTTAAATAGTATTTTTGATTATTAGTAGAGGTTAGTTTTATATTTAATTAATTATATTCATGATACTATCATTATGATCTTCTTTTTGGCTTTCGCATCTTTCATTCTATATGCGTTAGTATTTATGTGTTATATTAAAAGTTGAAGTTGTGGCTGGCACTCATGTTTTTCTCTATTCTTTATGTCCTGCATCTATTATTAAATTAATACCCTCTACTTTCTTAAAGTATCATTCGGGTATTATTCATGTTAAAATTGTGTTAGCTATTGTTGGTCATACCTATTATTGGGATACCATTTAATAATAGACTTAGCTACAATATTCAATTGAATATTAAAAATTATAAAATTTATATATCGCAATAACAAATCTAGAAATTACAGTATAATGATAAATACTTTCTCCGTTCTTTTTCTACTGCAACAATTGGTTTAGGCGTGGTTTTTAATGAAATAAAAAAATGGGTAGTTTAGCATAGAGGTATCCCTTTAGTTAACTAGAGTAGGGGATAAATAAATCCTTACTAAAGTAAACGCAACTTTATGAGGCAATTTGGGTAATTAATGATGGTTTTAACATAAAGTAAAAGCAATATTGTCAGCTGTAGTTGCTTGTTTACCAAAAGTAAAATGGTTCCAAAAGATGAAACTACCCAAAACGGTAATTGTTGTAATAGAAAAAGAATAGAGGAAGTATGTAAATACAATGGTGTTGAATAATCTCATTTCACAGTAACACAAAATCAACAATAATATTAAAAAAAATTACAAAAAAATAAATAAACAATACTTGAGCGTTAGTATTTGATATGGCTCGAAATTGGAATAGCCTAACGTGCTACTTTTAGTACTCAATCCCTCTTTGATTAGTCTATCTTTGCCTAGTCGTAGTAGGTAGGACACACCATTAATCGTTAATATTTTTAATTACATTTTATAGGTTGATATCTTAAAACTATACATTGAAACAAATCTAATAAGTAATAAGATCCCATGTAAATCATAATATTTAATCTTGTATATTCAATATAGTGAGTTAGTCTAATAAAAGATAGAGTGTGTATCTTCCTTTATAATTTCACTCTTTTTGCTTAAATTGAAACTTACTCCTTCTCTCCCTCAATATATGTTCCATTTCTTTTTTCAACAATGAAAGTTTATTAACTTCAACCGCGTGATCTCTATTAATGATTAAAATATTATCATGTTAGATCTTATTCAATTCGTGTTAATGTATTAAGCTTTGATTTCAAAAGTATCGAAATTCTTATAATTTAACACTTCGTACCTAACCTATTAACGGTCAAACATACACGGAATAACAAATAATGCTTATAGTAAGGGACAGAGGAGGAAGTAACATAAATCATCAATCAATCATTACTAAACATGTCCGTAATCAAACATGATATAAAATTAATAACAGAGATAAGTTACCTGACATTAACACCATGGGAAGAGACATAAGAGGAAAGATTCTTGGAAACCCATTTTTCAGCAGCACTAACATCAGTTGATAAAGCAGCCAATAAATCATTTGGAATACCAATCATAACCTCAACTCCTGACTTACCCAAAGCTTTCAATGCATTAACATCTGGTTCAAAAAGCTTCACCTTTGAAATTCCATTATCTTTCAACATTTGAACCACTATTTCTCCATCTAAAGGGTGTGTTGCTTGTGTTCCCCAATTTGCCCCTATGCTATTTCCATCAACACCCATCATCATCACCATCAAAATCAACCCCATCATACCAATCATGCACCTCACCTCACCATATAAACAAAAACACCTACTCATCTTCTTCTTCCCCATATTAACTTCTTTTTTTGGGTAGGAAGAAAGTTTATAGCTTTTTTTCACTTTGATTTCACTAACCCAATAAAATTTTAACACTTGGGTTTTTTTTCTTTTTTTATAGAAATCAATACCCACAAAAGTTTTTTTTTTTATTTTGGCACAATTTCTTGTGACAAAGAAAAATATTTACAAAAGAGAAAATTAAGAAGAACAAGAATATGGGTGTTTCAATTGATTGCTCGTTAAGTTAACTAGGAGTATCTGAACAGAAAAAGGTCAATAATTGTAGGTGAGAATTAATATTTAAAAGAATTTATGAAGAGAAATGGATTATGACGAAATTATTGTTAGAAAAAGAGAGAAGGAAGCAGTCGTAAAGGTGAGAGAAAGAACGTAAGTTGAAGTAGTGGTTGTATTGTATATAAAGAGGAGCAACAAAAAAGAAAGTACAGCAAAGCAAAGCTCACAAACACTATAATAAAGTCGGGGGAAAGCAGAGGAATGAAGTGAGTAAAAACAGAGGAAGAATGTAGAGTGTAGCAAGTTATGCCCCCACTTCAGAAAAAGTTGGTTTTTCTAGGGTCTTATGACTCAACTTTGGATATCCTTAGTTTAGCGGTAAGCTTCTAGTTTGGTAATCTTTATTCTTTATACTTCCTCCGTTCTATAATAAGTGAAACATATGGATTGGGCACAAGATTTAATAAACATCACTTTCAAAAGCCAAAAAGTCATAAAATACCCTTTTCATTATCGAAAGGAGGAGAGAAAGAAAACCACACAAAGCTCATGAGTTTGTGATGATCTTTTTTGTCATTTTATCACTTTCTTTTTTCCATTTAAGGTATGATTCACTTATTTTGAAACGTTCTAAAATAGTAAGTGTTTTACTTATTATGGAACGGAGAAAGTATATAAGTAATATCGATGTGACTAGGCCTCATTTACATTTTTTTATGACAAAGCCTCATTTACAATTTGACTAATAAGAAATTGACGCATAGTATAAGTATTAGCAGTTTTTTTTTATAGATGTAGAGATTTTAGATACCACCTCGCAAAACTAGAGCTGTCAGTTTGGTTCAAAACTACTGGTTGAAGTACGGGTTCTAATCGAGCGAGTCGATAACGAGCAGAGGCTTGCTGGAATCAACTCAAAAGCTGCTCGACTCGTGCTCGTGAAGCACATCAAACCCCTACTTGACTCGTGCTCATTAAGATTTCAGATACCTCGACTTGACTCTCGAACTCTATCTGCTCGAATAGCTCAACTCAAGCTCAAGCAAGTATTCGAACCGTTCCGAGCTAATGAGAAAGTCAGTCCAAGGATTCAAACCAATGTCACCATTGAAGTTTATACCTGAGTAAGGCCCATATACAATAGTAGTATACTAGACCCATAAGGAGACTTGAATAAATTATTTGGGTAAAAGTAATGTAAAAAAAAAACTTAAATGGAACCGATGCACACTAACTTGTATATGAACTTCATATAGTGAGTTTTATACAGATATAGTGAACTTATATACAATATAGTGGATTTTATTAACGGAAAACATGTAGTGAAATTATATGCAATATAGTAGAGGATTTAATTTTAATGTTTTGACATGCAAGATGATGTAGGTTGTGTAGTATATCGTAACACGAGCTTTAACATATAGAAAAATGTAGTTTCTAAATGATATAGTGGATTTGCATGATATAGTATGTTTATGAATGATATAGTGAGTTTCTTCATTATATAGTGGGACCTAAATGATATAGTGGATTGTTTAGAAATGTTGTAGTTTCTGCATGATATAGTATGCTTCTGAATGATATAGTGGGTTTTTGCATGATATAGTGGGTTGTTCAGAAATAATACGTGCTTTTGGCCTGGTGCACACTAATGTTATCGTGAACCGGGTTCATGCAAGTCGGATTGAAAGTAATGTTTTATAGACTTTAATTGATAGCTCTCATCTTACGATAATCTATCGATGTGGGGCTAGTGTTTCCCCTACATTGCAGTTGCACCTTTCCCACAATTTTGCTGCTTCCTTCATCTCTCCTTTTTTTTTCCAATTTGCTGCTTCTTTTGGTAATAATTCACCTAATTTCATTCTAATTGGATAAAAAAGAGTTATTTGATTATATTTTGACATTATATTTACTTGTAATATTTAGCTAATATAGGTATTTTTTTTCTATATATATTTATACTTGCCTCTACTCGACTTGAAACTTTAACGAGCACGAGCTGAGTAGGATCCTGCTCGACTCAATAAGCTCGCAAGCATCCCGAGTAGAGGCAATTCGAGTCGAGTTTTGACCGAGCGTTGACTGAGTCGAGTTCAAGTTGCTCGCGAGTAGCTCAACTCGATTAGCACCCTTTGGTTGAACTGCAAACTGATTGCCAACTGAACTAAATAAATTGAACTGAATTGACCCATAATTGAGAAGTGAAATGAAAAAAGTCAACTGAATTAAAGTGAACTGCACTTAACTTAACTAAAACTGAACTGAAATTAACTACATGAAAAGCTATTGTTAATTGAATTGAAACTGAAACTCAACTGAAGTCAATTGAAAAATGTTTCAAACTAATTTAAACTGAAATGAAATAAATTGAAATGCAGTTGAAAACTGTTTTAAGTTGTAACAACTAATTATCTAATTTTTTTCCCTAAATCATAAACAAACGATAACATGATGCCTTAATTCATAGAAACTAATCTGACCGCATTCATCTTATATCCGTAACTTTGAATTGTATAAAAATGCATTCAAATATGAAATAATGAATAACCACCTCTAGAAAAAAAAGATAACTATTAAATATGCTTAAGATAACACATTTCAGGTATTCTCCAAATTAGTGTAATATTAGGTAAATAGAACGTCTGAATTAGGTAGTATCTTAAACGGAGCAAACGAAGTGGTTATCTCGTATAACTGTTAAGTATTTTCCGCTGGGTAAAGCCTTTGACAAAATGGGCAAAGATAACACCTTTTCAGAATAGGTGTTTTTCAGAATAGGTATTCTCCAAATTAGTGTAATATGATTCTTTGGCCTATTTTATTTTTAAAAAAATCAATTTGCTAATGCCACAAATAAATAATTTTTTTTGTTATTATATTTTATTCAATTGCCATCTACAGCAACAACTGAAGACAGAAGAATCATATTATATTTCAATCTACAGCCAGGGGCGGATCTAGCATTTTGAATTTGGGGGGTCCTAACCAAACCAAGCAAATAGACAATGATCACAATACACAAATCAGAAGTTCAATTTAAACGATAAGAAAACTAAACGTTATATTATTTGAATCATTTATTACATAAACCTTCATTATATCGGTATTTTAATGCTATCTGTTTTATTAGTAAACAAATTGGCTTTTACACTCATCAACAGATGCGACTCTTACATTTAATATCTTTAATTATCTATTCCAAAAGTTTTTAAGAAGTTCATTGATATAAATTCAGTTAACGTAAATAGAGATAAATCTAAAATTTACATAGTAAAATTATTTTTTAAGTATTTATAAATGAAATCTTGGTCATACTCAATATACCAAGAGTGTACAAAGTCAAATTGTTGAATTTATTTGAAAACAGAAGGAGAGTAATCATATCACAAAAAATAAGTGGTTAAAATTATAGATAAAATTTAGAGAGATGGATAAAATGAAGATCCAAAATAGAAAAGAAGAAATGGTGAAAGAGAAAAGAGAATGAGGAGGAAGTAAAAAGAAAAATAAGAAACAAAAAAGAAGAAAGCATGCAAAAGTTAAAAAGCTGGAATTGGTATTCTGCATTCAAGGATCGAACCCGCGTCATAATGTTCCGCATACAAGAAAGTTTACCACTGGCGCAACTTGCATTGTGTGTATATACTGCGCAGATATCAATTTTATCTGATTGTAAAATTCTATCTGACGTTAAAAAATAAAAAAGGAAACTGATTTTTTTTGGTGGGGCCCGTGCCACCCAGGACCCTTAATAGATCCGCCCCTGTCTACAGCAACAACTGAATACAAAAGAACCATATTCCATTAAAACTACATCTTATACTAAATTTTGATACAAAAACATATATAAACAATAATATATTTAACAAAGTTAAAACATATCCAAAAAAAACCCTCCCTCTTAGGTTCTCTCCTGTCGCTCTCCTCTTCTCTATCTCTCCCTCTTCACCGCACACACTTGTGAGAGGCATGTCACGTATGTTTTCGTCCATGATAAGCCCATTTTTCTCTCTTACTTTTCAGATTTTAGTTTGTTTATTTTATTTTGTTTGATAATTTAGTCTCTCTTTGTGAGATGTTCTCTCTCTATTACGGGAGTTTTGTCTCCTTTATTGTGGGGGTTGTCTCCTCCTCATCTGTGGGAGTTGTGAGTATAGTTTGTTGTTTAGTATCTCCTATCCAAAGTATCAGTTCTTCGTTTAGAAAAGCAAATCCAGCTATACATCAAATATACATGAGGTCGATAGAACCCTTATAGATGGTTGCTTTAAACAGTGATGTAAAAGACGGGGGTTTTCATCAGTGTTAAATCTACTCAAATATCGTGGTTTTGTCATATTAGAATTATGTTTATTTCAATTTAACATGTATTTGTTAGTTTTTGACTTCTATTGTAGATGTCGTATGACTTCAAATCAGTAAATGACTTTTCACATTAAAAAAAAAATACACTATATCCCTCTTATCAAGTCGCTGCAATTTGAAAAGTCTTTCTTGTAACAACAATCAAAGCCAAACAAGGAAAAGTGAGTAACCTCAACATTAAACAATCCTAATGAAGTTTAGCAACTCAATAAACTAATTTTTTTTATTGCACCAATTGGTTTGGGCACAAAGAACAAGAAAGATGAGAGAGAGTAAAAATGGACATTAATGCTCTTAATTACTATGGGTAGGTTGGATAACTAAATGGGATGGATGTGTGAGTGTGTGACTTGGAAGGTAATTTTGGTCCAAAAAAATTACCATAATAGAAAATGGTGCAATTAAGAAACACCCATAAAAGGAAAGTGGTGCAATCTAAAAAAAAAGAGGAGGAAGTATATCCAAGCCAGAAACTAAAATTCTAGATCACAGTTTCACCGGCCTAGGGTTCTTAATACTTGTATTATTTTCCGAGTTCCTCTATGTGATGATTATATTTGTCCAAAATTTTATTATCAATGATATCACCCCCTCAAGTGGTAAGCAGCTTGGGGAGGTCTCGAGTTCGAGTCTCACGTATGCATACACTCTTATTGGGAGACTCACCCAAGTGTGCGACCCGGGTCGGACTCGGATGTAGTCGGAGCAAAACTCCGGTGAACCGGGTGGGCAACCAAAAAAATATCACCCCCTCCCCTATTCCCAAAAAAACGATCAGAGTTTCAAACTCCAAATCGAAGAAATAGACAGATAAAATAATCGCGGAGATTACAAAATCAAACTCACAAAAAGAACCGAGTAAAAAGGTAAACTAATCTCACCAAAATTATACGTAATTTTAGCTACATAATTAATGGTAAACTTCTTCACCCTTGCTCTACATCGCCAATTAGATTATACTTTCGGTAATATAGTTTTACATTTGATTTAATATTGTTGAATTTTCTATTAAAGTTCCTATCTTTCTTCTTCACTTTTGCTCTACATAGCCAATTAGCTTATAGTATTTGGGTAATTAGAGTTTATAATTGATCTGATAGTGTTGAATTTTCTGCTAAAGTTCCTATTTTTCTTCTTCACTCTTGCTACACAGCCAATCAGCTTGTTTTTTTGTTTATAATTAATCTACGATTATATTATTAGCTTAATGTTTATTCAAACAATTTTTGTTTTATCATGCGCAGTTTTTTTTTTCTTGGAAAGTTTTATGGATTGCCTGATACCTTGTGAATTTTGAGGTGTTTTAGTATATGCGTGCGTTAGAGATGAATACCCTGTTCCATCTCCTTTCTTTGGTTTATATTTTAATATTGTGATATGGTTATCAGCCTAGCTGTTCCAATATTTGTTGATGTTGGAATGCCTTGAATCTTTAGTCTCGCGCTCCGAATAATCCAGCACGCCGCACGGGTACTACTTCCTCCGTTTATTTTTACTCGCTACACTTTGACTTTCATGCTTGCTGATGCACTACTTTGACTATTAATATCTTTAATAATTGTGTATTAGAGTAAAGTATAAATTTTGATTTTATGAAAATATACATTGAGACGAATCTAACAACATATTACATTATAACATTTGATTTTATCTAATAATAAATAATGCATGGTCAAACCTCATAGATGAATAGTGGAATTATTAAAGTATAGCGAGTAATTCGAAACGGAGGAAGTATAATATATGGGGGGAAATTGATAGGAACAGTCCCAACTATGGGCGTTCCGCCAATTTCAGTCCCAACTAAAGATTATTTCTGAGCGGTCCCAACTATATATCATTTTTGCCAAAATTGGTCTCAGGTGACTTAACCTGTTTAACCGGTTAAATTTTTTAAAAAAAATTTCTTAAATCAGTTTCTTTCTTCCTTTTTCTCTCTCCTATCTCCTTCCTTCTCCTCCCACCCCCTCCCCATCCCCTGCCACCCCCTCCCCTGCTACCCCCACCCCCTCCCAGCCACCCCCGAAATCCCAATTCGTAATCGAAATGCACCCACATTTCGAACAATGAGCTTCAACCATTAATGATAAAACTGAGAAGAGCTACATAATTAAGTTCATGTGACACAGTTCTTTCATTAAATCTTCATAGATTTTCAGAGAATTGGCACAGTTCTCTTGTTTGCAAGAAAATACAGAGATAAGAGCATGTATGCGAAAGCTAAGGGAAAATGTAATGACTGGCATTACATTGCTGCTTATCCTTTCACATTTACAATAAGAATTCAGTAAAATTATCTGTTCAATCACCCAGAGTCTGCCACAAGAATTCAGCAAAAAATAGCTGTTCAATCACCCAGGGAATGAATTGTGTAGGGAGTAAAGGGAGACCTCATCATCTCTTCCAGAGTCTGCCATTGCAAGTGTGCGAGTGGCATTGTCATGCCTCATGATAGGTGGCGCTGCTGTTAATGGACTCGTTGCATCATCTTCTACCTCGAATTGCTGCAACAGCTGACTAAGCTCTTTCGAAAATGACCCAAGACTATATTCCTGCATATCATATGAAGTATTGTCATTCATTGTTAAGAGAAGCCAAAGTAAAAGCACATATAAAAAAAATTGAGTACACACAAGCAATGAAGAAGCTGGAGTTGGTTCCTCAAGCTCAGCTTCCCATTCCCGAAGTATTTGGTTAAGTTGCTCTTCTAATGTAGCGACATCAATAGCCCGACTATCCTTCCCGGCGACGTGAAGTTCGTTGAGCATAGACTGAAGATCCTCAACCCGATTCTTTGCTTGATCTTTTAGGAGTTCGTTGAGCATAGACTGAACATTTAACACAATTTATTCAACAAACATAAAACAAGAATTGATAGAAAAGCCACCTGTATAACGGCCCAATCCCTTAGTAAATTTCAAAGTTTGAAGCGCCAAATCCCTAGTAGGAGACAAAATCAAAGCCCTAATACCACCCTGAGGAACATGTTGCTGCAATTCTCGAGCATAGGGATAAGAAACGTTGCCGTTTTACCCGAGCCAGTACGCGCCATGGCAACGACATCGGCACCAGAAAGAATGAGCGGCATAGTTTTGCGCTGAATAGGAGTTGGAACTTTGTACCCTTTTCTTTTAATTGCTCAAACCAGTTAGGAGGGAGGGTGCAGGGAGAGAGAAGAGGAGGGGGGGTGGCTGGGAGGGGGAGGGTGGGAGGGAGGAAGGAGATAGGAGAGAGAAAAAGGTTGTGGCGAAAAAATAAAAACAAAAAAACACGTTTTTCCTATTGTAGGAAGTCGTTAGCATTAACTTTGGGACCAATTTCGGCAAAAATGATATATAGTTGGGACCGCTCAGAAATAATCTTTAGTTGGGACTAAAAATGGCGGAACGCCCATAGTTGGGATTGTTCCTATCAATTTTTCCTATATGGGGTACTACCAACTACATATATACCTTCTAATTAACTTATGCCTTATATTATGTAATTTGTACGCTCTCTCCTCAAAGATAATAGATTATTTCTCCTCTATTGTGGAGTTAGCTAACACATTATTAGTGAACCATGTTAAATCGTGTGTCGAATGTTCTTTGATTCTTAGTTGTTTCATTGCTTTTGTTATAACAATTGAAATCAACATTACTCTTCCCTACTACCGAGAGTTATCACTTCTAATGTGAGTTTATTTGATTAATAAGTTGAAATTTTACTTTGGTAGGGATACTAAAGAACCTTGAAGAGATTCGGTCTTGTCTAGTTTGCACTGGCGGCTGGTAAACAGTATGATGGAAAAGATGTGGCCTGCCCTTCAATCTTGCAAGCGTCAGGTATGATTTAAATTCTCCCCTGCCATTGATGTAAAGTCACTAAAATTTGCTGCAATATTGATGTAAGATTGGTGTTTCATACTTTCATATGTTAACTCAGTGTTATGAAGCAAACGGTCTACTCAGTCAATTACCAGAAGATCTTCTGTTTTTTATCATGTCCTTAACTATGAAGGAAGCCGCAAGAACTAGTGTTCTTTATCATAGATGGAATTACTTGTGGCGATGTTTTCCTGTCTTGATCTTTGAAGATTTCTCCGCGATGAAGAGGATGTCCGAAGATGATGAATATGTTTCGAAGAGAGATCGAACTTTTTGAGGTGGGTGAATCAAGTTGTGGAAGCTCAAGCTCATGTTGGTAGATATATAGATGAGTTGAGGGTGACTTTTGATTTGAACAAACGTTATCAACCTGATCTGGATAAGTTGCTGGGTTTTTGCATTAGCAAAACAAGTGACAAGGCTTGAACTAGATTTCACACCATCATTACCTGGAATATGGAAATCCGAATGGCGTTTGTCTCTGGATCAGCCTCATAGATTATCAGTCTTTAAGTCTTGCCTAAGTTCTTTGTCTCTCATATACGTTAACTTAACTACAAAAGATATCGATTGCCTTCTTCGTTCCGGCATGGTCCTTGAGAATTTGTGCATAGTATCTTCGCAATCTTTAAGATGTATAAGAGCTATAAGTTCACCTCTACAGCTAAAGCATTTAGAGGTATCTTACTGTCCCCATTTGAGAACCATTGATATTTTGGCCCCAAAACTTTTGTCATTTGCACATCACGGCAACCCTATTGAGCTACATATTAAGAATGCTTCTTTGCTTACAAAGTTGTCGCTTGGTACTGAACGTTGTACACAAGACATTTTGGCCTATGCTTCAAAGTACTTTCCGCAGTTGGAGTATTTGAGTTGGAAGATGCAATTGTATCATCGGGGTTTATGGCTTGATGATTCTTACTGTTTCCAGGTATTCCATGATATTTTTATTGATGCCTTTGTTTAATGAATGTGCTTGTGTTGCTTATGTTTTCTATTGTAGTTTAATTTAGGGATTAAGAACCCGCCTACCATGACAAAACTCAAGCATCTAGAACTCGATGTCGATGCATTGTGTGATCAAAGCCTCCTTGGATGGGCAGACTTGATTGAGGCATCTCCACTACTAGAAAGATTGACTCTGAAGGTACTATTCTGTTCTTTCTCAAATAAAATACGAAGTGCTAAATTTGTATATAGACTAACTTAGGCAAATGGTGAACTACTATCTTAAGTAACTTTAGAAGCTGGTGACTTTCGGATAGAGTTTTGCTGAAGCTATGTAGCCTTTGGAGATAGAAGTAGTTCAATCTTCGTTCATCTATAAATCTAACACCTACTTTCAGTGATCACTTGTCTTTGGAAAAAGTTCTGACAATTAATTTTTTAGTTTCTAAAGCCTACGCCCTACTTTAAGCTTGATAAGAGTTGATCAATATTTGAACTTCAATGATCTTTAAACTATTGGTTGAGCTTGGCTTATTAAGGGATGTGTTTTGTTCAACTTATTATAATTTATATCAGACAAAACCAGGTTAACACGAGTTCAAAATCGAAAAAAGTTAGACACTAGCAAATTATAATGTTCTGGACAGTTTTTAGCCTTTAGGCTTTTGTATGTGTATTTTTGACATTTTAAGTTGTTTTTTTTAAGCGTTCATTTCCTTTAAACATGTTATGATGACAACGCTTTTAATTATAGAGGTTTTTTCGAGTTTGAACAAGTTAATTTGGACAGACATGAACTAGCTCACAGATGAACTTAAACAAATGAGCTATTTATATTTTATACATATTAATCAGGCCGAACATGAAGAAGTTCAAGTTTAGCCGTTTACTAAATAATCTTAAGATTTTTGTTAGAGCTGGGTTTGATGGAGTTTTTCCCATCTTGCAGTTTTTTGGTTGTGCCGGAAGATCTCATCGGAAGATAATGAAACAAAATCGGCGTCCCTTAAAAAGCTTGAAGACACTAGAGCTTTATAACGATCTCGGACTTCCAATTGACCTTGAGTTTGCTACTTATGTGGTTGAAAATTCCGTCATGCTCAAAGATGTGATTGTGGAGTTCAAACCTTTATTTTATCCACTTTCAGAATACATAAGTGTGAAGGATCAAGTTGAAAAACTTAAAAGAATAGTCCCCCAAGGTGTGAAGTTAACTTTAAAAATGGTGGATGTATCGGAGGAACCCTGCTAAGGTTCAGCCTCGTGACTTCAAGGTCATAAGATTAAACCACTTGGAGCTTACTCCCAACGAGAATAATTGTGTAGCTGGATCAGATAAGCTTGGAAGAGATGATGGTTTAATAGGACCCTTGTTCAGACTTGAAATCATACTTCGTACGGTACATGTGTGGAAAACAAGTGACCTTCAGAATGATTAAGCAGCATGTCAATGGCAGATTCACTCCAAGTCCACTTGCAGATATGTTAATCGTTTGTAATCGAAAGTTAGCATATTCTTCTTTTATTGGGCCGAGCTTGTCATTTACCATGATTTTTTTTAAGGTAAGATGAAGGGGGCTCACTTGAGGGGGGATAAGGGGAATTCCTCAAATGAGTCCCATGAGGTTTGATCCCTAGACCTCAGGGATATGAGGTGGAAGCGATGCCACTACTCCACCTCAACCTCTGTCATTTACCATGATTTGTTATGTTATTTTGACTGTATTTCGCTCTCAGTTATATACGGCGACTTTGAAAAAACAAATGATGTCTTATTTCTCTTTTGAAGTTATATTTGATTCTCTACTTGTCCATACTTTAAGCATAACATTATAAATCTTAAGGCATCCTGATCTAGGAGGAGTAATAATCTAGGATGTACAGCAACAGCGTACAACAATTTAACATAAATCCTGTACTTGAAATCCCATAGTAAGTGTGAGTTTACAATTAAAAACAAAAAAAACAAATTGCATGAAACAAAACGAGCATATAAAAGCTCAACGACCATCAATAATGGTAGTCATTGAGAGTTCATTTATTGAATACTAGCCTTATATGCACACCATGCATGCGAAAACAAATCAAAAGCTCGATATTTTTGTTATTAGAAAACTGTAAAGTGAAAGAAAAATCGTTGTGTAATTCTTTAGTTGACTATATTGATTTTTTTTTAAAAGACCCAAAAATTAGAGGAGTTGTAATTGTTTTTTAGTTAGAGGTATAATTGTAAAAGAAGGTTGACGCCAACTCCTCCTCTTCACTTATAGAATAGAGATGCTCTGGCAATTAATGAATGTTGGATCAACAACATGTTGATATCCTTTGTGGATAAATGCAGATGGAATAGGAGGGAGAAGGAAATTTCAATTTGTGGCTCAACATAAACACTACATATGAGAAGTATAACTTTTACACAAGATGAATTATTGTATTTCAATAAATATTGGTTATCTATTATCATCACAATGTAATTATGGTAACTCAAAATTTTTATATGACTAACACTAAATTCATTATTTAGTGTAAAAAAAAGTATTGTTTTGAGAAATTATCTACCACTTGGTGGTTGGCGCCAATGAAAAGTGAAGGCAATAATATTAGATTTAATATATATTTGTCATTGTCTTTTAAAATGATTGTAATCTCTATTATATATGGGAACTCTTGAGGACTTTGGTGTCCACTATTTTTTACCAATATACCCCTAACTAGAAAAGAAAACTATAACATTTACCATTCTATTAGGGCTCGTTCGGTACCACTGTGGTTTTCACTTTTTTGGTTTTTTGTATCTAAAATTCATATGATATACTACCTCCGTTTCATATTAATCTACACACTTTGCTTTTCATTAGAACCAAGGCAAAAGGTGAAAAGTAGGAGAGAGGGGCTAAAAATTCTGAAAAGTGGCAGGACACAAGTACAAAAGAACAATAAAAAAAATGGAGGAGAGAGAAGTAATCAGCCCTTAATTCCACTACTCCGACACTTAGATCTTGAAGAACTCGCCATGAAAAACAACTGAGTTCAAGAATTATCCAACAACCCTAAAAAGAAACCCAGAATGTTGAAAAAATTGGAGGAGAGAGAGAGATCCGAAAACAACTGGTAAAAAAACGCGAAATTGCAAGCGAATGACTGTTGTTTAGCATAAATTACAAAAAAGAGATGATTTTAGCCCAGAATTTTTAGGGTTAGTGTAGATCTAGAGGAGAGAGAGAAACCCAAAATTACCAAGAACTTGGAGGAGAGAGAGACCCGAAAAAAGAAGAACCGGTAAAGAACTTGAATTTTGTGCGAAATTGTGTTGCATATTAGAAATTACGAAAATGAGAGATGATTTTTAACCCGATATTTAAGGGTTTGAAGAGATCTAGAGAGAGAGAGAGAGAAACCCGAATGTTCAAGAACTTGGAGGAGAGAGAGATCCGAAAAGAAGTTGGAAAGATGGAGGGAAGATTAGGGGGGATTAGGGGGTTTAATTAGGGCCTCGGTTTATTAAATGGGGTAGGTGGGGGGTTAGAGTGGGATTAAATGTTATTTTTGGGGACCACAGGGGGCCAATAATGAAACAATAATTGAAAACTTACCTTATGTAGAAAAAGTAAGAGTGTAACTATTAAAAAGAAACGGACTAAAAAGGAAACCGTGTAGATTAATATGAAACGGAGGTAGTATGTCCTACAATGGAAAAAAAAAGTAAGTCAAACTTATTACATACATGATGATTTTGAAAACTGACAACTAAAAAGTAAAAACCACTTTTTCTGATTTCCTATTTTTTGTTTTTTGTTTTAAAAAAAACTGAAAACTGAAAATAAAATACAATAACAAACGGGCCCTTAGTTAAAATGAAAAGGGAAAACTAATTTGACAAAGTACAAAGTAGTTACCACTCATCGTTCAACTTCGCACGCATAGTGTGTAGTGCACTAGTAATAATAATACCAATACCGTGGCCGGCTGGCCCAACATTTTCCGCCCATTTGCATCAATAATCCTAAACTTTAGAAACCTCTCAGCTTTCCCTCACTCATACCGAATTCTCAGACTCGAATTGATCTTCGAAGCTCGTTCCAGGTTTTTTTTCCCGTAGATGAATCTACTTGTTTAGACGATTTTTTGTTACGATTTTTCATGTGAAATTTCATATCTTGCGATCTTTAAGATCTACTTCATGTGATTGTTCACGCGATTGATTTTATGCGATTGTTATTGTTTGTTTCTTGAATTCAACTCATTTTTTCTTTATCTCATGTTTTTAGGGATAATTTACATGTTATAACTTATGATTCGAATTTTTGGTATATGTTTGTTTCATGGAATCAAATGATAAGAATATTTATGTTACAATTTGTAGATGCGCATATTTTCATGCTTGTTCTTGTTTGTTTCATCAAATCAATTTTTGAAGTTTTGTGACTGGAAATCTGGAATGTAGCATATGGCGACCTTGAGAAACTTGAAGATAAAAACTAGCACTTGTAAGCGCCTTGTTAAAGAGTTACACTCTTATGAGAAAGAGGTCGAAAGTGAAGCTGCTAAAACAGCTGATATGAAGGAGAAAGGTGCTGACCCTTATGACCTTAAGCAACAGGTATGTTTTCGCACCGATTTCCGTGTTATTATTAAGTTGTCTGTGTTGATGTGCCAATTTATCTGAAATTAGTCTACATTGAAATCCAATAAAACCTGGTTGAGGTCATGATTCGAAAATACGATATGGTGTCGGTCATGGTCGTGGAAACGGTTGCGGCTTTGCGGGAACGAAACTGATACATTCAATGCGGAAAGCATCGTGGTTTTTCCCGTAAAATTATTGTTATAGTCCTTTTAGGTGGTTGTAAGTTTTTGGAGTATACCCCAATATTATGATATAAATTTTAAATTTGTAATTGTTAATGAAGTATTTTATGTCTCCTAGTTTTTCGTACTGCTATTATGGAAAATACATTTAGAAAAAGGGGCGAAATTGCCTTGTCATCGTCGGTTGAGCTGAAATTTCGACTTATTAAAATCCACCATGTTGAACCGATCAAATTCGATTTGCGGATGTTGAAAATCATTGCAATATAAGGACTGAACTGATTCAGGCTTTTTTCGATACCATGGTTGAGGCTGGATTAAGACTCTTGCACTCTTTTTTTATTTCTCCTACATTTCTATAGTTCATTTTACCAAAGTCATTTGTAGAATTTCTTAGACTGAAGGCCTGAGGCTATCCAATCGGGATTTGGGGTATTGTGTCTCCCACGAATTGCGTAGCAACGCCTACCTGTTGGCATTTGCAACAGCCTTCCATTAGAAATATGCTTTGGGATTTGGGTTGCATTTAGTTCATTATGTGTTCTATTCTTGTATACTGCTGTTCAATGTCCTAGGAGACTTTTCCAAGATATTGACCTGTGTGATTAATGTGTGGGACTTAGCCAATAGTGTATTAGCATAGTAGGAACAAGGAAAGATGATTGGGTTAATGTACTCTTGTTTTCAGGCAATTTATTGTCACTGATTGCACTATGTTCTTCTCTGTCTTGTCCAACCAAACCCTGCTAAACTAGCCAAGAATCATTTCTTTGACTTGCAAATGCATATCTTGTTTCAATTTTATCATTGATGCTTTTGATTTTTCCTGGTTATTTATGTATCATGCGTACCAGGCCCGTCCCTGAGCCTGGGCAGGAGGGGCGCCCGCCCAGGGCCCAGGGAGAAAAGGCCCAAGTCACGTTTTTGCAATCTGCTACTTAGGATAAATAAATCTGCATTGCATTATATTCATCTTGTATAGTGTTAGCTCCTTGGTTTGTTGTTAGTTGTTGAGTCCTTGCATTTCACCCATCCCGGGTTCGAACCCCAAGTATAGTTTTTTGTCTTTCACTTTCTATTTTTTCTTTTGTTTTCTTTTTTTGTCTTTCAGCTTTCTATTTTTTCTTTTTGGTTTTCTTTTTTTTTTCAATGATTTTAAAGATTCAGTTTCTGTTTTTTTTTTCTTTATTGGTTTTCTTTTATTTCCAATGGATTTAAATAACTATTTAATCTTTAGTAAGTGGTTTTTTTCCTTCTCATATAGAGTAACTATGCTTTTGCCATTTCACATCTCCTTCGATTTTATATAGTTGTTCAATTTTTATATTTACATTGTTCGTTTGCTCTAGTTCGACTATGAAGTTACTAATATATAAGAACAAGTGTTAATATGAAATGTTATTAAATTTATCTCATTGTATATTACATTCAAAATGTTCTATTTTACAAAATTGTACGAATCAATAAAGTAGGATAGTCAAATATATTAGATGTTAATAAAATCGCAAATGTCAAAGTGGTACTGTTATAAAGTGGGTACCTGGCCTTATAAAAAATGTAAGCTAAAATGAATCCAGATTTCATGAGTTACGAAAACCATATTCAACCGAGCTTTGACCATTAATATGTTTAAATCAATATAGGTCAAGAATAGTAGTTGACATCGGAGAGGGCCCATTTTTCTTAGTTCGCCCCAGGGCCTCCAAAATGTCAGGAACGGGCCTGATGCGTACATACCTATACTGTTGAAATGAATTGGTTGAATTGAGACAATTGTGAAAGGATTTTGAGAAATATTCGATTACCAAAGGAACTTAGATGCATCTTTGATTTTTCATTTTAGATGCATTGAGAGGTTGAGGCAGTTACCAAAAGCTATAACGTGGGAAGGTACCATTCTTTTGAAAGATTTTGTTTACCAGTTGGTTTGTCCCAGAACCTTTTGGCATCCCCTTTTCATTTTCTAACTACCTTTTTTGGAAATATTCAAAAAAAATTCCGATATGAATTTAGTACTACCAATTGCTAGAGTACAATCTTTAATTGTTTAGCTTCTATTGAAAGGCTTTCCCACTCTATAGTCTGCTTGATTCAAATTTATTAACAATATCACTTAACAAAGAATGAATAGCCTTTTACATGATCTTGTGAAATTAATCATCTTCATAACACTCCCCTATATCTTACTTTCAGGAGAATGTGCTGGCTGAATCAAGGATGATGATTCCTGACTGTCGCAAGCGCCTGGAGTCTGCACTGGCTGACCTAAAGGGAACATTGGTACAATGTTTCTCATGCTCCACTTGTTGGATAACTCATATTTAGGTGTCAGACATCCATGTACTTCCTCGAGTTTTAGGGAATATGGAATATCTGCTTGAAAATGTCACTCTGCTGTGGATGTATCTGCGTTGCACTCTGTATCTTCTGATCTTGAAACATGTAGTTTATAGATGCTAGTATTTATATGGAGTTTGATATCTTATTAACTTTATCTCTTTGAACATCAACCTTTTTTCAGGCGGAGCTAGAAGAGGCTGACGAGAAAGAAGGGTCAGAAATTGATGAAGCTCGTAGCACCATTGCTGATGTTGAGAAACTGTTTCAAAGTGAAGATGCATAGTATATGAATTGCAAATTTAGATTCCAACTAATGTGAGAGAGCTATACGCTCCCAAAAGAAGTGAGCTGAGGTTTTGTGGTGAAATTCAAAATATCACTCTAGCTGTCAGTTACCAGGTGTGGTAAAAATATAAATGTTTCGTTGGTTTGTAGTCTATGACAATTAACTTCCTTGCCCACCTGGATCTGGACTTTTTATTGTCCTCCGTAACTTACCCCTTTTGGTCCACTAAGGATTCTGAGAACTGACTGATTCTATATATTTCATATGTTCATTTGATCAACACTCCTGTTTGAACTAAGAAAATAGTAGTATGTCAAGTATTAAATTACTGAGGTAATATAGTTTCAAATTGTGACTGAATATGTATTAGTGAGATGGTATAACATCAAGGTTAGGGTTGGAATCATTAAGTGTTGCCCTTGTACTATGAAGTAGGATTCATACACTCTAGTGTCAAACGCAAAAGTGATAGTGTTGAAAAGGATGAAGTGAAGGTTGCAATTTGATATAAATTGTTTTCACTAAGAATAGGATATCTTTTGTGAACGACTAAATTTCGTCCTGTATGTCCTAGGTATTGCCTTAGATAAAAGAAGATTGCACCCTATATACACTCCCTTTCCATTTCCTTTCACTCTTTTCTTTCTGTTTTTGTTCAACTTATTTTCATTCCTTATAAAAATAATAAGTTCGAGTTAAGTGAAGATAAGGTTTTATAAACTCACAAAATAAGGTCTAATAAGTTTAGATTAGTTCGGTTTGGCAAAAAATAAGGTCTCAATAAGTTCAATACAAGTTCAAGTAAACAAAAATAAGTTGAAAATAACAGTCCCAAATTGTGAACTATCTTGGACTCTCTTTCCTCCATAATTTCCACCACACAACCTACCACCATTGAAGGACCATAAAATCCAGTGGGTTCACCACCAACGTCGACCATCAAATCTTGCCGAAATCTTGAAGCTTCACCTTATGACAGACCATAGGCTCAGGCGTCCATGACAAATGTCAGCACCTATGGTAGAGTGTGTGCCACACATGTCTGTACCTAAAGTAAAGCGTCTGTAATAGGCGCTTGCACTTATTGTGGGATGTATTTGGTAGACGATTCACCTGTGCTTCAGTCAACAATTTTAGACGCTCAAGTTGTTTTTCTGGCGAAGATGGATGTAACGCCAATTTTACATCCATGTTTTACTTTTTCAGCAACATCTTTCTTTAATTTTTTTTTTGTATTGGAAATAGTGATGGTAACAATGGGGCCGTGTTTTGATAGTGGTAGAGGAGGATGCAAGTGAAGGTGGGTGTGTGGGCTAGGGTGGAGAGAAATAGGGTAAGGAAAGGGGAAAATGAGGTTGCAAGTATAAAAATACGAGAGAGATAGTAGGAAAATACAAGACAGGAATTGAATAACAAAAAAAATTGTAGCATTGTCAAGGAAACGTAATTCCACATTCTTCTTACTTATTCAAAACTTGACCCAGTTTTATCTAGTCCTTCAATTAAGAATTGGCTAGACGACATACTAGATTCCACATCTGTTGTCGAAGTCCTTACGTCTTAAATAACGCATAAATTAAGCATGACTAAAGCCATTGTTTCTTGGTGACTAGTGAGTATTCGAAACGAACACAATGATTGCATTTCACAAAATGATATTTCTATCTTGTTAGCTTGGGAACCAACTCTCCTTATTTTGATGGTGCGAATGGAACCACCACCTCCTAAAAATATCAAACTAAGATTTGATGTCTCAGTTGAAGAACAATAAGGGCAGAGGTCTTGTTCTTTTGGATTGAATTGAACTGAATTACCATTAATTTAGTCCAAAAGAACATGGCCTAAGTGGTAACATGATCCTATCCTCCAGAACTTTACACATATCATCTTATTGCACTTTAAACCCTGGTTCCATGATCTATCCCCTCCTTTGTCGCAAAAGCAATAATTCATCATGACATTCAAGTGGCATCGAGACACGATACTATGAACATTTTCATATAAGGGGATAACTTGCTTGTGATTAATAACTAGAAACAACATTTGGTAAATGACTTTTGGGTAGCTAGAGAGCCGATTTATAAGCCATAATTTTAAAATTGGTTTTACTAATTTTTTTTATATCGACTTTGGACATTTTTTTTATTAATTTTGCATAAAACAACCAACAACTTATTATACCATATTATAAGTAGCCAATGGTAAAACATTCAATATAAATAACTAATACAAACAGCTGGTTATTCAGCCTAGTAATAACTAAAATCTAACAAACAATTGTCAATTTCCAACACATCCATAAAATAAAAGTATCATCTTTTTGAGTTTGATACGTGACACAAAGCCTGATAGCCACATAGCATGTAATGCATGTATATTGAGAGACAAGTAGAACAACTAATAAAATGACTAATTTTGGACACCTAATTACTTAGTCCAATGTATTTAGGTAATTGTAACTATCAAAATTTCTCAAGTCTTTTGCCATGTACCTTGATGTAATTTCTTTCAAACACTTAAACATAAAATGCAAAACATGGAGATTGGAGAGACTACTAGATCACAACTATGATACATATTTCTGTATATTCCACTGATATTTCTGTAATTATAGATAAAAGAAGTCGAACTTTCCAAAAACACCTCCTATCTTTATTTTCATTAAAAATTCCAAAAATACGAATAAGTTTTAACAAAGTTATATGAAATGCACTATAATGCAAGTTCTCAAATGAGGCGATCTTATCATCACTATCTATCTTAAAATGATCACTTTTATATATGTTACTTTCAAACAAACTCTTTATCGCAACTAATATGGGAAGCTTCCCTAATTAATGGTGTTCCACATATTTGGGAAACCAACCTACATCGATGGAAAAGTCATCTTTTTGCATTTTTTTGCTTTGGGAACCTAAAACCCACTTATGTGGATCTTTCTAAAACCTTAAGACGATCCTTTTGTAGGCCAACTACGACACTAATCTAGTAATCTACCCACTTTCATAAAGCCCTCTGGCCTCTTAGAACACGTGCTGAACTCCAAAACCCTAAATTACGCTCACTCTCAACTGTTTAAAATGAAAATCCTAACCCCTCCCAAAACCCTACTCCCCTTCCAACTTTCCACTCTCCCCTCTTTCTTTCATCAATCAACTCAAGGAAGAAAATGCCGTTGGGTGACAGAGATGGGGATAAAGAATCCCGTTATTGCGGAGTTGAAACAGAGTTCAGCAATAATATGCCTCAATTGCTCGATTTCAACATTAAGGCTGGATTTGACTTCGTTCTTGCTACTTTGGTGCGTCAAATTTAGCTCTTAATATCATCTTTTTTTATGTTCTGGGTATTCTTTGATTTGATTTTTATGTTCTGGGTGACTAATTAGCTATTCACATTTTATTTCATATGTGCTTAAGTCAGTCTGTCACCTAAATTGATTTGTTTAATGGCAGAAAATGTTTGTACTTTTTGATACATCAATGTGAGCTTGTTTTGCACTTTGTTGGGCTGCCATTTAGCTACATTTTGAAATTTGCAGTTTAAATTGAAGCTGGGTTTTTGTTGTGTTGTGGGTTTTTGTTTGTTAGTTTGTTTGTGTAATGGATTTAGTTTAAACTGTTGTTTATGTTTTGAAAGGTGAGAAGTGAAGTAGTTTATGTTGTAGGTTATGTGATGTGGCTTGTTATATGGGGTAATTTAAGTGTGTGCCCATTTTCTCTAGAATTAGTAATAATGCTACTTTGCTCCTGAAGAATCTCGGTTATTGTTGTTTGCAAACCATCTGGGCTTTTGTGCTTCTTGAACATATTTACCATGTTTAGTGTAACAGCTGAGGAGTGATTGATTTAGTTTAGTGCTGTTTTCGAGAAGAAGGAAATGCCATATGTCGGAAAAGATTCCATGTTTTCCGAGATTAAAATATCAGAGATTTTAGGGGGGGTCATTGTGACATTATCTCACCAGAAATATTATCGGTTACTTTGAGTTCTTGGCTAGTCAATGTGGTGCCATTTTGGAGCTTTGATTTGCTTGGAAATCGCCAGCTGCAAAGAAGTTTTAGCTGATTTGGGGGACATTAGTCAAGACTCAAGACAATAGCAAATTCTAAATGCACATTTACCTGTTTCCAAGTAGATTATTAGTCCCATAACTTTATGTGGGCCCTTGTTGAACATTCATCACCTTGTTTTTCCTTCAAAGTTTTATGTAAGATCTAGCCTTCAAGTAATAATATAATATAATAACTAGTTGTTGTCCTGGGTCATTGCATATAGTTCGTTTATTATTTTTTTATGAAATTAATTGAATTACATGCCCCCATATCAACGTATACATTTAGATGATAAGTGACGACCTCCAAAGCTTCTTAATTTCAATTAGTATTGACTACCAGGTGCATATTAAATTTACTGTGATTATCATTCACTTTTCGCAAAATGAGTCACCGTTGAAGGCAAAACGGGTCACTATTTTAAGTCCGAATGAGTCATTTTTAAACAAATAATAGTTGTTTACCTTAAATGAGTCATTTGTATATAAGTAAAAGTGACCCGTCTAGGATAAAAGGTTACCAAGGTTTGAAGGGTAACTTTTTTATCTTAAGTAGATCACTTGTATTTAAATATCTAAGATAAATAGTTACCGGCGTCTCACAAACTCATATCATACCATGGATAGGTCCTTTAAATTGGTTGATTCAACACAACAAAAATTTA
The DNA here is from genome assembly GCA_947648045.1 of Beta corolliflora. NCBI lineage: Eukaryota > Viridiplantae > Streptophyta > Magnoliopsida > Caryophyllales > Amaranthaceae > Beta > Beta corolliflora. Next base: position 1,088,765 of record CANSZD010003287.1, on the reverse strand, counting down.
CAATATCATTTTTCGGGTCATAAAGACACATTCTATTCCCTACCTATACATTGATTAAAATTAAAAACCGTATATTCTTCTCAAATTTCTCCTTCGATTTGTAATATTTTGTTTTCTATCTTGAAAAGGCCAAGCATAAATTAAGGTTTGGTGGGCCCATTAGAGATTTTTGTCATGCAACAAAGTTGATTTGATGTTTTATTATCACTATCATGATAAACGGAAACCTGATAAGTAATGTATATAACTTGTGTCGATATTTGTATATTACTCATTTACTTGATAGGTCAATTATTGTAGGCCTCAAATTAATGTGTCAACTTAAGAAGCATTTTTATTTTTACTTACAATCAAAAATCAATATGAGATTGTAGATTAGTTGGTTAATGTATTTGTATCTAAAAGGAGAAGTTGTGGGTTTGAGTCTTGACACTACTTTTTTATTGTTTAATTTTAATTTGTGTCAATTGCTTGGGTGGGGGGGGAGAACATGTGGCAGCATGGCAATTGTTTGCCTTGGGTTTTAGATATATATAGATTTATAGTGGTTACCCTTCGGGCAAAAGGCCATAAAAGTTTGTGCAAAACGTGGTTAAAGATTTTTGCGTTGACCAATCAGCTAGCTACATCTGGATTTGTTGATGTTATATTTAATTGTTCAAATGACATGAGCTACATTCTTTAAGGAAATCGACTTTATTTAACTTATACTGAAACCACAAACAAACATTCAGTGAGCATTGCATGTAGTGGTGGTAGAGTACTTTTATTCAAAGAAAAGACTCATGCACGGGACATCATCCTTTTATCTTGAAATAGATAGCTTTTAGGATTACTGCCTGTTTAAATTTAGACACTATGCAATTCTTTCCTACATTTCCTCCTTGCGGTGCGTGTTCTGGAGACTAATACTTGTTAAGTGAAGGGATTATAAAAATGTTTTCCCGTTTGATGTATATATGATATTAAGTTGCCGGAGACATTTGCATAATTGAGTAGCATCTTGTTCAGATTGATTTGCTTATACTAATGGCAATTCTCTTTCTGATGGTCACTGTGTTGAATTGGTGGAAGGTCATTTGATGTACAGTACGATATTGAGGATTAAATATGTCATTTATATCTTGCTTATGATTATTTCTTTTTTCGGAGACAAAAGCCCTGGAAATAAAGGATTGCATGTCTTGTAGAAGTTGTGGCCTCCATAGAGAAGATAAGATCTAACACTGCTAATGTTGTAAAGTGTTGTGATTGTTCTCTAGGAAGTTAGTTCTAATAACCTCAAAATGGATAGAGTTTTATAAATGGTGGAATTTAATCTGTTTGTTTGCAGGTTTTTTGAGGTAGATCTGGTTTGCTTTTCTTATAGATTTCCTGCCCTTTAGCTTGTATTATTATATGACGTAGGGCATTACTTGTTTCTTATATCTTTGTTATTTCTTTTAAACCTTTTATTCTACATGAAAATGAAGTCTGGCTATCTGCTTTCTTACGAAAGTATTTAGTTATCCTTGGATCTGGTGACCAATTAGCCAGTCACATGTTAGCTGAATGGCTGTTTTCATGTGTGGTTGGTCAGTAAGCTCACCTATAACATCAAGAAGATAGCGAATATAGTGAAGTTAGTATCAGTCTAGCTTCACTCTCTGCCTATCTACAACATTACAATTTTGTTTTCTTCTCTTGAAAATCCATTGAGTTCAAAACATTGAAAAACTTGAGCTCAATATAAGTTTTCCCCCTCCTGTAAAAATGTCTCGTCTGAGCATTTGATTTTCACGTAGTCCTTCTGTTCCTTATCGTTTGCCCTATTTTTTTTGGGGTCGAACTTTTTAACTTTGACTCAAAATTCACATTGATATATAAGAAAAAACATACCATGTGGGATCTTGTTAGATTTTCAGGAGCGTGTAGTTTCCAAACATCAACCTTTTTTTTTATAATTATTATTCCATAATAATAGATATTAATGGTCCAACGTGCATCTTGGAGATCGCAAAAAAGTAAGTTGATCAAACAAATAGGGATGGAGTATTAGATTGTCTAATGCTAGGAAAAGAAATATGTATGACTTGATTTAGTGACCAATTAGCCAGTCACATGTCAGCTGAATGGCTGTTTTCATGTGTGGTTGGTCAGTAAGCTCACTGATAGCATCAAGAAGATAGCGGATATGGTGAATGTGGTATCACTGAAGCTTCACTTTCTGCTCATCTACGATATTACGATCTTATTTTTCGTTTGGAAAATTCATATGAGTTGTAGACGTTGAAATTGAAATTCCATATACATTAGATCCCTCCCCCCCCAATGATGTGAAAATGTCTGAGGAGCAATAGCATCTAATTTCATCTACTTGACTGTCTAAAGCTAGGAAAAGTAATCTGTATGACTTGATTTGGTGACCAATTAGCCAGTCACATGTCAGCTGAATGGCTGTTTTCATGTGTGGTTGGTCAGTAAGCTCACCTATAGCATCAAGAAGATAGCGAATATGGTGAATTTGGTATTAGTCAAGCTTCACTTTCTGCCTATCCACAACATTTTTTTTTATTTTTTTCTCTTTAAAATGCATTGTGTTGTAAACCTTGAATAATGAAGTTCCATATATGTTAGGTTGCTCCCCCCCCCCACATGTGAAAATGTCTGAGAGCAATAGCATCTAATTTCATCTACTTGCTTGTCTAAATCTAGGAAAAGTAATCTGTATGACTTGATCTGGTGACCAATTAGCCAGTCACATGTCAGCTGAATGGCTGTTTTCATGTGTGGTTGGTCAGTAAGCTCACCGATAGCATCAAGAAGATAGCGAATATGGTGAATGTGGTATCAGTGAAGCTTCACTTTCTGCTCATCTACGATATTAAGATCTTATTTTTTCTTTTGAAAAATCCATTTTGTTGTAGACCTTAAAAAACAAAGCTCCATACGTGTTTACCCCCCTCCCAGCCCTCATGTGAAAATGTCTGATGAGCAATAGCATCTAATTTCATCTACTTGATTTGTCTAAATCTAGGAAAAGTAATCTGCATGACTTAATCTGGTGACCAATTAGCCAGTCACATGTCAGCTGAATGGCTGTTTTCATGTGTGGTTGGTCAGTAAGCTCACCGATAGCATCAAGAAGATAGCGAATATGGTGAATGTGGTATCAGTGAAGCTTCACTTTCTGCTTATCTACGATATTAAGATCTTATTTTTTCTTTTGAAAAATCCATTTTGTTGTAGACCTTGAAAAACAAAGCTCCATACGTGTTTACCCCCCTCCCGGCCCTCATGTGAAAATGTCTGATGAGCAATAGCATCTAATTTCATCTACTTGATTTGTCTAAATCTAGGAAAAGTAATCTGCATGACATGATTTGGTGACCAATTAGCCAGTCACATGCCAGCTGAATGGCTGTTTTCATGTGTGGTTGGTCAGTAAGCTCACCAATAGCATTAAGAAGATAGCGAATATAGTGAAGTTGGTATCAATCAAGCTTCACTTTCTGCCTGTCTACAACATCAAAAATATAATCTTTTCTCTTAAAAATGCATTGAGTTGTAAACCTTGAAATGTGAAGCTGCTTATATACTATGTTTTTTCCCCTCTCTTGAGCAATAACATTCAGTTTCATCTACTTGATTGTGATGTTTTAGGAAAATAAATCTGTAGGAATTTTTATGGGTAGACTTGATCTATTGTGGAATTAGCTTTCCTCGAAAGGATTTTTACATAGATGCCTCTTTGTTTTGTTGTTTTTTTTTAATAATAATATCACACCAAAGCATATAGCCAACTTTTGTTTTGACCCGACCGATGAATTCTTCTCTTCTTTAAGGGGGGAGGGAGTGAGATTCTGTCTTTTTCTTACAATGTTTAGATTGGATAACATCAATTGAATCTGACTTGTTATGATTGAATTCTTTGCTGATCATCCTTTGGTGAATCTTGAGTAGAACTGTGAGTGCTCAGGATAGAATAGCCATAAAAACCGTGGGTTGCATATATTTCAAAAAATTAATTTATTGCTGTTGAATCTTGATAAGCCTTCATATTTCTTGAACCCTCTCTTGCTCAATTTGTTGTGTTGGTTCATTGAGAGCATTTCTTAGGGGTGTGTGTGTGGGGGGGGTTGGACACCTGGTTTCTTTTCCTCTGATAGTCTGTATGTTATTCTCGTTGAGTTTGAGAAGTAATTTTTGTAATTTGGTTGTGTAGGTTGATCCTGAGTATCGGCCAAGCCTAGAAAGTATTGATGGTAAGAGTTCCAGTTCCCTGCCAGTTGCTGGGTCAGACTTGGTTTTGAGCCCTGCTCAGTGGAGTAGTCATGTCGTTGGTATGGCTTTTCTTCTGAAATGTTTTTTTTTTCCTATCTTTTTGTTCGTTGGTTCCTTATGGAATGTAATTGTTTTTTGATGTTTTTGTAAACTTATAAAGCAGTTTATTAAGTCATGTTGTTGGTATTGCCGTATTGGTCTTTTTTGTGAAAATTATTTTCTTGTTTATTTTTCTTATTACATTTTTTTGAATTGTAATTGCTTTTTGATGTGTTTGTAGACTCATCAAGCAAGTCATATGCTCTCTAGTTTTTATGTCATCTGTTATTTACTTGCCTATTGTTTTTCTTTCTTCACGCATGTATTATGTCATTCATACTATTCTCTGTATTCGATTAAGAGTAATTTTCGGAGGAGGTGGCTTGAGCCTTGAGGTTTGTATAATTTCAGATAGTTGACCTGAGGTTTATATAATTATACAGAAGTTGCCTATGATAAAAATGTTTGGTGAAAATAAAAAATTTGGGCGGTCGCCTTTTCCATCCATCGAAAATAGTTTAAACACTTCTATTACAGGAATGATCCCATTGATTTTTTAATGCTCCTTGCCTACCACCTTTGGCCCACCACACTGTCTAAATAAGACTTCACTTTCTCTCTCATTTAACAAAAATCACGTCAAAACCTCGTATCACATCTAATTTCTTATTAAAATACCAACTAATGACTCACAATCTATGTGCCGCGAAATGTAAGTGTTCAGACTAATTTGAGATAGAGCTAGTATTCATCAAGGGTCGAAGGGAGATTTTTGGAGTAAATTTGCTTATTGGAGGATTCAATTGAGAGCAATAGTAGAGTTATCAGCAATGAATTGTTGTTCTATTTTTTTTTTGTAGAGGAAAGCTGTCTTCTATCCATTTCCTTATATAACTACTATTTATTTAGGCGAAATAGTATAATAAACATTGTGGGAGAATGGAGATCCCTTGAATTGATTTCATTCCTCGAGAGAATAGCATCGCCTTGAAGAGACCTTGCATAGTTGCTTTCGTTTCTTTCTCTTGGCACATTCTCTTTATAGAACTTATGCACCTTTATAAAGTCCAACTTTAATCATTGGTAAAACTGCATGTGGAGGAACTCAGGTATATGAGTTAAGCATAATCGACTATATTAGATATATAATTTTTTTCATATTGAGCTACTCTCTTGTCGACTTTATGGTTTAAAGTTAGAAATAACCAGTTGGTCTTTTTGATGTTTTGGATGTGCTTTCAACCGAAGTCCATGTCTCTAGCCTTTGTCTTCTACAAATTGTATCTTTGCTTTGGAATCTCATTCGAGTTACTAATCCCTCTGTTTCACTTGAAAACTATACCCTTATACGGGGTGCTAAATGCATTAAGTAATAATATTAAAAAATTTAGGATGGTATTGATACATCCAAACCAGAATTGAGTAAAGGTTTGGTCACGTGGTGGAAGTAGTAATTAGAATTTAGAACATGATTTCTCTCTCCTACACTTTAACCAATGTTAATCAACTTTGTTGTGGACCTGTGGAAACTTTGAGTTACTTTATTTTATCATTTATAATAGGTAAAATCAGCTCATGGATTGACTTGGATTCTGATGATGAAACACTAAGGAGAGATTCTGAGATCTGTCTGAACCAAGAACTAGCTTGGGCTTCTCATCTCTCGCTACAGGTTTGTGAATATCTTTCCTTTTATCTTGCATGCATGTCTATGTAAATTAATTAAACATACGCATACGTATACGGCATGAGATGACTGAGTATAACCTTATGTTCTTTTGTTTCATGTCTGCGTATTACTGTGGTAACCTGCCTGTAACATTTTTACATGCTGCAAATATGACTTTCCTTGCTACCTTCCACCCTAGCATGATCAGCAAACTACATAGCATAGTTTGTTCGTGATACTAAACATGATGAAGTCTTGCAGGCATACTGCTTTGGAAGAAATGATCTTTTTTCCTACTCTGGAAAATTTTGTTTTCGTTGATTAGCTTCAGGTAAAAAAGCATGAGGTTATTGTAATGATGTTTTCTCTAAGATGTTGCTGGATGATCAACTTTTCGGGACACTACAATCTTTGTTTGGTTTGAAATTTTGGACTCAGAGTGTGTAAATACACGAGGAATAGTGTTCTTGTGTATATGACAAATAGTGTTTGTAAGTAAATAAATAGTGTTTTTGTGTAAACGAATTATGTTTGTGTTTGTTAAGTAGCAAATTAAGGAAAAAACAACGCAAATGCTATATGTTTACATAAGAACACTATTTGTTTACACACACAACCCTGTTTGTTATATACACAAATTTTGTTAGATGCATCAACGGTTAGATATTTATGATTCCACGTAAGCGCACAGGCTAATGTAGAGTCAAGTCCTAAATAGTAAAAAAAATTGGAGATTATTTGGACTTAGTTTTTCAAGTCCAAATTATTTGGGACTGGATTTGGACTAAATGTTTTGGAGTATAAACTCAATATGATTTGCTTCATTTTATAATGTTATAAATTTTGGTATTGAAGTGTATGGAATGTCGTTAGCTTTTACAAATGTTGTCAAATTACTAAGGGCTAGTTCGTTATCGTTTTAGGTTTTTGGGTTAAATCTAAATTAGTAATATGGAAACCAAAAAAAATAGTTCCAATTTTTTGTTGTCAATTTTCAAGAAAAGATGATTAGAATGAGTACAAGTCTATGACTACTTTTGAGTGGATTATATAAGTTATATTTTATGACTTCTAAATTGTAAAACCAAAAAACTGGAGACTGTTTGATGAGGACTTATAAAAATGTAAATTCAAAAGCTGGAGACTATTGAACAGGCCCGAATATAATGATGTTCACTTGCCTCTACCTTCAAGCTCCATTATTAAATTCAAGTAAATTGTTCTTGTAATCATATTTTTGATCATTAGAAAAAGGTGGGCATAATAAGGGTTCAATTGAACCTAAAAGGGAAAGAATTTCATCTTATTTATTTCGGATTGGACTGGATATAGACTCTTGAAAAATTATTAGATCTAGATTTGATTTGGCTTTCATAAATATTGGATTGGATTGAACTGGACTGTTTCGAGTTGAAATAATTTTGGACTAATTTTTCGAATTTGTAAAGTCTAATCCAATCTATCCGATTTACACCCTACTTGGAGTATAATATCTTTTTTTGCCTTATTGTTTTGTTTTCCAGCTCATGAATATTGCAACAAACATGTGTTTGACTCTGATTGTGATTTAGCGGGACCTGTCATTCTGTTACGTTTAGTCTTTTTGTTCTCCATTTGTTTCTTTGTAGTTACATCTTTTCTTGCCTTTACCAGGTCAAGAATCTCCGTATTTTGTATGGCCTGCCCTCTCCTTAATTAATTTTCTTTTATCATCCTAAATAGGATTTGACAGTTCAACTTAGCAGTAATGTGTGTTAGCATTCCAGTGTCATGTTTATATCATTTATAAAAGGGAAATGTTTGGTGTTGATTTTTCATATGCTTAACAGGCATGCCTTCTTCCAGCTCCAAAGGGTCTATCAATCGCTAACTATGCGAGATGTGTAAATCAGATTTTACAAAGCTCAAATAACATGCAGGTGGCATTTTAAAGCTCTTTTCTTGAACAGTATATTTACTTCTTGTTTTCAACATTCTTATCACCTTTTTGCTACAGTTGTGGCTAAGGATCCCCTTAAGAAAGCATGAGGATGGTGACCTTATGGATGATCAACCATTGGTATGTAATATCCTAAATCTTTTTTCATCTCTTCTTTGCACTACATTTGAAGTAGGGTGGGTGTTTGATAAAGTAGTAGACAGAGATAGACGAATATATTGGGTTCAAATAGTAGAATCGCCTTTTTTTTAAATTTATTATCATTGACATGGTAAGGAGAAGGACACGATTGACACCTGTCGCAGGTCAACACAAACCTTTTTTACCTTAATTTTTTTAAGTGTGCCCAAGGAGCGCCTAGGCAAGGGACTAGTCTAGGCAAGAGGAAATACACTCGGAAAGCGATGGAAGATGCAAACCTCCAATGAGGTACAAGGCGTAGCTTGCTTTTCATAAAGGAGATTTATGTTGATCTTTAAAAAAAAAATTTTTTTTGCATGTTATCTAAGCTTTAGATTTCCTATTTGAGCAAAATCCCTTATTTAATTGCACGAAATACCTTCAATTTATAACCATAAATCAAAATCCGCAATTTAATAGAAATACTTAATTTGCAAATTAGGTAATGGTAGACAAACCCTTTAGTTGTACCCCTAAAAAAAAAAACCCGTTAGTTGTATCTTGAGCACTACCAAAAGTACCAAGTTACTAGGGGGGGTAATTTTTTCAAGCCTTTTTTTCATTCTATAGTACTTTCTTCTGGAGGGGGGGTAATTTATTCTAAGGCCTTCTAATTTTATAGTAATTTCTTTCTACTTCTTTCAGCTACTCCTTTACTCTGAATTTCGAACATTAAAACAGCAAAAAAAAAACCAAAAAATGTTTGTCTCTCCGTAGGATGCGCACATCTTCACTGATTGAAGAATCTTCCACCGGGCTAGTCGGGGATCGGCCCGACCGAATGCTGATTTTTTCTTTGAAATTTAATTATAATAAAATGTTGTGACATAGATTGAGTGCAATAAAAAGGTTGAAGTTTCAAATCTTGGCCCGTCATATTTTTGAACCAACATCCGCCACTGCCTTCACCTCTCTCTACTTTTGATTCTCACTTGTCTGATTGTCTCATTCTCTATCATTATTTGTTCATTATTCCCTCCTGATTCCTTTTTCTTTCTCTTCAGTGTCCCTTTTTCTTTTATCTCTCCCGCTTTTCTTTCCCTTTTGAGACTTGAACCAAAAATTTAAAATTTTACTCTATTTTTATGTTGCCACTTTATCGGTGACGGGTGAGTTGGGAAGATGTCCTATATCCTCACTTAGCTTTCTCTTTGAAGAACTGGCATGGCCTTATAAAAATTATATCTTTCAATGCCTTTTTTTTAACAAAAAAGCTTATAATTTTTTCCCTTAAATATGGTCTATGGGGCTCGTGAGACTCCATGAGAGCGAGGGAGAAGGGATAAGGGAAACCCTTACCCCCAAAGCACCTGTAAAGGGGTTTGATAACATGACCTCAACGTCATGTCGTATATTTCTTACCTGGCAAAGATATGACTAGACAATTTGCAATCCAATGGGTTTTGATGAATAGTACATTGTGATCGAAGAATGGGTTTAATCTACTTTTATTTAATCTACTTTTATTTAATATGGGAGGAGTGTAATGAAGAACGGCTTGATTCAAAAGATGGAAATATCCCCGCAACCTAATATACTGTTGTTTTTCTTATGGGGCAACCTAAAGCAAAATACCCTAATTCCCTAATGTGTCATTTACATATTCAAGAACTTTATGGGCATCTCATTACTTCTCAATCTCCATAGTTGACTTCACCCTTGGGATTGTTGTCACATAGATATAATTGTCAAATGTAAGGTAAAAATTTGAAAGTGAGTAGAAAGAAAAATAGATTGATGGGGTGGACATATAAAAGGGAAAAGAATATACCAAAGACATGAATTTGTTTAATATCTACATCATGAAAAATGCGTTTGTAACTTCAAATAAATAAATAGGAAAAAAGAAGATTAAGGACCCTCAAGAATATACCGGTGTCACTTGTGTCTTAGAGAGTAATGACTTTCAGGAGGAGCAATCGCAGATCTTGCAACGAAATGGAGATTGAGAAAGTATCTAAAGTGTTTGAGGTGTTTGGGAGTAATATGCTTAGAGTATGTGAGGTGAAATCTCGATGTGAAGTGTGCCAAAAATTGAATGGAACGCGGCCTATCTATAGAAAATAGAAAATAAGATAAGATATGCAGCTGCACGGCGCGCAAGCCTGATGCTGCGCGCACACGGCTGTGCGCAGACGATCCTGCTGCTTGTTTCTAGATTTTGATGATTGACTGTCCAAAGGATGTGCGTGCAAGAGACTGCGCCAGACGCATTGTGGGTGCGTAAAAAGTGCATCTGCAGATCTGATTTTATTTGTTTTCCAATCTTAAAAAATTCTTTTTATCATTTATTAAATATTATTTAAATCTTGAAATCAACTATCTAAGTAGATAGAATATGATTTTCATAAAATCCTTTATCTAAAAAAATATTTGTATAAAATAATATAAAAATACATTAATTATCAGGAACAATGAATTGGGCTTTTTAAAAGAAATGGGCGTAAAATACAATTAATTATCAAGATTAATTGATTGGGCTTTGTAAATGGGCTTGGAACCTTTTAAAATAAATAGATACACTTTGCGTTCTTAAAACGACTTTTGGCTTAGCTCTTCGGATTGCTTTCCTTCAGATCAGTTAGGACAACGGTATGTATCGTCATCGGGTACTAAAATGGTGAGGCACGTTTATGTGTCGACAGGATCTATAGCAAAAGAAAACTGAAATACCAGTGAAAGACTGAAACATCTTATGCTTTTCTGGACATATCTTATGAATCTTTTGGAAATTTACCATTAATACTGGTAGAAGAGTATATCTTTGCATTCGGTCCCTCTCATCTAGCTCTCCTACAGGGTGGAGATCCTATTGATTCTTGGGAGACTTGGAATTCATTTCGTCAACTATGTGAGCACAGCAGCCAACTCTCTGCTGCACTTGATATCCTGTAAGTTATAGACGAGTAGAGCATTATTTTGACTGAATGTCATATTGATACTTGGACTGATTTTGATATTGATTTATTGCTGCTTTTACTCTAGGGGTTCACTTCCATCTACAAATTCTTTGGGGCGCTGGCTTGGTGAGCCAGTACGAGCAGCAATTATTTACACCAATGTGAGCTGATTGTCATTTCCTCTTAAATTTCTAGCATGAGTATCTTCTGCATTTTCACCGTCTTGTTTGTTTGCTGACAGTCTTTTCTTACAAATGCTCGTGGACATCCTTGCTTATCAAAGCGCCATCAGAAGCTTCTCACTTTATTCTTTAACCACTCAGTACAGGTAGTTACCTGAGATTATGTATAATTGTATATACATAAGCTAGTTTTCCACAAGCTTCCACGAACCATTAAGAACTTGACAGAGAATGTGTACCCATCCTTTATCTGGACGTGTTAAGTATACAAAGTTTATATAATGTAAAGCCTTAAAAATATTATTTTTTTGACTTTGAAGCAGTGAATTTTACTATACCAACTGCATATCTGTGTATGTGGCATTTTTAATTGATTTGAATGATATGGCTGTATAATGTTGAAGTCTTGTGGTGTTCCGTTCTCATGGATGGTTTTACCCAATTTTCGCTCATCACTGTATTTGGAACTTATGACAGGTTGTTATTTCTGGAGGATCAACACATTCCGTTCCTGCAACAGCATTGGAATCAGCTACTAGTAATGCTTCCAATCACGTCGATAGTAAGTATCTGAAATCTGGTTACTGAAACTTTGGCAAATTGCTTATCACAAAATGTGCTTGTGAGATTTACAGCAAGACAAAATGATAGTCATAATCGTGGTTGTGCTTGTGCATGGTTGCAGAAAGTGATTTCCTGCTGACTCATTACTTCAAGAGTCACAGCTGTGGCCTGTGGGGGCATTGTATACTTCTTTTATATACTTATTTTGGGGTGGGAGTAATTTGGGAAACTTTAATAGTGAAATTTTTTCTCATTTCATAAGTGATGAGATTGTTTAACGTCTTTTAACACAAGGAACTGAAGACCAAATGAGGTGTAAAGAGAACCAAAATTCGGGGATATAAGATATGGCTATGAATGGACATAAAGGCTTAGTTTTTGAAACCATGTCACAACAGGCCTTTAATTAGCTGAATGACAAATGTTCCGTTATGTAATGTGAAATGTGTTGCATAACTTCTATTTTTAATGCATCTGATAGTTTACACGTTTATATTCTATTTCCTTCATATGATATCTTGTTGTCTTAACATTGGAATATATTTCTAAGGTGATTTAGGGCATCCTCTGAGATCATACTTGTACTATATTGGTTATATTTACCAAAAGATGGATCCGCTCCCTGAACAGGAGCTCTATGAGGTAGTGCATGATTTTAGTTCCCAGCAAATTCTGTCTCGCAAATTTTTAAGCTTTACGCGCTCTTATTAGATCCTCACCTTTCTGATTGCAGCTCAGTTACAGAGACTTTTTGCAGAGTCCTTTGCAGGTAACTTCTGCCTATCCTGTATAGCTTTTGTTGTTGGTTATCTTATCATCACTATGTCAAATTAGGTAGAATTATGATGATTTATTTTGGGTCTTTTATCTCCTTGGCTGAATCACTTATATGACTGCATGCAGCCTCTCATGGATAACTTGGAGGCACAAACGTACGAGACATTTGAGAAGGATACAGTAAAATACCTTCAAGTAAGCAAGACTTTTGCATGGCCGACATTGCTATTGTTGTTTACTCCCTCCGTCCCTTAATAGACTTCCCGTTTCTAATTTTGGTACTATTCATAAGTAAAGAAAATCTCCCTTTTTTTTTTTCAATTTATAAGAAATAACATAGTCAAGTGAGGTCTTGTTTGATTAGTCTCATTGTGTACATTACGAAAATCAAACTTTTATAATATTTACTAATATGTAATTAAAGATATTAATGATACAAAATGTGCATTGGCAAACGTTAAAAGGAGAAATGGGAAGTCTATTGGGGGACAAGAGGGAGTACATCATGTTACCTATTACCTTTATGTATTGGTTTCTGTTAATGACTACTAACTTGCTTAAAGCTGATAATATAGGTGCAATAGCTGCTTAATGACCACTATTTCCACAAAATACAATGTTAGAGTATTACCATTTTGCAATGCAATAACTACCACCATAACTGAGAAAAAGGTGCATTAACTTCTTTGTTTTTTCTAATTCAATAATTACCGTTTTCTGATCGTAAACAATGTTGATCGGGAGCTTTGGTGGCAAAGTCAACCTGTGTTAGTTGGAATCTAGCATTTGTGCAGAGAACTAGAGAAGTGTGAGACTGACTATTTTGTTAGCAATATACATCTCTTGTCCAAAATGAAGTGTTATGTGTCCATTTCCATACCCATGTCCGGGATTAGAGTGTTTGACATGGGTACTTAGGCAAAATGAGATGACTGAGTGATATAAAAATTTACCATGAACTCAAAGCATATTCCGTGCTGAGTATTGATGTCTAAGAGGTCAAAGAGGCGATGTTGATTGCATGTGGACTAGGAAAGTGAGAAAGCCATGTGGGGCTAGGAGGATAGAGAGGTGGGGAGGAGAAGAGGAAGGATGCCATGGAAGTAGGTGGAAAAGAAGAGGTTTAAAAACTGGAGGGTTGAAGAGGAGACAGAGTGGGTGATTGTAGGGAGGAGACTACGGGAGAGGAGACGACCAAATGGTGGGTGGAAGAGAGAGGCTTTCACAAGAGAAGACACAAAGAGGATGGCTGTCCTGGGAGGAAGAGGAGTGTAGAATATAGGTTGCAGGGAGGATAGACATAATTAATTATTTAAAAGTGCTACGGGCTGTGAAGCACGGGTATAACCGCCGCTCGCCGTACCTTGTACTGGGGACGCCTAGGAGTTAAGAACGGGTACGGGGAAAATACGTCCCTACAATGGATCTTGAATGGTGGGGATGGCCGACTGAGTCGGAAATGGCTAAGGAATGCAGTAGGGATGTCTGGGGGGAAATTTCAGGGGAATAAAATGACTTATACGGTTGCAGCTTCTCACTGCTTTTCTCATTTTCATCAACCAGCTCGTGACCACCAAACACCTAGTTGTTCAACGAATCAGGCAACCACAGGATGTGGCGTCTGCTGGCTCGCTCTCCTTCTCTGCCTCTCTGGTCTCTTTCTCTCCTAGTGTGGGTGCGTGTTTAGGGATGAATGCCTGTGGTGAGAGTAGTTGTGCCTACATACCTTGGCTTTCACTTCTCTGCCAGCCTTATTTTGCTCTCTACCTCGCACTTTTCCATTTTCACGTTTCTTTCTTTTTTAATTGTGAGACTGGTTTGACTAATGAGCGTTAGGCTTTTTTTTCCATTTTCGTGAAATCTGCTTACCAAATTCTTTGTAATTTCTTTTTATAATTTTTTTAAGAACCTATGTACTATATATACTTTCTATTGTTCAATAGATTCAAATAACTTGGCTTTTGTATTATATTAGTGATTTATGAATGCAATTGATTTATATGATTCTTTAATTTTTATTGATGCATCCACGCCATACCTTTTTTTTTGAAATTTTGAATTTGACATATTCGTCCGTCCCTATTCTTGTAACTGTACATACCTCAATGCTACATAGGCTACGGATGGGAGGGGGAACAAGTTTTAACTTTCCCAAACCGGACATTTTTTTAAGGTATCGAGATTTAGAGAAATCATGAAAGGTGTTACGGGTGGGAGGGGAAACAAGTTTATATTCCCATCCGGACACCTTTTCAGGTATCGAGTTTTAGAAATCATCTATTTCAAATCCATGGTTTCTATCTTTGTGACCGATGAGGCAAACCAAACAACGCCTTGGCACATATTGAGTAGGAATTATATTCATGGTTCAAAAGTGAAGATATTCATATATCAATTTATTCCAGTATTGGACTACTATATTGGGAAATAGAGAGTGTGTTTTCTTATGTGCTGATCGTTTTTGTTGGGCAGTACCAAAGAGCGGTCAGTAAAGCTTTACTGGATAGGATTCCTGATGAAAAAGCATCAAGTGTAACCACTGTAAGTACTGACACTACCACTTTCTGCCTTTCTGTCTCGTTTTTAGCTTTTCTGGTGCCTTTTGCCACTATCTGTAAAATGTAGTATATAGTTCCTTTTGAAGTAGGATTGTTTGACAGTCATCTAATATTATTCTTGTTAGGTCTTGATGGTTGTTGGAGCTGGACGTGGGCCTCTTGTAAGATCATCTTTAGAGGTTGGTCTATACGTATACCTATCCTGTTTATGATTTATTTTCTTATTGTTCAATGCAGGATCTGGTCTTTTCCACATGCAAAAAAATTTACGACAGAATGAAGCTCAAAGAAGAACAAGTTCAGTTCAATAAAAAAAGTGTAAACAATGAGCAGTTCTTGACACTCGTCGTTCTACCCATTGTTTACACTTCTTAAAGAATCAAGGAAACTTCTAATAAGGCAGCCGAATAGTACTTCTATAGTTCTATAATTCTATATATTAGATTGAAGGGTAGGACAATTATTAGGAATTAGGAGTGTTCACATCGAGTTACTTAACACTAGTGTCGTACTGTCGTGATCACAATGAGAAGACTTTCCACATGCATATGAAGTAGTCCTACTCAATGTTACCTAATTCGCGGAACGCCTCGGATCGTGGAACGGGTACGGGAACGCGATTCGCTAGTTGGGAGAATTTGGATCGCGAGAGAGTTTTTTTTCGGTACGGATTTTGGGAACATAATTTGTGCTAATATATTTAATAATATATTGATTTATTATAAATATTTTTTTAAAATATAAAATAATTTCAAATAACTTAATATATTGATTACCTTTAGCTATTCAAATTTTAATTTTTTTGGTTAAATCTATTTTTTGAAACTAGCACTACATAGGGAACTAGAAAAGAAAGCTGCAAAAAAAAAAAAAGGAAAGAGAAAAAAGAGAAAAGAAATTGTCAACAGTGCCAGCCGTAAATGTAGTACAAATTACTGGCTTTATGTTTCTCAGTATTCTCACTATCGCGATTCTCTTTCTCTCTCCAACCAAAAAAGAATATGAGGCTTCTATCTCTCTCCCTTTCTCTGCAACAACATACTCCATCTATGGAGTCCATCAATATGTCAGTGGGCTCGCATCACGCCGGCGACGAAAAGCCCCAAGGTTTTATTCTCCTTTTCTTAACCTGGTGCCTAATTTTCAGATCTAGGGTTCTAGAAACCCTAACAATTGCTCTGCTTCCTTCCTCTTGCTCCGGAACGCCAGTTTTGTCGATTTAGGTCGCGTTCCCCACCGACTTGGTGCGCAAACGAATCGCGTTTCGGAACGAGCGAACTAAAACATGATTCGCGGGGGTAGGGGCGAATTAGGTAACCCTTACTCATTGTTTACTGTGGACATACAAATTGAGGATGGAAGTGTTAATATGTTTTAAGAGCATTTCTTACTTTATAGTATGCAGTTCTTTAATTATCTTAGTCTTTTTTATTTTATTTTTTTGATATGTGAACTAGACGTGTTAGATGATTTCATTTTGTGTTCATTGCCTCTCCTTTAGTGGCTAGTTGGCTACTGAGAAACCATTGTCATAATTTTGCATATGTTTAAACTATAATTTTGCGATGAGAAGGCTAGTGTATTTTGAAGCACTTTAGTTGTCAGTAGTAATTGGTGCCGAGAGTAATGATATTGTATGTATATCTGTTTGAAAACTTTAAATGAAACTTCATCCTTAAAAATGTGTTTTTCTTATAGAAATTTCAGTTACCATTCAATACCACCTCTAGAGTGGTAGTGGATGGCAATGTTATATTATGAAGAATTAGAGATATCTGGGGATGGAAAAGCATTACCATGGATATTGGGATCAGATTTTCTTCGCAAAATTTCCTATAAATTCATAACCATTACCACCATTTTTTAGTACCTACCAATTGGGTCGTGAGGGATTTCCGATGAAGGTGGATGCCCAAACTTGGGCTGACCAACTACTGACTGTTTTTAGTTGCCACTTGCTCTAGAGTGCACCCTGGTAATGTTGTTTCACATGTAGTTTTAACAAACATCTCTTTTGCTTTTACGTCTTGAAAAAAGTCATATATGCCAATGAATGATCGGGAGTTACTGTATCTAGTCATCTTTGAGTCTTTGAATCTATGATTATCCATCTCGGAGAATGTTTAACAGGGTGTCAATGTAGCATTGGTTTCCTTAGTAAACATGCTGTGGTGGTCCATAGTATGCCTGGATAACCTTTTATGTGGTGTTGATTTCAGACTATCTTCTAAGAGTCAATGCTTTGTTTATTCTGCATCAGTCTGATGATTTTTCTTATTATTTTGTTACTTAGGCAGCTAAAGAAACAGGCAGGAAGTTAAAAGTTTATGCTGTGGAGAAAAATCCTAATGCCGTAATTACTCTTCATGTAAGTTGGGTTCGCACAATGAAGCATATAACAATTTATTACTGAATACTTTTGTTCTGTTGTATTTAAAGGTAACAACTATATGACACTTCTAATCTTACTCTTTGTAAAGCTATGCGATTAGACAACCGAAATTCGGTATCTATTATGACTATTTGGGAATACCAATGACTAGCATATAGCCTACTTTGTGTTTGGTTAGCCTTGTCTTGTTGAGTTTATGAGATCGTGTGTGCCAATCTGCTTGAACCTGTTGTACTTTGTTTATACGTCCTCTGTACAACATGAAAATTTCCTACTTAGAGAAATGACTGTAAACAAGAGTAGACTTTTTGAGTTAAGCCGTGTCCTGGTTTTGCTCTACTTCTTGATTGAGCATGCTCTGGAGCTGTGGGTTTCTGGTGGTAATATGGGTGCTTTGGCTGGATTTAAGTGACTTACATTTCATTATAGAGTTACTGGAATTTGTTGTATGGAGTCGTGTGGTGTTTCTAGCCTCGTTGTCATTGGTTCATAGGTTGCATTTGGTGCCATTTCCCTTTTTTGCTTTGTTTGCCCAACGTGATTGGCATGCTTTTCTGTAGATCTTTCTAGTACTGTCAATTTTAGATGATGTATTTTCTAGGTAACCTATGCTTGATTCATATCACTATTCCACTACAAGTCAACTTTATAGAAGTCATTGAAACTACAAACAGGAACAGAATTGTGAAGGGAAACCTAGATAAGTTTAAATACAAATACACCCCCTCATGAAAAGGTTATTGGGTTGATGAGTAACTTAGCATCCATCTTTTCAAAAATTAAAGAATTAAACTTGTAAAGCAATATGATGAATAAAAAAGTAATATGCAGGTATTATAAAATTCCATTATTTTGAGGGAATTAACTTTAATGAAATCTGAATTTTCTAATAGATCCTTAAAGTAAGATACTGAAAGTGTTACGTACAATACAATTGGTTGTTGCTAATATGATGTATATGAATTTAATTGCTATATAGAGATGGTTCTGGCAAATTCAATACTCCCTCCATGCTCAATGAAAATTCTGTTAAGACTTTGTCACGACTCACTCATATTAAAAGTAGCAGGTAGTATAGGATTTTCGTCAATTAGTGTAAAAGTAAAAACATAGATATTGATTGAAAAGGAGTGATTAAGTGGGGGCTGGGAGCCCACATCACATGGGATATAGAGAGAGAGACATTGGAGGAGTCCATAGTACACAAACCGAGTGTTGGGTGGTATGATTTCCATTGAGGTAACAGAATAATTGCTTTTGCACTCACCAAACTATTATACATAATTATTTGAGGACGGAGGGAGTATTCCCGAGAAAAAATTCCCATTCTTAAGAAAAATGTTGTGTTATTTGTCATATAGACTGGTAAGTTATTAAAAAATTGTATTGCTTGCATAACATCCTTTCTTTTCCTTCAAAAAAGTAATGTGATTTTTGAGACCTAGTTACCCTAGAAGCACATAGAGTGTATCATAAATTTATTTTCTTGCCCAGGTGAAGTATTTTTGTTATGTGGAAACACATCACACATGCTGCTAAGACTTTATCTTCCACGCTATCCTCAAGTACTACAGGACATCATCAATATCTACTATCTTGCAGTTCAGTCATGGTATATCTACCATAATAGTCTTTCACATGTGCAAAGTGCAACAGATAATTTGTCTGCTATTGCTACTTAGAGACATGTTTCTGCTGAAATTCCTCACAATTAAATGCAATGGTAGTAGTTTAAACAATTTTTCTGCACGAAGAGAGTGTGTACTGGAAGTTCCTATTGCGCATCGATGTCAATTTCTTCTCTAATTTCACTCTTTTACAATAAATTTGGTTTTCGATGAAATTAGATGTTAAGAACAGCCCTGAACTACAATATATGCTAATGCTGAATGGTTACTTCTTTTGATCACAGAGCTTGATCAAACTTGAAGGATGGGAGAATATTGTTACCATAGTATCTAGTGACATGCGTCATTGGGATTCCCCAGAAAAAGCTGACATTTTGGTAATTTTTCTGACTAATATGTTCTCTAGTGTTCAAATTCTATATCTGTTATTTACTCTGCTTTACTATGTTGAATTTAGGTTAGTGAGCTGTTGGGGTCTTTTGGTGATAATGAACTTTCTCCTGAGTGTCTTGATGGGGCTCAAAGATTTTTGAAGCCAGATGGCATCTCTATTCCATCATCGTATGTATCAGTTATTGTGAAGTTTTGGCTGTCGTATTTGGTTACTGATTTACTGTAGATATAAGTCATCAATCTGCTGCTTCTGAAATTCAAGATATAGCAGATAGCTTTTATCTTTCTTAATAGAGCTTCTTTTCCTCTCAGGTACACGAGCTTTTTTCAACCCATTACAAGCACCAAATTGTATAATGATGTATGTACCTTAGCATCTTTGTTTGAGTTTGCTATTTTTCTTCACTAATGTGTCATGGGACTTGCCTTTTGTTTTTATTATAGGTTAAAGCACATAGAGATCTAGCGCACTTTGAAACTCCCTATGTGGTAAAACTACACAAAGTAGCAAGGCTCACTCCGTGTCAGCCAGTAAGCCCCCTATCCCCCTCAAACACCCACCCTTTCTTGTTAACTCCCACTCTTCTTGTCATGATTCTGTTTTGCTAGTGAAATTCTTCAGATTTACTCTAGATTATTGCTCTCAAGTAACAAGGTGTGTCTTGTTTATCATTCACAGGTCTTTACTTTTGTCCATCCCGATTGTTCTCCCAACAAAGACAATCAACGATATACAAAGCTTAAGTTTGAGATACCTTGTGATACTGGGTCAACATTGGTGCATGGTATGTCTAAATAGACAATTAAATTGTAAGATGAATGAAATTAGTGCAATCAAGGGACTGGAAAATCATGCGCCTTTAATTTGGAAGACTAGTTCTTTAGTGATTTTACGTAAAAAGAAAGCTTTGGCCCTCGGTACTCTGTCTATGATATGTTATTATCCCTTTTACATTATAAGTGAATGAACTTAGTTTGATTAAGGGACTGAAAATAATGACGGACGCACATTTATCCGATAAAGTGATGTATCACTTTTTTAACCGTGAAAGATATTGTTGATCTGAGATTTCGATCTATTATAAGTATTGCTTGGTAGTCCACATAGTAGATTACCATTGAGTTGAGATGTAAGCATTCCAAAATTAGGGCACCATTTAAGTTACCCAGAGGATTCTTTTGTGCCTTTTTTTTATGTCTTTTCATTGTTGTTAAATCAAGTATTTTTGTTGACTAGCTTTGCTTTCTTAATTACTTATCAGGGTTTGCTGGGTACTTTGATGCAACTCTTTACAAAGATGTACATCTTGGTATTGAACCCACAATGCCAACACCAAACATGTTCAGCTGGTATGTGTGCTGTGCTGTTGTCTCTTTTCAGTTATTCTCCCAATCTCACTCTGAAGCATTGAAAATAAAAGGAAATAAAGCTTTTCTCGATGCACTGCTCTATTTTATATCCTACTTTTGACAGCTATCCTTAATCACTGTTTGCACATCTTAACAGCATTAAAATCTGCTTTCTAAGCTATGCTTCTTTCTGGTTTAGGTTTCCTATCTTCTTCCCATTAAGGACGCCGGTGTGTGTGCGTCCAGGCATCCCTCTAGAAGTCCATATGTGGCGATGTTCTTCTTCTACAAAGGTTTCCCTCACCTCCCCCCTCCTCCCCCGCCCCGCACTTTTCTTTTTTTCCCATCCATGCTTTTGAGCAAAGCTTAGTCGACTATTCAACTGAATGCAGGTTTGGTATGAATGGTGTGTTGCATCGCCTTCTTCTACACCCATTCATAATAGCAAAGGTCGTTCATACTGGGTTGGCCTTTAATTTGTCAATGTACATCTAACCTTCAGAAAGGCATGTCAATACCGGAGTTATCGCCTTCAGGAGTGAACGTTGAGAACAGATACTATCTGAGCAAGAAGGCTGCGACTTGAAGCTTACCCAAGTCTTCCATTGTGTAAGACCTAGTAGGTAAGCTTCGAGTGATTGACTTCATTTATATTTGGAAGAAGCAATCATCTAATCTATCTGCAGTGAAAGAGAAGTAGAAACGTTGAGAACTTTCGTCCCCTGTTTCTCATCGGAGCAGGACACCTCTTATTGCTGAACATCATTAGGATCCTTTCGTTGGATTTTCATGAGCAGAGGAAGTTGTGGTTGTCATTGTACTCAGAAATAGTCGCACTGATAGTATTGCATTGGGACTTTTTTGAGTTCTTGTAGTATAATATTGTTGTACAATAGAAGTAGAAGCGTATGAAATGATTATATCTTTCTAGATTTTTTTTAAGCAGCATTTCATCCCTTTTTTTTGTTGTAGCAAAATTTCATCTCATTTCAAAGTGCAATAGTTTAAACTTTAAAGCAAATATGGGCCTTCGCTGTTAATGCTGGTGTTCACATAATCAGGACTTTTGAAATACGGATTATTAAAATGATGACCAAGTCATTTAAATCTCTATTATATAAGGCAATAGGGGTGGGACACGAAAAAATAAAAAAAGGGGAAAAAAAGGATGTAACTACCTTACTTTAAAAAAATATTAAAAAAGGCACAACAAAAAGACGTAAAAGTGAAAATTTACAACACAATCGTATTTTCCTCTTAACTAATTTTTCGAAAAAAATTTAAAAATTCTAGTTTAGTGGGATAAACTGATTAAAAATATAAAAATCACTGATTTATTAGATGTAATTAACAATTAATTTAATTTTCTACATGTTTTCGCACGTATCGCGTCGCGTGCATATAAAAGCTAGTTTGCATAATTATAATTGATCATGTTGTAAACTTATAACTAGTTAGTGTCCCGGGTGATGCCCCTGTTTGTTACTTTTAGTATTCTTTTGCCTAGTGAGAAAAATTAACATAATGGCATGATAAGTAATTGCATGATATTTTGAAAAATAAACTTTTACAAGTATGGGGATGAAAACAACAGCTTAACTTTCTACCAGGAATTGGAGTAAGAGTTTATGTCTTCAATAGTCTCTTGTTATTAACATAAAAAGGTTAGATATCTAACTTATAAGGAAAAATTGTTTTAAATAAGCCAACCTTTGCGTAGTCTTCCAAAAATAAGTGAAGCTTTGGATTATTCTTGATTACGTTAAGCTTGTAGGACTATTTTCTTCTGTTGAGCTTAACTTGTTTGTGACCTATTTAGTAGGTTACATGTACTATGTGTCGCCATATGATTGGTTTGTTATTTATTTTTTAATTTTTTTTTTTTACTCTCTACTCTCCCTCCTCCTCCTCTCATCTTTCTCTTCCCTCTCCCTTAAGACCATCCCTCCCCCTTAAGACCATTCCTCCCCGCCCCCGCATCCCCACCCAGCAAAGATCCCCGCACCCCACTCCACCCATCCCCCGCTGCGTTTCCACCAACATCACCCCCCACCCTACCCCCCGCCCGCCCCCGCATCCCCACACTCTACTCCACCCCTCCCCTGCTGCGTTTCCACCAACATCACCCCCACCCTCATCCCTCCTCTCGCCCCCCAGTGTTTCCCACCAAAGACCCCCACCCCACCCCACCCTCCCCCCCCTCCCCCCGCCCTCGTTGTGTTCCCACCCATACCCCCCGTAGCCCATATTCCAGCCCACGCAGCCCCCCGGCCGCCACCCCTCCTCCACACTCCCACCCCCTCGCCCAACAACCCCACTAAAACCCACCATCACGAGGTTCAAACTCCCCACCCAAAGCACTAACCTCGCTTGGTAAAGGTCGCGGAGTCTCGAGAGAGAGAGAGAGAGAGAGAGAGAGAGAGAGAGAGAGAGAGTGGGGGGGAGAGGAGAGAGAGAGAGAGAGGGGGAGAGGAGAGAGAGAGGGGGGAGGGAGGTGTTCGCGAGGGGTGGGGGGAGAGGATGGGGAAGGGGGTGTTTGCGGGGGGGGTGATGGGGAGGGGGTGTTCAGGGGGGGGTGGGGGTGTTTGTAGGGGGTGGGGCTGGGGAGGGGGAGAGGGTGGGGAGGGGGAGGGGGGTGTTTGCGGGGTGGGGGAGAGGGTGGGGAGGGGTTTGCGGTGGGAAAGAAGTCAACAGTAAACAACGAGTTACCCGTAATTAAAATCATTTAGAGTTAAAGCAGGTGTAAAGTTGACTTACTCAGGAATAGTCGAAAGTTTGACTTATTTTGGGAAGACCATGCAAAGGTTGGTGATGAGTGATATTTATATCACTCTAAACCCCTTATTTATTCCTATATTTAACCTTTCTTTTCTATTTTACCCCCTTTTTTTTTACAGCAAGTACAAACAAAGTACAAACAAAGTAAAGCACAACCTACACTAAATATCCCTTCCTACCTTGTACAGCTAATACATGCGCTTCCTGAATTACATTTCTATCTACCTTTTTTATTACATAACTTTCTAATCCTAAACATTCATAATGTATATCTTTACAAATACTTACAAGATCAAACGAAGCCTCATTTTTCTCCAACGCCTGCACTAACACCAATGAGTCTGTAGCAATCTTGACTTTCCTTATACCCAATTCCTTAGCTTTCCTAATTGTATACAGACACGCATATGCATCTGCTTGATGAGATGTTGAGGCAAGTATTTTCTTATTGCCTTGATTCAATTTCTGACCTTCTCTTAGCATAACCCATTCGATTTTTGCCTGAAACAAATGCTTATTATTTTTTCTCCTTCTTCCAAGCTCCATCTATCATAATAATAACCTCATTTTCATGTGAATCTCCCTCTAGATATTCCTTTCCCCAATTAGCCTTTTTATCATCCATCCCTACATTCGTCACATTCTTTATTTTAGAGAATCTAAATTCTTCATCCATCATAATTTTATCTCCAAATCCAGGATTTCACGAGGATGTGGTTTTTTTGTTTTTGAACACAATGCCATTCCCGTGTACCCATATAGCCCATAGTATGACAACGAATTCCCTTCCTCTAACACTTTCCACACCATCTTCTTTCCAAAATAGATTTAAAAATTCATAATCCATTACGTGATTGGTATTATGCTATCTCCGTTAGGGTACGAATCCCCAAATTTGATGCGACCCCACACCACCATCACAAGCTCACAACCCCGAAAAGATGTTCTTTAGTCTCCTCCTCTCTTCCACATTAGTAATAATTTTTTTGCACTTGTATATTTCGTTTTCTTGAATCCCCTGTTGTTGCCATAGCCCTATTCAATATTCTCCAAACAAAAAATTTCCTTTTTGGGCATATGGACATTTTCCATAATCTTCTCCAGAATTTTATTCTACTATCGTTCCTAACTAACTCATCTATCTTCTCAATCAACCATGCATATATAGCCTTCGTACTTATAGTTCCATCTTTCATATTGTACCAAACATAGTCATCATCCTCTGTAAATCTTGAAATATGAGTTGACAAAATTCTAATGGCAGATTCTTTCTCAAACAAACTCCATACCATGTTTGCATTCCATTCTCTTAGTCCCTGCAGCATTAACCCCTCAACCTTCCTAATTCTATTCCCAATCATCCCATTAGATTTTTTCAACACCAATGGGCTTCCATGAACCCATCTGGCAGTTAGTATATCCGTCCCTTTACCATTTCCAATAACCTTCCTTATCCCATCCTTCCAAGCTTGTACTGAGTAGCATAAACCTTTGCATCCCCACGAAGCCGCCACTATCTTTTTTCTTTCCATTCCCAGGACTACTGGGGACGCTTTATATTTCGAAATAAATACCCTAGATACCAGAAGTTCTTGATTATTATGAATTCTAAACGCTTGTTTCATGAGCAACGCCTTGTTGAACATATGAATATTCCGAACTCCTAATCCCCCCATCCTTTTGTCCTTTTAAGAACCTCTCTTCTTTTCCAGTGTATCCCATGAGATTCTTGGTTATTTCTCCACAAGAAGGTTGAAAAAATAGCATTCATTTTATATGACACCTTTTAAGGCAACAGAAACACCGATAAAACATGTTGACATAATGATGCTAGCATACTGTTAATCAGCAACAACCTTCCAGCAGAAGACAATGATAAATGTTTCCACCCTGCCACTTTCTTCTTAATTTTCTCCACTAGCGCCCTAAATTTTGATGAACACTCCCATTAATCTCGACATTACATCCTAGATATTTCCCTAGCTCCCAAGCTGATTTCATACCAACCAGGCTCCTCATAAACCTGGTAAATCTTGGGGGTGTATTCGGACTGAACATAATCAACGATTTACTAAAGTTAATAACTTCCCCTGATATAACACTAAACTTATCAATCATTTTCTTGATCACCGTGCACGAACTAGGACTAGCTTTAAAAAATAGTAAAGAATCATCAGCAAAGAATAAATGCGAAATTGAAGGCCCATCTCTTGCCAATTTTACTCCTTGAATTAAACCATCCAGCTCCGCTTTCATAATCATACGTGAGAACACATCCATAATCAAAATAAACAAATAAGGGGACAACGAATCTCCCTGCCGAAGTCCACACTTTGGTTTAAATCGTCCTGTATGCTCACCGTTTATAAGAATAGCATATGAAACTGTTTCTACACACTGCATAATCCAATGTATACTTACCTGCGGGAAGCCCATCTTTTCTAGAAGCCATCTTAAAAATTTCCAATTTACTTTGTCATAGGCTTTGAACATATCAATTTTCAGTGCAACCAAATATTCCTTCCTTTTCTTCATGCTTTTCAACTTCGTCATAATTTCATGTGCAATAAAACAATTGTCCGAAAGCAGCCTAACCGAGACGAATGCATTTTGATATGGAGATATCAAAGTATGCATAATAGATTTGAGCCTGTTCGTGATTACTTTTGATATAATCTTATAAATCACGTTGCACAAGCTTATTGGTCCGAACTGCCCTGCTTCTTCAGGATGCTCTACTTTAGGGATTAGACATATAAGAGTAGAATTCCACTCCTTCAGCAGGTAGCCTTTTTCGAAAAAATATAATACTGCGTCACAAACATCCTTCTTTATAATCAAAATTTTTGATAAAACAACGCTGGTATTCCATCCGGCCCCGGCGCTTTTAACCCGCCCATTTGGAATAACGCTCTTTTAATTTATTTCTCCGTAACTTTTCCCTTTAACATTTGGCATTGAGTCTCCGTAAGCTTAGGCAAATAAGTCCAATCTCCTCCGACACCTTCCATTGAACAACCTCTTCCAATTCAACATTAAATATACCATGAAAGTGCTTCAGAATTATACCATGAATCTCCTCTTTACTTGTCTTCCATTCTCCTTTCTTATTCTTAATAATTAAAATCTCATTTTTCCGTTTCCTCGATTTTGTTGTTCTGAAAAACCATTTCGTATTAGTGTCTTCTAGAGCTATATATTTACCTCTTGCCTTTTGTCTCCAAAAATTCAATTGTATCTCTGCTCTTAACATTTGTTCTTTTCTGACTTCCTTCTTAATCTTTCCATCCTCCAAGCAACTCAAGTCTTCCTGTACCTTCCGGCATTCATTATTGAAATTCTCCCACATAATATTATGTTCATTTTTAAAATCTCTACACCATTTGAATAAACCAAACCTCACTCTAGCGCATCTCTATTTAACCTTAAACATAGGTGAACCATCCAAATTACCTTCCCATTGCTGCTCCACTATCTTTTTGGCTTCCAGCATATCGAAACACCAGGATTCCATTCTTATTAAACATTTCTTATTTGGACTAACAACGTCGGTGAATAACAAAATCGGACTATGATCCGATACCATAATAGGGAAATTTAATAACGTCGCATTTGGAAAACTAGACATCCACTCCTCCGTTCCATAAGCTCTATCTAATCTTTCATAAATTCTTCCATCTCCATCCCTATTATTACACCACGTATATCTTGGCCCAAAGAAAAGGTAAATCAATGAGACCAAAGACTCCAATCTCCATTGAAAAAAATTCTCTTGCTCCTGCACGTAATTATTTCCCCCCATTTTTTGACTTAAAAATTCAATCTGATTAAAATTCCCCATTATTAAACAACTATAAATGCCTGTTATCAAAGCTTGTCTTACCTCCTCCCAAACTCCCTGTCTATTTTGTATATACGGCGATCCGTAAACCAAACATAACCTCCATTCATAATACGGTCATATTTTACATTCTTAATATTACAAGTCAAAAGATGATTAGTACTATTACACACATCTAACATTATATTACAATCCCAAAATAACGCTAGCCCTCCTGAGCTACCACAACTATTTACAGCATAAAAGTTAGAATAACCTAGCATGGAAGCGATTTTAGCAATCTTCGCACCATCCGTCTTCGTTTCAGATAAAAACAGTATCTACGGATATATTTTACGGACTATCCAGCAAATGAAAGACATTGTAGGGGAGTCCGCATCATTTAATCCCCTACAATTCCAAGCTAAAATTCTCATTTTCCTCCTTGAGGCTGTTTGGGCCCAGCCTCAAGGCCATTTTCCATCTTGGTAATCAAGTCTTTAATTCTTTTTGCATTCTTCTGAAGATCATTCCTCTTATCTTCAATCCAAATTTTAAGTTCCTGCTGAGCCATTATGGCTTGCTCCTCAAATTCATTAAGATAATCATCCAGCTTACGTTTCATACACACATTCGGACTTACCTCCTTTCTTCTTTTCGACACTGGTGGTCTTCCTACAGATCTCTTCTTTAGCCCCGTATGGTAGAATGCAGTATCATTAGCTATAAATCTTGGATCGCGCTTCTCCGTCGCAATCTTCATTTTGTCATCATTCGCAGCTTCCTCTCTCGCTCGCAAAGAACCTCACCTTTCATGCTTGTATCAAAATCAACAATTACCTTACGCTTCAGACCTTGCTGCATCACATTACTGTCTTCTTCTTTGTCTTTCCCCTGACCCCCAATCTTGACAAACTCTTCTTTAAGACTCTCAACAACCTCCCTTGGCAGCGATTTGTTCATAAAATTGACTTGTAATATTAATATGAGATGAGGCCCATAATTTTTTTGACTCAGACTCACCAACTAACGCATCGATGATACCCAAAAGGACTCATCTACAGAGTTTTCCAAAAACACTAATGGTTCAAAGCCCATAGATTCAACCCCACCATTTTGTTGTTGCTGTTATTGGGCCACGCTAGCTGCTTGATTTTGCACTAAGTTTCCCCAAGCGTCATTTAATTCTTTTTCAACTGAGGGAGAAGTATGTAAATCTGAATTTTTACCATCAATATGAGAGAGAGAAGGAGATGTGGACAATTCCATATTTTGAGAAGCTGAAATCGTACGTGTAGTAGAATATGCGGAAAGGTTGACCAGAAGATTCTCACCAACTTCCTCTTTTAGCATTCCTTCCTTATTTAAAGGAGCCTTACTATTACATAGGTTACTTGTCATCTTTATTTTTGGAAATTATGTCCTTTTCAAAGAAAGTGAATATCAGCTTCCTCCATCAAACTATTTAATGACAAGCCCATCCTTTTCATTCGCCACCCTCCTTTAGTCACGTTTTTCCTTCTCTTGCTAAGATAGAGAAGGTCAATTGTATTTGTTTTCCTCATCAATCTCTTTCCTCCAGGTTTTTTCATGAGGACCTTGGTGACTGAAATTTCTTTTTTACCCTTACTACATTTATTAGGACATGACACCTCTACACACTCCATGCCCATATCACAAATTTTCCAATCCATATTACCCCCAGTGGCCCATTTACTACATTCCCCTCTCTTATATCTTTCATTATCGGCCCATCAATTTCCCAATTTCTTCTTTCAAACCGGTTTGCCCCAATCTCTATCCATGTCATTACTATCTCTGTTAGCATCCATTGCATCTCTTTCCCCCATTCCTTCATTGCCATCACCATCACCATCTTGACCGTCTTCATCGTCATCACCATCGTTTGACTCACTATTGCTTGACGACCAGTTCACCGGAGAACGATTAACCACATCAAGCCTGACTCTAGTGGTGGTAAATTTAGGAATATTGGGCAATCCATGAATCTTGTTTGAGTAAAGTGGAGCATTAGATTGCCCTAGCATGATACTTGCATCTTGACCACACGCATTCAACATTGCATGTTCCACTTTTCTTTTTGCTTTCTTCCATGAATCCACGCATGAACTACATCTATGGCCTACTTTACCACATCTCCTACAAAAAACGAAGACATTTTCATATCTAAAATAAACCCAGACCGTTTTCCCCTCTTGCATATCAATAAAGGCTCCTGGGATCAGTGGACCTTTGATTCTCAACCAAACATATGCTCGATAGAAACATTTTGGACCTGGCGTATCTGAGTGATCATCAAAATGCAATACACGACCAACTCGAGACAGTAAACTCTGTGCAAATTCTTTCGAACTAATACAAATCGAGATACCTTCCACCTTCACCCATATAGCACTATCAGAGAAGTTAAATGACCAAACTGAATCTGTTAACTTCCAAGACTTCAGAACCATCAAAGCGCCATGGTAGTTAAGCACCCCATATAATCCCAATAAGTCTTCTTTATCAACAATATTATTACAGTAGAAGAAAAATACTTTCCCCTCCTTACGAACCATAATCTTTTCCAAAGTTACCCACGTATCAACCCAACTTTGAATCTCATCTTCATCAAAATCCCTCTGATCAATGAACTTGCCCACTACCAAGAAATGTAAGCCCATGTTTCGTGGATCAACTCTGTCTAATGGCGCCTTTATGAAAGGACCCTGTTTCCTATGATAGATCACTTGCTCATATTGACACTGCATCTCTGAATATCTTCGTTTGGCCATAACTTAACTTATAGAAGACTAGGAGAACTTAGCTCTTGAAACAGACGCAACACTAGTATACTAAATTGATTCAAATTGGAGATTAATATTTGGCTTGTTATCTTTCCAACGGTAGGTCACATGCTTGTTTTGGATTAAAAACGAGAAAGTTATGGCAATTTGAAGTTGAGTTGTTTGCCCAGTTTTCTTAGGAGCGCCCACTCCCTTTTTCAATGGAGCGCCCACTCCTTGTTATTTGGAGCGCCCGTTCCCTGGTCGCTCCAACTTTCTACCTTGTCTAGTTTCCTTAGGAGCTCCCGCTCCTTTCAAATTTTCCGCACAACTCTGTTTTTTCGCGAGTCATTAATGATGTAATAGTTGTACATATAAATAGAACATATCCCTAATTTATGGGGGGATACCCTGGTTGAGGGAGGATTAGCCTCCATTTGTCTTAGATTAGGATTTTTAGTGAGAGAAAGTCTCAAAATTTAGAGAGAAAAAGTGAGAAAATCAATGAAAAATGGAGGATTTTGGATAATCATCTAGTGACAAGAAGATTTGAAGTTTTCTTTTCATCTATCAATGAGAATTTCTTACTCTCTTTCTCCTCTTTTATCTCATATTTTAATTGTTTTCATTAGATTAATTATTCATGCTTAGTTTAATTAGTTGTGGTTTATTTTGTTTAGTTTATTGTTAGATTAACGCTTATTATCATGTTATTAGTTATTAATTTCTCTAAAGTTCTCTTTTTTGTGCTTATGGAGTAGTTTGTTGGTTAGGGTTTGGAGGAAAACCCAACCATGATTGAATTGGGCATTTGAAATTGGATTTAGAGATTTGCGTGATTAAATTATTGCTTGTTTAGCTTTTCTAATCTATGTTGCATCCTCTTTGATCACTTGAATGTTGTATTAGATTGGAGTAGATTGTTTTAGGTTGGCATGAGAGTGTGACCTATTGACTTCTATTATTGACTTGGATTATTTTGAACCTTTCTTTTTGCGATGCCCTCCAACTACAAGGCTAGCCTTATACTTGTCTAAGGGCCCATCAGGCTTGCATTTCTTTGTAAAGATCCACCTATTACTTAGAGCCTTACAACCTCTAGGAAGGTCTGACAAAATCCAAGTATTATTAATCATAATAGACTTTATTTCACTGTTAATAGCCTCTAAATAAAAACTTGAGTCTACAGATCTCATGACCTCAGCATAGGTTCTCGGGTTCTCTTCCAATACAAACGCATTGACATCTTGCTCATCTAAACACTCTTTCTCAGCTAGAAAGGTAGTAATAAAATCAAGTCCGAAACTAGACTCAATTCTAGTTGTAACACCCGGCCCATCCGGAGCCGAGTATATTGTCACCAATGCGCATCTAAGGGCCAACAACTGTCCTCAATAACCAACACAAGTTCTTCCGGCACGTTTTGTCCTCACTCATGCGCACCCCGAGAAACTTCCTAGGAGGTCACCCATCCCTGGACTACTCCCAGTCAAGCACGCTTGACTGTGGAGTAACTAAGGAAATAAGCTCCCTAAAAGAAAGATGCATCTTGTTGGAATGAGTAGCCTGCTAAATCCCTTTAAAGCAATCATGAGGGGTATTACACTAGCTCTCTTACTCCTTCTAGGTTCTAAGGTCTTACTAGATGATGCAAAGTAGAAGAAGATGCAGCAGGCAAGCATGATTGTACACTAACTTTCATTGGAAAAACATGCTCAAAGAATTCAACATCCCTTGACTCTCTAATAGGACCAAAACCAGATGCATCCTTAAGAATGAGTCTATATGCAGCACTGTTAGAAGCATAACCAATAAAGATACCATCTACAGTCTTAGGTCCAATCTTACTCCTTTGAAAGTCAGGAAGTCCTATCTTACCCAAACACCCCCACACTTTGAGGTAACCCAAATTAGGCTTATAGCCTTTCCACAATTCATAGGGAGTTTTATCTAACTTCTTATGGGGAACTCGGTTAAGAACATAGCAAGCAGAAAGAATAGTCTCACCCCACATGTTAGTAGGCATACCTGAACAAATAAGCATTGCATTCATCATGTCCTTAAGAGTTCTATTTTTCCGCTCAGCTATTCCATTTTGTTCTGGGGTATAAGGAGTTGTAACCTCATGAATAATCCCATTAGACTCACAAAATTTCTTAAGGGAAACTCCATCATATTCTCCACCCCTATCTGATCTCACCCTCTTAATCTTAAGGTCCAATTGGTTCTCAATTTCGGCTTTATAGATTAGAAATTTCTCTCCAGCCTCATCCTTAGAACTCAACAAATAAACCTTAGTATAACGTGAGAAGTCATCAACAAATGTAATATAATACTTCTTTCCTCCCCTACTCATGGAATTCTTAAAGTCACCTAAGTCACTATGGACTAACTCTAATACAATAGAGGAACGGGACACATTTTTGTTGAATGCTTTCTTAGGGTGCTTAGCTTCTACACACATTTCACATTTATCAAAAGAAGTATTGCTAAAGTCGGGAATAAGACTAAGATGTTTTAGCCTTTTAATAGATGCAACATTCACATAACCTAGTCTAGAATGCCATAAAGAAACAAACTCAAAGAATATAAACGGAAGCAAGAGAGTTCTTATTATCAATAACAACATCCAAAACAAAAAGTCCAAAGATTACAAAAGCCTTTACCCACCAAAACACCATTTCTGGTTAATACAAGTTTATCAGATTCAAAAGCTAACTTGATCCCAGCTTTGTTTAAAAGAGAACCAGAAATGAGGTTTCTGCGGATGTCGGGGACATGCAAAACATTCTGTAAAGCAATGGTTTTCCCGGAAGTTAAATTCAGGAAAACCTTTCCTTTGCCTAAAACACTCACAATACTTGAGTTGCCCATGAAGACGCATTCTCCCTCTGAAACTTTGTTGTAGTCCTGGAACATCTCCTTGTTGGCGCAGATGTGGTGAGTTGCACCAGTATCCACGACCACTCGAAACATTGCTTCCTGTTGAACCCTAGTTTTGATGATGACAAAGGAACAAAGATGCAAACTAAGTATTAGACTAACAAGTTCGATAAGTGAATGATATTCAAGGTATCAATGAAAGGAACAAAGAGAATACTCAGTCAAGGAAGAAATCAAGTTTGGATTTTGAAGACTAATTAAAGATGTTTCATAAATTGGTACTGGAGCAGCATTGGAGCAAGAGGACTAAAGCAAAGCTTTTTGTTTCTAGTTCCATTGTAAAGGAACGAGTAAGAATGGTAAGGAACTATGGCAATTTAGAATGAGAATGAACGTTTGTTCCTTGGTAAGGAACAGACGAACTGGCGCTTAACTAATAAGTTAAAGGAACTAACTATTAAAAGGAACTAGACTTAGGATGAAGCATTACAACGGTTTATTTATGTCAGTTGAGTAATTTATGCCTAGATTCTAGGTAACCGTTTTATTTAAGGAAAAATCTGATTTTAAGGAAAATCTTTTTAAAGAAAAGATTTTATTTTTATAAAAGATAAATATCCTTTTCGGTTTTTATGGAAAATATTTTAAAGATAATATTTTTGGTAAAAGGATTTTATTTTGGTATTAATAATTAAAATGTTTTTAAATCAGATTTTCAAATTAATGCTTTAAGTGGTTGCTAAAATTAAGGGAGCAGTAACTCAATTCTCTCCCACGTTTAACAGTGATCATGGAGATCATGGGTTGATTGAGGAACGTGTTCCTCCGGATAAGGAACATCATGGGATAATGATTTTACCACTAATATATGTTTTAATCCCACGTTCTAAGTTACTACCACTATTAATACTAATGTCTAATTAAGTTCTAATTTGTGTCTGACCAAGTGAATTAGTGAGTTTAACTAAGTAAAGTGTCAGTGCCTTCATTCTCTCATAAAAGCCATTTGTTCTTTGCCTTCTTACTCTAATTCCACTGAGTTTATTTTGATCAATTGTATTTTGGTTTTTGGGGTAAGGGGACTTTGAATGAAGTTCTGTAAGAGAGAAGTTTTGAGTGAAGCGAGTTAAAGTGAGAAAACTTCAAGTGAAGTTGAGAGGAACAACTGTTAAGGGAACAGTTGTTCAGGAACTTGAGTTTAGGAACTCAAGGTGTGGCCCGTGAGTTGAATTAGGTTGTAACAAAGTTGTTTGGCCTAATTAGTGAAAGAGTTGAGTTTAAAATCCCTAGTGGTCGAGGTTGTTTCTTCTTGTTGGGTTCAAGAAGTTTTTCCTCATAAAAGTCCCTTGTGTTCCTTTAGCTTGTTTCTTTGTTCAAGTTTAATATTCTGCAAAAAGTTATGTTTATTTCTACACATACAATTCACCCCCCCCTCTTGTATTGTTCCTAGTGAAATAACACTTACCAAGTTGACCTCGGACACCACAGCAACAACGATGTCATCTTCAGCAAGGTTGTCTTGAGCTTTGTTGTCTTTTGCTTTGCTTGGAGCTTCCTTTCTTTGACGGCAATCCTTGGCAGCATGCCCATACTTACCACAAACGAAGCAACTTCTCTTAAACTGACCTTTTCCCTTGAAGTTGTTATAGTTATGCCTTGTACCATGAAACTGATTTGGACCCTTACCTTTTGGTCCTTTACCTGCAGCAGCTTTATTTTCCACCAGATTAGCAGAAGAGGAAGAATGATCAACTGATTTCCCTTTGAATTGGATACTGTAGACACATAATCATGTCTCCCCATTAAAGGATCCGATGATGAAACATACCGCGGCATTAGTTGGCGCGACCCAACGGAAGAGCAGTCCATTTTAATTGTTCATGATGATCAATTGTTCTAAAGAGCAGTCCATTAAAATTGTGTTTTGAAATGATATTCTAAAGCCCGATTAATTGTTCATGATGATTAATTGTATTTCAAGCCCATAAAATATTTTATGTCCATTTTAAAAGCCCAATCAAATATTTATTATTTTAATAGATA
This sequence comes from Beta corolliflora, assembly GCA_947648045.1. Lineage (NCBI taxonomy): Eukaryota > Viridiplantae > Streptophyta > Magnoliopsida > Caryophyllales > Amaranthaceae > Beta > Beta corolliflora. The sequence continues at coordinate 1,053,621 of CANSZD010003287.1, read as the reverse complement.
TTTTTCATAAATATTTTTATTATCTTTGATAAATAAATCAGATTTTTAATCCGTAAAATTCCATCTCCGAAATTTTAGGTATAAAAAATGTATCTTCGAAAGACGTGCAATGGAATATGCTCGAATATTTCTGAATATGCGCCGGATGCGGGGGCTGCGCTCAGCGCGCCACGTGCGTCCAGCACATTGGCCATATCGCGTCAGGCGTGACAATGAGTGCCTGACACGTAGATTTTGTGACTCACACAGAGTCCTGCGTCTGACGCAAGTTCTGTGTGAGACACAACTTTCTTTTCTATCTTTTCAAAATACGTTTACACGTGCCTAAACCTGATTGGCCTGGCCGCGTCAGGCACACCAATGTGTGCTTGACGCGTGGCAGTGCGTCTGCCACGTAGGCCTGCGCCTGGCGCAGGGCTTGCGTGGAGCGCAAGTTTTGTTTTCCCTATAAATATTCGGAATTTCCCGAATTACGAACGGCTTTTCATATTATTATTTCGCGAATACAAAAACTTACGAATACCTCTACAATACACTTCGAATTCTCAAATACTAAAACACTCAAATACTTTCAATACTTTCAATCAATTCTTAATCACACTACGTTCTTGGTTCCACGATTGCTCCGTCTAAAGATCGTTGCGCTCCTCAATCTAAGCCGCATAGGTATAATCCTGAGGATTCTTGAATAAATTCTATATTTTTATATTGAAGTTACTAACCACTTATTTCATGATGTAGATCTTTAATATAAAATCGCTCTACTGTATATTCTAAACTCTTCTCTTTCTTTTTATTTATTTTTCATACATTATTATATGCCTGCCTGATTGTTCTATGCATATTATATGATTGTCCTACTTTATTGCTTTTATCACCCACATGTTATTTTTGTTAATCAAGACCTAAAGAAATGTTCTAACATTAATCAGATTAATTTGGACAAAGTTGCACGTAATTTGATTGCATAATAACTTGTCACTAAAAAATAGTCTTTTTACGTGTTTCCTGAACCAATTTAGACTAATTATTTTTAGGGTGTTTAAAACGTTATATGATTATTCTTTGGAATAAAATCTATAATGAATCGATATTTAGTAGAGGCCAACTCTGGGCGAATGTGGTTCATTATGACTATATTCGTACCCTCACTCCCGAACTCAATCTTTGGTTCATTTTGACCATCTATGGAGTCAAGACGGGGAAATCTACATTGGATAATTTGTCCCTACGATTTTTCCATATCCAATTAGGTTTATGATTCTTCCTAAAAAGAATTGTTGGCGACTTCTTTCAAAATATTTTTCAATAAAACCTTTACAATGGAGTAGTCAAATCTAATACGTGCTCATCCCGCGTAGGCGAAATAAAAACACGCCTACAGATACGGTTATGCTCCTCAATCTTAATGTGGGAAACTAATTCCTGAAGGGTAAAGTCTTTTTGTCTATGTTTCAAGGAATGAACAAAATTTTTCCAGGAAGGAGGTAATTTCTCAAGTAAACAGTTGGCTTGGAAAAGATCGGGAAAGGCCATACCCTCAGCCACAATATCAGCACATATATGTTCATACTCATGAACTTGATTTAGCACAGGTTTATCATCAGACATAGTAAACTTCAACCAACGACTACATGCATATTTCTTAGTCCCAAAATCATCAAAACCATACTTAGCATTCAAAGCATCCCAAATATCCTTAGCATTTTTCGACTTACTATAAATCATGTAAAGGGCAGAAGTCATATAATGCAGTAACATCCCACGACAAGTCTTATTGTCTTTCACAAAATCCCTAACAGAATTCTCATGAGCAGCAACAGCAGACAAACAATAATCTACCCCAATTTGACCCAAGAAAAATTCCATCTTATCAGACCACATCTTATAATTTTTTCCATCAAACGGTTCTAACTTAAACATATCAGGGACAAAGGGATTGGTAATAGGGACAGCATTAAGAATACGCACACTATCATCAGGAATTTCACCAGCCATTGTTCCGTAAAACAGATACAAAAATTCAACTTTAGAATGTAGGAACGTAAACTGGTAACAACTAAATCAAACTTAACCGACAACCGTGGCGTGAGAAGATCACTGCCCTAAAGTTGAATTTGCCCCGCAACAACACACGGACTCACAGCAATCAACCTCCAGGGATACACGGTTTCTGCGTTTCCGGTGTTGACGGAAAAGCAGATTGAAAATGATCTTGAATATTGCCCAGAAAAATAGAGGAGAAAGAAAGAGAAGAGAAGATGTGTTTGTGTATTTATGTGTCCCAATGAATTCCAGAACACTAGTATTTATAGGGAGAGGAAAACCAAATGAGATCAGAACATGGCTAAAATCGTGGGAAAAAGGGTCAATAAATGGGGAAGATAATGGCAGCAGATCCGGAGAGAAATTAGGGAAAAACCGTAACATTAAGAGAGAAATTAGGGGAAAAAACGGTAACTTAAGACTGATAAAAACGGTCATTAAATGCTGACAAATAATTGACCCAAAAAGATAGTTAAGTTAAGTTTATTCCCCAAGACCCATGGCCCTGGCCCGGATCGGGCGTGCGGCGCGCGCGTGTGGTAACCACACATCACCACATACCCACTAAAAGCCTCATTATATTGCTACTCAACTCAAAGGGTAGAGGAAGAGTAATGGTTGTAAACCTTACTCTTCCTTTCTATTCTTTCAATGTGGGACAAAAGTTAAAAAGGACTCTTCATATTCTTTTGAAGCAAACTTAGAGTTTCTACTATAAACTCCAACAATCCCCCACATGATTCAAAAGAAGAAAGATAGAAAGAAACAGGGCTGTAAAAAGATGATATGGGCAATAGATACTAGGTTTTGAAGTATCAATGTTTTATGGACTTGAATTGACACTCAGTGCATACAAATATGTCCTACTGTCGTAACAGGTAGATTTCTCTTTGAACCTTTCACGAAGTTAGTAAACCATAGATGCGCACTCAACCTTTTTCAAATCAAGAAACATTCTCGCAATTGTAATATCGGTGCCCCACAATTAGCCTGGATTCTCATGAATGCTCTAGAGAGCCTAAGCCTTTTGACTCTCATAGGGGATTGGGCGTAACCCCCACATTCACATAGGTAAGTTCATCAAGTTTGTACTGTCACAAACCACCTTAAGTAAGGCTATGAACTTATTAAGAGCTCTATGCTCAACCTTACACATATAACAGTAGGTTAAAACAAAATACTACATCACTTTTATTAATAGGAATGGTAGTAGTATACAATAACTTGAGTTCTTTTGTGATTTCGTTTGACCTTTTGAACTTAGAAATTCCTAAGAAGGGTATCCATCACAATTCACTCCACAATAGGCTTTAAACCCATTCTTTAATTTGTGCTGACTCCGGCACCATTTTTCTACAAAGGCCTTTGGTGAGAGGATCAGCAATATTCCTCTCTGACTTTACATACTCGAGTGATAACACATTACTTTTAATTAAATTTCTAACTACGGCATGCCTTAAGCGAATATGCCTTCTCTTTCCATTATAGGCTTGATTATTCACTACCCAAATTGCTGCTTGCGAGTCACACCGCATAGAAACTGATGGATTATACTCGAGTGATAACACATTACTTTTAATTGATTATACAATAACTTGAGTTCTTTTGTGATTTCGTTTGACCCTTTGAACTTAGGAATTCCTAATTAAGAAGGGTATCCATCACAATTCACTCCACAATAGGCTTTAAACCCATTCCTTGTCCTCACTCCAGCACCATTTTTCTACAAAGGCCTTTGGTGAGAGGATCAACAATATTCCTCTCTGACTTTACATACTCGAGTGATAACACATTACTTTTAATTAAATTTCTAACTACGGCATGCCTAAAGCGAATATGCCTTCTCTTTCCATTATAGGCTTGATTATTCGCTACCCCAATTGCTGCTTGCGAGTCACACCGCATAGAAACTGATGGAGCTGGCTTCCCCCACAATGGAATATTAGCAAGTAAACTCCTTATCCATTCAGCTTCTTGTCCTGCCAATTCTAAAGCAATAAACTCAGATTCCATTGTAGATTTGGCAATACATGTTTGCTTTGATGATTTCCATGATATAGCTCCTCCAGCAAGAGTAAAAACATAACCGCTAGTAGATTGAATTTCATCATTATCCGACACCCAATTAGCATCACAAAATCCTTCAAGGACACAAGGTGTCCTTTGCTAATGCAGACCCCAATTGATAGTGCCTTTTAGATACTTCAACAATCTAATCAAGGCAACCCAATGCTCCCGATTAGGATTGTGAGTATACCTGCTCAATCTACTAACAACATAAGCTACATCAGGTCTAGTATAATTCATCAAGAACATTACACTACCAATTATTTTTGCATATTGTTCTTGTGATATACTATCACCCTTATTCTTTTTCAAATGAATACTAGAATCATATGGGGTTTTCACAGGAATGCAATCAAAATGATCAAACTTCTTTAATATTTTCTCAATATAATGAGATTAATTTAAAGATATCCCATATGTCGGTCTAGTAATCTTTATTCCAAGAATAACATCAGCCTCTCCTAAATCCTTCATCTCAAAACAAGAATTTCTCTAAAGTTCTCTTTTTTGTGCTTATGGAGTAGTTTGTTGGTTAGGGTTTGGGAGAAAACCCAACCATGATTGAATTGGACATTTGAGATTGGATTTAGAGATTCGCGTGATTAAATTATTGCTTGTTTAGCTTTTCTAATCTATGTTGCATCCTCTTTGATCACTTGAATGTTGTATTAGATTGGAGTAGATTGTTTTAGGTTGGCATGAGAGTGTGACCAATTGACTTCTATTATTGACTTGGATTATTTTGAACCTTGAGATATGTTAGTAATGGATTGTAGGAACGTAAACTGGTAACAACTAAAACAAACTTAACTGACAACTGTGGCGTGAGAAGATCACTGCCCTAAAGTTGAATTTGCCCCGCAACAACACACGGACTCACAGCAATCAACCTCCAGGGATACACGGTTTATGCGTTACCGGTGTTGACAGAAAAGCAGATTGAGAGCGATCTTGAATATTGCCCAGGATAATAGAGGAGAAAGCTAGAAAGAGAAGAGAAGATGTGTTTGTGTATTTATGTGTCCCAATGAATACCAGAACACTAGTATTTATAGGGAGAGGAAAACCAAACGAGATCAGAACATGGCTGAAATCGTGGGAAAAATGGTCAATAAATGGGGAAGATAATGGCAGCAGATCCGGAGAGAAATTAGGGAAAAACCGTAACATTAAGAGAGAAATTAGGGGAAAAACCGGTAACTTAAGACTGATAAAAATGGTCATTAAATGCTGACAAATAATTAACCCAAAAAAATAGTTAAGTTAAGTTTATTCCCCAAGGCCCATGGCCCTGACCGGGCGGGCGGCGCGCGTGTGGTAACTACACATCACCACATACCCACTAAAAGTCTCATTGCTACTCAACTCAAAGGGTAGAGGAAGAGTAATGGTTATAAACCTTACTCTTCCCTTCTATTCTTTCAATGTGGGATAAAAGATAAAAAGGACTCTATATATTCTTTTGAAGCAAACTTAGAGTTTCTACTATAAACTCCAACATGGACAAGAGTCCTTATTTGATGTCTTTGAGAGTTTCTCCACCTATGAAAGTAGGATGGGAATTGTGTGTTGGGTCAATAGCTGATTCATGTAGTGTTCATGTATTATCTCTATGTTTGATATTCTTATATATGCCTATTTCAGGATTAGTTGGTGTTTAACCCCATATCCTAATTTTAGTTATCTTTGATGTTTAGCTTAGTTTGGTAGTTCTTAGTTGGTTATTGACAATTTCCAATTTGATTCCGGCCTAGCTTATTGATTTATTAGCACATTTCGGTGTTCCTTAGTCCTTGTGGAAGAATGACCCTTGCTTACCACTCTACTTAGGTTAGTGGTTCAGTTGGGTAGTTTGACCTTATGTTTTTTGTCCAACGACCAAAATATCATTTGTCAGTTGGCTTATTTAAAATAAATTTTCCTAATTATAAGACCTTATGATATTTTATTTTGAAATACTAAATAATGGTGTTATGTTGGATTCATGGTTAAGCTTTCACTTTTCATTTCAAATGTCACGTGTTCGATACCTTGTAACTACACAACATTAATTTTTTAATTGAGGCTTTGACTTAAAGCAATTGCATTAGAGATTTAGAAGAGAGTGTCACGTGACACATGCACAAACTTTTTTAAGAACACCTTTTAATATATTAGTATAGATAGATAGTAGACATTATCTTTTTTATTAAATTTCTTTTAAAAAAACTTTGTTTTAAAATTGGGTTTCTATCATATCCTTGTGAATTCTCGTTTCTTCATTTTCAATTAGAACGAGCTAGACTATTAATTATGGGGTTGTGCTTGGACTTTGGATATACTTTTTTTTTGTAGAGATTTGATCATATCAAAATTTTATAGGTAAATAAATACATTTGGTGAAAGTATTTTGAGTTGGCTTTGATTTTTAAAGTAATTTTAAAAAAATGACAAAAACTAGCTTTCCATGGTAGTGATGCTTTTAGGAATGACTTTTGAAGGTAATATACTGTCTACTTTTTGTTCTATTGCTAACTTGATAGCGATTTTAGTGAAACTTTTAAAGTATTTTTTACAGCTAATTTTTAAAACTAACGAGTGCCATTACAACACCCATAATTAATTTGTTAGTTTTAAATTTGGAAGTAAGAAGACTATCACAACTTTTGTTAATTAAACCCATAATTCGAAGATCGGTTGGTCCGTTGGCATCACTTCTTACCTTCCAGAGGAAGGACCAGGGTTCAAATCCCGGTAGAAGCAATGAAAAAAAATGTGGGGGTAGGAGAGGGGGTGTCTTTAATTGGGTTAGGGACTTTAGGGTCTACCATGAGATAAGCTCGCCCAACCACAAATCTATATACCATGCGAAAAAATAAAAAAAATTAGACCCATAATTATATAATGGCTTCCATCACTTAGAGCTATAAGAAGTCTACTCACTCATGATGGAATTAAAAAAAAAGCAATAATCAAAGAAGAAATATAATAATAAATCATGATTGCAATTAATTAAAGGAAAATTTGATTCTAATAATCCAACCTTTGGCCTGTTCGCTCAAAATAATCCCACCTTTTGATTATTTTTTAATAATCCGATCTTTTAGCACAATCCGCTCATATTGAACCGTGACTTGTTGAAACAGGTTGGTGACCATTAGAATAGGTTAATTAGACACGTGTCTTTTTCTAATTCTTTCTAATCTAATTAATCTATTTTAATTTTAATCTTCTAAAATTTTAATCTCTCTCCTCTTTTCTCCAATCTCCCACTCCCTACTCCTCTCTCTCTCTCCTCGGTCTCATCTCCAGCATTCTCTTCATCGAAATCCGGCAACACTTCCGGCGATTCCACCAAGCCCACCTGCCACAAATTCTCTTCCCCAACTATTTGCTAAACCTCAACTAAAACTAACACTCCACAAACTCTCTCTTTCTAAATTAATTCATTTCAGCTTCCATCTAATAAGAAACTCGACGAATTAATCTTTTTTCACGAAGTCAGAAACTCGGATCTTCCAAAATTTTAAAGGTTTGTTTAGCAGTAATTCCAATCCAAGTTTTAAGATTGATAATAAATTGGATTTCCCCCCCTTTTTTCTTCGTTTTTACTATAAGCTATAAAAATTCAGATTTTAGGGGTTTAATTTAATTTAACAATGTTGTATAATAGACGATTATAGATTGTTGTTTTTGTGATGAAGGTGTAGTAGATACGGTTTGGAATGGCGTATTTTCAAAGTGGGAGAAATATACTTCGTCAGATTGTAAAAGATGGTAGTGTTAAGAAATTGGATGGTTATGTTCATCCCTTGTGTTTTCACTGGGCAAGGAGTTAGATATAGGAAATTGGAAGTCATTCCTACACTTTGCACCCCCCTTCAAAAACGTCTCAGAATATTAACAGGGTGGGGTTGTTTGTCGGGGGTGGGGGGGTGGAGGTAGGGGAGGGGTTGTTCGCGAGGGGTGGGGGGTTGTTCGGCGGGGATGGGGGAGGGGTTGTTCGCGACTTCTCCGGGGGTGGGGGGTTGTTTGCGGGGGGTGGGGAAAGGGTTGTTCGTGGGGAGGGAATGGGGATTGATAGTCGGGGGTTGTATTCAGGGGGCAGGGGGTTGTTGCGGCCGACAAGGAGTGGGGGTGGGGGTGGTTGCAGCTGACAGGGAGTGGGGGTGGGGGTGGTCGCAGGTCGCAGGTGGTGGCAGTTGTTGGTGACTGGCGAGGCAGGGGAGATAGGGTGAAGTGAAATAAAGGAGAGAGATTAGAGAAGAAAGAGAAAAATGAAAAAAAAAAAATTACCATTTCATCAGGTAACCGGTTTTATGGTTCAAAATGAGCGGATAGTAGTAAAAGGTCGGATTATTTAAAAATAATCAAAAGGTTGGATTATTTTGAGCGAACGGCCCAAATGTTGGATTATTAGAATTAATTTTTCCTTAATTAAATTAACAAGAATAAGGGAGAAAGCAAAAGAATTAAAATAGTATTTTCAAATTAATGGTGGAATAAAGCTAGGGTTCATAAGATGGAGATGGAGAAAACTACGTAATTCTACTTTTTAGAGAAGAGTAAATAAAATAAAATATGAAGAAAATAAAACAATCTCCTAGAGTATTTGTACTTCCCAATTTCTAACGTAATATTAAAGGAAAATAAATTAACGAAATAGTCCCTCTGATTTTTATTAGTTTACCCACTTTTCTTTTTCGGTTTACCCATTTAACTTTTTTTTCTGTTTTTGGAATGGTCCCACAAATTATTTATTTATTATCTTTACCTTCTCACTCTACTTTTCTTGGCCCACAACATTAACTTCAATACAATATGCCAATAAATTAAATTTTTCTCTTTATATAACCCACATACCTATTTCTTCTAAAACTTTGTGTCCAAAGAAAAGGGTAAACTAATAAAAATCGGAGGGAGTAAGGAGTAGTAAACATAAGTTGATGATTATTGGTTGAAAGACGATGACGAGGACACTAAACCCACGGCTAGCTGCATGAAGGAGCACCAATGCCCGCATGTGTTGCCCCGCTCCTCGACAGTAGCAATAGCAAGTGAGATGCCTAAACCCCTGGGCGTAGGTTTTCGGACGGTTTGCTGGGATAACTTCCAGGGGCCATATCTTGAGTTTAAGAACATCCACGTGGTGTGTGACATATCGTTGTAAAACTCTTCAAGTCGATCTGTAAGATACGTTTAAAATAATGAACAGGTTTCAGTTTTTGTCACTTCGTAAAATATCGTATTTCTTCGTTTTCAACTCGAAACAATCCCAAACCACATAATTCAACTCCAAACGCCACGAAAGTATCCAAATGATCATATAATCACGTGAAACATTACTAAACCACAAACAAAGCGTAGTAGAGCACAATAATGACAACTTATGCATATGCGACCCAAAATGTAACTAAAGCACTAAAAATAATCTACAAAATCAACCTATAATGCATGAAAATACACTATACATATGCGATTTATCAGTCTTTAACTCTTGTCTTTTCAATTAAGATTCCTTACACACATCATATTATATTTCACTAACTTTTATATCATATCATTATTTATTCTTTCAAATTCACTTTGTGGCACTTTACCTAAAGAGCATAATTGAACCAACGTCTTCAAATTTGATTTTTGCTAACATTGATATGCCGATTTAATCATAAGACAAGTCAAAATAATTTACAGCAATGAAATAGGGTGGGTCTTGACAAAGTTATAAATTGAGTCTTGAAAATATCAAGATATGCAATTAAGACTCGATGTGTAAGTTGAATAAATTAATAAAATAATAGGACATATAAATTGAGATGTCTTCACATGGGTGAGGACATAAATCTAATCAAGTGTTAACAATAATTCAATTGTTAAATATTAGTAGAATGTTGACGTGGGCATATAAACAAAGTCTAAAGACAAGACCCCCTTGAATCTTGATCTTACTCATAACATATATCTAAGACTTCTCATAGTATTTGTGATATCATTACAATAGGCTCTCTATTTGCTTTTCTTCCATTTGAAATTAAGTCTTTGATTTCCAAAACTCAACTACAGACTTTGCTGAAGACCTTGCTACATCAATAAGGAAAAAAAAGAAGTCTGATCTCAAGGCTCCCAATTCTAAGACCAATACTGAGAGAGTGAGAATATTTTTAGAACTGACAATATACAACTCAATTCAATAACCCTACCTAAATGAAATCCAAACAACTCAAACAATCCAAAGTCGACCAAAAATGAAACCCTAATCGAAAATAACTCTTAACATAAACTGGTAATATAAATACGTGAACCCAATCCATACAAGAATTTGCATTTTATCTTTTGTCTTTACTACCCCACCAGTTCCCCAATATATCTTAGCGTAAAATTCACATGAGGTCGGTGCGTTTCTAAATTTTAGGTCAAGTGAGGTTTCCACTGTTCTTCTCAGCGTACTAAACAAAAATCCACTCTCTCTCTCTCTCCTTCCGTAAGATATCTATATTTCTCTCTTCAGGTTTGTTGATTCTCACTTTTCAATTTTCTACGTCCTTTTTCAGTGTTAATTTTTCTACGATCTTGTATATTACCTCGCCGATTTTGTTCTTCAATTTACCTATTCGCTCATTTTTTTTCAATCGCAATCTGATTGTAGTTGATCGTAAGCGCTTTGATTCGTTCAATTTGACGTAATTTATGACTTTAATTCGGTTTATGATCGTTTAATTACTCATACTGAATCAAATCGTTCATTTTGTCTTCATAAATCTGTTTCAGAAACGATTTTATGTGTTTAATTGTGGTTCGTTTTTCTAATTTTTGAGGTTTTCGATTGTGCAGTGGTTTTGAATTCAAGATGTACAATGGAATAGGGTTACAGACGCCAAGAGGTTCAGGAACAAATGGATATGTCCAAACCAATAAGTTTTTGATTCGGGGGAAGACGTCGAAAGTGGTAGTGGATGGTAACAAAGGGTTTGGCCCTGATCAGGGCATGGGTGGTATCAGCAAGAAGGCGAATAAGGAAATATTGGAGCATGATCGTAAGCGTCAAATCGAGCTCAAGCTTGTGATCTTGGAGGACAAGCTTAGTGAACAAGGTTACACGGATGCTGAGATTGCTGACAAGTGTGAGGAGCTGAGGCGTAAGCTTGAAGCTGAGGCGGCTGCTGATGATGATGCTGGTGCTGTGGCGAATTCCGATAAGAAGTAATATATCTGAGTTATTTCGTTTTTCTAGTTGTGAAATATTTGTGAATGTTTAGGCTATTGTGGTGGTTTTATGACTTGTGTGTTGCTTGTTGGAAGTTGAGGTTAGAATAGGGCTTCTATGTTTATTTGTTTGATGAATGAAATAAATGGATAGTTTAGACAATGGAATTGCTGATGGTTGGAGTTATAACTTGTCATTCTTCTAATGTGTCAAATAGAAGAACATTTGATGATAATATATGAACTGGTTAAGCTCAGTCCTAAGATGATGAAAAGAAGGATTTTCATGTAGTTTTGTGTGGTACATGTGGTTCCTGTTCTTTACCTTCCGTAGTTTGTTTCAAGTATATGTAGAAGTTGATAGGAAAACGAGGATTGGAGTATAGAGGTCAAAAATCTGTTTAGGTCTAATCAATTACATTGGAACTATGTTAGAACTGTTTTTTGTGATCTGCAATTGAAGTTTTAAGTGTTGTCTAATTAGATCGGAAAATTCTGATGGTGATATTTTTTTAAACCTTCCTGCAACTGACGGTCCAACAATTTCATTGATTGAGCAATTGAATGTCTTCGTGCTTCTGTTAAAACTTATGCTGTCTCTTTCTGTTGCTCTATCTACTGAGATTTTATCATTCTGTTGAAAATTATGGGTGGTATCAGCAAAAAGGCGAAAGGAACTATTTGAAATGAATTCTTCCTATTGAGTTGTCCATAAGTAGGAACTGTGAGTTGGTTGTTTATATTAATGGCAAATTATCCCTCCTTGCTAGAATGAAGCTTCACTTTGCTTTTGCGGTTTTGCCACATATATATGGTGCCTCCTTGACATCATGTATTGTCCCCTTGGAGAAGAATGTGCGTAAACTGAGAATGCATAATGTTACCTTGGAAAAGAAATTGGAGTCTTGTTTTTGGAAATTCCGTATAGTAGACACAGGGTGTATCAATTAACTCATCCTGGTAAATTGTGGTTTTTATTTAGTACGAAAAAAAAAATGTTCTTTTGCTCTATTATTAACATTATAAATTTTCTCCTCCTGGTAATTGTTATGATTAACATTCTTTGTGGATGTTTTTGCTGTGTTCAGGGTATCAGATACAGAAACTCATCAAATTGCAGCTAGGAAAGAAAAGCAAATGGAAAAACTCCGAGCTGCACTTGGCATTACTGCACCCGATGTTGAAGCAACCAAGCAGGGACAAATAAGTGATTTAGATATTGGCAATGATGATGATAAACAGAAAATCATTAGAAAGGATGACTCTGATGATGATAGCAGCGAAAGGGAAGAAGGTGAGATTTTGCACGGTGACGAGGATGTGAAAATTGAGAAACATCATCAAGCTGAAGACAGATTGCCGAACCAAGGGGGGAAAACGAAAAAGGAAGAAAAAAGGAGAAGTCGTGACAGTGTGACTTCTGATTCAGAAAGGACTGAGGATAGTAGTGCTTCAGATTCTGATGGAGAATCAAAGAGAAAAAAGAGGTCCACCAGGATGTCCAAGAAAAACATCTCTGTTGACAGTCCCGATTCTGATACAGATAGCGATAATTCTGACAAAGAACGTCAAAAGAATGCTGGAAAGTACTCCAGAGGGCTGAAAAGACATGATTCCAGCAGTGATTCCGACCATAGCAGTAGATCTCCTGGTCATAGAACCAAGAAATCCAACCAGAGTGTCATTTCTGACAGAAAGATGCCATCAATTGGAAGTAACAGAAGTAAGAGAAATGATTTAGAAAAGGATGATTATGGGAGAAGACATGTGGATAAGTACTATAAGGGTTCTGATATTTCTGCTCAAGGTACAAATTCTGCGATGCTAGAACCGGAGAGAAGTCAAAGAAGTAGGAGGCGTGATACCATTGATGATGATGTTGATTCAGATAATGAAGATAAAAAGGAGAAGAGTTATAGAAGAGGGAGGCATGATTCTGAAGATGAGGATTCTGATGTTGAAACAAAATCAAAGGAACGTGCAAAAGATAAAGAGAAGCAACTAAGGTATCTAAAGACCAAAACAGATTATAAGGTGAGAGGAAGTGATAGGGAGCTTGTTAGTCATGGAGAAAGAAATGTACATGATGATGACAACAGGTGGGCACCTAATACACTGGAAGATGAACAAATTCATAGGAAGTATGAGAAGCTGGAGGCAGAAGATGGAACTAGAAAGCGTGAAAGGAGATCAGAAGGTGAGCATGGTAGTAGGAGACATGAGAGTAAGGAGGAAGGTCTGCAAGGAGGCAGAAAGCTGGAAAGCAAGGAGGATATTGACCAAGAAAGGAGGAAGTGGGAAAAGAAGGTAGAAGATGGCTCTGAAAGGAGAAAGAAGGGTATTGATGAAGATGACAATGATCAGAGAAAGTTAGAGAGGGAGGAAAAAGATATGCATGAAAGAAGAGGACAAGAAAGAAGGGAGGAGGATGAGCTTCGGAAGAGAAAGCTGGAAAGTTCTAAGAATGATGAGGAGCGAAACAGAAAGTTAGAACAGAGGGATGAGGACGACTACAGAAGCAAAAAGCGTGTAAGAAGGGATGAGAATGAGTGGGGAGGAAGAAAGGGGGGAAGTAGGGAAGAAGACGAAAAGCAAGGAAGGAGTAGGGAGAGGAGGGATGAAGATGAGCTTGTTTACAGAAAGCAGGGTGGTAGTAAGCGGGAGGGGCAGGAAGACGATGATCTTGGAGGTAAATACCGGGAAAGAAGAGAGCAAGAGCAGAGACTTAGAAATGATAGAAAGGAGCACGATAAGCATGGAAACAAAAATAGAGAGACACTGGAGGAGGAAGGTCGCAGAAGGAGAAGACATGAAAGGGAAGAAGATTCTCCGCGGAAACATGAGACACACCGACGTGATGATGTTCGCAGGAGACATTGATAATTTGATACTACTGGAGCTGGTAAGCAATGTAAGTTCGTTTTTCAATCATTTTGGAAGTTTATTATTCTATTGCAACTCTTTTAGAGTTTTTGTAGCTATGGGGTGTTTAAATATTTTACTCCACCTACCTCGTTTTGAGAAGTCGTTTTTGACGTTTAAAATTCTGTTAAAGTTGGTCCTTTCTGCATGAACATTGCATAAGAAACAGTCAGGTAGTATTTATTGCCCCTTTTCTAAGTAAACTTAAAGCGTTGCTGGAATAGAATTTGTGAGCACCTCTGCTAATGATTTCCAACTTTAGGAGATCTGTCCAAGTACAATGGAAGAACCCGTGATTTTTCGCATAAATCTATCAACTGTGAAGGAAAGCATACTCTTATGTTAGCATTTTACAGTGCATTCACCTATGTGAAGTCGTTTGCTGGTAGTAGCTAATCTAGACATTTTTCACTACTGTCAAAATTGCCAAAAATATAAAGAACATTGCGTCTGTCAAAGAAATCAATTAATGGGAGTAACTTGTAACTGCGGGGACTGGATGATGATTCGTTCTGCCAGCTGTGCCTCCCTACTTTCCCCTTGTGTTTTCTGTGAAGGTGAAAGCATGTCCCTAGCCATAAACCATCTGTGGTCTGTAATAAATTTTTGTTTATCTGTTAAGCAAGATTGACGACGTACCATATTGTATGATAGGTTTTTGGTGCTTTGTTAACCAGTATTCAGTGAGAGACCGTGGAAACACAGTCCATAATAAGGTTTACCCGTCTTCAGCAAATCTAAGAAAGCTCAAACTCGCCATATATGGGATCGGTAGCAAATTCTTTCCTCTATCTAGTTTCTTAGAACACATGAGGAATTGTCAGCAATAATGCACTTATTATGAACAAATCTACCTGACATAAGTTTCTTTTTATCTTTAACCGACATGTGGGACTTACATCACATTTCTATGCTATACGTTCCTTTCTTGGTTTACGAGTTACGACTAAGATTAGTTAAAGAACAGATATGAATCCATTATTTTTGATTTATTTAACTGCTATTCTCTCTCTTTATTATAGCATGATATTGGTGAATTCATCATTTAAGGTATCCAATACAATCTTTGCTCCCTACTTCTGGAAAATGTGGTCTCTTGCAGTTCAATTAGTCAAAAAGTATGCCATTGTACGATGAACCATGTATCAATTCGCGCATTATGGATCGTAGATTGCAGGAGGGTCAGCGAAATAGGTAACGTTAAGTTGCTATTATGAGACAAAGATTTATGATAGTGCAATACAAATCTAATAATTTCGAAGAGGTCCTTGTCATGCGTAAAAACTGTCATTGGGCTTATGCATACAAACGGTGCATTCAGTAAGGATTTCTATGCATTAAGGTTTCAAAATGAGAAAGGACGATGAGTTGTTGGGGTCTTGGGGACAAACTATATGGATTTAGACAAACTACATGGGAGCCTTGAGTGATTGGAGTATTTGATGGATTGGATGACCTTTTATCTAAGCAGACCTCTTACAGAATTGTACTCCCCCCCCTGTTTTGTGCAGAACTGAAGCATGTCTTGGAGCTATGATTGATGAGATCTAGTTATATATTATCACCAGTTCAGTCTCCTGTCATCTTGATCATCATTACTTGTCATTGAGATGAATATTTTTGTTAAAACTTCAAGAGATTTGTAGTCGTACGCGGAGCCCCCTTGAATATATTGACTTTTCTTATGTTCACTAGTCAATAGTCATTGTCATCTTGAATCCCATAGCTTCAACCCTCTTGAACATTCTACAACTTGAGGAGTTAGAGCCACGGTCATTCATTTTCTCCCCGAGCTTTACAAATTTGTGGCTGAAGTTAAAGATTAATAATACTAATAGGGTATTAGTCATTGCAATCTGGGACAGGAAGAAGATGCTTGTCTAGATCTTGCCAATACGGTCTTTATTGATTTATGCTGATAACAAAGTGGTGGGGTGTCAGGTGTGAACCTCACCAATTTGTCGGTTTCTTTCATTATGTGTAGTAGTTGAATATTGTTAGAGAAATTCTTATCTTTTTCACATCTAAAGGAGCAAGGAGAAAAGTTGGCCGGATTAGGGGAAGCAGAAGAATGACTTTGTGAAGGACGATCACAATTCTATGCATGTTGACTGTGGCTCTGCTAATAGTATTTGAATATAGAATTAAAATTTAAAGAAGTTGTCCTGCTCAAATGAAACAAGGAAGTGAGCAACAGCTAAAGTTACCAAGGATAATGTAGATGGCAAGATTAGAAGGTAGAAAATCTGAAGAATGAAACTTGGAAATTAAGATAGGATCAGCATGAACGAGAAATTCAGTGTCTGTAGAGGTAAGAAAGAGCACGTGGTCCGTGTTTGATAGAGAGTGAACCTCAAACTCTTACTGTGAAAGAAAAATCACTACTTCTGTATCATATATTCTGATGTTCGCAACTGCAAACGTTTTCTTGAGCTTTTAGCTAGTTTGCTGTTCTGAAAATGGATAACTTATGTAGCTAGTCCTTTGTCATTGCAGGCGGCAGTTTGACATGCTGATAACCTTATACGTCTTCGCAATGTCAATGTTCAACAGATGCCTCTCGAATGGTGTATGAACATGAGTATGGTTATGTTGCGCTTTTCTCTGTCGCATTTTTCTTCGTGGTTGTATAACTCCTTTCAGGCTAAATGCAAGTGTTGTCTGCTTTTCAAATGTATTGTGACTTCTGGTTGTCTATGCTGAGACACGACTGTACTGGTTTATCCTTGAAGGCTACAGCTATGCACTTGAACCAGAATTTTTGTACTCAGTTCACTTGTGTCATGAGTAAAATTTTGTTTATGGGGCTGGAAATACTGATATTATCAGATACATATTCGGTAGGCGAGATATCAATGGAATTGAAAACGGTTCTGGTGATTAAGTAGTATTTCTCCATTCTCAAATAATTGTCTTGTTTGATTATGGTCAAATGTATAAATCATTGGCCGTGTGACTTTACTTTTACTAGATTTATCTCAATGTATAATTTTAATTAATTATGATATTTTTTTTTTATAAATATGTAATTAGAGATATTGATGGTAAAAGCAGTGTATTGAAATTGTGATAGTCAAACACGACATTTATTTGAGGATGCAAGGGGTTTTCTTTAGATGGGATTCTTGGTTTTTGTTAACTTTATGGTTAGAAAACATTTTTTATTTGGAGGAAGGGAAATTATATTTTCTCCTTATTTTTCTCGTTCTTTCCATCCATTTTCTTCCTATTCAATTACATTCTTTTTCTAATTTTTTATGCAAATAAAAACAAAGGACAATGTAATTGGAAATTTTTTTCCGCCAATAAAATGGAGCCTTGATGGATTTAGAAGAGAATTTAGTAAGTTTGGGAGAGAAATCAGGGTTGCTGTTTCTTTTAGTAGACATTTCAGACTTGTTTTTCAGATTATACAAATTTATCTAATTGCAATTTCAAAGTAGCTAGCAAAGTTGCATTGTTTTTTTTTTTTTAATATAAAAAAAAAAGTAAAGTTGCATTGCTACTTTTTTTTTTTTAATATAAAACTAGTATATAGAAGTAGTAGATAGTAGGAGTATTGGATAGGCCTGAACCAGTATGTGTAAGTGGTTGTCCTTTCTTGTGTTATGGGCTGGGCTTAGCTCAAACTAAGACCGGGGGTTGGCTCGTATAGCCCGTCACTCTATGCAATAAATTTTAATGTTTTTAGATGGTTTTAAAGAACATACAAGAACAATTTTGCTTGTATGTATATTTATTAATTCACAAACATTAGAAAAAGAACCCGAAACAAGTCATTTTAAGTCGATTCAAAGCACAAAGTAAGCGAATTTTGGCATATAAACAAATAACATGTATTGTAGGTAGGGGTGTGTACCGGTCTAGGAGCGGACAGGGACGGGTTGGACCAGTGGATCAGAATTTGAAAATTCTATGGATCGTTCCACTGTTCGACCGGAATCTGTATTTTAAAAAAAATCTTTTTTTTTGTTTGGATTTGAAAATATTTATAAATTAGATACATCAAAATTTAATAATTCTAAAGGCAATAAAGATTAGGTTTTTAGCTTTTAAATTGTCTAACTTTTAAACTTTTTATAACCTTCAAACTTTTTTTTAACTAAAAAAACAGAAATTCCGGTCCACCCATTTGATGCATATTTCCGGCTTTCTATAGGTGACGCTCTTCATATATTGGAATCGATAGGGCATCTTGAGATTACTTCTGTCTTGAATGAAACTTTAAGGTGAGTGCTGACCATGTAATTTAATAACTGGATGAGAATATTTTGTTACGATGATTCTCGTTGGCATTTTGTGCGCGACTACTTATCATCTATAAACTTCATGACAAAGAGCAGATGGTGGGAGCAAGGTAATGATGAGACATTTTCTGATGTCGTTACCACTGCGATGGCATTTCAGCTGTTACGTGACCATGGATAAGATGTCTCTTCAGGTATGCTTTTCCACTTATCATCATCGTCTTAATGTTGAAAAATGGAATTCTCAAGCAAACGTAAATTTTTTTACAAAAATGTTGACCATATATCATGATGAACACTGCTGCTTTCATCAATTCGGAAGACATTAGATCTGCTTTAGAACTATTTAAGGCATCACAGCTTAAAATATACTTCTATGATCATGAATCTTATCTACAAAAACAAACATCAAATTCAAGGATCCTTTTTTTCGATAGAAACATCTCTGAACATTCAACACAAGCAGACAGGTTCAGCAGAAATATTATCAAAGAGCTACCATGTTCATAGATATATGTCTACTTTTTCCAATATATTGGACTTTCCACCTATATGTGTTCAGTAGGCTACGATGCAAGTTTAGAGTGCTTAGAAAGCAGGGAATTCATCGAACGTGATAACTTGAAGGACGTACGGGTTTTTAAGTCTTCTATACGGTACTTCTCTGATACTGATACTTCTCTTTTGGTTTGTTTTAGATGATTCCCAACTCGTATTCTTTTTATTACTAAATATCCATATGATAGCTCACTTCTTATCTCAGCTGCACTAACTTTGGGAAGAAAGTTCTCTTCCAACAAGCAAAGGATGATCTCAGCTATTGCCAATCCATACATCTCCAGGAATTTAAACAGCTTCAGAGGTATAAACTATTCTGACTGCTGCAGGATCAGACTGGAGAAATGTCTAAGAACAATTTCAAATGTAATTTTTTTTTTGGGTGATTGATTCTGTTTCGAGCTGACTTAATTTTTGCTCCTAATTCAGTCGCTTGAAGGGTAGGTGTTGCCGCCCCACTCCCCTCACACAAAGGAACTTAAACCCCTCGCTCGTTATAAAAAATCAGCTGAAATTGGCAGATGGGATGCAGATAAGGACTCAAAGTTGTTCCAAGAAAGTTCACATCATATCCTCAGCTCTCAAGGACGCAATAGGTGAAATAGCAGACAGAGCAATCACGTGGCAAGGTCATAGCAGCACAAAGCACTTAGTTGAGATTGTAAGATTTCCTTTACCAAGTTCAAAACATTTTTAGAAGGGATCTTTAGTTGTCCGCATTATTTAGTTTTCACTCTTTCATAGTTCACGAGCCATGAGTTGGACGGAAGATATTTAACATTTTTTTGGGACTGGTTGTGAGACAGTGGCTGAATCTCATTTTCCAGAAATAACAAGATCTTTAGGTGTAGTTCCAAATGATTGCAGAAAGGTATTCTGGAGAAGTATTTTGGGACTGGTTGTGAGACAGTGGTTTACTTCTGAGGACATGGTAGGTGCTGTAAAGCCGGTTCTCTACGATCCTATTGATGAAATAACAAGAATTAAGTAAATCACAATGTTCTTATATAAGCAAAAAAGGGAGAAAATTCAAGCAACATAATCTTTGTAGTGATGATATAAACTCCAAGAACTATTTTTATTCAAGTGCTCAAACCCCTTTCATTTCCGGGAAGGGGAAAACAAAGAGTAAAGTGAGCACACAATCTGATCTATATGTCAAAACTCAGCAGTCAGCAGTCATCCAATACACATATGTTGGCATCCATTAAAACGACTTCTTCTCATATGACACCAAACCGTGGACTCCTCCTTCAACTTGTGCAGCACCAGTTCGAGCCTATAAAGACAGGATCATTCACACACTTTAGGTCTCATGAGCTAAAAAAAACTTCTAATGAACACATGAGATAAAAGTAGAGCACATTGTCTTTGTTATGGGGTAACTATATATAACCAACAAACTGTAAAGGTATATTTGCCAATAAATATGACTTGTAATCTTCGGAATCGACGACTATCGAGAGGTTCTCTCTCAAAATTCTCTCTCTTAAAAAACTCTCCAATCAAACTTCCACAAACCATCTACTGAAAAATAGCTACTTCCTTGCTGCTTTCTTATATCCAAAATTGCCAGATGAAGTGAATGAATTAAATATTGTTCACTAAACTGCTGTCTTTTTAAATATTAGTTTGCACTTTCCATCTCTGTTATCGTACTTATAATCTTACTATTCAATAGAATAAAATACGTCCCTTCAAGTTCTATAGATAGATCTTTTGAGTCACTGTTTTTTTGTTCAATCTCCAACGCAGTTCACTTTGGGTTCTTCATTTGTCCTACATAATCTTAGTTTGCCAAGTAGCGTCTACTCTAGAGTGATTAGTTATGGAGTCAGCTTCTTCTCAATCAACGGCACAGTATATTATTTTCCATCGGAAACAGGGGCCTTTTGTTAAGCCTCCTCCTGAGCTCATTGAAACACATGAAGTGGGGCTTGATCAGTTGGTGGTTGGTGAATTCATACATGATAGAGAATTTCCAGAGGAAGATATTCAACATTGGGTTGACACATGGATAACGCAGAAGAGTATTAAAGTTAAGAAAGAGGGGCGCTTATATCTATTCTTCTGCAATGATGTTGATGATAGAGAAGATTTGATGGGTATGTATAGTGTACTGAATTATCGAGGGGCCTTGCTTATTTTGAAAGCGTGGAAAATGGCTGATTCTTTAAGGTCCTTCAATTTCTCTAAAGCGGCTATATGGATTAGAGTGGAAAGGACACCATTAATTATTGGATCCTGGAAGGTGGCGGAGGTATTGTTGAAGAGAGTCGGGCATGTGCTTAGGTTTGATCATAGGTCTCATGAGCCCGGGCCTAAACAATTTTATCGAGCCCTTGTATGGATGAAGCTCAAGAACCCGTTAGTCCCTGGAGTCTTTGTAGAATACCAACAAGGACGAGCTGTATGGGTCGATTTCCGATACGAGGGAATTTTTGTGTTTTGCAAATGGTGTGGGAAAATTGGCCATAAAAGTTCAGCATGTCGGAAAGAATGGAGTAAGGCGAGGAAAGAAGTGGACATGCCCCTTAGTGAAGCATGTAAGCCAAATTCCTCGTTAATGATGGGTCAAAACAATGCACCACTCTACAATAAAATTATTGGGCTGCCAGTTCTTGATCAATACACCACAACTCGAGTAAGGCTGGATGTTCGGCGTCCGACTCCGTCTACGTGGTCCAGTGGCAGTTCTGGAAATAGTGATGATGCAGATGATGATGGCCACAATGGAGATGTGTACATGCGTGAAAGAAGTAGCCACAATGGCGACTCCCGAAATGGGGACAGTAGGGAGGTGTCTCCAACTAGCAAAAGAATGTGCACAGGAGGACATCGGTATTCCACCTATGAAGTTGGGGAGTGCAGCAAACGCGCGGCCTACGTCGGAGTACATGCTCGAACATAATATCCATGCTGTGAAAGCCAAAATCATGGGGGCCACACGCAGGTAAATAATAAAGAAAAGAAACTTCAAGTTCGTAAATGTGAATTTTAAAAACGGAAAAAATGTCTTCAGCTATTAAAAAAAGGTTTCAATGCAAATAACCTCCTGTTGCGATATTCATAAGAATGTTGCAGAGAAGAACATGGGGGGGTTAGTACACGTGGCATAAATATGGGAAGCTACGGTCAAAAAGGGAAGGCGGCTTCAGTAAATAAAAAATGTGAAGGTAATTGTCAACAAATTTTACCCATAAAAAATTCGGACGCGATGAGTAATTACTAATATATTTACAGAAATCCCCAACCACACTCAGCCCAATACTTTGCTCTCCATTACACGTGACATCGAAGACTCCCCAAGCATGGCTGGGACAAAAAACTCCATTTCATCCAACGAAACTCAAATGGGTGTGAGGAAGAATCAATGAGACTAGAAGACGTTATTAATATGGAAGTATTTGGTGAGCCAGACAATCCTCTTTGGCATCCCAGGCCCAATATCAGCGAGCCCATCCTCGAAATTACAGAGATAAATCAAAGCAACAATCCCCTCAATATAAGTGAAGGTGGTGCGATGGAAGAAGGCCAAGTTATTATGCAAAGCCCAACAGGCCCTACAGATGGCTCGACGAATTGGCCCGAGTACTGGCAAGAGTTTTGGCAAGAAAACGAGGTAGGCCGTCTTTCACCTAAATCATTACTTAGCTACCCAGGTTCGCATTCCTCTTTGCAAACTGGTTCCTCTAGCACTTTCTACTCTCAAGCTACTCATGTTCCAACGTATGAATTTGCGAATCTACATGTTTATCCAACGCGGGGCCTTAAAAGTCCCATGGAAAGTTGTCAAGATATGAAACTGCAGGCACCTTCTGGTTTACTTGGAGATATAGTTCAGTTTGGTGGGGGTGATAGAGACAATGCTAACCCAAAACAAAATGCACCTGGGCCGTGTGTTAAACTGCTGGACTTCAACACAGGCACGGCCAAAGAAATCGACATGGGCCAGGATGAGAAAATTGCTCAGTGTAAAATGAAATCGGCCTGCGGTAAATCCAAGCTTGATGAAGTATATTGCAAAAAAGTTCCTCAGGCTCAGAACAAAACGAGATGGAACAAAGACAAAAAGTAATATCCTGCCAAGTGGCAGATATGGCCGAAAAAGGAAAATAGAGGAGTTCGAACCGGTTTTTGTGGAATTTGCTGCTAGTGCCAATGTACTGTTCAATGAATGGCTAATGACGAAACAACAAGAGTTTAAAGAAAAAGCCAAAAAGGGTAGGTACAGTGAATCAAGCTACTCAGAGGCTTGTGAGACTGGGCCTAAACAGTCTAAGGGGGAGAAATGAAGATTATGTCATGGAATTGTAGGGGCATAAACACAGCAGACTCCCCTACAATTCAGTTCCTGAGTTGGTTAGTCCGCAAATTTTCTCCACAGATCTTGTTTTTTATGGAAACAAAGGCGACATCGGAGCAGGTGAATAAGATAGCTAGGTCGTTAGGATATCCAAATGCTTTTGCTATAGATGCAGATGACAATGCGGGTGGCCTAGCTGTATTTTGGTTTTCTAGTGTTAATCTTTCTGTAAGTATTAGTAATAAAAATTTCCTTGTGTGTAGTGTAGATGATGTAAATAAAGGAATAAAATATGAATGGAAACTCCTGTTGCTGTATGGGTCTCCGTATATTCAATTGAGGGACAGTATCTGGGAAGCAATATTAATTAATGTAAATGACGGGCAGCAGAATTATGTCGTTATGGGGGATTTCAATCATATAGAATTTTCGGATTAGAAAATAGGAGGAAACCCCCATGCGCAAGGTCAGGAAAAATTCACTGAATGCTTAGTTTTAAAAGGCGCAAGGCGTACCAAGGCGCAAGGCGCGAAGCGCAAGGCGCGAAGCGCAAGGCGAAGGCGCACGCATCTCGTAGGCGAGGCGCACCTTAGGTGCCAAAAAACTTAGAAATAAAAAATAGAAACATTCTAATACTTAAAACAACATAAATATTACATTAAAACCCATAAAAGTATATAAGAAGACATAGTTCATCGCTAAAATACCGCACCAAGTCAAAGTACTAAATATAAAGAAAAGAAATGAACTTTTTTAAGATTCTCAATCAACAAGGTATAATTCAAATGATTTCAAAAAACTAAAAAGCTACAATTCAAATGATATTCTAAAAACTAATTAATGTAGGCACAATATATAACATAAAAGCCTAATACAACCAGTGACTCCACAATAAATAAAAGTGAGAGAAATAAAGCCTAACATAGAAACTTTTATTTTTGAATTTTGTTGTTGAACTCATTACCTATTATAGTCACTTTCTCTACAAAAAAAATAAAGTAATAGAGAAAAAAGAAGAAGGAAAAAAAAATAAAAAAAAAGGCACAAAAGACGAAATAAAGAAAGAAGGAGAGCCGAAATAGAGTAAAAGAAAGACAGAGAAAGAAAGACAGAGAAAAAGAAGAGACCGACAGAAGAAGAAATGAGATAGAGAAAGAAGAAGATCCGCAAGAAAGAAGAAAGAAGAAACAGAGAAAAGACGAAGAAGAGAAGAAAGAAAGGAACAGAGAAAAGACGAAGAAGAGAAGAAAGAAAGAAAAGAACTTACCGGCGACGAAGACCGGCGATCG
This sequence comes from Beta corolliflora, assembly GCA_947648045.1. NCBI lineage: Eukaryota > Viridiplantae > Streptophyta > Magnoliopsida > Caryophyllales > Amaranthaceae > Beta > Beta corolliflora. The sequence goes on along the minus strand of CANSZD010003287.1, from coordinate 1,029,004 downwards.
GCGACAACCAGGGACGAAGACCGGCGATGACCGCTGCTGTGGAGAGCTCTCCCTTTGTCGATTTCTAGGGTTAGTGTGATTTCGAGTTTTCCCCTTTGTGTCGACTTCTAGGGTTAGTTAAAAACCAGAGGAAAAGAGGTCACGTGACAGTCACGCGCGCCTCTGTACAGAAGGCGGCCGCCTTGTGCGCCTCTCGCTTTTCCAAAGGCGCGCGCCTTTTTGCGCTTTCCGTCGCCTCTCGTTCTCCGCCTCGCCTGAGGTGGAGGATGCGTTTTTTCTCGCGCCTTGGCTCGCCTGGCGCCTAGGCGCGCCTTGGGCGCGCTTTTTAAAACTAAGACTGAATGGAGAATGAATGTTGCATTAACAGAAATCCCATACCATGGTCCGAGGTATATGTGGTGCAATAATAGGGAGGGGCAGGAGAGGATCTATGAAAGACTTGACAGAGCATATGCATCGGAGGAATGGCGGGAATTACATCCAAACGCCACAGTCCTCAATTTCCCAATTCTGACGTCCGACCATAGCCCCATCCTTCTCTACATGGATCCTGAGAAACGGAAAAGTCGGAGTCCTATCAAGATGGATGTCTGGTGCTTCAATTTCCGTGATGTGCAAGATATTGTCAAACGGAAATGGAAAGAGGAGCAAGCAGGATCACCCATGTATGCTACAGCAAGGAAATGTGCAGGAATACAGTTCGAATTATTTAATTGGTGCAAAGAATTTCAATTAATGCACAATTTAGTATGGGATGGACTGGTGCAGGATTGCGAGCAGGCACAATTAAATTTGCAGAATAAGAGTTCGGATAGGGTGGAATTGGGGTGGAAGGAAGCTCAAGTTAGGGAAGCAAAGATGGCCAAAATAAAAATCCAGACTGACTATTGGAAACAACGAGTGAAAGGAAAATACGTAGCATTGGAGGATACAAATGCTCGGTTTTTTAGGAAAGCTAGATCCAGACGGGGTCGAAATGAGATCCTTTGCTAAAGAACGAGGGTGCTTGGATAACCACCAGGGAAAATATACATCATACCATTCTCAACCACTTCAAGAAGATCTACCAGGCCGACCAAAATATAAGTGCCAACTTCAGGATTTAGATCGGGAGATCACTAAGGAAGAAGTTAAGACAGCTCTTTTTCAGATTTCTATCAGAAATTCTGGGAGGTAGTAAGTGACGACATTTTCCAAGCAGTTCAATATTTCTTCCAAAAAGGCTTTATGTTGAAGGAATGGAACCACACTCATATTTGCCTGATTCCGAAAGTAGATAAGCCAGAAGAAGCGGGACAATTCCGACCAATTAGCCTATGTAATGTTCTGTACAAAATCATGTCAAAAACCATCAGCAACAGAGTAACAGACTGAAGCCTATTATTGGTAAGATTGTCTCAGCTACCCAAAATGCGTTTATTCCGGGAAGGCTTGTGGCAGACAACTGCCTCATCGCACATGAACTCATTATGAATCTAAGACGGAAAACAAGAGGATCAGACTATTTGGCGGCGCTGAAGATAGACATGTTTAAGGCTTATGATAAAGTCAGGTGGGAGTTTCTTGAATGGCTACTGCGCAAAATGGGATTCCCGGATAAGATGATTCAATGGATAATGCAATATGTGATAACAGTTTCATATCAATACTAATTAATGGGGAGCCATCGGAAAAATTCCATCCGTTGTGCGGATTGAGGCAGGGAAACTTTCCCCGTATCTGTTCATTCTTGTTATGGAGGTTCTGTCGCGCATGATAGGAAAAGCAGAAAAGGAAGCGTAGATTCAGGGGCTGCGGATAGCAAAGACTGCTCCTCCCATATCCCATTTGTTTTTCGCCGATGATTCATTAATTTTCTTCAAAGCTACCCCTCAGGCACCTTGTGCAAAGATTCAGCGCAGTTTCAGGAGAGATCATTAATTACAACAAGTCGCTCATTATGTTTAGCCCTAATACACCCAGCAGATTTAAACGATTTATGCGAAGCATTGTTGGCACTCCATCTGCGGAGAGTTTAGGGAAGTACTTGGGGTGTAATATTGAAATTGACGGTAGAAGTGCGATCAAGTTCAAGCCACTGGTGAAGGTCAGAAAGCGAGTAAGCGATTGGAAGTATCTGGCGTTATCTCATGCTGGTAAGATCCTTCTTATTAATGGAATTTTAGCATCCACATGCGACCATGTTCTATTTGTCTTTTTGTTACCTAAAAGGATTGCAGAGGAGATTAATGCAATTTTCTCTGCATTCCTGTGGAGAAGTAAGCAAGGATCGAAACCAATTTATTGGAGGAAAAGAGAAGTGACAGAGCTTCCGAAGAGTAGAGGTGGTTTAGGAATAAGAAATGTGCACATATTCAACCAAGCACTGCTTGCAAAACAAGCAGTTCGAGTTCATAATAACCAAGATTTATTGATAGCCAAAATCTTCAAAGCTAAATACAAAGGATCCGCGGTAACATTGGCCATGAGGGACATTAGGTTGAAGGTGTCATCTTGGGGTTCAGAGCATGGTATCAAAACAAGGCCGCATCGTATCGTATCGCCCGTATCGTAAAGGTTTTCAAATCTACCGAACCGATATTACCCGCATCGTAAAGGTGAAAAAACCGTGTTTTAGGCGGGTCCTAGGGATATCTCATGTTTTCAGCCGATATTTGGCAAAACCACACATCCCCCCCTCCCCCCTCCCACGTGACCGTTACCGCGATCGTGACCGAAACCGCATTTTCGAACTATGGTTCAGAGGAATGTATAGGGCTGTAAGGGAATGCAAGGGGGTTCTTTAAAACTCATTGGAAATGGACGGGACACGAAAATTATGGAGGATAGGTGGATTATGGGAGACCCAGTGAGGACTAAAAATGGGGTGGACCTACAAAGTGAAGGAGTTCTTACAGTCGATCAACTTATGCAGCCAGGATATAGGTCTTGGAATACCATATACATAAGAAATAAGTTTGAACCCCAAACAGCAATCAGAATACTTTCAACATATATACTGCACAGTGATATGGAAGATGAATACATATGGGCATGGAGGAGGAAAACGGAGCTAACAGCAAAAGAAGCCTACGCATACCTCATGCATAAAAGCGGATATATGATGGCAAATGAAGGTGAGGTTGAATTTTGGAAAAAGCTATGGGCCATGAATATCTGCCCTAAATGGAAAACGTTTATTTGGAGACTGCTGCACAATGCTTTGGCAATAAATGTCAACCTCATCATTAGGAATATTATAGTCAAACCAGAATGTTATTGGTGTGGACAAGAGAAGGAAACAGAGAGCCACCTGTTCAGGGATTGCTATATCATTCGAAGAATTTGGAAAAGCTCCTCTTTGGGACTACAGGTAGAAAATGATTCATATATTACATTGCAGACATGGATAATCAATTACCTCAAGTATCTGTGGAGGATAGAGAATAAAGAGCAGCAAGTAAGTACAACTTTCATTGCTATGCTCTGGTCCATTTGGATAAGCAGAAATAGGGTAGCTTTCAAGAAAGACAGCACAGACCCTGCAAGCATATTATATGAATTGGATCATGTACTACTGGAGGAGCAGCTAAGCGAAATACACTGCAAACTGGCTAGCAAACCTGGGAGAGCAGCCACTGCCTACGAATGATGTTAACTGCAATTGTTGTTTAATTCAAATTGACGGTGCTTGGAAAAAGAACAAGCCAGGGAAAATTAAAGTGGCAATTGGTTGGACAGCAACAATGGGAGATGATGAGATCTTCCATGGGAGTGAAAGAGTGATAGCATCATCGGCGCTACAAACAGAGGCTCGTGCAATGCTCAAGGGACTACTGGAAGCAGATAAAAGGAATATAAGGGACATTAAAGTTGAAACTGATTCTGCTCAGCTTGTCCAGGCGATTCAAACAGGACATAAGGTCATAGGCATCCATAGGATTGTAGTCGACATAAATAAATTATGTAGTACATTCTCATCATGTAAGGTATGTAAAGTTACTAGGAACCAGATAAAAAAGGCCCGCGAACTTGCTACCATAGCAAGAAATGGGTGGTAATGGTTTTTGATGCACTTATTGCCAAAAAAAAAAAAAAAACAAACTGTAAAGGTAAAAAAAAGAAAAAATCAATTAGCAGCTTTTGTAGCCCACGGCATCTCCCTCCTTGAGTTGCTAAAAAACAAAATTGCCTCAGCACAATCAACAAACATCTCTTTCTAGTAAAGGCGATAAAACCATACCTCAAGTCTTAATACTTCTGATCTCAATAGATCATGGGAAGACTGAAGTGATGAGGCACCAAGATCTTGGAACCCTTGTTTGACTGCATGCATTGTGTAAGGTACCAAGTTTAGAATAGAACCCTTGTCTGCAACGGCACCAACAACACCTTGAGCAATTTTAAGCCTAGACTTGTCCCCAAGATATCGTTGATCACTTCCTTTTGTCATTGCTTCCAGAGAGCCCATGCCTCGGTATTTCTTGACACGACGACCGTCCTACAACAAGATATAATCTTAAAGAATCAAATACTAAATTTCTTGGTATACTAGAGCGAAAGGTGTATTCCGGATACGATCACGGTAAAGGAAATCAGAAACAGAACATGAAGTACCTGATGTAAACAAGAGATCAATTTATGAACTAAATCCAGATTATGAGAAATAACCACATATGCAGCAGAATATATACCTGAACTACATAAGCACCAGGAGCCTCAGTGCTACCCGCCAGAAAGCTACCCATCATCACAGTAGACGCTCCAAGAACTAGGGCCTTAACAATGTGTCCCGAGTTTGATATACCCCCATCAGCAATGACAGGGACACCACTTTGTGAAGCAATAGATGAAACTTTGTACACAGCAGTAGCCTAAGCACAAAAAATAATTTGTTAGTGAAACAATTTGCTAAGACCAAAGTAGAAAATTAAGAACAAGAAAACTGAGTGGTGCAACCTTTAGATCCTGTCATGTAAGCATTGTAAGCTCACATAGAATAAAAAAAACATTACACAAATGTAGCTTAAACAATTTGACAGCAGGGTGATGATCACATAATGACAACACTATGAAGCAAGATTTAGATAAAACATGTCACATGTTCATCAAATGATAAACACCATTAAAGTTACCATGTTAGGTTCTGAATCCCTTTCACTAAGACATACGGATGAAAGTGCTAATTGTTTTTGGTGCAACACGTCAAATTAGAAAGTCTAGTTTAAATCGAATATTAAACAAATTGTGTTTGAAAATACATCAAGAGTTATTCATGCACTATAATCATATTGACAAACCACAAGAACGTGAATACTTGAAAGTTAATATAGTTCGATGATTTCTTTATCTCAAACTTTGCGATTTGCACAATATTGAAACAACATTTAGCTATCTCTAATGCAAACATATAGAGCAAGTTCAATGACAGCTCTCTTAATGCAGCTAACATTGTAAAGAGAAAGATAATTCAATAATATGCAGCAGCATAGAATAGACAGCCACAAATTATTAATATTAACTACTTCATAATTCATATCCTATTCCATCCTCATTTTGACTAGTAAAATGCATCTCCATCAAAAGATTAAAAAGTAATAACATTATGGGAAGTATCTTAAGCAGCAGATATATAAACAGTTACACATCATACATTTCGCGTAATAAACCCATAATTAACTAGCAAATAACAAAAGATAATGACAAAAGGCAGTAGAGAAAGGAGTGAAGGGTAGGTTACCTGTCCTCTGCCTACAGCACAGACCTCCTGAGTAGTACATATCGAGCCAGATCCCATGCCAACTCTGAGTCCATCGACTCCTGCTTGGATCAAGTTTTGAGCTTGATATTTAGTCACCACATTCCCTCCAATCACATCCAATTTCGGGTACGTATTCTTTATATACTTTATCATGTCCAACTGATAAATAGAATTCCCTTGGGAACTATCCAACACCACCACATCAGCCCCACCCTTAACCAAATATTTCAACCTCTCCTTATCTGATTCTCTAGTCCCTATTGAAGCTCCCACCAGAAAATCCCCATTCGCCGCTAATGACGGCAAACATCTCTTTGGATATTCCTGAATCCTCTCAATATCCTCCAATGTGACCAAATCCACAACTTCACCATCACTTTCTCTCATAGTTGACACCAATTTAACCCCTTTCTCTCCCAAAAACCCAGCAACTTGGTCCAAATCATAGCTACTCGGCACCGAATAATCCAATTTCAACATGAAATCACATACCCTACCCTCCTTATTCTTCAACTTTTCCCAATCAGACTTCAACACATACCCCAAAACCCTTGATTTTCTGCTACCAGTCTCAGTAACCAAAATCACATTCGACAAACCAAAATCACCCTCTGACTCAATCACATCCGAGGGCGATTTAATCTCAAATTCCGAAACGAATGGGATGCGGCGGGACTTGGCAGACTTGAGGAGACTGAATTGTTCAGAGGCAGTGTTATTCGAATGTAAGATTCCAACCCCACCAAGGGAGGCCATGGCTACCGCCATATACGACTCAGTCACAGTGTCCATAGGGGATGACACACAAGGGATAGACAGAGAGATATTTTTTGTAAGCTTGCAATTAAGCTCAACTGAATCAGTAGCAAAATCAATGTAATGCGGAAGAAAGATAACATCATCATACGTATATGAATACCCTTGATTGAAAAGCTTATCAGCTGGGAAACCATCTTCTATGAGTGCTCCTGCCATGGCTACAATTCAGGGATTTAGGGATTAGAGCAACCCAACATTTGCCAACTAAGGAGGCATGAAGAATAATAATAAAATAATAGGATAGAGAAAATTATGGGCTAAAATTTTGTATGCCCACTTGCCCAGCTCTTCCCCACGAACCAAAAGAAAACACAACAACAACAAAAAAAAAGGCTAAATACAGGCATACATCACATAAAAGTTTAAAGAACTTAACCACGGTTGATAACCATTGTTTTTTTTTCCTGCTTGAAGCAACTAAGAGCAACTACAGGATGAAGGTTGGTAAATTTTGGAACCGATTACAAATACAATTGCATCAACTTCTACATTACAAAACAAATCTTTCTCAAAATCATAAACAGTCACCGGAACCGAACCAATTTACTATCGTTTAACTTGATTTTCATTAGGTGTTCCTTTTGAAAAAAAAGGCTTGAGATATCGCTCTCTTGTTTTCTCTTCATGATTCTGAAAAATAGAATTCTCATTCACTAACAATCCATTCCCACGATTACAATAATAAACTAACAATTCATTAATAACTCATTCACCAACAACCATTCACTAATAAATTCAATAACATATCATTCCCAAATTTACAATAAACCGTTCATTCACTAATAATTCATTCCTTGCACTAACAATTCCCACTATTTCTTACTGCTGTACTAGTCTCGTTTATGTAAGTCATAACATGACAGTAGCACTAACAACCCATTAATAACTCATATCCACAATTCATTAACAATCTATCAACTAAAATTTCACCAATAATTTCCACAATTTCACTAATAACTCAGAACTCATTACTCATGGCAGTAGAATGCAGCGTGGACTGAGGAAAGGTTTAGTGCTAATTCATTCACTAACAATTTCGAAAATTACAATATACTACAATCTATACTAATATATTAAAAGGTGTGCCTAAACAAGTAATTGTGCCACGTGGCGCTCTCCCTAAGGACATTTTACTCCATGTAATCCACAACAATAAAAAAAAATAGAAATTGCATAGTATAGGGTTTGATTTCAGGACCTCAAGAACATATACTAAAGTCTTAACCACTAGACCAAATAACATTTACTGTTATCATCTTAAAGTATAATATTAATAAATAAAAATTTTTCCTTTACCCGGGCGTAGCCGGCCTAATAACTAGTTTACTATTAATACATTCACCAACAATTAAAATTCGCACATCCAATTGTCCAATAATTTCCAACTAAACCATCACAGAAAAAAAAAAACCACACTCGGTTGCTTTACTTAGATTTGATAAGTATATGGCTTATTCAGTTATTTGTGTAGGTGAAACTTGAAAGTGGTGAAAAGTATTGGGACGCTTGAATGAATGTTACAGATTGTTACAAGTTAGATGAGTTAATTCTCAGAGTTAGTTACAAGTTTGTTGTGTGTAATAAATGTATAAATACTTTCTCCCTTATCCTGTATTCAATAAGTCAGAATAAATATATTTTCTCTCTCTCTAAGCTGAAGAAATAAGAATACTCCAGCTTCTCACGGATAAAATTCAAAAAGAAGAAACAATTCCGAAATAATAAGTACGCAAACCAAGAATAAGAAAACAATATCACTAATTTGAGAGTAGTATCATAGAATAATGCTACTAATAATATCAAATCCCACAAATTAGTCGACAATACAATAGAATTGAAGTTCAAAATTGTAAAAATAATTGTGAGATGTTTAAGTGCGATAAAATCATAAAAAAAAGGGCAAAACTAACCTGGTGGTCGATGGGGGTCGGTAGCTGCAAGCGACAGGGTATGTGGTTCGCGCGAGGAGGAGGATATTTCACGTTAGGGCTGGTTTGATAACTGATGAATGATGATTGAGGCCTGAGGGCTAGGGCTGGTTTGATAATGTTCTTCTTTATTTATTTTTTTATTCAAAAAAAAATCTATAACGGCTATTTTTTTTATTTTTCTATCAATAAAGACCAATATTGGTATACTTTTTTTTTTTTTTGAGGAGAACCAATATTTATCTATTTGTTTTTAGTTTTGTTCAACAAAATTGATAAATATGATATAACTATTAAAAATATTATTCTCATAATTGATATCTAGTTTCTATTATGATAATAATATACTTAGTTAACCATGTTATATCTATCAATTTTTTTAGATGATCAATCTTGTTGAATAAAGCTAAAAACAAATAGCTAAAGAAAAACCCATATAAAATTACTTAATAAAAAGTTATTACTTAATTATCATCTAAATTCAGTAACCTAAACATAAATTATTCATAAATGATAACATAGTGGACTTCTGATGAAATTGGAGGAGAAATAAAATATGGTACGGTATGTTAAGAACTAGGGGAGAGAAATGTGATGGGCTTGTAGGTAAGGGTTCATTCCACGTATTCAGCACGTCGGTAATTTTAAATAGAAGTTTTCATTGACATCATTTTTTATAGGATTTTTCTAACCTATGCCACAAACGTTAACAATTTTAAGATTTCATTAAACAACATATAATACAACAAGATTCCATTTGAGAATAATAAATAAGGATAAATACTAAAGATAGAGATAATCATGTAATATATTTTTAGTTTGGTTGGATTTTGAAATGGAAACTTTTTGTATTAGGATATCTTATATACGATTTTTGATGCTCTTAACCTATACGTCATAGGTTAGAAAAATCCTTTTTTATATTTTTTTTACAAGACTGCATTGTTGATTTTCATATAAAAATTAATACTCACGAGTTGAAAAGGGTGCTAAATACAAAATTTGTTTTCCGAGTTATAGAAGAATTTACTGAACTTCTATTCATCGCCCTGAAATTACTTAAAATCGCCCCAACTACCATGTAAATGTACCATTATACCCTTGGCTGCTTTTACAACTCTCTCTCCACCACCACCTAAAATCACTAACCACCAATCGCTACCTCCAACCCACCGACGATCACCACCGACGACAACAATGTCTTCCGACAACGTAAATTTTTTTCCGACAAGGTAAAATATTTTTTTTAACAAATTCCATGGGGCTAACGTGTGGCGCACGTTGGCCACCATGGACACAACGTCCAGGCCGGACGTTGTATCCATGGTGGCCAACGTGCGCCACACGTTAGCCCCATGGAATTCGTTAAAAAAAATTAGCTCGTCGGAATTTTGTGCTCGGTTGGTGGTGATCAGTTGTTGATCGTCGGTGGATGGTGAAGATGAGAGAGAATATGAATTAGAGGAGGAGTTAAGTTGGAGTAAAAATCAACAAAATATAGCAAGGGTATAATGGTACTTTTAGAGGAGAGTTGGGGCGATTTTAAGTCATTTGGGGGCGATGTTTAGCAATCCCCTTTATAATATTTTTTTTAGATCTACCCTTATTACTTTTTACTACGGTAAACAGGGGATATCATCATAGTTGAAAATAAATAAAGTTCCTAAAAAAGAAGAAGTTTGTAACCCTTTACAATTTGCGCCAATTCTCGATTACAATTTCCATCTCCTTCTACAGTCTACATTCATCCATTCCAGATTTCATATTTCCAGCATCAAGTTTAAGAGAGCAGGTAAGAAGAATGAAAGAAAAGAAATTGAAGATCTTTTTTCGGTGATACCAGAAAGTTGGATCTTCCAAAAAGTTAAAGGTTTGTTTAGGACTAATTATACTATTATAAGTTTAAAGATTCAAAATTTGTAGCTTACACATATATATTTTGCCATAAGTTTCCATTTTGAGTAATGGTGTTAACTCCAAAATTTTCAGTACACAAGAACAATGAATTAACCTTCAGTGTTTTGCAGGCACTTTGCTGCTTGATCTGGATTTTCTTAGACCCGTTTTTTTAATTAAGGTATTTCTATCTATTAATGTATTGTTCATTCATCGGGTCACGGGCCGCTTTTTTAACTACCCGTAATGTGGGTACCCGCATATCCGGTACCTGGTTATGAACACCCCTATTAATTTACATTACATTCCAGGAACTAAATATAAATCATCAAGCTCTTTAATCACTGTCAATTTTCTTTTATTGGAGACAGAATAACTTGGGCCGCATTGGCATCACTGTCAGTTTCCAGCATATTTGTACTAATCATGTTTGTTGTGTAAACGGATAGCAGAAATATGGAAACTACTTTTTGTGGTTTTCATAATCGCGTGTTTAGTTCTTAAAAGAACCAAAATCAGGAAAATGATAACGAACAAGCCCTGACTTTCTATGTATAGTTTTTGAGAGATGCTTGCTATGATGATTAGTTGGCTACTACGTAAATAGGGACAAGAGGTCAAGATAAATCAGCTATATTATCGAATGCTTAGGAGTTGTGTTCCGCGATTTGGATTACATAATCTACAGCTGTTGCAATTTGCAAATTGCAAGCCATAAATTCACTTTAGGTTTTAGTGCTAAAACAGTATGAAGGGGTAGCTAATCAGTTGTACTTTGTGGACTGTGGTATATATAATATATAGAAGTATATATAACATCTTGTGACTGACATTTTAGCTTAAGAAGCAAATTCAGTTCCTGCTTTTCTTCCTAAGTCACATTAGAATTAGCTGCAGTTCTATAACATTGCAAATGAATTCACCGAGGGCTTGCTCATATAATTGTACAAATGAAATCTTTCTTGGGGTTGGATTGAGCTAAAGGGAACTCTTTTTTGCAATTCTTTTTATTAATTCAGATATGAAAATGATATTAGTCTAGTTTTTCTAAGAAATAACTTTTTTCTTTAATATGATGTGTGATGATCCTTCTTTTTTTTGGGGTGGGGGGTGACAAGCATATTGTAGCCTTTTCTCTTGATTGATGGTCTGAACTGTAGAAGTTAGTGACTTTTATTCATCTATTTTTGCATGTATATAGATGCTTGGGACACTTCGTACACGCCGTCGTAACCCTTATGGGGTACATCTGTGTGCAGTTGCTGCAGCCGTGCTCCTCCTCTTTTCAGTCTCTCTTCTCTACAGCCGCCTCAGCACAAATTCAAGGGGCTCTTTCCAAAATGACGGAGTTAGTATCTTTGAAGACCCTTTGACTCTTGAGTTTCCCCTACTTCAAGACTCCGATCCTGACCTTAGATCCACGTTGTCTAACGACCGCATTGATGAACTCGACATCATTGATGAGGACTCTAAGGTTTCCAATGAGGAGGAGATTTTGAGGGGTCTCGAATCCGAAGGGGAAGAGAATGAGAACTCTTTGATATCTTCCCCTTCTTTATCTTCTGGTTATTACTTTGATCAAGTTTCTCATGTTATTCGCCGTGCGTTTGATGGCCAATCCGTCGATGAGTTTGACCAATGGGAGGCTTATGCAATGCTGTCTGATGCTGGGCTTCCTTCTGATGAAAGTCGAACTAAGGTTGGTTCTTTGTTTTATAGTCATCTTCTACGAAATTTTGCCAGTTTACTATTATAACTCATAACTTATGAGAATTATACTAGTGGGTTGCCCTCCCCCCTCCCAAAAAATACCCTCTCTTTTAATCTGGGCTTTTTTGTGCGTGGACTGTGGATATTACAGAGGCTAACCTTATCGTTTAATACAATTTACACAGCAGCAGGAGTTTACAGTTTCTAATGATGTAACCCCAGGAATTAGGAAATTTTATATTTCATATAATGTCATGTCTTTAAGTTTCGACGAATCTGTAGTGTGTCTCCTCTTTAGCTTTCCGTCATCCTTTTCAAAACGGATGCTTATACAAGTACCATGTAACCCTCAAATGATAGTGTGTCTCTGTTGGAGAATTACCTTTTGCCTCATAATGTTCTCAAATGGAAACCTCTCTGTGGCTTTTGTCTCTTCTTGCTCACTGTTTTGGTAATAAACTTGAAAAATCCAATGTTTTCTTGTATTTCATTTCAAAATTGAATATAAGAGTCAGTATGCAGTGATGGGAATAAATGTTCATTCAATTTCACACAGGTCCACAAGGTTATTTCTTAAAATAAAGGCATGAATTTTTATATATGTAGTTGAAATCATGTCAGCTATGTTATCAATCAATATGATAGAAAATAAAGCAGTGGACTTTGTTGTGACTTTATGGAACCTTTTTTTGGGTCAAAGTTTTGGAAATTGAGGTTGCCCAAATTGCAAACTATGGTCCTAAGAAATTTATGTTCAATTCTTTTATGCTATCGGGTTAGCCCAGAGTTACTTACTCTTATGACTTTTGGGGGAAGGGGTGTTCCTAGTTTATGTATTAACTTGCCCATCATCTTTCAGTTCTTATTACTCTTTCATTTCTTTCATTGAATATTCTTAGATCTCTCTGATTGAAGGGAGTTTCATTATGTGGAACAGGTGGCATTTGGTTCAGATGATGTGGCCGTAGATGAGGAGTTAAGGAGGAAGGTGCTAAAAGTAAACAGCATTGAGGATGCACTTTTACTGAAATTGGATTCCCATGGTTCGCCACTGAGGGAAGGTTGGGGAGCATGGTTTGATGCCAAGAGTACGTTTCTGAGGAAAGATAAGATGTTCAGGTCCAACTTGGAGTTGTTGAATCCTCTGAATAATATGCTTTTGCAGGACCCTGATGGGCCTGGTGTGACTGGACTTACAAGAGGAGACAAACTCATGCAAAAGGGGCTAATCAATGAGATGAAGAAAAATAAGCCCTTGGGGCTTTCTAGTACGTAGTAGTGTGAATCGTCCAAGTACTTGGCTGTCTAGAAGGACCAAAATCAAGGTCGACTTTTCTCTTAAAAATTTCAAGACTTATCTTGCTATCATAACTCCATTTGTTTCTTTTAGTTGTTCCACTTCCACCTTCACACTTGCCAAGACAAAACTTTGACCATTAGTATGTTTAGTTATATATTAATAATAATAATAATAATAAAAGGTTGATATTTTGAATGTATACATTGAGAATCCAATATCATTTTTCATAAGAACTTTTTTAGATATATTAGTAAAAAAAAATATGGTCAAAAGCAGGATATGTAAATAGTGTGCAAAAGTCAAAGTGAAACAACTTGAAAAAACAGAGGGATTGTAATACTACCTCCGTTTCATATTAGATGCTACACTTTCTATAATGGGGTGTTTCATAGTAGATGCTACACTTTCTTTTTTGGGAAATAAATCCTCTCTATCTCTCTCCTATCACATGGGTCCCCATTTTTCTCTCTCTATCTCTCTCCTCTCCAAAAATTGCCTAGGAGTCCGTGTTTTGGAAAGTGTAACATCTAATATGAAACGGAGGTAGTATATTTGATCACCTCATACTAATATTGTGTTTTGCATGTTTTTTTACTCTCTGAGATTTGTGTTGCTGTCACAGATAACTTTTCTTAACATTGCTAATTGTTCTGTATAAATTTCCCTGCAATAACATTACTATGTGAATTACTAAGGTAGAATAACGAAATTCCTAATTTCCTGTAGTCTGAGTAATGATCTGACAAATTTTACTCTATACCTTTTTGCTTTTGATCAATTATGCTAGGCTGATGCTTGTTTGATTGAAGCTCTTGTGTTTGGCTGCTGCAAACCATTTTCTCTTTATTTGGTTTTGGAATAACTGCACTCCCTCACTTACTCTATGCCAATTACACTAAATCTCCTTTTTGGTCTCCTATTAAGGGGAAGCTCATTTCAATTGGAATGTTGATCTCGTTTGGCTGCTTTAATTTGGTAATCATTTATACCATTAACTTTCAGTAATTCATACTCGGTAGTATATTTCTAATATCATAATTCATACATATGGACCTATTTTACAGTAATGTGCTATTTATTCAGTGATTAGTTCTATCTTGTGTTGATGTTGACAAATTTATACCCCAAACTTTAGAACATGACAAATGCTATTGGAATATACTAATTTTCTTTTGCTGAAGTTAGTATGGGGATACAAATTGTTCTGTTAGGAAGTCCTAGGAATCTCATATGTTCTTGTATTTACCTCTATAAGGTATGCGCTAACTCTATGAATGATCTTGAATCTGTTAAACAGAAATGAGTAATCAAGAAGAAATTTTTGGTTGGCAGTGGATCCTCTGCCTCTCATCAGTTCTCACACCATCCCAAAATAGATTTCACTTCTCTCTTTACCGACTTTTTGTTTTCTCTTCTCTCTTTATCCACCCCTCGATCCATCTTAGCAGCACTTTCTCTTAATTTTTTCCCCAACCTAACCACTTCCAAAACTCTATTGACTTCTAAAGATCATTCACAATATCCATGCCAAATCAAGGTGTAAAAGTTATTCAGGGACAGAGGGTAGATGTTGACTGTCATTGGGCCTCAGCTTCCTTGTGCGATATCCTGTAATCTGTTGTACCAAAAATCAATTGCTGTTGAGAATTACATTTTATTTTTTTTACTCTGTGTCATTCGTGGATTTATGTGGGATTTGAGTGTGAAAGCCATGATGAGTGGGGATTGAGCATAGTGCAATCGTTGAGAACACAAGAGAAGAGAACGACCCACAATCCTGCAGGTTTTGGCACTCTTTTTACCTGCTTTCAAGTTGAAGTATATTGCACTATTGGGAGAGGATGTTAGTGTTCAGCCTGTATTTTTGCTTTTTTGTGCTAAGAACCAAGATGATTCTTAGCTAATTTCACAGTATAGCAGTAGATTTGGAGGAATTAGGAAGAATTTACGAGAAAATTACTAAGATATGATTGTATTGATGAATAACATTGATTACAACCTAGCCAACATTCGAGAGGTTGGAGCTCTCCCAAGTAACCATTTCTCTCACTAAACTTATCAATTTTCAAGATGCCTTTCACATTCTATGTTGCTCTATATTTATACTACTTTCTTTAACAAACAATCCAACTTATTCCCCAAGTATACCAAAGAAGATAATATCTAGATTACTCTCCCTCCCTAATATTAGTTCTTAGCATGACTAAGAATCATCTTGGTTCTTAGCATTTTGCTTGTGACATATTGGCGTTGACTAAAGGACCAATTAAAATACAGCTAAATGGCTCTAATAGCTCTCCTACACCAATTGACCTTGAGCCCCCTAGCCCAGTGCAAAGTGATTTTGTAGATCTGTTTTGTTGTGATGAAAAGGAATACTGTCACAAGAATACTCATTGATTTCTAGGAACCTCGCCAAAGTACGTAACTCTGCAGAGTGCAGAAAATCTGGCAACAAGCAGCCATTAGACATTTCGGAACCGGAAGAAGTGAACAAAAGATTAACACATCAGTTGCTATGAGTGAGGACTGAGGGACACCCCTTAGACTTTGGATCAAGAAACAAGGTCCAGTTCGTGGCATGCTTCCAAATAATACAGGCAGTGAAAAACATACATGCACTCAAACAGTATTGCAGTTTTGTCTGCAAACATCGGTCATTCAGTCCTTTATTTTGATGGAAACATAAGTAATTTGTGATTTCTTACAACATTCTGCAGATTACTAAGTGTTTTCAGATCATATCAACAGATCTTTGGATTGTCATCCTCTGGGTTTCAGAAAAGCAAACAACGGAAAGGGTAGAAAATTGCACCCAAAATTTATTGGCCATTGCTGTATACTACTATTATTTATGGATTGAGCGGAGCAATACAGTATCCAGAAAACACAGAATCAGAGTGCGGACTCTCTAGATAAAGCAACTTGGTGCGGATAATCTGATGCTGAAGTGAGGTTTACTGTCTGGGATGCTGCACTGCACATTTGGTATCTTGAACTTCTGTGCATCAGCTGTTGTCTCTCCTATTACAGGTTCTGAACTGATAGATAGACTCAGTCATGTGGAGTAACTTATCTATTTACCCCTCTTTGACTCTTCTCTTTATTCTTTTATTCTTCTTTTAATTTAACTGATATAGAAGTACTTCGTACTATTTTTGAATTCAAGTGTTGGGCCTTTAGGCGGGCAGTTTGGCTTGTACTTGCGTCACATTGTGTCAAGTTGTACTTTTGCTTACGATGTGTCGCAATTGTTATATGGTGGCTGGTGCTCTACTTTATTTCAAATGAACATGACCCTTATCCATTCATTATGTTGAGGCCTGAGGATTATTTGTTTTGGGTGGACCGGATTCACAATAATTTATTGTGCTTATCACATAAAAACCGACTATATTAGGAAAAAATCGACTATAGTATATAAAAATTAAGTATATTAGAAAATTGACTATATCATACAAAAATTAACTATATCAAACGAAAACCGACTATATCCTACTGTCCTTACGTGCATAATAAATTATTGTGAATCCGATTCATTCAAGTTTTTTTATTCGGATGTTGATGGAGATGTCAGAGGAGGACGATGATATGATACAATAAATGCAAATGACAATGCCATTGATTCTTAAAAAAAAAATTAAAAAAGTTTGATTCGCCCTTTATTGTTTTTGTCATTATACAAATTGTTATGGTTTTCAAAAATTTGAAAACCATTATACATGAAATTTTTTAATTCTCCATTTCTAAATTATTATGGTTTTCAAATTTTCAAGTGGAGTTGTGAGCATTGAGGTTTATGGAAAGGTATTGATAAAAACAAATAGTGAATAAATTTTTTTTCTTTATGAATTTCATGAGTTATAATTTTTAATCTAATTGTCTATTATAGAAAGCGCCACCTGAACTAGAGTCGATAAAATTTTGATTTGACTTGCTAAACCAAAATAACACGAAAATAGTTAGCAACAATGAATTGGGAGAAGATGGGAGAGAGGAGCGTTGATTTGGGTCGGATGCTGCCGATATTAATTTGAAATATATCACAACTTATCATACCTTATTGAAACTTATGTGAACTTCTTTTGAACTTATATGAACCATTTTTTCACAGAAATATACTATCGTTTTGGATGATCTTCAACATATGAAATATAAGAAATTGTCAAATGGGTATTTTTAAAATACACTCTTTAGATGCTTGTCTCCAATAGCGGGCTCTTGGGTAGTATTGTTTTATGTTTTTGTTCTTAGCTTGTTTTGCTATTGGGTTTTGCCCCTCTTATTCACCATTTTTTTTCCCTGCAATACACTCTTTAACCATGTGGCTATTTAAAAAATCACTGAAATTTAAATTTTTTTTTTTCGATATATACGAGTATTTTAAAATTTTCAGCAAACCATTTATCCTCTTTTTGCAAATCTAAATTTATAAAAGTTCCCTGATTTCTTTTTATTCTTCTTAAAAATATTTCTTTACTATTATTTCTTCCCTTACATTTTAATTTATGGTTGTCAATGATAAATATAACAAATAAATGTCAAATAATATTATTAACTTAAAATAAAAAAAAAAAGTAAAAATAGGAATTTATCGTCACTATATAATTTTTATTTTTAATTCACTTTTAATTTGTACTTTATACTTACAAATATCATTCAAAAAAATTCTCTTCAAAAAGATATTATTAAAAAAATCATAAAAGGGATTTTCTCAAAAAAAAAAAATCATAAAAAATTTGTTGAAATTTAATCTATCGATACTTTATCTTTTCTAACTCTTATTTCTCTCTAACACTACTAAAAAATGTGAACATATCATGTTTATACGTCAAAACTATTCACCGAGAAGGGAAATAAGGGGAAAAAATGAATGAAAAAGGGAAAAAAAATATAATAGAAATATAAGAAAATCGGGATATGCTTAAATACACAAAAGAACCTTCTCATTTTAAATTGTCATTCTAAACAAGTTAAAAATGGTATATGCATCAAATATTCCATCAAAAAATTAAATGGACAAAATATCTTGACTTTTTTTTTATGAGAGAAGATGGTATACGTCCATCTGAAAAGTCTGAAAGACTCACTACCTTTTATACTCTTTATTCAGTCAAACCAATTCATTATGTCTATTCTTTTTGTTCCAGATTCAGTCACAAAAAATTAATATTAAAAATCACTCACGACCTTTGTTAGTTTTTTTACATTAGCAAATTAATACATCTAAATACGTGTAACTATTAATCTTTCACATTTTAAGTGTTGTCATAACTATAGTATGAATGGAGTATATAATAGAATAACAAATTTTGAAATTAACGTACGCATAGCGTGCATATCTCTATTATCTAAGTGAAGGGGGAGGAAGATGGTGTTCCCCTTACTAAAAGTCCGATATACCTTTAATGAATTTACGGGTTTTTCACCATATACCCTCGATAATTTATTTTTGCACCATATACCCTTGCAAGTTCCAAAATTTACCATATACCCCCCACTTTTGAAACTTGCAGGGGTATATGGTGAAAAAAAAAATTGTCGGGGTATATGGTGAAAAAACCGATGAATTTAAATTGTCATATATATTAAATAATCTTTTCTTCTTCCTACTTGCCATATATATTGGACAAGTTAACAATTGGAATTGAATTTGAAATTTCAATTAAATATTAAATTAAGGAGACTGGTTTCCTCTTCTTACATATGTGCGAAAAACTCTGATAAAAAATTAAATTGAATATAACTTGATTGACACAATCAGAAGAAAAAATAAAAATTTGAATTTCATATATATTAATAATTATAATTATAATATTTTAAAACCTAAATGTTGATTATTATTCGGTAATCTCTATTATATAAATCAAACTCTTCCACTTTATTAATATTCAACGATTGAGCCTAATACACAAATAATTCTTCCACTTTATTTGAGCACAAGCTTTATTTTTCTTTATATTTCCTTCTCTCAATACTATATTTGAATATGATGAACAAATAACAAAAAAAAAAACCAATGAAACATTGATTTAAGAAAAATATATTAAAAAATAAAAAAGTAATTATAAATATTCGTTCGAATCAAATTTTTTGTAACACTGGCGAATAACTAATTGAGAAAAAAAAAACTACACGTACGTGCTAAGGCTAGTAAGTGGTACGGTGGTACTCATATAACTAGGTTTTTGACCCGTGCAAAATGCACGGGATTTTTTTTGTTTATAAATTTATGATTTTAGGACGATGAATCTCCTAAAATCATGGTGTGAATATTAGCTCGTGATTTAAAATTTTCAGAGTCATATTGTTTATTAGGAATATATTTTAAATTGGTTTGTAACTCGTGCATTCAATGACCAATATAGTCAATGACCAATATAGTTAATATAGTTAAAAAAAATTAGAAGTTGACTAAAAAAGTCTTTGCTCTGCCCATTGCTTCACTTTGAGGATCAAATAAAATCATAATTCGCTCCACTACTGGACTCAATCTTGCAACCACTTCTTCTCCCACTTCCCGCAGTCCTTCTCACCCCTTCTGTCATGTTGTCTTGCACCACCACTGCATTGCACCAGGCCACCTCCCACCTGCAAATTTATAGAATCTTTTCATCATAATTTTAGTCATCTTATACATTATGCGATTTTTCATTTTGTGTTCATTATGTTCTCTGGTTATAGATTTTTTTTTTAAACATATTGCTTGTTTTACATAACTTGATATCTCATAAACATATGCTAATGTTTAACATTGTCACTTTCCATCAAAAAAGTAATTGTCACTGAAAAATCTAATAAATAAATTAAACACTATTTGTGATCATAATATTTTATAATCGTCTAGGTTTTTGACCCCTGCAAAAATGCACGGGAAGTTTAATGTAGATATGTTTTGATAGATTTTCTCATCAAATCATATAATACAGATATAAAATGTTGAAATGGTGCAATTCATGTAAAGATCAATAAACTGACAATAAGAACGAATCCATCAGATTGAATAAAGAACACAGATAAGTAAATAAATTAGACTATGAATGACATATATGGTAACAAAATAAATGAAATAGTCAAGTAGATTAATATTATGATTATGGTTGCCCCAACATTACAGTTGACTGATCTGATCATAACATTATCTGTGAAATGTAACTATTTGTGATCATAACATTACACATTCTGAAATGTAACTTATGGTTGCCCCAACATTACAGTTGACTCTGATCGTGCTGGAAAACACGCCTATATAATGATTTAGAAGTTAAAATTAAAAGTGATGACATTTTTTTCTAATTTATACTTCTTCCCTTTAAAAATACTTAATATGGGTTAACTTTTTCACTATTCACCAGTTTCCTTTGACTTGTGTTTTGTGTTTTTTAGGTAAAGAAAAATTAAAGTCATGTGATCCGATTAGACTCGTTTACGGAATGTAAGTTCAACATATCTTTTCATGATGTTGAGTTATAGCGAATAAGAGATATTAATAATTTAAAATATGCATTCGCAAGTGCGTCAAGAGAAGTGGATATCCATTATCGACCCGTGCAAGTTGCACGGGAAATGTTGTTTAGTCAGTAGATTTTATTTGAACTTTATTTAGTACATATTCATATTCAATCGCTAACATAAAAGTTACTAAATTATATGGTAATAAATTTTTAGATTTTATCATATTTTCCCTAAAGTCATGGTGTGTAGAAATAAATAATTAATCAATGAGCTATTATTTACACATAAAATTAGTTACACAATAACTTAGTATATTTACTAATGTGATGGAATAAAACAGAAGATGATATATGTTATCCATTTGATGGACCCATCTATGAATAGACAATATATTTGTATTTGTATGTTGATTTACACTTAACTACTCCTTAAGAATTGAGGTCAAAATCTCGAGTACCAAGTCAAAAACTTTCACATTGCTGCAAATTGTTGCTTATTTTATGATAAAATAAAATAGCTTCATCAATTTATATTTATATATTTAAAATGAACTTTTTTGTAATGTAAAAAACACTCTCACTTTATGAGTATAGAAAATGCTCCAATTAAAACCCTTATAGCATATGCAAATTGGTATCAACAATGGCTAGCTGCATGCAATTATCAGTGTTTTAACTCTGCCGTTACCAAACTCTATTGGAATTTACTTCATATGCCAACTATTACCCCTAGTTATTCCTAAGGGCCCGTTCGTTATCGTTTTTTGTTTTCGTTTTTGAAAACTAAAAACCAAAAACAGAAACCGAAAAAGTGGTTTTCACTTTTTAGTTGTCAGTTTTCAAAATCATCATGTTCCCAATAAATTTGACTAATTTTTTATTCATTATAGGACATATATCACATGACTTTGAAAATAAAAAAAACCAAAAAACAGAAAACCACAGTAATACCGAACGGGCCCTTATAATTCAGATGAATGGGAAAAAAGAATTACAGTACATCTTATGTTTATATATATCCAAAGTGCACTGACGAAGCTGACATGATTGACCTTATTGCACCTTGCTCAGTAACCACCATTGAAAAGCTACCACGGTGGAAGTAGGTCACTCTTGCCTCGGAAATTATCTCATGATTTTCATTGCGGTGTGCGAGATAACAATAGAAGATAAATGCTTGACAGGATGATAGGAGCCTTGAAATGTGGAAGCGAATATATTTTTAATGAAGCAGCACAAGCTATAGCAAAACGTGAACTTCCATGATCTTAGAAAAAATTAATTTTCATGTGATGATATAATGTTATACCAATTAACCAATCTATTATATATGGTAGCAACGAATCAATTTTGGCAGTCATATACATAAATAAATCTTCTAATCGTGGCGTTTTTGGGGTGGAATTGATTTGATTCCCCATAAATTATTATAATTGATTGACTTTCCTTAACTGTGGCATAATACACTCGGTGAAGGGAGAAAAACTTGGATGAAGGAGAGCATAGGAAGGTCAATATTAGAAGAACATCGTGCCACGTGGCATAAGCAAAGAATAAAATTTTCAGTTTTCGTTTTAATATTATATATGATTAAAGGGTGGATTTTGAAATGCAACAACAAGGTGTTATACTTATAAACAAGTAATTTAATTGGTTAGTTAATTACTTAATTGGTCACATTTTATATACTCATCTCGCAATTTAGCCACAAAAACTTGATCCCCTCAAAAAAAAAAAAAAAAAAACTTGCAACAACTTGATTGGGATGGAACGATGGTGTTTGGATCCTCTGTAGTTTAAAATAACTCTACAAGGTAGAGTTTAGAAGAATATCAACCATGAATAGAAAATCAATGGCTCATATAAGATATCTTTTCAAAATCCCCCTATTTTTTCTCATCAAAATTCACCCCCTAATTTTCCCCTTCCCACCAATATGAGCCTTTGATTTTAAAACGTATGGTTCAGATACAATTCTACCGTTCTATTAAAACTCTAGAGGATTCGAACTCGGAAGGATGATGCTGAGCTTTTTTAACAATTAAAAAAAAAACAAGAAGTGATGATGCTATATTGCGAGTTCCCTCTCCATCACCCCTTTCGCTTGAACAGCGGACAATCAAGATATGGATTTTTTTGCAACTTAATTTGACACATAATTCTGTCAAAAATCAAAATTGCAGAATTATCTGCTGTTTTGGTACTCTAAAGTGGTGGTGCTAGAGATAATTTATCCCATAGACCCAATTTGTATATGTTGGGGAAAATGCAGATACAATGTTATAGAAGCAGTGGCCTTTTCAAATTACCTTCCACTACCCTCCATAATTTCCCTTCTACAAGGTTCACTCATGCCCTCTATTCTCTTTTCCAATTTTGTTGGCTGTTTTTTACGATTATTTAAATGCAATTAATTGGCCCTTTTCTTTTTTATTTTTGGTAATTAAGTTTTTTCATGACTTTATTTGATGGTTTTTTTTTTTGCTGGGTATATGTTAAAGTGCTCTTTTTTGGTAATGTTTGTGTACAGATGCTATATAAAGTATAACTCCTAATTCCAAGGGAGATGATAAATATTACCCAAATATACAGTTTTTAAAATAGTACTAATTGATGAGTTGGATGTCACTTATTATTAATGTCTATCTTTAATGGGTAATTTAGCCACTAGGTAGATTAAGTTTTCTCCGATTGCGAGTACTAATCTAGTCTTCTTGGTCACTCATTCAGCCAATTAGAAACAATTTGATGTATGGAAGGAAACCTAGGTTAGGTGTGTTATCTGTGATTTATGGATTGTCAAGGAAAATATCTTGTTTGTAGAAGTCAAAGAAATTGAGTAAGGTTCTAACTCGATCATATGGTTCTTATTATAGCAGAGATTTCCAATAGCCTTTGCTTGTGAGTGGAAATCCACAATTATGAACTGTAACAAGGGGTGAAACCAATGTAAGATTGAGTTTATGTGGGCATTTGGGGATACAATCGGGAAAAAAAGGTAGGCCTTAAACAAAAAGATGATGTTAAAGAGGAACAACGAAAAGAGCAGAAGGAAGTTGGAAATTGGAACAACTAAAATGTAGATAATGTAATATATGAATGCAACCCAATCTTTTGTTACAAGTAATTCTCTACTCTACCATATATCTTTCATAAGATATATGGACATATTGTGATGTGTTTTATGATCTTGTCTTCCAGGAAGGTGGCTGATATCATCCAAGCTAATAAAGATGATTCTAACAAGTCGAACGTAAAAAGGGCTCTTTTAGCTGCCAGAAAGAAGGAGCGAATCAAGTTGCCTTCTTATGAAAATGCGCGTGTTGGCGACACGTATCACATTAGTCAGTTTTTGAATCACCCAACTGGAGTTGAAGCAATGTTGAATGTAAATGTTCTGGAAAATTATGTATCGATCGATGTCAACACGTATAGGTATTGTCTTTTCGTGGTGCTTTGCTTCTTCTATCATATTTTTGTATTTTTGCATGTCCTTGGTTCGATGGTTCATCAATCATCCTTAGAGCTCTAATTTATGTATCTTTGATATTTCGAATTTTTTGTTTATCCTGTAGTTTAGTATGCTTGATGATATTAATCATCTGGGACTGGGTGTATACTTATATAATAAACAGAGGTTTAGTAATTTGGAGCATATTTTTCTTCATCACTCTGCCATGATTACGTCGTGTGATTGCCTGACATGACTTGCTTTTAAGAGTATCTTCTCAAATATATTTATTTTTTGAATGTCATCAGTCAGTCTGATCATTCTTTGTGCCACTTGTTATGATAAGAGGGCATGTGATAGGTTTTTGTTTACTCTTAGTTTGGTTAACTAGAGGATAAAGGAAGGATGTCCAATTTGCAGCTTCTTTTACTTAACTGATAACAAGGTAAGCTTTTTATGCTCTAATAGACGAAAACGTAAAGAGATCAGTATGCCACCCCACCTCTCTATAGATTATTGATCAATGATACGAAGCTTGGTACGTTCCTCTCTTTCCCTGTATTGTGTACCTAATTTCAAATATAAAACTAGAATTTTGATCCGGGCGATGCCCTGGGTCAGTGACAATTATCAAATATATTATAATTCATAAATCTCATACTTGATTATATTAGCTTTTCTTAATATTCTATCTAGTGCAAAATTGAGAAATGGACGTCATGGCATGATAAATAGTTTTTAAAAAAACTTCTAAGGAATTGGGGATAAAAATAACAATTTCAATGGATAGGGTAAGAGAATGTTATTACTTAATAAAAGTGTTACAGATCAAAAAGCTTGTCTATGTTTTTATGATTACATATAATTATAATTTATTATATTTTACTTTGAAATATTAAGCATTGAAATTTAGTGGATTAGTGGTTAAACTCTCACATTTTATTTCAAAGGTCATGTGTTCGAATCCTAGTAACTACATATTGTTAATATTTTTAAATGAGATTATAAACATGTGTATTAGAAGCTTGAGCAGAGTGCCACGTGGCACGCTTTCTTTGATAGGAACGCCTTTTAATATATATGTATAGATACTTAAGGATAAGAATTTAGCTGATTTCCGCCCTCCCAAATTATCCTTATTATTAAGCCTCCTATTCTTAGATTTGTTACATATGTAAGTATATTGCATCAGATCCACTTGGAGATCTTAAACTTGGGTTATGAATAAATTATGGCTTGCAATTGCATTGACAGCCATTTTTAGCAGGGTTGATGCAGACCAAATCACTCCCTTTCAGTTCTTTCTATCTCTTTTGCATGCATATTTTGTTTTCTGAACAATATAAAATGGAAATGTGTTGTTTGCACGACTTTTGGTAGAATGTAGCCGGTTACACTTTTGATCCATTCCAACCTCAGAAAGTTCTGCTCGGTGAGTTAGCATATATTAGCTGATTGGCTAAAAGCGCTAGTTCTAAAGATACCCATGATATCAGCAGTCTTGGACAGAGGCTTCAGGCCTTATTTGCTGGGAGACAAGCTTATTAATGAGTTGAGAAATTTTAAACCTGATGGCATTTAATTGGATCATGATTTGACAAATTGCCCAACCATTGTCCAAAAAAGGAAAAATATTATAGTCATCCACCGCACGATTTAAATTCACTGGATCTTTGTGACAGTCATTATAACCTTATGCTGGAGACATGTTGTAAATAACAAGAAGTCTTGGTGGTCAAAAGGAGGTGAGGACGGGAGACTATGAGGTAAGCTTTGAAAGATGGTGGTGAGGATTCTGAGGTCTATGAATAGCAGAGGAAAGAGGAGGGTACAATTGTAGATAGGCTGATCATGAGATTGTTGAACAACGGAAAATGATGGGATTCGGGGAGTTATGAACGGAAAGAACCCAAAAGGATATTAGACAATGTGGGTCCGTGAGATTCACCCAGCTTTTGTACCAAAAGGGATTGCGAAGATGGTTACTCTACATGTCAGGATATATTTCTTTTTACATCCAAGTTGTTAAAGTTTTATCTCACATCCTGCACTCCACTATCTCTAATAATTTGTTGGCATGACTTTTAGTGGTTCTTCTTTACAGATGCAAGCTTCCACCAATACAGCTACTGAACTTTGAGGTGGCCCCTGTGTTGGACTTACAAGTGAGTCCAGCCAGTGAATGTTGCACTGTTGAGCTGTTGTCTTGTAAGGTTAGTTGATATTTTGAATTGAAATTTGTGTAAGGTTCTGATTGGGGGAACACAATTTTTGTCACTAATGTGATGGCTGAAAAGACTTATGTAAAGAACGGCTTTGGACTTAAGGAAGTAATTCGTAATATGTGCTGCTCCATGCCTGTGCCTATAGTGAATAAGAGAAAGATAATACTCTCTCCGTCCCTTAAAGATTTCCCCAATTTCCGTTGTAGTTTGTCTCTAATAGATTACGCCATTTCCTATTTAGGTGACATAGTCCCCACAATCTCTCTCTACTTTTTCTTCTTCCTCAACACACTACAAAAAATTACCTACCCACTTAACACAAATATCAATAAAGTAACAAAATGGGAATTGGTAAATCTCTAAGGGACGGAGGGAGTAACTTGAGGAGTATGAGTGTAAATAGACCAGGCTTTGAATGGAAATTAGGGAATTTTTTAATCATTGTGCTGTGTATTTTGTTTGGTGTGGTGGAGTTTAGTGCCATGAGTTTTAAAGATTAATCACCGTCACTGCTGAAATCTTGCGTGGTTTTTTCCCCGATAGAACTGGAATCTGGCATAATTACTTTTCCATTTTCTTGTCTTCTTTTCATCCTTGAGCCCCCCCCTGTTTTTATTGTTTCTTCTTTTCTCCATAGAAGGCTTTAGCCTCTTGTTCTTCATTGCACATGTGTTCCTGTCATAAATAGAAGCTATATATACCCCTGTCAAAGAGTGACAGCAATAACTATGTAAAAGAATTGTAACCTTAATATGGTACTTCCATGTTCATTAGGCCGTTGTCCACTGAAAAGGAAGTCATAGGAATTGTAGCTTTTGTATAACTTGACAATAAACATGGCTGTTAAAGAACACATTAAAGAGGAAAACAGTCAGATTTTCTTTTTTGGCTTGATGCTCGATATGACCAGTCATCAATTTGTGCATTCATCTAGTGTACCCATTTCGTGCTTTACGCCTGTTAATGTATTAATTGCCCTTTTTTTTTCATCCATTGCAGTTTGAGGGCTCAGAAATAGTGGAGAGCCAGAACAAGTATTTCTCAGGTTGGCTTGAACCCAGATGCTGTAAATGTTCTACTAAATAATTGCTGCTGTCATTACTGAGGATCTCCCTCTATGAACTAATAAACTATTTTAATTTTGAAAGTAAGATGAGTAATGGCTAATGAATAATGGCTTGTCACACACGAGCACACACACAAGAAACTATTAAGATTTATATCTGCTGGCTTTTCCTGTGAGCCTGTAATGTTGTTTTGTATTCTTTGTATCACTCACTGCAACTGCACTCCCCTTAAGGTGCATAAATTGTTGACACCCAAGTAAGTGATCTGTCATGCTTATATCTGCTTTGATTGCAGCAACCATGAAGAACTTGATAAGTTGGGATAAAGCTGGTTCAGAATCATTTCTGGATGTTGACGTGAAGTTGAATATCGCTCTTGAGGTTCTTGATCCTTTTCCTTTAATATTATCAAATAATATCTGCACTTCCTATGGCATTTCTGCTGAGAAAATCCTACTGCCAATATTAGATAATGTAATTTAGTTATCCAGCTTCTGGAGTTCCTGATGTGATGTCCTACTGAGGTGGAAAATTCACAACACTAAAAATACAGAAAGTTTGTTAAAACTGATTCCATTGTCTTACTTAAAAATTAGAAAGAGTTGGTTCTTTTGAATGCTAAACTTTGACGGCTCTACTTGGTATTTGTTATGAGGAATCTGCTTTTGTCAAATTGTACCTATACTTTGAGGAGTCTCAAGAGTAGTAGACCTTCTTCCAGTAAGACTCGACTTATAAATGAACATTTTTTTCAGTTTATTTAGATACTTTTCCCGAAAAGAAATCCTTTGCATATGCTATATGGATGGGAGTAGGAATTTGTGAAATATTAATTGGTTGTTGCATTAGCAACCAACTTCGACATGCATATGAGAAGCAAGACCAGTCGTCAAAAAAGTCTAATACCCTATATATTGGTGCTACAGTGCTACTTATCTTTTCAAATACTCTCGCTCTGTCTCTCTGTCTGTCTGTCTCTCTCTCTCCCTCCCCTCCCTCCCCCTGTCTCTCTCTCTCACATTGGATGTCTTTCTAAAACTGTCTCTGTATAATTATACATGCTAGAATGTTCCAAAGTGTGAAGAGTCAAGAGACCATGATTCAACACTATCATGAAAACTAAGTACATGATTATATTTTAGATTTGGGATAAAATTGGATGTGATTATGCTTTAAAGTTGATGCATTTTGCTATATTGGATACCAAATACAATATAGAATCATGCTGACATAATACAAATTGAATTTACTTTGATTAAAAAATTCAACGCATATAATAAGGCTTTAATTGATGCTAGGAAAAGATTACTCATAAGTCATAAGTTAAAACCTACTTGCACCCAACCTAGCTGAAACTCAATTTGATAATGAACCGTGAAAGCCCGACAATTTTGATGTTAACTCAACCACCCTATTTGATGTTCACCTAACCTGCTGTTCACCTAATCAAACATTGATCGAACTCATGCTATAATGCAACCCAATATATCGCACTCTAATCTAACCCTAATTCATACTATATCGCCTCAAGTCTTCATTCCTCTTATGCCCTGGGTAACACACGTGCTTCAATGGCTGGGACAATGGATCCCGATCCCGCCAGAATAAGCAAACCTTCATGATCCGTCCTCCTTTTGGATAGCAGGCTGCAACTTGCCTGTATGTAAATTCTCCCTAAATCAAATGTCCAGTAAATCCGATAGAACCTGAACCAAAATTACCCGAAGCTGGTCTAAATGACCTGTTTACTTGGTCTATCTATAATTTGCTATTATTTGCAGCAAAAAATGAAGGAAATGAAGGGAAGGGCATATTGCATCACTTAGTTGATCATGACGTTTGTCCCTGGTGGTCAACTCATTTTGATAGCTTTGGTTCCTTCATTGTTGCTTAAAGTCTTGGACTGATGAATTCTTACTTGTTCAAGAAATATCTGAGTTTTGATTTTAAGGACGGACGATTATATTGTGAGTGGTAGAGATCAAGTATTCTCTTAGCAGGTTTATCTGCCTGCATCCAACTCTTTCTTCATCTCTTCTGCCTCCGGCTTTCTTACTAGCAATAGAGAAAATTACGGTCTGAACTTTGCATCAGGTTTTGTGACATTGATTTATGTTGCCTTTTAGTCTTTGGCCTAGGCTGATCAAGCTACATTTTTCCTGCGCGCAGATTTATAATCAACCCTTTACACTGCTGCCTGTATCTACTGTGGAAGCCCCTGGAAATATGTAAGCATATTGGATACTTCTTTTTTTCCTTTCATTAATGCACTTTCATAGTTTATGTACCTTCTCTTGTATAAAAGCATGAGTAAATCCATTTATATATCGTATACATACAGCATTTGCTAAATGCATGGTTTAGGCAAACCGATATTCTTATTCAGTACTCAGTACCTATCTTGTTAAGATTTATGCTTATCAGCTATGCACCATTGACACTGGACGAGTTTCTGTAGGTTCTAGGTAGATTACTGCACAAACATGTCTCTTTTTTGCTGCATTATGAAGTATCTATTTTTGGCTTGATGTGTGTTGGACGTGCTTTTAGTGTTCGCATGAAGTAGTTGTAGATACTTTTTTTTTGAATGCCATATGTTCACAATCATTTGACTGCAACAACCTTATGCTGCATTCAATTGTTTATGTTGCCAAGTACTCCCTCCATACCTTAAAGATTGCCCTATCCCCATTTTGTTACTTTATTAAGAGAGTGGGTAGGTAGTTTTGTTTTTATTGTGTGGGGTAGGAGAAAAACTAGAGAGAGATTGTGGGGACCATGTAAACCTTAATTGGAAATGGGGCAATCTTGTAGGGACAAACTCAAAGGAAATTAGGGTAATGTTTTAGGGACATCGGGAGTATAGGACTGTGTGTAGATATGGACTTATAAGCTAGATATTGACTCTTCAGGAAATTGCTATTAATCGACATAGCTTATTAGCTTGAACATATTATAAAGAAGATAAAGGATTGAAAATGGATTTGGATTGGTTAGCTGGAAAATTGCATAAGATAAAAGGATAAACACATGGTTTCGAGAGGCTTGCTCTCTCCCAAATACAAAAGTATACTCTCAGTAATTTTCTTCCTGATTTTCTTACCCGCCTAATCTCATCTATTTAGGGGATGTTTGGTTAGGGGGTATTCAAGAAAGGGAAAGGACATGAGCACCCGTGTTTCCCTTTTATGTTAGTTGGTTGGGTGCTTCGAATTCCCTTTACCCCTAATTCAGAATAGGTTACCCCCAAAGTCCTCTAAAATGATTTTCTAACCCCCCCAGGGGTTTTGAGTTCCCCCATATCCTTCTACATTTTGACCACCTCCACAACCATCATATCCTTGCCTCACATTCCCCCATCACTAAAACCAACACAACACCCCGACCATCGGATACCTCACCGGAGCCACCTCCGACGACCTTACCGGAGCAGACTTTGACGACCTCACCACTATTAGAGTCTAAAATACCTCCACCAACAGCCTCCATAACCTCCGCACCACCCCATCATCACATCTCACCAGTCACCACAACCCAACTGCTACACAGAAGTAAGCGCACAACCAGAAACCGAGAAAGAAAGTGAAAGATAGACATGCCCAAAGTATAAATAATGGCTTTAGATGGTTAAATTCGACCATCAAAGCTTCAGATCTGAGGATTTCACTGTCGAATTTGAACATATAAGTTAGCGGTTGAGCGGTGGTAATGTGGTGGTTGAGCGATGAGTGAGTGGGTGGTAAAGAATATGGCGGTTGAGTAGTGGTTACAATGGTGGTTGAGCGGCTGGTAGTCCATGTGCTTGGAGTGACGATGGTGAGGATGACAATGGAGAAGCCATGAGAGAGATGAGGGAGGAAGGGGTCTGGATGTTTTAGTATTTTCCATTCCTTTCCTTTTTAACTAAACACAAGAGCGAATTAGGGGGTTTTGGGTCTCTTTCCTTTCTTTTGCCTTTCTTGTTTCCTTTCCTTTCCTTAGTAGTAAACCAAACGCCCCCTTATAGAATTCTGATTCCCTTTCACCCTCGTCTAATCACCTTGCTTCTTAACTTGTTTGAGTAAAACTATGTGAAAGTTTGAACTGATTAGGTTAGGATGAACGTCATGCTGTTCACGAATCGCTGGTGTCTAACGAATATGAGTGGCATTGCTAGGAATCTAGGATGTGGCCTGGAAAAGTCTGATTTTTGGGCATGTTATCACTAGCTTGTGTTTTATACTTATCTGGCCTTAAAAGTCTTACCTATACGAGTATCTGTTGATTGATCCATCTTCATAATTGTTGTGATTAAGAACCCTTGCATGATACGCTTGGTGGAATTTTTTCGGCATGCAGAGTTTTGCAGGCACTCTTGGACAGATTCGTTCCGCTTCTCTTGCAGCAATTGCTGCAAGACTATGATGCTTGGGTTAAACAACAGCAAAGATTTCTTCCATAATTTCATACTGTGAATAGTATAGAAGGTATGTTTTCTGGACCAAGAATGGCTTCTGGGGTTATTTATTGACTTCTCTGGCAACATGAATATGATATTTTCACATTAATGGCAAGTGGTGAACAGAAAATTGTCACTAGTCATGAATTTCAGGAAAGTTGCCCACATTGTTTGTTATTTTTAAGTTCGAAAGAAAAAGTGAATGAACCTTGCTTAATTCTGCGCTTTTAACTCTTGGCCAGTGAGAGTGTGATTTTGGTTCAATGCCTAAGTTTTCTCAAATTTTAGTTCCCATGTTTCTTTTAGTATGAAACGATCATATATCAGCGACAAGTGTGATACTCGGTTACTCCATATTTGAGCAAGTCTCAGTGATCCTAGCATCTTTTATGATAACTTTTTTTTTTTTTTTTGAGAGAATAGAAACTTTATTATATGAGATTCAAATTAATTGAAGTGCTATATAGTGTGGAACATTTGCAGGTAACCGTCCACCGCGGCTTAGTGAAAATGTACATCACAATGCCACTTCACTAACACCGGAATCGTTAGATGACATGTCACGGGACCTGTTGAGAATCGATTAAGATGGAAAATTCAGATTCTACTTGAGTTGCCAGTAAGAATTACAGTGTTTGATACATTAGATCGTGTAGGGAATATATGTTAGGAGCAGGAGCGAGCTACATGAGTGATAATGCAAATATTTTAGCTGCTGAAGACTGCGTTTCTAGCACTTGCAGGGATTTGGAGCCATATATTACAAATGTTTCGTAATTGGTAACATTATACTGAAGTAGTGCTTGGTGCACATTCTTAGGTGTTCCCGGGAACAGAATGTTCCCTCATATAAAAAGCTCAAAAGTCATGTGAGCATTTTGTTAATGTGAGGGAATACTTTATCCGGGGAAGATAATGGAATAGCCGTTGCTTTGGAGGATCATGATGTCAATTGTCATTTGTGGCTAGACAAGTATTTAGAAGAGTTTTCTAAATTTCCAATGTATTTGAGCTAAATTGCTGATTAGATTGCAATTTAATATCAAGTGGTGTGAGAAATTCTTGCCTTCTGTAGTTTATTATGAATTCACATAATTTTGTGGCAAACAAAAGCGTAATATGTTTTTTAGATAGGTAAGTTAATTCTCTTGTAAGTAGGGGGGCGATAGAAATTCCTCCGACAAGGAGTGAGATTCGATCCCAAGACCTCTGAGATTAGATGTGATACCAACACCACTAGGCTATCACATGTTGCTCTAGAAGCATGATACTTGTGTGTTACTGGACAGTTACATACTATGTGAAAAAAAACACTTCCTTTTTGAAGTGCATCAAAATTCAATGTGGGTTGCAGTACTAGGGCTATAGCCCACTTATCATACTTCACGAAGAGACTCATCTCTTTCTAAAGGAGTCACCTTCTCCTTAAAAAAGTTTTGAGTTTTTTTTTTTATTTGGTTAAGGTCCTAAATTTGTAATTTTTTTATACCAAGGATCTTAAATTGGATGTCAGTTTTATGCCAATGTTAGTAAAATTTTTTTTGGGCCCTATCAATTAGAAAACGAAACTTCCCTCCTTATTCAATTCTCACCTCTTCATATCGTTCAGAGAATTTTGAGGTCAATCGCATAATTTGTACCACTTTTTGGAAACATCTATCTAATTAAATTGTTTCTAGCATGGTTTATATAGACAATCGGGCTGCAATTCTAAGGCAATATTTTTGGGCACAAGGCATAATTTTAAATCCCAAAATATTAATTTTATTCTAATTTAACCTTAAACTTGGAAAATAATATTGAACCAGCCCATCGCAATTGCCACGAATATAGGCACATAAATCGGTTGAAGTTAGGCTCTTCCCTCCCCAACTTGATTCCCAAGATCTCCTATAGCTCGTAATGAATGTTAGAAGTTATTGGGAAGCTCTGCTCTATTAGAGCGGTTGTAGCAGGTGGCACGCCAAATTCCGAATACAACAACATTTGCCTCGATTTTCTCTCATGTCGCCATTGTTATTTTCTTCACTAATTCAAGAAACCCAATCTTTTTTTCCTCACTTTCACATTCCAATAGAGGGAAAATGTCGGAAAATAACTATCCTCTCTTCTCTTCTCTAAGCGAGAACCTCTCGAGCTCGACCGTTATATATCTCAATCAAACCCAAACCCTAACTCAAACCAAATTTCAGACTCAAAGCCCTAATAATTTGAGCAAAATTGGAGATAGCACTAATTTGATCTGATCAATATGATGTACAAATTAAAATTTAGTAAAGTAAAACTTAATGAGTCCTAATGTTAACAAATAAAACGATGATGAGATAGAGTTTACCTTGTCGGACAATGAGATAATGGCATCAAGATTTTGCAGATAGATATTATTGTAACGAAACTCAATTTGATATTAATAATAATAATACTTTTATTCATTTAATTATTCACCAAAAAATATAAAATCAAGAATTCCATAAACTTCCTCACTACAAACTATCACTAATCACACCATCAAACGTCCAAAAACCTCATAAAATTCACTTAACAAAACACAAAAAAAAAAAGAGAAAAATAATTGAAAAAAGGAAAATAAAATAAACCTGGATTCTTGAGTTTCAAAGAGAAGCAAGAGCGTGAAGAGCTTTAGGATGAATTCCATCAACTTCTGAGCTTTAGAAATTTCGTCACTTTGACATTCAAATAGAGTGAAAATGTCGGAAAATAACTATTCTTTCTTCTCTTCTCTAAACGAAAACCTACTCGAATTCGACCGTTATGTATCTAACCCTAACCCTAATTCAAATCAAATTACAGACAATTCAATCGAACATACAAATTCGATTTCAACCTTCAATGTAACCAACTCTGAGCCCAGCACTTCCAGCAATCTTCTTACTCTCACAATTCCAAGAAAACGACGTCGTGGGAGGCCTCGGAGTACTACTTCCTTTATTCCATCTTACAAGCAGGTATTTTCCATTCCTCAGATTTATGGAAATTCTGTTGATGCTACTAATACTACTTCTCTTAATGGTAATTATAGTATTGCCAAACCCACTTTGCAATTAAACCCTAATTTGGTAGATTTGTCAGAGGACATTATTGTGATTAATAGGGAAGCAACCACTGAGGCGCTCACTGCGCTAACGGCTGGTTTTCCGGCTGATTCTCTCACTGATGAGGAAATCGATGCCGGTGTAATGCCCGTAGTTGGGGGGGATTGAACAGGTTAATTATATTTTGATTAGGAACCATATAATTACTAAATGGAGAGAGAATGTGTCAAGTTGGGTTGCCAAGGAGAGGCTTCTTGATGTGATACCCAAACATTGCCATTGGCTTTTAGATACGGCGTATGATTTCTTGGTGTCTCATGGGTATGTCAATTTTGGGGTTGCGGCTGCGATTAAGGAACGGTTTCCTGTTGAGCCTAATAAGGGGAGTGTTATTATTATTGGGGCAGGGTTGGCTGGATTGGCTGCTGCAAGGCAGCTCATGCGTTTTGGGTTTAAGGTCACTGTGTTGGAGGGACGCAAGCGTGCTGGAGGTAGGGTTTATACGAAGAAGATGGAGGGTTTAAGTAAGACTGCTTTTGCAGATTTAGGCGGGAGTGTTTTGACGGGTACCCTTGGTAATCCACTCGGGATTTTGGCCCGCCAATTGTCTTATTCGCTTCATAAGGTGAGGGACAAGTGCCCGCTTTATAGGGTTGATGGATCCCCAGTTGACCCTGTGTTGGATTCTAAGGTGGAAACTTCCTTTAATAAGCTTCTAGATAAAGCAAGCCGTCTCCGGCAGTTGATGGGGGAGATTTCACAAGATGTTTCTTTAGGGGCTGCATTGGAGACCTTTCATCAAGTGTATGGGGATGCAGTGACTGACGAAGAGAAGAACTTGTTTAATTGGCACTTTGCTAATTTGGAGTATGCTAATGCTGGTTTGCTTACAAAGCTTTCTCTTGCATTCTGGGACCAAGATGACCCTTATGATATGGGTGGGGATCATTGTTTTTTAACTGGTGGAAATGGAAGATTGGTGCAGGCTTTGGCGGAAAATGTACCAATCATATATGAAAAAACGGTTACCTCGATTCGCTATGGTAGTGATGGTGTTCAGGTCACTGCTGGAAACCAAGTTTTTGAAGGTGAAATGGCTCTGTGCACTGTCCCGTTGGGGGTTCTGAAATGTGGCTCCATAAAGTTCATACCTGAGTTACCTCAGAAGAAGCTTGATGGAATAAAGAGGTTGGGTTTTGGGTGTTTGAACAAAGTTGCCATGCTCTTCCCTCATGTCTTTTGGGGCACAGATCTTGATACATTTGGTTATCTCTCTGATGATCCTCTTCGCCGGGGAGAGTTTTTTTCTTTTCTACAGCTATGCAACTGTTGCTGGTGGACCTCTTTTATTAGCCTTAGTTGCTGGAGAAGCTGCACACAAGTTTGAGTCAATGCCTCCTACTGATGCTGTGACACGTGTTCTTCAAATTCTTAGGGGTATGATTTCCTTCTCAGTTTCTTACCAAAAAATTTATGACTTGAAGCAAGGAGCTCTGCTTCAAGGACCCATTTGTTGTGTGAATAGTGAATATATAACTTATTGTTTGGGAATTCGTTCAAGATCTACAGTTTCCACATCGCTGCATCTGATTCTAATTTAATTCTATGCTGCAGCCAATTTGTTCAAAAAAATGCCCTTATTATTATTTTTCTGCTTATCTCTGGATATAATTTTATGACCTGTGAAGTAGCTGATGTTGCTCCTAAAGCTTCTAAAGAGGACTAAGTACCCTTGAACTCAAAGGAGCCCATATCACCTTGGGTCTTAGGAAATGAAAGGAATAGTACGAGTTTGTGAAGCACACCACAGCAAGGCCTATATGGTTTATAACTATTTTTGGTAATCACCTACCGTTACATATGCAAAGAAGTGGAACATGCTGTAACATTCTATATTGTTGGTGCAAAATGACATTTACCTTTCCTATGGGTGGCAAAAGTTTTAGGCATGGTTTAATGGCCTGGTGTAGACTTCCTCCGGAGTCTCCGGAAAAAAACTGAGCTTCTTTTTAGTAGATGAACTAAAGAGTGCAAACAGTATGTTATTATAAGAACATCTTCAATTTTCTGATGCTGATGGATCTCTGATACTGCTCAGTATTACTTTCTGTGGCAATAAAGTGAAGAAAGTATGTCAACTAAAATAGCTTGATAAACCAGATGAAAATTTGCCTAGGTTTGATCAGATGTTTCCTTGGACTTCATCATTGCACCTTCATTTGGTAGATAATGTGTTGTGGATTATTGTTCAAATCACTACTTTCATAATTGATATCCGCATACTTTACTCAGATGTGCATCTCATCACTGATTGTGAGTTCTTTGTCTTGATGTGTATGTAGGAATTTATGAACCACAAGGAATCACTGTTCCAGAACCTATCCAAACGGTCTGTACTAGATGGGGCAGTGACCCCTTCTGTCTAGGATCTTACTCTAATGTGGCAGTAGGTGCTTCCGGAGATGACTATGATATACTAGCAGAAAGTGTTGGAGATGGTAGACTATTTTTCGCCGGAGAGGCAACAACGAGGAGATATCCTGCAACCATGCATGGAGCCTTTCTCAGTGGGCTTCGAGAAGCTGCCAACATGGCACACTATTCTAGTGAACGGGCTTTGCAATTTCAAATTGAGAGGGGTCCTTCCAAGAACGCTCATACTTGTGCCACACTTCTTGCCGATCTTTTCAGGGAGCCTGATCTAGAATTTGGGAGCTTTTCTGTTATATTTGAGAATGAAAATGCTGATTCCAAGTCAAGTGCTATACTTAGGGTTTCTTTCACTGAACCTCGAAAGAAGAGCCACGAGGGCTCGAAAGCAGATATGTTGCATTCAAAGAAATTGCTTTTCCAGCAGCTTCAGTCACATTTCAATGAGCAGCAACAGATTTATGTTTACACATTGTTATCAAAACAACAAGCTCTTGAGCTGAGAGAAGTCAGAGGTGGTGATGATATGAGATTATATTACCTCTCTGAAAAACTAGGGATTAAGTTGGTGGGAAGAAGAGGTCTCGGCCCCACAGCAGATGCTGTCATCGCTTCAATAAAAGCAGAAAGGGGAAATCGCAAAACTGCGTCGCCTACTGTAGCTGTTAAACCAGGTATCTCTTATAGCTTAGTTTCGAATATATGTTTTCTTTTTTTATTAATATCATTCAATTGTTTTTATTAACATATTGTTTTTTCCTTTAGAAGGAAATATAAGACCCAAAGGAGCTTTTGAAAAGCGGAAGATGATTAGGTATTAGTTGATAGATTTTCTTCCATGGAGCTCCATTCCCATCTCTTTTACTAAGAGTTATAGTTCAATGCAGGAGAGCTAAAGTGATCAGAAATGGCAGTGTTCTGATGCCGTCTAATACTGGGGGAAATTATAGCGCACTAATGCCGCATAATAAAGGGGAAGGAAGCAACGACGTAAGCACTCCTGTTAAAGTAGTGGCTAGTGAAAACTCTTCAATGTTGTCCAAGGCAATTGGTACTGCTGACGCGTCGACTTCTTCTGAAGTAGCAGGCCGTGACTATGGTTTATTGCCTTCTCTTGATGAAAATATGGACGTTGAGACTAATATTACTGCTTCTCAAAGTCTAAGCATGTCCACAGTCCACTGACAAAGTACCAGAAGACAAAATTGGGTCTTCTGAATTTTCATGATCATGGTATCAACTATATCATTTGGGTTATCAGTGGAATCTGATGCTTTCAGTACTCACGTCCAAGAGATGAGTGACAATTTTGAATAAGTGCATTTGAGAGTTTCTCGTTCTTTCTAGCCCAGCTAAATGACACCAAGGAAGCAGATTAATACTTCATGCCGCTCATCTAGGACATCTCTAGATTATGCTATTTGATCTGGACAAGGAACTTGAATATCTCATAACTTCTTGAGACTACTGAAGCTCGGAGTAGAAAGACTCACCGCGATCAGGAAAGCATCTTTCGTTGCCACCCCTGCAGCACTTGATAGGAGTTTGCACTTTTAAAAGTGAGTTTTAAGAATGAAGCTGCTAGCTTCATTTTTGGGTCTTCGTCTGGAGCCCTCTAAACAGTGCCCTTTGTCAAGTCGTCATGAATGATGGAGGTTGGTAAAGATTGCCATTGACTTGTGGAAGTCATTGTTGTATACTACTACTAATTGCTGATATCATGTTGTAATTAATTATCATTGTGCAGATGGTTGTAATTGGACTGGGTATTAACTACACAAGAACACATTGCAAGTCGAGAAGACTATGCAAAAAGTTGCTTGCGATTAATATTCTTTTCAATAAAATCTTAAGTTTTCAACTAACTTTAGTCACCAAAAGAGGAATTTGGCGTCCTATATCCATCTTAGAAACTTTTGTCACTAACCCTTAAATCCTAGTGGCCACATCACACCACATGCCCAAAGTCCTGGCCAAAAATATTTGCACCGTCATATAAAAGTATGGTAATAAAGGTACCACTTGATAGGAGTTTGCACTTTTTTTGAGAAATTGAAAATGCATTAATTAAAAAATGGAAATACAGTCTAATGCTAATACAACCAAATGAACATAAAGAAACTAAATTGAGCTATATTCGCTCTTACACAACAACTACAAAAACATAAATAACTTAAACTGGGATAAAACTGCTCGATCTGGAGGTATGAAAAGATAGATAACTGTAATGAAACTCTTCTTCTGGTGGATGACGATCGCCAAAACCTGATGAAAGGAGTGGGCGGAGAACCGATTTCACAAGCGGGCAACCAAGTACCGGGCGAGATTATGAACTCGCAATAGGACCAATTCTAGTGACCTCCTGTCACATGGAATTATATGGTCATGTTTCTCGAAAGAGTCACATTCTGTGTGACTCAATACCCTTTTGGAAGGGTATTACGGGATTCTCCTTTGAGGAGAAGCTCAAATGAGTTGACACGCTATAAACCCACCGACAAATTGGGGAGCCGCCTTCAGATATCGTTTTGTCAAGGCAATGATTGATAAAATCATTACCAAGCGAGTTTGAGATCTAACCAAGGTTAGAGCTCGAAGAACCGACCGATTATTAAAATCGGATAAAACAAACCCCAAACATGAAATCGCTTGCCACACAAACCCTAACCAATCACATGGACCAGATCCAACCTTTTGAAGACAAAGACTACCTCCAAGTAACAAAAAAATCAAGCAGATTGATTTAACCAACAACAACACCATACTAGTCCAACCAAGTACTCAATAACGAAATCAGAAAACTAAAACTTGGACGCACTTCCAAGATCCAAAGAAACACTAGGTGAAGGGGTTTAAAGGCACAACCACCGGAGGACGGACTACACAACACTAAGGAGGAAGGGGAAGGGGATGCCCTGCAACTTTATTCACTGCCTACACAACACTAAGGGGGGAGGGGGAGGGGATGTCCTA
The DNA here is from genome assembly GCA_947648045.1 of Beta corolliflora. Classification (NCBI taxonomy): domain Eukaryota; kingdom Viridiplantae; phylum Streptophyta; class Magnoliopsida; order Caryophyllales; family Amaranthaceae; genus Beta; species Beta corolliflora. The sequence goes on along the minus strand of CANSZD010003287.1, from coordinate 988,520 downwards.
CAACTTTACTTTGTTCCCGACACAACACTAAGGGGGAGGGGGGGGGGGAAGCCCAAAACTGACAATTAGGGGTAGGGGGTGATACACCTAACCACGAAACAGGGCGAGGGGGAGGGGAAGCCCAAACAAATTGACTCACGGTGGGGCGGTGGAGACGATGGAGATACAACTCGAGCTAGGGAACTTGAAGGGAAGAAGCGTCCAGGAGACGACGAGGCTGGAGGGTACAGCTACGACCGGAAAACTAGCCAAAACGATCGGACAACCGCGACGAAATTATGAAGGGAACGATTAAGGGGACGACGAAACGAAAGGAAATTAGGAAAACCGACAGAAAAGAGACAGAACAAGCGAAAAAACAAGAGAACTCGTCGGAGACCCGCGGAAACTCGCGCGGCACGGATCTCCCGGCGAGTTCTAGGGTTAGGAGGGTTGAGGGTTGTTTTCTTTTTAGAGAGAAGGCAGAGAAGTAAGGGGTAGAGAGAAGATCACTACAATAGTGTTATGGGTGAGAAAAAACTTGAAATTTATTGATTGTAAAGAATGAAAGAATGTGAGCTATGTTCTCTCTTTTTTCTCTGTCGTTTTATCTTCTTTTTCCTCCAAATCACACCGATTTCTCTCTCTTTATTCACATTCTAGGGTTTGATCTTCTAGGAATTATTAGCTTCTCTCTCAAGAACACAATTTATTCTGGTAATAATCAAGAACAAAATTCAGTTCCGTCGGCAGCGCATATGCCTAGAGTTTTGTTTTGGTGGGCCAAGGAAACATTTCTCGACTGGAATGTAGTTGGGCTTTAAAGAAACCACATGTATTCTCATGGATATTCACAGATTTGGGTAAGATTAGCTTTTTGTTGGGAATTCTAAGATGGTTTTATGGGGTTCGTTTTAGCAACAGTTAATGGAAGAGTCGCCAAAAGAAGTGAAGCATAATTTTTTTTAGCATCTTCAAGCACAAAAATGTGGTTCGTTCATTCCTCTGTCTCAATTAATTCCTCAAAGTTGCCATTTCCAGATCTAATTGAATTACTTTAAATAAAATTATTGCAAGAAGTGTATAATATTACAACAATTTGAATTTAGAAATTTCAACATTTGGTTGAAAATAGTAAATATTTTTATAATACAGTGCCACTTGGACAACTATTTGGCTTAGCTTAATTAGTGCTTATACTGTATACCTTGGTGTACATATCAGCTTAGGAGTTACAACATCTGTAAAAGTGCTAGTCTTAAAATATCATCTTTCTTCCCATGATGAAAGATCAGAGATGTTGAATCCAAGAAAAGAAAGCTCAAACAAACTAAATCGCAAAGGAATGAGATTTATATAAGTATAACCATAATCAAAGAGAGCTGCGTATTATATATTAAAATGTGGAATAAAATCAAAATCTTGATACATGGTTAGTTAATGTTAGTCAACATCTTATTCTAATAGGATGTATGCGTAATTCCCATGCTTTCTTGTGTATACTATTGCACAGAACGTTACTAATAGCAGACTGCCTTACAATTTACAAACAGAAAACTCTGTTTAACTATTCCTGTAATGCAAGTTTAACCCAATTGGTTTTGTATTTCCCTCCAGTTAATGCAAATACTGTTTCTATCATGATCACCAGGAACACCATCTAAACATGTCTGCTTCTTGCATAGTTGCATCATACACGCCGGTATACAAGTCACAACGCACAAACAAACTTCCATTACTATCCAGTGTCTGCATTGTGCATATTCAACAACTACAAGGACTTCAGACCATAAGGCATGCAAGATATTCTCATACTTCCTCCGTTTTGAAATAAATGGAACGCTTCCCTCAAAAAGCTCTCACATAAAAGAGAGAAGCGTTTCATTTATTTTAGAATAGAGGAATTATATAAGTCCATTTTGATGTCATATCCCTGATCTTGCAAACAAGAAACCACCATTAGATACCTAGCCAACAAATCTCCCCAACTTCCTTTAACAAAATCAATTTATTCCAGGAGTTAAATGGGAACAAAATGTAAAACTTAACTCTAATTGGGACCTAAAAGCTCAAATTCCAATGAAATGAGTAATTCAGTGGACAATTAGCACAAATCAGGAACCAAGTTTTACATCTTGTTCCAGTTGCACTAATATTGACTTTGAAAACAGGATATAGATATCGATTCATACAATTCCAAATAAGCTAAAAAAAATAACGATCATCCAAGTTCATGATTTTCACGTGAAAAGAACGCATCTTAAGCCATCAATCAAGCTGCGAAATATGAATTGCTCAGCCGAATGACCCCAATGTTAAACATCAACAATCACAAAAATGGAGTGCCTATAAACTATATAATAAATTTTGTCCTTCAGGAAAATCCAGATACCCACATCAGAAAATTGTTTTTTTTGGGGGGGGGGGGGATCACTCCAGATATGACAAGCAGTTTGTGAACTTAATGTAGGATTCGGTATGAATGTATGATATAAATAGCTCACAATTTCACTGATATGTCATCAACATGTAATTTAATCAGAGTTACTGAAAAGGTACAAATGGAAAACTAAGCTACTGCAATATTCCACAGAAATTTCAGATACCAAGATAATCAATGTTCCAAAATTTGTCAAGGAGATGAGATATTTAAGAAATTTGCAACACAATCAACAAACCCAATAAACTAGCAATTGCAAATATAAGCCCAATATATTAGTCCTATTAGGAGAATATGTATGAGCAGTTGAGCACAAATCAAACGCAGAAATTGATTATCAACTCAAAAAAAGTTGATATCACCATGAACTTTTTACTCAAAACTGAAATTGATCAAATCAAGACAACCTGAAGCAATCAAGCACAAAATATAAATAACACACAAGAACAGGTAGGTACCATAGAAGTGTTTTACGGGAAACCGAAATTCATCCTGAATGAAACCAACCAGACCACCCTCTTTGGCTTGCCTCCAAGAAAGCACCCAATTAACTGTATATCATTTCCAAATACACATCAATATTCTTGTCTAAAAACTTCCATAAAAAAAATTATGGGTGTAGCTTTGACTTGTTATGTAGATGAATGAGAGTTTTGTTTTTTGGTCTTGGTAGTTTTTTGCTTTCTAGACAAGTGGTCCTAAACAATCTAGCTGGAAAGTAAATGAAGGACACTGACATTCTATTGGATAAGGCAGAAATCTAGAGCAATCCTATGGCTGGATAGGATAAGGAGAAAAAATTGAACCCAAACAAACATTAGCCACCCACGCCCACCACTAAATTGAGCTATCCTTCACATACCGGTATCAGCAACGGCTAGGCGGCTCTGATGGCCAGCGTATTCTCAGTTTCAGCACTTGTATCTACCTCGACATCGACACCAACAAAAGCACCTCAGACTCAGAGTCCAGCCTTAAACAAGCCCTCACAAGTGTCCATTTGTAAGCTGCCTCCCCTAACTAACTTAACCGCCACATTAACTGCTGTTACAACAGCTGCAGTGATCCTATCGAGCTCCCCTCCTTCACTTGCTGATTCCTCGTACAACATATACTACGGGACAGCAGCAAGCGCGGCCAACTATGGAGGATACGGTGGAAATTCAAGCAAGAAAGATTCAGCAGAGTACATATACGACGTGCCTGATGGTTGGAAAGAGAGGCTAGTATCGAAAGTTGAGAAGGGAACTAATGGAACTGACAGTGAATTCTATAACCCGAAAAAGAAGACAGAGAAAGAGTACCTGACCTTCCTTTCTGGGTATAGGCAATTGGATCCCATTCCCAAAGATGTGGTACTCAATAACTTGGCCTTGTCAGATGTGTTGTTACAGGATCAGATTTCTACTGCAGACTCTGTATCCTCCCAAGAGAGGAGGGATGAGAAAGGCCAGCTTTACTATGATTATGAGATTGATGCTGTTGCTTCTCACAGTTTGATCTCTGTTACATGTGCCAACAACAAGCTCTATGCTCATTTTGTTAATGCTCCTACTCCTGAGTGGAATCGCGATCAAGATATGCTCCGCCATATCCACCAATCCTTTAAAACTCTTGGCTAGCTCCTTTTCTGCATTACTTTATGCCTTCTGCTGATACTCCATATAAGTATATCCTCCTCATCTAGTATTCCATAAGATAATATTACTATTATTGTACCTAGGCTACGAAGCCAGATTTTTCTGTAATGAGAATCGATGTAGAACTAAATTTGATATATTCTGAAGTTTAGTGCTCATATATATACCTTACTTTTATTTTGTTTTTTTACTTGCTAAAATTGTGGCAAACTGGCAATGGATGTATAAGAAGTTAAGAACTGGAGCCCAAGGAAACTAAAACGAAAATCCAAAGTTTTGACGAAATAATAAATATTGTGTACAATCCAACTTGGGCATATTGTGATGACTGATGAGCTCTACCAATTACCAGATTTATTTTCACAAATTACAAAGTTAATGGATGTTGAAAAACGAAAACTTAACCCAATTTCTTTCGGCAAGTAGCTCAATAATTGGTAACACTGTCACTAGGGCCTAGGGGCAGTTTGCCTTGTATATGGCAAATATTTTGGATTCACTTAACCCAATTTTAGTGCTGGCTTCGGTGTTACATTTCTTCTATGCTTCATTTGTACACCATAAATCCTCACTATTTCGGTGTTATATAAATAAGCTCGTTTTTTCAGGTTGGTTATTATAAGTCAGGTGTCAGGTCTTGCTTTCGATTTGGGGCGATTCCGTTCGAGTTTTCTTGAAGTTGGTGTTAAATGTTAATGGTTTCCAAGTCTGATAAGGTTTGGTTGATAATTTTGATTTAAGATGATCAATGATGCAATACTTTTTTGTGTGGGTGCTATGAATGTTCATGTGTGGTCCAATTTAGATCGTGTCAGTTTCAAGTTAAGTCAATTTCAAGTCAAGTATTTCCATATCGAATAATTCAGTTAGGTTAATCAGGTCAGGTCAACTTCACTAGATCTAGTTACATGATAAAAAATCCCAAATCTAATCATCATTCAACTAGCTTCATTGAACATACCGGCCACCAAAGTCCTGAAATATTTAGGCTCAGCCGAATTCATTGGGTTTTGCTATTCGCCGTCCAAAAATTTCTTACTATCACCCTAAATATGTATTGTTATACGGTATTTACATTTTTTTTTTTTTTTTTTTTAAGGTAAGGAGAAACCCGACAAATTTGAATAAAGGGGATCTCAACTGCAGGGTGATAATCGATCCGGGGCCCTCCCTAACCAGGGAGGAAACCACTAGGCTATCCCTCACTCTCTATACGGTATTTACACCTATTCATTTCTTTTCCCTCATTATACCCTTTCCCTACCTTCTCGTCCCCCTTCTTCCACCACCACGGCACCACTACGAAGTTGCACCACTGTCCACTGGAGCCACCACCAGAACCTCGCCCCACTTTTTTCACCATGACTCCGGGTCTGCATCCACCACTATCAGAGCCCCACAATTTGCCAGAACGGGTGATTAAAAAACAAAGGCGATTCAAAATACTTATCAAAATCACATCTCAGGCGCCTGCCATGAACACCTGAACCTGTGGAAAGGCGTCTACCATAGGCGCCCAACCACACATTCAGACTCCAACATAGGCATCCCACCACATGTTGAGGCATTTGTAGAAGGCGCCTGAGCCGTGGTTTGGGCGTCCACCATAGACTCTTGATGCTGATTTACACATTTGCAATTCTACACACAAAATTTCTAATTCATGCATATTTTCTATTTTCCAATTTATAGATTTACAGATGTGTCACCGGAGAAATTGATGTCGTTGGGGTCACACTAGTCGGACTATGTGAAGCTCCATTCAATGGCAGCTAATGGGAAAAGTGATGAGAGAGTGAGAGTGTGAGAGATTAAAGGAGGAGGAAGAGGTGAGAATATGTAAATCTACGGCTTCGTTTAGGAAGAGTCGTTCAAAATATTGTCCAATTTTCTAATTTTCTAATTTTCCAATTTCGGAAAAGCCGTGGTATGGGATTGAGTATAAATACACGGAGATGTGCAAAGGGAGTATATTTTAGTTTATTTAGGCAAAGCTTAGATGGTGCACACGCTAGTACATATAGCATGGTGCACACGTGTGTACATGGATAACAAGTCAAATGAACACATGTACATAGATAACAAGCCAAATGAACATATGTACATCTCTGTCGGAGGTACATGTTCATTGGTATTGGTCTTTATGTACATAATCTAGTCCTTCATGTTCATCGTGCATATGATTCTCATCCTACATCCTACAGACATTTGTATTTACTAATTTGGAGTATTTAGGACATTATTAAGAAAAACTAGGGGGTCGTTTAGTAGTGGAGAATTTATTTGGAACTAAGGCTATGTTAAGTTCACCTTATTTTTACTTATTTCAGATCAGATCATATCATATCAGATAAGCTCAGATCAGATCAGATAAGTTCAGATCAGATCAGATAAGTTCAAATCATGCTTATATTTAAAAACTTATTATTATTGTTATTATTATTGTTGTTATTATTATCATGATTATTATGATGATTATTATGATTATTAGTATTATTATTATTATTATTATTATTATTATTATTATTATTATTATTATTATTATTATTATTATTATTACTATTAGTTTTTATTGTTATTATTATTATTATTGTTGTTGTTGTTATTATTATTATTATTATTATTATTATTATTATTACTAGGTTTGAAGCTTGTGCGTTGCACGGGTTGTTGTTTATTTTATTTTATTGTATATTTTTTGTTAATATTATTGTTGATTTTGTGTTGTTGTAAAATGAGATTTTTCAAGATCATTGTATTTACATACTTCCTCCGTTCTTTTTCTATTACAACAATTACCACTTTAGATAGTTTTATCTTTTGAGTCCATTCCACTTTTGGTAAAAAAAGAAACTATAGTTGACAATATTACCTTTACTTTATGTTAATAAAACCATCATTAATTACCCGAATTGCCTTATAAAGTTGCGTTTACTTTAATAAGGATTTATTTATCCCATATTCTAGTTAACTAAAGAGGTACCTCTATGCTAAACTACCCATTTTTTATTTCCTTAAAAACCATGTCCAAACTAATTGTTGAAGTAGAAAAAAAACGGAGAAAGTATTTGTCAATATACTATAATTTCTAAATTTGTTATTTTGATATATAAATTTTATAATTTTTAATATTCAATTGAATATTGTAGCTAAGTCTATTATTAAATGGTATCCCAATAACAGGTATGACTAACAATAGCTAATACAGTTTTAACATGAATAATACGCGAATGATACTTTAAGAAAGTAGAGGGTAATAGGACAGAAAGAATACTTTCTTAAAAATTGATAAGAATGACATGGCATGCTTAGGTGGAGCTCTTTATAATATTCTAAGGCTATTTTATTTAAATCAAACTCTAATTTTTGCATAATCCAAAAATCTAATTATATATATGTAACTTTATCGCTATAGATTTTAGTCAATAAATTTTGTTGCAATACTATATTGTTTTAGTTTGGTTGAGTAAGGTTGAGGTTTTGAAAGATAATATGTTTAATCCTGTAAATTGGACCTATAATCAAATGTTATAATCACATATAATACACTATACTTAATACTTATAGCCATTATTATATTTATCTAAAAAAAAGACTAAATAATGTCCTACAATGCATCTAATTTAATATATTTTCATGAGTTGTAAAACTATATTGTAAATAGATTCTATTTTGAAGCATATTTCAAGCACTCTCCAATGGTAAAAAAATTATAATGTTTTAAATTAGGTAGCAAAAGTTAAATTCAATTTACATAATATAATAATTTAGGTTGTTTATTCAAAATGCAACTCTAATTTCCCCCTATCCAAAACTCTTTTATGTATTTAAATATATGTAGAATTCTATTTTTTTCAAATATTTAAAAAAAAAAAACTAAATGACATGACAATCTTAAGTGGCGCTCTCTATTTCATAAATTGTAGAACTATATTGTAAATGGATCTTATTTCAAAGCATATTTCGAGCACTATTTAATGGTACAAAAATTATAATATTATGAATTAGGTAGCAAAAGTTATACACAATTTACATAATATAATAATTTAGGTTGTTCATTCAAAACGAAACTCTAATTTCTGCTTATCCAAGACTCCTTATATGTATTTAAATCTATGTAGAACTCAATTTATAGATAAAAATAAAAATAAAAATTGATGACATGACAATCCTACATGGCGCTCTATATTTCATAAGTTGTACAACTATATTGTAAATGGATCTTATTTCGAAGCATATTTCGAATGCTCTCCAATGGTACAAAAATTATAATATTCCGAATTATGTAGCAAAAGTTATACACAATTTTCATAATATAATAATTTAGGTTGTTGATTCAAATCCAAACTCTGATTTTCGCTTATCCAAATCTCTTTATACGTATTTAAATCATCTAGAACTCTATTTTTGTAAAAAATATAAATATAAATTGATGACGTGGCAATCCTATGTGGCGCGCTCTATGAGCTCGAAATATATTTTAAAAAAACTAATGACATGGCAATCTTAAGTGGCGCTCTCTATTTCATAAATTGTAGAACTATATTGTAAATGGATCTTATTTCAAAGCATATTTCGAGCACTAATTAATGGTACAAAAATTATAATATTCTGAATTAAAGGTGCGTAGTACACGCAATAGGGATGTCAATATCGTGAAGGTGATTTGGTCGAACCATGAGTCCGAAGAGCAACGTGGGAAGCTGAAGCTGAAATGAAGAAGAAGTACCCAGATTTATTCCTTGAGGTGAGTTACGAGGGCGTAACTCGTTTTCTTTAAGGGGGTAGAATGCGATAGAATTTCGCGCTTTTAACCTATTTTTATTGTATTTTTATGCATTTTTATGCTTATTTTGGCGATTTGCACATATTGGTGCAAAATAAATAGATTCTCCGCATTAGAAAAGGTGTTCATGAGTAACACAAGGGTTTTTAAGATGGCAAAAGAGTGCACATGAGTGGCACAAGTTTTTCTCCTTTGAGAGTTGAGTTAAAAACTTTTGAAAATGTGTGAGTTTCGTGTCAAGTTTCGGGACGAAACTTCTTTTAAGAGGGGTAGACTGTAATCCCCAGTAAATTTATGAATTTTATAAATATATTTTAATGTATAGTTATTTATATTTAAATATATTTTAGTATTTTAAGGATTTATTTCTTCAAAGGTTGACTATTTGAAAGTCAAAGGAATTATTTTAATGATTTATGCAAGTCAAATTTTTTATTAAAGTCATGTTTTGAAAAGTATTTGAAATGTTTGAAATACTTTTTGGATTTGCAAAAGGACTCTTAGATGGGTTTGAGGAACCCAAACACTCTTGGATTTGGAAAAGAATTTATAATTCAAGCTCAATTACCTTTTCCTAAGCCCACAAGGGAAAATCTATATAAACCCCATAAACCCTAATTTTTCCCCACACAAGTTATTTTCTCTCTCCTCCTTCTCCCTCACTTTTCGGCCCTCCTCTTCTTTCTTTTCTCTCTCTTCCTCTTCGGCCTTCTCCCTCCTCTTTTCGGTTCGGCCAACAGCTCCGGTCGACCACCGCTGCCGACCACCAGCCGTGCGGCAGCCACCAGCCGTCGACCCGTGCCGCCGCCCTTGGCTGCCGGTTCTTCCTCCTCCTTTCTTGCGTTGGTTATTTCTTCCTCCTCAAGTTTTTATTTAATGCAAAGTTTGTATTTTTAGGGTTTGTTTTAATAAGTTTATGTTTAAAAGTTGTGATTTGATGATTTGTTTATGAATCTAAGATTATATAAATTATGTATTGAAGAAATAAAATTTCAGATTTACTTGTTATGTTAAAATAGGGTTTAAAAATATCAAAGCATGGATTTTTAGGGTTTTAAAGGTTGAAAAATCATAGTATCATGTTATAGTTTATGGTTTTGGGTTTTCTTATGATTATAAGCATGTTTAAATATGTTTAAAAAGAGTTTTAGTGCATATTATGTTACTGGAAATTTGGAAAGAGTATTGTTGATGGAGTTTTTATGTTTTAAACATTAGTTTTAAGGGTTTTTAATCATCTAGTATAGTAGTACTATACTAGGAGGTTGTACTAAGTAAGTTTTAATGATGGGAAAGGTTTTTAAACACTTTTAAGAAAGGTTTAAAGTATTTTATTATTGCTGTAAATTCATGAAGGATTAATTATGGATTTATATTGGTTATTTTAGGCGCAGAATTCTCTCTAGGCGATTTTTAAGTCTGTTATAGTGGCATCTCAGTTTGTCTACACAAGGTACTTACATACCTATGTGTTGATTGAGATAGTATCATGATTTAAGGAAGGAAAATTATGTAGTATTATGTATAGGAACTATGTTGAGTTCATATATGATATTGATTATGTTGGATTTTGCATGTTTTATGTTGTGGTGTAAACATGTTGATTATGAGATTATATTATGAGATTTATATCATGTTTGTATGGAAAATTGATGCAAGCATATTGGTTGGGAACTTTAATTTATTAATTCACGTGGGGGAATTAATATATTTATTAGTATTGGATCATGATTGATCATTATTGTTCCCTTTGAGTATTTCACTACTTTATAAGGACCGAGGGCCTTATTTGGTAAGTTGATAATTTATGCCTATGAAAGGTAAGTTGGTTGTTGGCTAGGTTCAACAAATAAGAATGATTGAAATAAGAAGGAATTAATCTTGGGTTGTAAGTTGTATGATCACTTATTTAATCCTAAGATAAAAAGGAGTTAAGTTGTGAATGTTTGATTATATGTTATCTGTATTGCTTGTGTGTCATAACAAGTAATAATTGGTAAATCATGTAAAGTGTAACGTGGATAGTAATAAACTTAAGACTGGTGCACGTCTGAAGTTGGACAATCAGGAGTTGGAGTACATGGTGAGCGTGCCATGGCTTTTTCTGGGAATTGGATTAATCACCGTTCCTATTTTTTATTCAAAGGTTCCTCGATATCGCAGGTCGCTATGGAATACGGAGTCGCGCCCGTATTTCGTCTTCCTAGGTGAAGGCTGGTTTTTAGTTAGACAACTCGGTCCAATAACTATTCCATTAAAGTATTAAAAAGATGGTTAAAGTGTAGTTCAGTGAAAGTTGTCTGCAGATTGTTAGATTATTATGTTATTATTTATTCCTGCCTACTATTTATTAGTATCATGTTAGGATTGTTTACTTGTTTAATATGTAGTACTCAACTTTGCTGATTATGTGCTTTTGTTTGTGTATGTTGATCATGGCTATGCCTTATTGATCCTGTGATGACCCATTTTGGTGAGCAGACTCTAGGGATCAATAGTGCATTGTCCATCTACAGGTTTGAAGATGATGCATCATTGGGTTCGGGATTGGAGAGCTTGTTAGACTATTTATCATACTATAAGTTTATACTTTTCATAGTTGGTCTGGTTTGGTTTTAAGTTTGACTTTGGTTTTGTTGGTTGGTTTTGGAGTTGACTTTGTTGTTGACTAAGTTTTATTTATAAAGTTTATTATTATGTTTTCCGCTGCAAAATTCTAAATAAGCCGATACGTTTTCACACGGGCGATAATACTTTGATAATTTTCTATGTTTTATATTAAAAAGGTATTTTAGAAAAGAGAGAATTATCGGGGTGTTACAAAATCCAAACATGTCATCAATATAAAAATAACATCTATCTTTTAATTTTTTTTAGGGGACATCTATCTTTTATTTTTAGAATGTGTTATTTAAATATATTTTGTGTGCTTTTTCAATATATGTTCTTTTTTTATTATCATTATATGTTCTTTCATTACTACCTAAATTCTTATTATAAACAGATCTTAGACATGAACAATATGTTCTTTTTACCATAAACAATATATTTTTTTAACTTAAAATATGTGGTCTTTTATTTTTAATTGTATGGTCATATACTATGTGTTCTTTTAAAAAAAAACTAATTATGCTATTATTATTATTATTATTAAAAGTTGTGCATAGTAATAAAATAATAGTAATTGTAATACTAATAATGATTAACAAAGTAATAATAATATTAGTTATAATATATTTTATAAATAATAAGTTCAGACTGTAGAAGGGAAAACAAAAAAGAAAAAAGATGAGAGAGAAAGAGCTAGAGAGAGAAAGAGAACAGCCAAGAGAAAAAAGCCCCAATTCATATCAAACTAGAAACCCTAGCCAAATAAAGCTTCCCCAATTCAATTTCACGAGTTTCTTTGCATCTCAGATTGCAAATTTCTTCCTGATTTACTTCATTAAAGGCCTAATTTGGGTCTTAGTAGTGGTTGTTAGATTCCAGTTCTCAAAAATTCAGCTCAAAATCTTCCCCGAAATGGTGAATGAAAGTTTCTCAAAAATACATTCAAATTCTCGAAAAGTGACGTATTTTCTAGATAATCTTCAGATAATTTCATCTAATTCCTATTCTGAAATTCCTTTTCAATCCTTAAAATGGATAAAAGGATTCTTGTTTCTTCTTTTCAAATTTAAATTCGATCCCCTGGCTAGGGTCTCTAAAATTCGTGTGTGTGAATTCGATGGTAGCCCTATTTGGGTTGCGTTCTCGCTAATCTGTGTAATTTGGGCTATATGTGCTTTGGTTTCTTCTCTTCCCTTTTATGGGATGCTGGGAGTTATTGAGGGTGGTGTAATGTTAGGTTTAGGTTTTCTCTTTGATGGTTGTGGGTTTCCGATGGCTCCCTTCCTCTTTAGGGAAGCCATGTTTTATGTGTGGTGGTTAGGTTTAGGGTCAGCGTTTCAATGCTGCCCATTAGTTACTCTATCAATCAAGATTGTTAAATCAAGCTTTAGTTGTTGTGATGGTCCTCTCTTTCAGAATTCCGCATATAATGCGAGTAGGCTTTGGTTGTCCGGCAAGGTTTCTTCATCCCGTGGTTTGTCGCTGCTCTTTAAAGACGGTATTGTAGTAGGTGTGATATCGCTGCTATCAAAATCAAGCTGTAGATGCTTTTATGATCACCTCCATCAGGTTTGTGATCTAAATGAAAGAAGTAAGGTAATTTCAATTGGCATTATTGTAGTACTACTCTTAGTCATGTTGTGCTTCAGCTGCATTTTGTTTGATAGTAAATCTGTATGGGTTTTGTCTGCTTTTGTATGCTGTTCTCGTGGCCTGTTACATGCTATCATTGTCTTGGAAGATAGGAAGGAATTTTGGTCCCTTCAAATTGATATAAAAATTGATTACTCTTGGTTAGATATTCTTTTTGTGAGTCCCCTTCTTTGGAATCGACTGAGTGTCTGGCATATATTTATGTTTGTCTTAGTTCTCAATTATTATCATGATAAGCTCGAGAACTCAGATTTTGGAGTGGCTATTCATTTTTTGTCCAATCTAGCGAAATCCAAGCTAGACAAAAGAAGTTTTTGGATTGGATGTTGTTGGTTATTTTACAAATATTGTCTATTTAATAAAAACTCCGATTTAGGCTACAAAAGCTATTGGATTGGAGGTTGTTTAATCAAAATGCCAAAAGTGGCTTCCCATAATTTTTTATTTAACTCCATTCTAGGCCCCAGAAGCTATTGGAATGGAAAATTTTGTGTTATTCATCTTCTGCCTATAGAAGACGTTAATCTCTATTTGATTGAGATTTCTATAAAGAATCTGCCTAATGAGTTCTTACAAATCTCTGCTGAATATTGGGCATCATCATATTATTATTATATCTGCCTTTTGGTTTTTAAGAACAAGGTAAAGGATGTTCAATCCATTGCATATCCTGTGAGCATCAAGGTATTTAGTAAACTCTATATGTTCCTGGTTCGTTTCCTCATTATAATGTTTGTTATTTATGTGCTTCCTTTTAAGGAATATTTATTCAAAAGATGGGAGGGTCTATCATCCATCGAGTTTGGGTATGTTGAGGGGCAAGACTTAGCTCAGTCTTGCTTTCCATCTGCATATATGTTATGAATATTAGTTTTTGGAATATCAGAGGGTGTAGAAGGCATCTTGCTATGGAGGAGGTCAAAGATTTTAGTAATCATAATAATATTCATATAATGATCTTTGTGTGAAACTAAGGTGCAATCCCCTCCCGTTGAGGGGAGTATTAGGCATTGTGGATTTCATCATTTTGACTTCCTCCCATCCATTGGTATGGCTGGTGGGATTTGGTTAATGTGGAAAGATAATGCTAGTAATCCTTATAATTTGTTAGTCATTCATAAATCTGATAGATTTATGGCATGTAATATAAGTATATTCTCTATGAATTGTAGTTTCGTTGCTATCTTTATCTATGCTCCTCCTAGTCATGCCCTTAAACAAATTTTTTTGGGAAGATCTGATTTCATATCTTAAGTCGTTACGTAGCCCTTTTATTATATTGGGTGACTTTAATGAGCTTAGTTCTCATCTTGATAAGTTGGGAGGATCGAAATTTAGATTTTCTCGCTTAGCTTATATGAATTTGTTAGTTGATTCAATTGAGTGTATTGAATTGCCTTTTGAAGGTAATTCCTATACTTGGCGGAAAAAATCCCATGGTCCTAATAACATTCTTGAACGTTTAGATAAAGGAATTGTTAGTCTTGATTGGTTGAGTCTTTTCCCAAATTCTAAAGTCTTTCACCATAATTTCACTTCATCTGATCATTGTCAAGTTTCAATTTCTTTAAATTTAAGTAAGTGTAGGAAAGCTCCTCCTTTTATATTTAACAAACTATGGACAACCCAAAAAGACTTTGATTGTTTGATTAAAAAAACTTGGAGTACTCAATTCCAAGGTTCTCATATGTTTTGTTTCACTAGAAAGTGTAAACTCCTTAAAGAGAAAGCGAAAATATGGTCAACAACTCGTTTTGGAAATATTTTTAGACAACTTAGGATTGTGGAAGAAAAGCTAAAGTCTATCCAAAGTGATTTAGTTTATAATAAGAATTGCCCACATCTAATAGCTTCGCAAAATAAATTTTTGGCAAAACAAGTTAAATTATTACATTTTCAGGATTTGCATTGGAAAGTTAAAGCAAAATCAAATCATATTAAACTTAGTGATGCTAATACTAAGTATTATCACTCTTGTGCCTCTATTAGAAGAAATCGTAATTTAATTAATTCAATTCAAGATCCTCAAAATAATGTAGTTACTCATCCTAGCCGTATTGAAGAATGTATTACCAGTGCTTTTAAAAACCGCTTCCTGGCTAATCCGTTATGCTCATTTGATGTCAATAATGATTTTGACTTACTAGATGAAATTATTTCGGAGGAAGATAACTTATATCTATGTATGGATGTTACTTTTGAAGAAGTTAAAACTGCGACATTTGACTTGGCGCCTGATAAAGCGCCTGGTCCAGATGGTTATCCACCTTTCTTTTTCCAAAAATACTGGACTTTAGTTGGAAGATCGGTCTTCAGAGCTATTAAAGCTTTTTTCTATTCAGGAAAGATTTTAAAGGAGATCAACCACACATTCATTACCTTAATACCAAAAATAGATAATCCTTCTAATCCTAACCACTTCCGACCTATTAATCTTTGTTCTACGATCTATAAGATTATTTCTAAAATCATGGCTAATAGATTAAAAGTTGTTATGGGTAAAATTATTCATCCTTTACAAGGAGCTTTTGTCCCCGAAAGATTAATTCAAGATAATGTTCTCCTGGCTCATGAAGTTTTTCATTCTTTTAAAAATAAAAAAGGGTTGGGAGGATGGATTGCCTTGAAATTGGATATGGAAAAAGCGTATGATCGTCTAGAGTGGGATTTCATCTTTATTACTCTTGAGAAATTGGGTTTCTGCTCTCGTTGGATAGAGTGGTTAAAACAATGTATTACTACTGTCTCCTTTTCAGTTTTAGTCAATGGTATTCCTGGTGAAACTTTTGTCTCGTCAAGAGGAATTCGTCAAGGAGACCCTTTATCTCCTTATATCTTTATTTTATGTGCATAAATTTTAGCTCGTCAATTGCATAGAGCTAGTTCTATTGGCTCTAAATCTATATGTGTTACATTAGGACACTCAAGGGTTAAAATTCCTTTCCTAACTTTTGCAGATGATACTATGGTGTTTGCTAAAGCTACAGAGGATAGTAGTTATACTATCAAAAATATTTTAGATAAATATTGTTCTATGTCAGGCCAACTTGTTAATTTTCACAAGTCTGCATTTCAATGTGCGCAAAATGTTTCAGAGTTGGTTTCTGCTAATTTTGCTAATATCCTTCAAATGGAGAAATCATTCTCGTTAGGTAAATATCTTGGTTGTCCAATTATTGATACCAAAGTAACAAATGCTACATTTGTTGAAATTCAAGAAAAAGTGTATTCTCAGTTGACCAAATGGAAAGCTAACTCCTTATCTCAAGCAGGCAGGACCATTCTTATTCAATCTAATTTAGCAACGAAAGCTAATTATCAAATGCAAAGTTTTTCTTTGCCCCCTACAATTCTTTCTTCCCTTGATAAATGTTACAGAAATTTCTTTTGGAATAAAGCATCAGATACTAAATCACCGAATTTGATTGGGTGGGATAAGATCTGTAAACCTAAAAATTTTGGAGGATTGGGACTTAGGAAAGCTAAGACTAATAATACTGCCCTTCAGTTCAAGCTTCTTTGGAAGATTTTGGATTCTCCTGGTAATTTATGGGTTAATTTAGTTAAGAAAAAGTATTTAAAGGATGACGATTTGTTTTCTTATAGAGTCAAAGCTAATGTTTCTTGGCAATGGAGAAAACTGATGGGATTAAGAAGTTCTTTTAAGAAGGGGTTAAGATGGAATGTTGGAAATGGTGAGAACATTTCTTTTTGGCATGATAGGTGGGTCTTTAGCTATCCCATTGCGGATATATGCCCTGTTGTTAGTGGATCTGAAAGTATAAAAGTTAGTTACTTCATCAATCAGGATCGTCAATGGGATAAATCTCTTCTTATGCAGTTTATTCCTCTAGATATATCTAATATAGTATCTAATTTATTTATTCCTAGTAACCAGCTATCTGACAAAATGTTTTGGGGCCTCTCCCCTGATGGAAATTATTCTGTTAAGTCAGGTGTTGAGCTTATTCAAGGTCTAAACTCTCAGCCATCTGAGCCTACAGTTTTTCATTGGATTTGGAAATTAAAAGTTCCACCAAAAATTAAATTTTTTATTTGGAAAATTTGCCAAAACGGTCTTCCTACAAAGAAAAGGTTGGAACTAAGCCATGTTTTTCTTCCTATGGAGTGTGTCTTTTGTAATTATCACTCTGAGGATTCCTCTCATCTCTTTTCTAGCTGTCCTTTTGTTATAGATGTGTTTGAGGATCTCAATAGTCATATGAACTGGAGTGCTCCTCCTGTTATTGTGAATGACCTTCCCTTTGTAGATCATTTGCTAAATTTGAAATCTTGTTTCTCGATAGATCAAATTGAGATATTTGCTATAACTTGGTGGTTTATTTGGTATAACCGCAATGGGGTGATCTTTCGTCAGGAAAATTGTTCTCCAGTTAAAGTTAGTGCGATGATTAGAGCTTATGTGCTTAAGGTTAGGATTTATGAAGCCACAGTTGATGAAATTGATACTCAATTCTCGCTACAATCTATTCAGAAGAGTGGTGTTTCTTCTGGTAAGTCTAAGATTCGGGATCAAGTTAGTTGGTGTCCTCCTCCTTCGAATTATTATAAAGTTAATTTTGATGGTTCTAAACTCTCAAATGGTCAAGCCTCTTTTGGATTTGTTATTCGTGATTCAGAAGGGAAAGTTTTATTATGTGGTGCTGGTGCTTTATATTCGTCGTCTTCTATTCTTGTTGCTGAAGCTAGGGGTTTAAGAGAAGGTATTAGAGGGGCTATTTCTTTGGGAATTAGAAAACTTATTATTGAGGGTGATAATCTGGTTGTTATCAACTCTATTAGAAATATTTGGAAGATTCCTTGGACTATTAATGCTATTATATTTGATGCAGGTGAAGATTTGAAGCACTTTGAAGATGTCCAAATTCGTCATGCGTTTCGGGAGGCTAATGCTGCAGCGGATTGGATAGCTCATCGCGGTCACACGACGACTAACATTACTTATTGGTTTGATGTTCATGTTTTCCCTTTTACTGTAATCATCCGCAGGATCTTTAGGGATGGCGTCTTCCACGGATCCACCTTAGTTGTTTCTTTCCTTTCTAAAAAAAAATAAAAATAAATAAATAATAAGTTCAGATTAGATCAGATAAATTCAGATCAATTCAGATCAGATCAGATCAGTTCAGATCAGTAAATATAAGATGAACTAAACATAGCCTAAAGCCCTAAACCACTAAAAATGGCAGAAAGCCAGAAAGTGGTAGGCGTTTGAACTCTATCATGTCCAACTAACAGAGAGTGAAGAGAGAGAAAACAACAATAACAATGGCGCGAGCAGGAGTATCAGCTTCCCTGAAGCTTATCTCCCTGAAATTATCTTCTCAATCTCTCTCCTCCATTTCCGCAACAGTTTCCTTCAGCACCTTTCGCACTCCTTCCCAGAAGAGGAGAGAGAAAGAGAAGAAGCGAACTCCGAATTCCGCCATAGCATTAGCTTCAACTTCATCTTCGAATTCGAAGCTGAAATCGGCAGCTTTGGAAGTGGTGAAGAGGAGGACGAGGTCAGAGAAGGAATTCGATGAAGATTACATCAAGAAATATGGAGATGAAGAGAGTCATATTCCAGTAATGCTCGGTGAAATACTTGATGTTTTCCCTTCTTCTTCGTTTCGCCTTCGTTCTTTCGTCGATTGTACCCTAGGCGCCGCTGGTCACTCTTGCGCTGTCAGTTTTCTCGCTCTATTTTTTTTTTTGAATTGCAATGGTGGTATTACTTTTAAATTTGGTGTATGCTTTTTTCGAGAAATAATAAAGTTCGTAATTGAAATGTCACTTAATATACAGTCTTAGTAGACAGATATACATACAGTCTTAAGTTATTGAAATGCAATCAAAGATTTGAGATATTCTTAAGTTATTGAATATGCAATCGAAGATTTGAGATATTATTTTGTTCCATTTATCTCGAAGATGAACTGGTAACCACTTGCTTTTTCAGTGTCAAATTAGGACATTGAACGCTTATTTTTCTTTCGATTTTTTTGTTATGTGTTAGTGTTGTTTGACTAGTGTGTGTATATTGAAGATTGTGGACGTGTTTGGTTGATTTGCTCTGTGTTAATTGATTTTGTTTGCAAATTAATTCGAGAGTATGTGTTCAGTGTTCTTTGCACTTTACATGTTCCAGACCATATGGAAGGCTCAGGAGTATGTTGCGGTCTCTAGTACGAGTGCACATAATGTGATTACTGAGAGACATGATTTCTCTTGAGG
This sequence comes from Beta corolliflora, assembly GCA_947648045.1. Classification (NCBI taxonomy): domain Eukaryota; kingdom Viridiplantae; phylum Streptophyta; class Magnoliopsida; order Caryophyllales; family Amaranthaceae; genus Beta; species Beta corolliflora. The sequence goes on along the minus strand of CANSZD010003287.1, from coordinate 969,175 downwards.
GTATATAATAATACTTCTAGATGTCAACTAATAAAGCTGATTTGAAGAAATTCTAATAAGAGTTACAAAAAAATGGTTGGCTCGATGAGGACTACTGACAAGGGGAGGTGAGAAGTAGTATGTGAGTTTGCTGTACTATTAACAGCTTAATCTTTTCCTGCTTCACTTTAAGGACCTGAGTTTGGATTTAGGTACTTTAGCTAAGGGTGTTCATAAATATCCGATCCGGGCGATCCGATCCGTGACCCGGTCGATCCGATCCGTGATCCGGTCGATCGGATCCGATTTTTCGGATATCCGATCCGTTTTTTATTTTTCGGATATTTCGGATCGGATACCGATCGTTTTTTTTATTTTCGGATATCCGAAAATATCCGAAACATGGAAAATTTTCGAGTTTTTCCGGATATTTCGGATATCCGATCCGAAATATCCGTTTTCAAGGCCGGATATCCGAAATATTCGTTTTCAAGGTCGGATATCCGAAATTTCGGATCGGATCGGATATTAACTACGGTTCACTCGAGGATTAAGGTTGAGTCATGCATTATGTCGGGTCCATTTTGGAGTCAAGTATGGTCGAGCTTGTTTCCAATACTTCTATAATTAAATGAATTCGGGATCAGAATTGGGCGCCATTTTGGTTTTTTGGACAGGATATACCACTTAACTTTTTCCTGCTTCACTTTAAGGACCTTTGTTAAGATTTAGGTAATTAGAGGGTCAAGGTCTAGTCAGGCCTTCTGTTTGGGTCCATTCGAGAGTCAGGTATGGTTTAGCACTTGAGCTTGTGTCCAATATAATGCTATTATTAATTCTGGGCTCAGAATAGGGCTAGGTTTTGGTTTAAGGACAGAATCATATATGATTAGGACAAGTGTAGCAGGTGCGTAGCCATACTGTTCCAGCTCTGCAGCATGATATAAAAGTTGTACTGATGCTATCCAACTTCTTACTCTGTCTGTCCATGTGAGGCTATCTCCAGTGATGAATGCAACTATGTAAAATTTCGGATATTCACTTCCTAGAAGAGCTGCATGTAGTATCAACTTGTTGACATTTTTAATGTTATGATCAAGCTAAGTATGCAACCTGGTAGAGTGTTGAAGTTCCATCTCTAATGATGCTTTTACTTAGTAGAAGTATCACTGTATCAGTCTCTTACTAAATGTCATCTGTACTGGGAGATTATGGTTATGTTCACCTCTTTCTGTTTCCTTTTATTTCCTTACTCTCCATGAAGTTTCTTGGGCAAACTTTAGGTATTTATGAGAAGTTTCAGAATAGCTTCTTCACCTCAAGCAACAGTTTGGATAATCTAAGGTCAATTGGTGAGTGTATACTATATGAAGCTAGGCGGTAGGTAGAAGAGAAGAATTTACCTGATCAAATGATTATTGAAACACAAGATTCTCTTGATCATGTAGTTGGTATTTTACTTCAATTTTTTCTAATTGCTGATCTAGTAAGATACCCAGTCAAGTATTAGGAAAATCAAGTAGGTTGTTTGAGGACTATCAAGTATCAACAATGTAAGTTCAAGAGTTTTGCATAGAATAATTGTATCATCAATCTATGGTGCATGGGCTTCCTATTTCACTTCTAGTGCCTGAGCGATTTAGTTCATTTTTTTGGTTTGATTAGGACCTGATGCTTGGGTTTAATCAGGTATGCAGGTTGGCATTTATTCGAGAGTATTGAAATTTTACGTATATAATTTAATAATTTTCGGTTTAAAGTCGAGCTTTTGGTGCGGAACAGGTCATTATATTCCAGCTATAGCGCTATTGGACATGGGTAGGAGTTTTTGACTGATGCTATTCTACATCTTGAACTCTATGTTTTTGCCTTGTGAAGTAAGCTATAGTTGTAATGCAACTTATGCAAGTATGTAATCATTTGCTGTTCAGTGAAGACGTTTCTTCCAAGTAGAGTAGTATGTACCTTGTATTGTTCACATGTTTCAAGTTAATGTCATATAGTTTGCCCCTATATATTGCCGAATTACCAATTTAGTGGTTGAGCCTCAGTTGACTTCGAAGTTACTTAGAAAATGTCACTCCTTTCTCTGATACTGATTTTTTGCAATGCAACCTACAGATAATTCAAGCTCATCCTGAACTGCAAACATATATTGGATTAGATGTTGATCCTGTAGCCCATGAGAAGGCTCAATTTCGAATCAGCAGTGTGCTGAGCAGCAAGCCTTCTTGTTCAAATATCGATTTGAAAGCTCATATGCTTTTGAGGAATTTTAAAGAAATTAAACAAGTCATTGGTCAGGTTGATGAGAAGCTCGTATTGTCTGGAGTTGATGGGATTTTGATGGACTTGGGAATGTCTTCCATGCAGGTAAGTTAACACACTGCAATATTAAATTGCAACTACTAATAGTGTGTATGCACATCCTTTTTTCCTTCTGTTTACAAGTTTAAGTATCTTTGCTGAGTCTACACCTATACGGTAATATGAATCTAGTATTAATGGATTAGCTAAAATGTCTAAGCTATCATGGCTTCTGACTTTCCTTGTAAAGTAGAATACCGTACTCAACAGTATACTCTGAGTGTACATAGACCCTACGAATTCGATATTTCTTAGAGGTGGCCCATGCTAGAAATGATTGAATTGCATGGGTGAAAATGAAACTAAGGCCTCTCTTTTACTGTTATTACATTTTGATCTACTTTCTCTCAAGGCCTTTTTTTTTCAATTTAGGGATCCAATCTTATGCATGTCTTAGTCAATGTGAACTCTAAAGGTTATTAAAAGGTGATTCCGGACGTGAATTCTTTTTGAATCAGTTTCTTGGAATTGAGTGAAAGGAATCATTTAGGATTGGTCATTCCTCTTGAAAGTATCGATCGTCTAAATCTGGTAGCCTTTTTAATCATAATATATTGGCTCGCAATAGACCTTCCGTTTTCTTTTGATTATTCCATTTTTTTTAAGGTCAAACTTTGTGAACTATAACTGCGTTTTTCTACTACTCTATGTAAAAATTAGTTGCTCCTGGGATAACCTTTTAGTTAATGCAATTACGCCTACCGTAGTTTGTACGCCCATGATAAGAGGAAAAGTCTATTTGTGTTGCATGCTTGCATGTACTCCACTTTGAAAGGTCACCAGATATGTATTCCACTTTTAAACTAGTTGTTAGCGAAGATGAAGTCATGACTGCAAAATTAAAATGATTACTTCTCCTTTAATCTTTTTTAATATGCCAAACCCCCCGTGAATACTTTCAAACCATTTTGACCTTCCCCTACATTTCATTTAGATCTCCACCGATAATATTTTCTGTGAGGGATACCTTGAACGGTTTAACCACCTCATCTAAAGCCTTCAAAAACTGACGTGAAAAATCTTCTTCTACATTGACTTGAGGGCTAAACACTAACAGTATGTATAATCTCTCTATTGCATAGGATCTTCAGTCTCATAATCCTATCACCCTTCCTGTATAGTATATTCCTTAACTACATCGTTTATTAGCTTATCGTCTATAACAATACCAATTACATTCCCACTCTTATCTTGTCCTGAATATTACAACTTATAAGCCCAAGGCCTAATAATTCAAACTCACAAGGCCTAATAATTCTAACTCATTCTCCTTCCCTTTGGGTCTCTTGAAGACATACTTCCTCTCTTTTTTTTTTTTTCGGATGCAACATTTGCCTTTTTGGTGAGTGGATTAAAATAATCAAATGTTGCATCTAAAAAAAACAGAGGTAGTATTATGTTTACGTTTCTTCTCTTCATCAATTTTTACCACCTCTACTCACTTTCATGTAAGAGATTCAAAATCCTATATGCATCTTAGTCCAAATGTACTTCCCTAGTCTCCCTTGCCTATGACCTAGACTTAGAAGCCCTTGCTCATCTTTCACCACCCTTGCATACTTATCATCACACCTGGGTCTAGGAAGTACAGTGCTTCGCTGTGAGGCAACGCCCCCACGAAAATATCCTAATGGCTCAAGCTCATGGATGTGATTGAGTTTCACGCTGGTGCCAGCTATTGCAGCCCTCCTCTATCCGGGCTTAGGACTAGTACTCAGGCTGTGTTTAATTTAACATATGCAATACTTTTTTTATTATATAAATTATTTGTCTTCTGCTACTATGTATAATAAAATATACTTATGCTCTTATGTATCATATTATATATCAATGAATCCTACTGCTATCGAGAAATTCTACTGATTCCCAACATCTTTAATCAACTATCTGTTGGTCGAATCTGCTAATACAATTTGTGATGTATGATAACCAAACAGGGCCTTAATTGATATGCATTTATGAGTGTTTGTGATCGATAAAATGCATCAACCTATTTATCTTAGCAGAAAGCGTTTCCCAACTGAAAACGTAATTGAAATCCTATATTGATTCATTATCTGTAAATCACATGATGGAAGTCCCAACATTGAATCTGAACTGTTATATGCTTACTCTGCATCGGGCTTTTGATCCCATGTGTGCTTTGCCACAAACTTAAAATGATGATATGTTTGTATATTTTATATGCCTTTATTGAGATGTCCTTCTTTTGGAGAAATTTTATGAGCTGGGGACTCACAAATGCACTTTTCAGGTTGATGATGCTGGAAGAGGATTCAGCATGCTTAACAATGGGCCATTAGATATGCGAATGGATCCTAAGGTATGATTGTATGAGCATGATTATGACCTTTTTACTCTGTTGGTTGTAATAATTGTAGCAGAGCTTATGACTCCATAAATAGAATCAAGTTTTCAGTTTATGAATTTTGACGTTGTCATATCTAGTATATTAAGCCTTAGTATTTTTCTCTTTTCATGTTTGTAGCACCATCACCACCATACGTAAACTTGCCACTTACATGATTTGAGGTGGACAGTTGAAGATGTATGCCATTATTTGGTGAAATCTAGCAGATTGCCGTTTCCTTCAACAATTTTTTGGTACATTTTTGCTTACGTAATAATCATAGACCTCATGCAACACCGGAAGGGCTTAAGCCTAAGTTATAAGAAGCTTTGGGTTAACGGACTAATATTATGCATTAAAAGCAATTATTGTTGATTGAAAAGGTATTAGGAAGATAATCTGAACAATTTGTTGTGACTGAAAAGCAAGGGGTTGTATTGCCCTGATACAGGACTTGCAATTGCTTGACATATGAATCAAGTCAATCGACACAGTTTTTGACTGTGCTTGGTTGTGTGCAAGATTAGTTTTTTTCTTTGCGAAGGTGGACAAAGAGGCTGAAAAAAAAATGGAAGCAGATAGCGTCTATGTGTGGTGGCATGTTTTGTTGGGTTGCTGCTTTTGTAAAGCCCTTTTAATAATGAATGCAGGATGTACTTATTATGTGATTAACTGAATGGAACAGGTCTTTGACAGGGTACTTTGAAAGCAGAGGATATACTCAATTCTTGGCCACCGACTGAAGTTGGGAGAATCCTTCTGGAGTATGGAGAAGAAAGTAACTGGTATTCCCTTCAGAACAAGATTGTCAAGGCTCGTCTAGGTGGTGGGTTTCATTCAACCGGCGATTTGGTGAATCTTATTCGCGGTACAAATTCTAGAATAAAAGGTACGTTATTTATAGCGCTAGATGTCTATCGCAAGAGATGAAAGCTTTTTTGTATACCAATCCTGAATAAGATATATTTGGACTTCAAGAAATCATTGGTCATAATTTTCCGGGAAAACCGGTTTATAGCACTGTTCATAGATTTTGTTCTTATATCTGCGTTTGGGGATCATTACTTTATCTACTTTTTCATGGATGCCTCTATGATTTATTGATTTGGTTTTACTGGCCAGTGAATTCAAGTTTAAGGATTTATATTGCAAGCTAAAACTACTGTGAGAAATTATGAACATGTGCTTGAAGAACTGAATACTTGAAATATGATCTTAAACAGGCGGTAGGCAGGGTTGGATAAAGACTGCTACCCGAGTTTTCCAAGCGCTGAGGATAGCAGTTAATGATGAACTCAAAACTCTGGAAAATTCTCTTTACTCTTGCTTTGACTGCCTCAGCCCTGGTGGCAGGCTCGCAGTCATTTCCTTCCACAGTCTAGAAGACAGGATTGTAAAACAGACTTTCCTCAACATCATCAATAACATTCACAGGAAAGGAGACAAAATCGAAGAAGAGGGAGGATATGGAACTGAGCCAAGAGAGTATAACTTTTACCCCTCGGAAAAGGAAGCTTGGATTAAACAAGTTGTAAAAGGTTCTGCTGGGGTAATTCTCACTAAGAGACCTATAACAGCATCTACTGAGGAAGAGAAATTAAATTCCAGGTGTAGGAGTGCTAAACTCAGAGTAATCCAGAAATTTTAAGGTATTAGTTAATTTAAGTCAATTGGCAGGCGAGTTTTAGTAGAGCTATCAGCTGTAGTGAATAGTATTCAGGACAATAGAACAGCTTTTCCTTTAACATTATGAAATTGACTTCTATAAAGTCGCACCAAGTCCTCATTTCTTAGTTCTTATTTGTTGTGGTATGACTAGTGAATGTGTCATCTTTTAAAATCTAATGGAAAAATCACCTCTTTGTCTTTGATATTGTGGATAAGAGTATACTAACTAGCAAGACAAGATCTATTGTGAGGACTGCATATTTGCTCCAAAGATATATGGAGTGTACTGTTCCACATTTTGCAGACTTTGGGAGTTTGGGCTTTTCCGTACGACTATTCTGGTAAGGTCTTGTGGCTGCTCGTGATCAGCAAGCAGGCGCAGCACCTCTAGTGTTCACTTGTGCGTACATACGCCCAGGTGGCTTGTACAGGTATGTGTTGTGCACACGCTACCAGAAAGCTGCTGGAGGGTCTACCTTGGGCCCATATGCCAGAAAGCTGCCTAGGGGTCTGCCTTCCATCAGGTATACTTGGGTGTACGATAGAATTTGTTAATCAGCAGATCAACTCACTGACACAGGCAAGGCGGCGACAATTATGAGTTCATGACTACTTGCAAAACCATTGAACGGTCAAATCAACCCACATGCAAAAAACAGAACAAATGTACAGCCACCCACCAGACTGTTGCTTATGGTAGTGTATTTTGGTTTTACTCCTGTTTTGTTTTTAAATTCGCGTGATTTTTTGACTAAATCAGCAGGGAATAATAGTGGGTAGGTGCTTTGCGATTGGGATTATGTTTCTTATCTCCCATCCTTTGTCACAGATTATGCCTTATTTATTTTTATTTTTTTAAAAATGAGTATTCTGCAAAGGTTATAACTTATGAAAGTCAAACTTGTTTCAGCTGTAAATTTAAGGTAGTAGACTGCCTTGAAGTCTCACTCTGGAACCAAAACAAAGGCAATAATTCATATTTGTTTGGTTGGTCAAAATCTATGAAATATTGAGTTTCTTGCAAAAACTTACTATAGAACTGGAAAGTTGCTTACTTAGGGGGCCTTGGTATGTGCTATTGAGAATATGGTTCTCTTTCACATCAACTCCTGATGAGTGATGAAGTTTATTATATAAGTTAGCATCCTTGGGATCGATAGTTTACTAAAATAAAAGTTTGATTTCAAAACTGAACATTTTTTGGAATTTTTATATTTTGGATCTAACACTGAAAATTATATAAATTTATGTAAGAAGCTGTTATACAAACAGCCTAAGGTTTTATGAAATTTGGTCAACCACGTAAATTTTTGGTAAATACTTTTTCCTTTCAAACTTCAAATTATTCTGCACTTACGTGTAATTTTACACTCTATTTCCTTTTCTAATTATATGCCCAAACGGATGAGAATGCATTTGCTAAACTTTACTTGGCAAAATAGACTTGGGCCAAAATAATCTTATATAGTCTGTATACAGTATACACTTAAATTGTACTCAAATGGAGTATTGGATAACCGTCTACTTTGATTTTTGACCCAACTCAAATATATACTTTATGACTAAAGTTATTACTTCTTTTTTATAACTACCAAATTGTTGACTCATATATGACCGGATTCGATATGACTCATCAATCCCATCTGAATTGATCTTTAACCAAATGGGGGCCAAACAATCCCTTTGTGATCTCTAAACTCTGGCTAGGATAATATTACCATATACTAAAATGTTTATCCCATAATGTGGACCCAAAAGTTGATACATAGATAATTAGATCAAGGAGGATGTGTTTTGATCCAGTTCCCAATTCCTTGAATAATGCCTAATGGCAAGTATAAGTACTTTTCCGACACAGTCGCTGTCCCATAATGTATCTCCGTGTTACATCTTACTTTTCCTCCTCACTCATAAATCATAATCAACATTCTTAAAATTAAAAACTACTTACTATACATATACTAGTCTACCACTTTTTAAGTATTGACCAAAAGAGTACAGCAAAAGAGAAAAAAAAAACACCCATTTAATATAATCATACATCTTAGTATATGCTTGAAGTTGCTTACTTTTTCATAAATTCCTTAATTTTCTCTCTAAAAAATGAAGCCAGAAAATGAAGAAGAAGCAGCAACATCAAGGGAAGTTGTTGCTGTTGCTGCTTCTGTTTCTGCAACTGCAACAACTGTTGTTGCAAGCAGAAGTGGAAGATCAAAAGCCCCATCTAATTTCATAGGCAGACATCGTTTACAAGCTGCAATTTCTCATCTTGAACAACAAATCCGAATGATTCAGGTTTGTTTTTCCATTTTCTCTTTAATGGGTTTTCTGTTATCTATTATTTCTGCTTAATTCAATAATAATGTTTTTTTTATCTTTTTTATTTTATTTTATTTTATTTTCTGAGTCTTTTTTGTGGGTTATTAGGATGAATTAGATGAGCTTGATTCCATTGGTGGACCTTCTACAGTTTGCGATGAGTAAGTAATTCCTCAGTATTTTAATTGTAATTTGCCTATCTTATGATTGTATGATATTGAATACTTCATTTTGGCAACGGTATGGGTACTGGCCTACTGCCTCCTGGGTAGGTATGAATTCTCAAATAACTGAATAAGATCGTCTTACCGTGATTTATGGTAAGATAAGGGTAATTTTTTACCTTAAAGAGGTCAATTTTATCCCTTCTAACTTAAAAAGTGACCCTTATAATGCACAAAGTCACCCTATTTACTAGTATTTAGGTAAAAAAATAATAAGTTGGTCTGACACTACATTATTGTATGACAGACTTACACAAGAATTAGTAATGGGTAGGTATACTTATTGGGGATATTGGCAAATGGCAGTTGTGATTTTTTCTATTGACTTTGCTCTAGTTCTATTTGGTTTAAAGTAATTAGAATTAGAATTTTATGTTTTGATGAAAAATTCATTGATTTGATGGATAAGTTTATTTGGAGCAAATTAGTTTTCTCATACTATTAATATACTCTCTATGACCTATATTAGTAGTTATGTTTAGTTTTTTATAGTAACAAATGCATCACTTTGATTATTAATATCTTTGATTACAAATTAATAAAGTTGGTAAACTTTGATATATTGACATTTTACATTGGGATAAATCTAATAAGAGTTATTTCAAGATATTTTAATATTTATATTGATAATAGTTTATGGTCAAATTTTTGTAAGTTTGACCCAAAAAGTCAATTTCGGGAATTCTTGGGCAAGGATCAATAAATTAATGTAAGGATTTAAAAGTTATCTCTAAGAATCATACGGAATTAGCCTCTAGAATAAAATAGTTACCCTAGTTTATAATAATCAATTATTGTAAGTTCACCTCATGTAAAAGTTAGTTTATCCTCTATTATACCAATTGTATTATCTCATGTCCACTTCATGCTCGTAGCTCTTTCCTTACCCGAAATCGTGCAACTAGTTTGTAATAATTTCTAGTATAAAGTTTCAAGAAAATCAATTTTATTCAAGTAATTAATTTTCTAATATGTTAAAACAGGTTGATTTCAGGAATTGAATCAGTTCCGGACCCTCTTCTTCAAATGTAAGAATAAGAACCCATCTAATTATTGTTTATTATACCATAATTATCATTATTTCTTGGATTAGTAATGATGGCAAACCTTTTACTTGTGGGATGGATGATGTGTACAGGACAAGAGGGCCAATAGATGTAAACTGGGAAAGGTGGTTTGGGGGAGGCGGCAGCTCAAGGAGTCACAGGCGTTGGATCTGATTTTATTGAGCAAAGACCGTACCAAGAACCGACAAACACAAACTGTTTCCAAGTCACAAATTCATGTAGTAAATTTATTTATTTTTGGTTATGGTTAGCTAAAGTTAAAAATTTGTCAGGTCAGTCCTTTTCGTTTGTGGAACAAAAAAAAATTCAGTGTACACATTATTAACCTTGTTTAGCTATACAAGCTAACTTAGTAAAGCACACAAGTTTGCGATTTTTAACCTAGATTAACCTGACTCAAAGAGCCCAAAATCTTGTAAAAGTTGTGTTGAAAATGAGTGACAAGAAAAGTAACAGTGTTCGCGGTAAAAAGAATAGTCTATGAAATTTATAGGTGCAAGATTATAAGTGAATATGGAGTCCTAAGTCAGAAATTGATGTAAACGCATGAAAGCAAAAACTTCACTTGGAAAAAAATATGGATAAGCCCATTAGTACTATCCAACTCGTGACTTCATCCGAGGCCAATCTTTGCGGCTATCACTATGAGCTTGGAATATGGGACACATACCTTCTAGCGACATAGTCAATCTTGCAACGAGTTCAATTGACGTTCCAATTGCAACTTAACTTTATACGCTTATTGCGTTCTGATTTGTGAATGTTTCAATTGTAATTTAAACTTTTATGCTTATTTTGTCATGACTTTTTAATGTTACAATTGTAATTAAATTTTTCTACACTTATTGAGTTATTGTGTTTTGACATGTGAATGAGTGAATAATTTAAACTTAAGTTATGTTTCATGTGTTGTCGTATTAGTACTAAATTATTTCCTACCAAATCACAACAATGGAAAACAAAATTAGAAGTTCTATATTCTAACTGGGAGATGATTTTTTATTGATGCAAGATTTCAAGAAAGATCTTTATCTCATATATTAGTCAGCATTTATGATCAAAATTTTCTACATTTAACCTCAACAATCTGTTTTTCAATAAACACATAACATATGCCATATTAGTAAGCTTAGCCCCATATGTGATCATTGGAGTGTATAGAGGAGGGAGGATTAGCGTTCGTTCTTTTCCATATCTAAAAGTAAAGGAGAGAGAAGTGATTATAAGAGAGGTTATTGGTAATGATGTTAGGATTAGGGCATGTGTGTTTTATCAATAACCTTTTACCTAAATTTGCTTATATTTTCTCTAACTACATTGTATTCAGACAAGGAGTGACATGTGTATTAAGGAGTTACTATTTAGACTTAGTATAGATTTGAGTTTTTTTCTTTTACATAGTGATTTACTAGCCCGTGCATTGTGCTCCCACAATATAAGATAGAACATTTACGAAAACGAACACTGTTGAAGTGGAACATTACTATAATTCACTTGTGAAAACGGACATTTCACTATTGAAGTGGAACATTATAAGAATTCACTTACGAAAACGAACATTTTACTGTTGAAATGATTTTTACAAGGGAAATAAGCCTAATACTATATAAACATAGACAAAGGTACAAGGAACAAGTGAAAAAACATTTTTAAATTTAAACATCAAACTTATACTATACATTTTTGTTTCTTCAATTCAAACAAGTATGACTCACCTTTTTTTTGTTTCATTATATTCAATTAAATGTTCAAATATATAAATGTAACATGTACTAAATAGGACTAAAAAGTTCTAAATATGAGACTTAAATAGAACATTTGCTCATCGAGAACATAACCCATTTTCATTGAAGATTAGGCTTAAAAACGAACATTTACTTGAATAGAACATTTTCTCATCAAATATAGAACATATTTTCACAATAGAGAGAACATATTTTTTACTGACATATAAGCTTTAAACGAACATTTGTTGAAATTGAACATTTGCTTATTGAAAATAGAACAATTTTCATGGAAAATGAAACTTATTTTTCACTGAAAAATAAGCTTCAAACGAACATTTGTTGAAATAGAACATTTGTTGATCGAAAATAGAACAATTTTCACCGAAAATATAATATATTTTATGCTGAAAAATATGCTTAAAACGAACATTTGTTGAAACTAACATTTGTTCATAAAAAATGGAACAAATATACAGAGTGCACCAAGTGCACCTTGCTCCTGGGAGCACAGTAAAAGTTTCAGGGATTTACACACAATTCATAGATCTCTTTGATAATCCGTGGATTGTGCTCCAAGGAGCACAATGAGAATTGTGCTCCCACAATGCAAAATAGAACATTTACGAAAACAAAAATAAATATTTTACTATTTGAAGTGCAAGATTACAAGAATTCACTTACGAAAACGAACATTTTACTGTTGAAGTGGAACATTACAAGAGTTCACTTACGAAAACGAACATTAGACTGTTGAAGTGGAAAATTACCAAAATTCAATTACGAAAATGAATATTTTACTGTTGAAGTGGAACATTACCAGAATTCAATTACTTAAATAGATCATTTGCTCATCTACCATAGAACATATTTTCACGCAAATTAGAACATATATATTTTTTGCTGAAAAAAAAGCTGTTAACGAACATTTTTTAAAATAGAATATTTGCTTATCGAAAATAAAACAATTTTCACGGAAAATAGAACATAATTTTATGCTGAAAAATAAGCTTAAAAAGAACATCTATTGAAATTGAACGTTTGCTTATAGAAAATAGAACATTTTTTTACAAAAAATAGAACATATTTTTTTGCTGAAAAATATGCTTAAAACGAACATTTGTTGAAATAAAACATTTGCTTATTGAAAATAGAACAATTTTCATAGAAAATAGAACATATTTTTTCGCTTCCCACAATGCGAAATAAAACATTTACGAAAACAAAAATGAACATTTTACTGTTTGAAATGCAAGATTAAAAGAATTCACTTACGAAAACAAACATTTTACAGTTGAAGTGGAACATTACAAGAGTTCACTTACGAAAACGAACATTAGACTGTTGAAGTGGAACATTACCAAAATTCAATTACGAAAATGAATATTTTACTGTTGAAGTGGAACATTACCAAAATTCAATTACTTAAATAGATCATTTGCTCATCTACCATTGAACATATTTTCACGCAAAATAGAACATATATATTCTTTGCTGAAAAATAAGCTGTAAACGAACATTTTTTAAAATAGAACATTTGCTTATCGAAAATAAAACAATTTCACGAAAAATAGAACATAATTGTCTGCTGAAAAATAAGCTTAAAAAGAACATCTATTGAAATTGAACGTTTGCTTATTGAAAATTGAACAATTTTTACAAAAAATAGAACATATTTTTTTGCTGAAAAATATGCTTAAAACGAACATTTGTTGAAATAAAACATTTGCTTATTGAAAATAGAACAATTTTCACAGAAAATAGAACATATTTTTTCGCTTCCCACAATGCAAAATAGAACATTTACGAAAACAAAATTGAACATTTTACTATTTGAAGTGCAAGATTACAAGAATTCACTTACGAAAACGAACATTTTACAGTTGAAGTGGAACATTACAAGAGTTCACTTACGAAAACGAACATTAGAACATTACCAAATTTAATTTACGAAAATGAATATTTTACTGTTGAAGTGGAACATTACCAGAATTCAATTACTTAAATAGATCATTTGCTCATCTACCATAGAACATATTTTCACGCAAATTAAAACATATATATTTTTTGTGAAAAAAAAATTGTTAACGAACATTTTTTAAAATAGAAAATTTCTTATCGAAAATAAAACAATTTTCACGGAAAATAGAACACAATTTTATGCTGAAAAATAAGCTTAAAAAGAACATTTATTGAAATTGAACGTTTCCTTATTGAAAATAGAACATATTTTTTTACTGAAAAATATGCTTAAAACGAACATTTGTTGAAATAACACATTTGCTTATTGAAAATAGAACAATTTTCCCAGAAAACAGAACATATTTTTTCGCTTCCCACAATGCAAAATAGAACATTTACGAAAACAAAAATGAACATTTTACTGTTTGAAGTGCAAGATTACAAGAATTCACTTACGAAAACGAACATTTTACAGTTGAAGTGGAACATTACAAGAGTTCACTTACGAAAACAAATATTAGACAGTTGAAGTAGAACATTACCAAAATTCAAATACGAAAATGAATATTTTACTGTTGAATGGAACATTACCAGAATTCAATTACTTAAATAGATCATTTGCTCATCTACCATAGAACATATTTTCACGCAAATTAGAACATATATAGTTCTTGCTGAAAAAAAAGTTGTTAACGAACATTTTTTAAAATAGAATATTTGCTTATCGAAAATAAAACAATTTTCACGGAAAATAGAACATAATTTTATGCTGAAAAATAAGCTTAAAAAGAACATTTATTGAAATTGAACGTTTGCTTATTGAAAATAGAACATTTTTTTACAAAAAAATAGAACATATTTTTTTGCTAAAAAATATGCTTAAAACGAACATTTGTTGAAATAAAACATTTGCTTATTGAAAATAGAATAATTTTCACAGAAAATAGAACATATTTTTTCGCTTCCCACAATGCGAAATAAAACATTTACGAAAACAAAAATGAACATTTTACTGTTTGAAGTGCAAGATTACAAGAATTCACTTACGAAAACGAACATTTTACAGTTGAAGTGGAACATTACAAGAGTTCACTTACGAAAACGAACATTAGACTGTTGAAGTGGAACATTACCAAAATTCAATTACAAAAATGAATATTTTACTGTTGAAGTGAAACATTACCAAAATTCAATTACTTAAATAGATCATTTGCTCATCTACCATTGAACATATTTTCACGCAAAATAGAACATATATATTTTTTGCTGAAAAATAAGCTGTAAACGAACATTTTTTAAAATAGAACATTTGCTTATCGAAAATAAAACAATTTCACGGAAAATAGAACATAATTGTCTGCTGAAAAATAAGCTTAAAAAGAACATCTATTGAAATTGAACGTTTGCTTATTGAAAATTGAACAATTTTTACAAAAAATAGAACATGTTTTTTTGCTAAAAAATATGCTTAAAACGAACATTTGATAAAATAAAACATTTGCTTATAGAAAATAGAACAATTTTCCCAGAAAACAGAACATATTTTTTCGCTTCCCACAATGCAAAATAGAACATTTACGAAAACAAAAATGAACATTTTACTGTTTAAAGTGCAAGATTACAAGAATTCACTTACGAAAACGAACATTTTACAGTTGAAGTGGAACATTACAAGATTTCACTTACGAAAACGAACATTAGACTGTTGAAGTGGAACATTACCAATTTTAATTTACGAAAATGAATATTTTACTGTTGAAGTGGAACATTACCAGAATTCAATTACTTAGATAGATCATTTGCTCATCTACCATAGAACATATTTTCACGCAAATTAGAACATATATATTTTTTGCTGAAAAAAAATTTGTTAACGAACATTTTTTAAAATAGAAAATTTCTTATCGAAAATAAAACAATTTTCACGGAAAATAGAACACAATTTTATGCTGAAAAATAAGCTTAAAAAGAACATTTATTGAAATTGAACGTTTGCTTATTGAAAATAGAACATATTTTTTTGCTGAAAAATATGCTTAAAACGAACATTTGTTGAAATAAAACAATTACTTATTGAAAATAGAACAATTTTCCCAGAAAACAGAACATATTTTTTCGCTTCCCACAATGCAAAATAGAACATTTACGAAAACAAAAATGAACATTTTACTATTTGAAGTGGAACATTACAAGAATTCACTTACGAAAACGAACATTTTACTGTTGAAGTGGAACATTACAAGAGTTCACTTACGAAAACGAACATTAGACTGTTGAAGTGGAACATTACCAAAATTCAATTGCGGAAATGAATATATTTTACTGTTGAAATGAACATTACCAGAATTCAATTACTTAAATAGATCATTTGCTCATCTACCATAGAATATATTTTCACGCAAAATAAAACATATATATATTTTGCTGGAAAATAAGCTGTAAACGAACATTTTTTAAAATAGAACATTTGCTTATCGAAAATAAAATAATATCACGGAAAATAGAACATAATTTTATGCTGAAAAATAAGCTTAAAAAGAACATTTAATGAAATTGAACGTTTGCTTATTGAAAATTGAACAATTTTTACAAAAAATAGAACATATTTTATTATTGAAAAATATGCTTAAAACGAACATTTGTTGAAATAAAACATTTTCTTATTGAAAATAGAACAATTTTCACAGAAAATAGAACATATTTTTTCGCTTCCCACAATGCGAAATAAAACATTTACGAAAACAAAAATGAACATTTTACTGTTTGAAGTACAAGATTACAAGAATTCACTTACGAAAACGAACATTTTGCAGTTGAAGTGGAACATTACAAGAGTGCACTTACGAAAACGAACATTAGACTGTTGAAGTGGAACATTACAAAAATTCAATTACGAAAATGAATATTTTACTGTTGAAGTGGAACATTACCAAAATTCAATTACTTAAATAGATCATTTGCTCATCTACCATTGAACATATTTTCACGCAAAATAGAACATATATATTTTTTGCTGAAAAATAAGCTGTAAACGAACATTTTTTAAAATAGAACATTTGCTAATCGAAAATAAAACAATTTCACGGAAAATAGAACATAATTGTCTGCTGAAAAATAAGCTTAAAAAGAACATCTATTGCAATTGAACGTTTGCTTATTGAAAATTGAACAATTTTTACAAAAAATAGAACATATTTTTTTGCTGAAAAATATGCTTAAAACGAACATTTGTTGAAATAAAACATTTGCTAATTGAAAATAGAACAATTTTCACAGAAAATATAACATATTTTTTCGCTTCCCACAATGCAAAATAGAACATTTACGAAAACAAAAATGAACATTTTACTGTTTGAAGTGCAAGATTACAAGAATTCACTTACGAAAACGAACATTTTACAGTTGAAGTGGAACATTACAAGAGTTCACTTACGAAAACGAACATTAGACTGTTGAAGTGGAACATTACCAAAATTCAATTACGGAAATGAATATTTTACTGTTGAAATGAACATTACCAGAATTCAATTACTTAAATAGATCATTTGCTCATCTACCATAGAATATATTTTCACGCAAAATAGAACATATATATTTTTTGCTGAAAAATAAGCTGTAAACAAACATTTTTTAAAATAGAACATTTGCTTATCGAAAATAAAACAATTTCACGGAAAATAGAACATAAGTTTATGCTGAAAAATAAGCTTAAAAAGAATATTTATTGAAATTGAACGTTTGCTTATTGAAAATTGAACAATTTTTACAAAAAATAGAACATATTTTATTACTGAAAAATATGCTTAAAACGAACATTTGTTGAAATAAAACATTTGCTTATTGAAAATAGAACAATTTTCACAGAAAATAGAACATATTTTTTCGCTTCCCACAATGCGAAATAAAACATTTACGAAAACAAAAATGAACATTTTACTGTTTGAAGTGCAAGATTACAAGAATTCACTTACGAAAACGAACATTTTGCAGTTGAAGTGGAACATTACAAGAGTGCACTTACGAAAACGAACATTAGACTGTTGAAGTGGAACATTACAAAAATTCAATTACAAAAATGAATATTTTACTGTTGAAGTGGAACATTACCAAAATTCAATTACTTAAATAGATCATTTGTTCATCTACCATTGAACATATTTTCACGCAAAATAGAACATATATATTTTTTGCTGAAAAATAAGCTGTAAACGAACATTTTTTAAAATAGAACATTTGCTTATCGAAAATAAAACAATTTCACGGAAAATAGAACATAATTGTCTGCTGAAAAATAAGCTTAAAAAGAACATCTATTGAAATTGAACGTTTGCTTATTGAAAATTGAACAATTTTTACAAAAAATAGAACATATATTTTTTTTCTGAAAAATATGCTTAAAACGAACATTTGTTGAAATAAAACATTTGCTTATTGAAAATAGAACAATTTTCACAGAAAATAGAACATATTTTTTCGCTTCCCACAATGCAAAATAGAACATTTACGAAAACAAAAATGAACATTTTAATGTTTGAAGTGCAAGATTACAAGAATTCACTTACGAAAACGAACATTTTACAGTTGAATTGGAACATTACAAGAGTTCACTTACGAAAACGAACATTAGACTGTTGAAGTGGAACATTACCAAATTTAATTTACGAAAATGAATATTTTACTGTTGAAGTGAAACATTACCAGAATTCAATTACTTAAATAGATCATTTGCTCATCTACCATAGAACATATTTTCACGCAAATTAGAACATATATATTTTTTGCTGAAAAAAAAGTTGTTAACGAATATTTTTTAAAATAGAATATTTGCTTATCGAAAATAAAACAATTTTCACGGAAAATAGAACACAATTTTATGCTGAAAAATAAGCTTAAAAAGAACATTTATTGAAATTGAACGTTTGCTTATTGAAAATAAAACATTTTTTTACCAAAAATAGAACATATTTTTTTGCTGAAAAATATGCTTAAAACGAACATTTGTTGAAATAAAACATTTGCTTATTAAAAATAGAACAATTTTCCCAGAAAACAGAACATATTTTTTCGCTTCCCACAATGCAAAATAAAACATTTACGAAAACAAAAATGAACATTTTACTGTTTGAAGTGCAAGATTACAAGAATTCACTTACGAAAACGAACATTTTACTGTTGAAGTGGAACATTACAAGATTTCACTTACGAAAACGAACATTAGACTGTTGAAGTGGAACATTACCAAAATTCAATTACGGAAATGAATATTTTACTGTTGAAATGAACATTACCAGAATTCAATTACTTAAATAGATCATTTGCTCTTCTACCATAGAACATATTTTCACGCAAAATAGAACATATATATTTTTTGCTGAAAAATAAGCTGTAAACGAACATTTTTTAAAATAGAACATTTGCTTATCGAAAATAAAACAATTTCACGGAAAATAGAATATAATTTTCTGCTGAAAAATAAGCTTAAAAAGAACATTTATTGAAATTGAACATTTGCTTATTGAAAATTGAACAATTTTTACAAAAAATAGAACATATTTTTTTGCTGAAAAATATGCTTAAAACGAACATTTGTTGAAATAAAACATTTGCTTATTGAAAATTGAACAATTTTTACTGAAAATAGAACAATTTTTTTCGCTGAAAAATATACTTAAAACGAACATTCGTTGAAATAGAACATTTGCTCATAAAAAATGGAACAAATTTATTGTGTGCACCGTTCTCCTGGGAGCACACCAGAATTCATCTCTTTGAACACTTAAGAGTGCTAAGCAAACCGATTAGTGTATTCTATAAACTTTTAATAAATGCTCAGAATCCAAAGATAATTCCTAGTGCATATGTTTGAAATATTAAAGATTTTAACTATCGAATCATGAACATAGAAAGATTACGCATGCCTGAAATCCAAGTAAAAGGCTCGTGCAAGGAGATCTCTACATACCCAAACTAATAATTTAAGAAAAATAAAATCTCCCAAAAAGGGATGACATAGCACCCGTAATGGAAATTTTGATTTGAGAAGATCACAAAGCCTTTTCATTGAATAACGAGTGTGGCAAAAGTCCAAGTTCATAAGTCCATAAAGCTACTATTATACAGCTCCATTCAACCATGATTGGAGAAAACAACATAATACAATGAAATTCACACTGGTAACTAAATTCCGGATCGAAAGGGATTCTATGACGTCAAAATTGATCCCCTCAGCCTCTCTTCTCATATATCACAATCCAGAAGGCATGATCACCTTGTTCCCCTGCCGGAAGATTTGGGGAAGAGGGAAATCCCCCGAAAATTAAATGAAAGCAAAGCCGCGACATTAACCAAAATGCTAGACGACCTGAACCACCAAAAATATAAGGAAAGGGGAAAAAGGTCTTGCCATCAGCAACAAAGTCCAAAAAGAGGTAGGAGAAGATATATATCAAGGAGCATCAAAGTATGTAAATGAAAACTAAAGAGCTAAACTCTCATTCATCAGAACCTAAGGAAATACTGAATTGAGTTTCAACTAACACATTTTTGGTCCGTCAGCTTTTAATAAGGTTAGAGATGAAATATTCCCTCAAACTTCACGGATTTTGCACGTTGCTACACGGATCGCATACTAATATTTCGTGAAATAAAGAACCATTGACGATTAGCAATTGTTTCAGTAAATATAAGATTTAGTAAAAATATTTCGATAACTAGCAATTTTAGATCTATATATGTATAAACAGAAATAAACAAGGACATACCTTTTTTATAACATAGTCACATCAGGTATGCACTTAATAGTCCAAAGAGGTACCAAGCACGTATGGCTAACTAGGTAAGATCTACACACATTTACTAGAGGTTCGGGGTTCGAATCTTGTTAAGTGAGGGTTCTTGGGGATTGACACCCGGATTTGAACTGGGGAATAAGGATTTGGATTTGAGGTATGGTCAGGGTCCTCCTTACTAATTTATTTAAAAAAGGTCTAGGGAGGTACGATAGTGGATTCACCTTTAACACCATGAACAGGAGAGTCTAATCTACCCTTTAACAAGCACCACCGAAGTACTTTTTTTTACAGTCACATAACACAAGTACTTCATAGTCTAAAGAATATGTTAGCATATTGGAAAGAAGTACATGATGCTTCTCCACTAATTTTTTTTCATTAGAAGTGACTCCTCTTCAAATAGAACAATAAAACGACAACAAAGAAAACCAGTTAAAAGGAACTCCCAGCATATAGAGCAACAGCTCAATAAGGAACAAAGGACTGAATGTTATCATGGAACACCTGAATTTTCAGCATTGACAAGCCTAGTAGACCAGTAGATTCCTCACCTAGAAAAAGTCAAGGTAGGACATGCTCCTGGTAGGCTGGTACTATCAATAAACAAAATGTGGACTAGAGGCCGTCCCTCAGACCACTTGCGAAGTGGTGTTCGAAGTCAACAGTGTTCCACGAAACCCTTCTTCAGCTTGTCGAACTTCAAACTTCTGCTCCGAAAGTTCATCTGAGACTCAGAAAGATCAGACACTATAGTTTCATTCCCAAAAAATGTTTTATGCAAGAGCATAATGATCACAAAAACTATGCACATAAAGACTCACCAACTCACCACAACAAGATCATACTGAAATCTTGATCATCAACCAGATTTCACTTAACAGATCAATTGCAATACAGAATTTCAGTACTTGTATATAGAAAAGCTAGGACCTTCTTAATGCTATATATCACACACACAATGGATAGATATCATTGCCAAAAATGCTGACCAGGAAAAGAAAAAGTAAATAACAAAGAATTGATAACAAAGGAGATGGAAAATTATATATGTGCCTGCAACATAAGCAGCCCAGATATGGCATATAAAAATCCAGCTAATTAAGTCGTACCTGACTTTTAAGATTCTAATTCAACCCAAAGCCAAAGTAATTGCATGGAATTGCTTCAATTTCCACTCTAAGTCAAAAGCCGGAATTTGGTGAAACACTAATTTGTGAATCAGTAAAAGTTAGAAATCACCTGTCACAAGAGCTGTGAGCCTGTGACAGTGATCACCAAGTGGCCGCCACAGGTCATCAAAGGCGATCCTTAGTCACCCTTTATAAGTTAGCGATTTCTTCTCTTGGTTCTCTCTAACTCTCTTTGCGGCTACAACCTTTTTTTTTATTCCTTGTCTCTCTTTCATGTGTGGAAAGTGGAAACATATATGACCTTTCTTTTGATAATCGCTTTATTCATTTTTATTCCTTTTCCTACCTATACCCTAAGAATTACTCAAATTGGGGAATCTAGTATTCAAATTAGACTCTGCAAAATGAAATTTATGCTCTAATTGGGGGAATCTAGTACCTTAAAACAAGAAATGCTACCTGTTAGCATGGTGTTGAAGGTGAACACAAATCTTGTACCTTTAAACAAGAAACGCTACCTTAAATGTTAATTATAAGATATACTTTATACTCAAAAAAACATAATAATCATATATATATAAAGCTGCTATAACTAACTAGCTAAAAATTAGTTGCTGTAAGATTTCTAATTGGCATATATTTAGTCAGCCTATGAAATTAAGCTACTTGTTGCCAACTACTATATTTATAAAAATTAACTCCTTTAAAAGAACATTATTCAAAGAAAAATAATCTGACCAGAGGCTAAGTGCAACAGAAGCAGAACAGAAGAAGAAAAGGAGAGGAGAAGGTTAAGAAAACAGAAACAAGAAAAAAGAACACGTAACTACTACTCACTCTTGGGGAGTGAGGTAAAGGTCGGATAGAGAGAAGCAGAAGAGAGGATCGAAGAGAGAGAATGAAAGGAGAGCAAAATGAAGAGAGAGGAGAGAATGACTGACCTAGAAAGCTTGACCGGCGAGGAATGCCAGCAGATCTGGTGCGTAAACCATCAGATATTGATTGCTGGCCAACTGTCTTACCCAGTTATCAACAAGATAACAATTTCCCAAATGCTTCACAATTCGTGAATTAGGATTTTTCTCGAATTAGGGCTTTCAATTTGAGGTTAAAATGAAGTAAATTCATGCAATTATTGAGGGCTTTTGCTTGAATTTACATCTTAAGAGTTAATTTGATTATTTTTTTTCATGTTTAAAACTCAGATCTCTTTCTCTCGCTTCTTAACCAAAGGCGACCTGCGCAATGCGCCTTAGCAAAGGTGGCTTGAGGTGCGCACCTTGATGCGCCTATCGTGCCGCGCTGCGCCTGGCTTGTGGGATGCATTTTGGCTCGCGCCTCAACTCGTCTGGCGCCTAGGAACACCTTGGGAGCGCTTTTTAAAATTAAGACCCCAATCTATCAATACAAAGCAATCACGTAGGTTTGCTCCCTCTTTCTCTACTTGCAACAAGTCCTTTGAACTCAGTGAATTTCATGGATAGAAGGACAAGGAGATCGGTCTCTAGGTTTGGTAAAGTGGATTGCGTCCCAGCCTAACCCAGATCGCAAACGCCCTACGTTCTGGACATGCAAGTACGCAACCCACTTTGTATAATTCCTGGCAACAGGGTAATACCCATCTCATCAAGAATTTCCACTAGATAGCACTAAACCTAAAATAGTTTCACCCTCCTTCCTCTGGTCTCTGAATCTATTGGTGAACATTTACTCCCTAGATCCACTGTCAATAACTATGTTTACCAGCTTAGAGTGCTTTATATAATCTATAACTAACCTAAGAAAATTCCTTTCAACAGGAAAATATATAACTAACACAGAAGCAGTCAAACTAATATAACAGAGGGATTAAGACGAAGTAAAATATTACTTCAGCCAGAAAAAAGAGTTGGTGCATTAAAGTCACATATAGAAAGGACAAAGTGTTGAATTCACTCCCTCTCTGTAAGACCACAGATCATCAAAAATAACATTGACAATATGTAAATCTCCATATTTAAAGGCAATGAATAAAGATTACTTGCAGTCTAACGTCTAAATTCATGGTATACTGATCAGGAAGATGTCATTACCAGCTATGTCACGATATTCATGAATTTCTGAATCAGTCACCCATAGCAAGTCCCCTGGGAAAATATTGAAATCAGCCAGGGTATCAGACTCTCCGTCGATCACCCTGGATCCTTTGTGGAGTGTCTGGTTTTCTTTAACCACCTGCAGGTAATAGCCATTCTTATCAACACGTGTAGATATTATCCATCAAACAGCACGTGAAAAAATACAAAGGGATATAAAAGTCAAGGAGAAAGAACTGGCCACAACTAAATCTACATCGTGGCCCTTTTTTCAGTGCATTTGAAAGCTCTCTTTCACATATCACACTAAGGCCACCTTTTTTCAGTGCATTTGAAAGCTCTCTTTCACACATCACACTAAGGCCACAACTGATATATAATTCATTGACAACACAATAACATCAAGAGCACCAATAAAGGAATTGCTTAATTAATTCACACCACAGACAAAATTATCAGTGAGGCTGATTCACATTTTCTCTTCTTCCGAGCTGATTATGTCTTATCTTACTCCTATTTTACAGCACTTGGAAAACCAAACCCCCCCCCATATATAATATATATAAATATATGCAAATAAAAGCCACTGCAAAAGGATGAAGGAAAAATCCACAGCAGACACCAAAGAGATGAATTTATTTCTTGCTGTATCCCCAAGTCACAGCTTTAGCAGATAGAGCTCATCAGGAACTTTCAGCACCCTTCATTAGGTCAACTGCAGCAAAGAACACTGTGCATCCTCCAAAGCAAAAAACTTCATATTATTTCTACACATGGTGACAGCACTGCGCGTATAGGAGCAGGCACATCCATCCTTCAGACCTCGATCAAAATTTTAATCAAAAACCAGCTCCATACAGCCTGACTCTACTTCTTTGGATCCCCTACATGACCACAACAGCTCTTTCCGCCCCTACTCTCTTCAGAAAAATGTCCTAGTACTATGAGCTGGTGAAGCACTATTCACATTGCTTTTGTTCTCAAACACTAAGATGAACAATGAGACAGATAAAAATTTCCCAACCTCAAATAAACTATTTGAGATTTTGTTCTTAGTATTATAAGTTTATTTGCAAGAAGCCGTACAAAGACAACCACTTATTTGAGCAGAACTTGAAAACAGAGCTGTCATTTTCAGCATTAACTAATCCATTCAGATTTAACAACCAGAACCAAAAGAAACAGAACTGACTTAACACACACACGTGCGCAAACACACTCTTTTCATCTGAAAGAAAAAAAAGTACAACTAACATGGTGCCAGCAATATTGCCTGTTACTTACAAGAGTACACGACTGGAAGAGATATGAACAGTCACATAACATTTGTATCCTTCTCTTAACAAGGTATTTCTTGACCCCTAACAATTACATCCTAAACACATGCACAATTTTTATTGATCCCCTAAGCAGACAACAGGAATTTACTGGAGCATGGACTTTCATTATTCTTCATTACCTATAAAAGATGATCATAGTACAGTACACCTGCCCAATGGGTCGATCGGGCAGGTTTTAGGTTCGGTAAATACATGTAGTATTTGCAGGTCATGTCAGATACGGGTCGGGTTTTGCGGGTTAGAGTAGAAATACGGGTCAATGACGCCTCTTTATCAACTTTTTTATTTTTCTATTTTTCATAAAAATGATAAAAATGAGCATTTTTGTTAGTAAAAGTGTAAAACTATCATATCATGTTTAGTAGTATAACAGTCATATTAGTAACATATATAAGATTTAAATCAAAAAAATTGGTAAAATTTAGATAAAAAATGGTACTACAAACGATGTTCTATCATAAAAAAATCAAAGATATTGAAGTTGATGTGAAAGTATATATTTATTTCATGTAAATACTTCCCCCGCTCCCATTTAATTGCAACACTTCCAGTTTCACGATTACCAATGCACAATTTACACTATTAATATCTTTAGCGATGTTTTGGTAAAAATTATAAATATATTAATGAAGTACACATTCAGACAAATCCAACAAGATCCCACATGACTATATTTTTCCATACATATGAAACACAAAAGCTAGTTACACGAAGATTGTGGATAGTACGAAAGTAGTGTTGCAATTAAATGGGAGCAATTAAATAGGAGCAGAGGAAGTATATAATTACGTTTGATTATTTATTAGTCATAGTATTAAAAAAATTACATTTTACATTTAAAAAATATTATATTTTAAAATTTTATTAGAATTTCAGGTTAATCAGTTCTTGGACGGGTTCAAACCTAAACCAAAATTTTCGGGCTCATCTAGTTCGTGTCATTCCGGGTTTTGGGTCAAAAATCTTGTTCGGCCACCCAAGAAAAATGGCTCGTCTCGGGTTCCCTGATTGGGTCATTATTTGGACAGGTATATAGGTTAATATGTCCTAAAATTGTTATTTCAATCAGATAGTGACAGAGGACTCTGACTAAACGCCATCAATATCAAACATCAAGACTTAAATATACTCCTTTTCGTCCACAGATAAACAACTTGTATACTATTTTGGTCAATCCACCACTAAACGTTGTGAAAAACTACCCCACTCAACGCACTCAATCCATGTGATTTGGATCCCTCCAAGGCTCCAACTTCCTCTCTCACCCCCTCTCTCTCTCCCTCTTCATATCTTATGTAATGTGGGGTCCTCTATTTCAATGAACTTTTTTATTTACATTTAAACTATTAAGAGAGAAAGTCTGCAATCCCCTACTCTTTACTTTTAAGATGTATATGCAAACCTAACAGGACGTTTATTTGTGGATAGAGTAACTATACAAAATAAAATATCTTGCTACTGAAGCTGAAAAAGGATAGTCAGAAGAGATGCAACCTACCCCGAAAGATTCCCAGATCATCATCTTTAATTGATATATTGTCGTAGAACCTGAAACTTTCAAATTCTTGGAATTGCCAAAAGATGTCTTTCTGGAGCGCTTGGAGGTCCGACGATCAGCCTCAAAATTGTTCCCAGAAGCTTCTAAAATTGATTTCGGAACTTCCTTGCCACGTACAAAGCAAACACAAATGTCCTCGTTACTATAATTGAGTCTCCGCATCAACTCGCAGCTTTCTCTCTCTCCAATGCATTCTTCGCATATCTTGAAATAGGATAGTAACTGAAAGTTAGAAGCAAAATAGGTAACAAGCTAGCAATTGCTTATAATACTATTCCAGTCACCACCAAATTCAATCCAGAATTTTCTTCACATGTAGAGATACACACAGAAAATTTTGATTTTTTAAAAGATCAGCAATAATTAAAGCAGTAAAGCACAAACTCCTACTGTCCTACAACAATTTGCATAACTTCCGATTTTGCATGTTCCAACTTCCAAGTAGTTAGCACTTCCCTTTCATGGTTCTCTTTCTCCACATTCTTACTTACTTTTTCCCACCCTCTACCCACTTTCACACTTTCTACATATATAACAATTATTCTTAATCTCCATACCAAAAGTACCCTTGCAACTAGTTTTGGGGCAAAGGAAGTAATTATAACAAAGCTAAGAGGACCAACAGCCCTGATCCCAGGGAAGAAAAGGTAAATACACATACAAGCACAAGTAACAAAAAGAGATTAGGCCAGCATTTATATACAAACACTGCAACCACCCATGTAATACATTGTGAGCGCCATTAGTGCACAAACGGAAGTCATCTATCTTTTCAGCTATAGCCCACTTGTTCATACAACCAAATTTCCATTGCCCTTCAAAGTTGACCCTACATAAGCAAATTTTTTGTTCTTTTCAGATCTCCAGCAGAAGAGCCACATCGGAAAAAAAATGCATCACCTGTCAATTGTTGGACCTGCGATAGATGTATACATGCCTCACATAGAGTAACCAACAAATCCTATCTCCCCCTTCCACAAATTATAATTAGTACAAAAGGGATAACCAGGATTAAACTCCTCTAAGTAATTACTTCCTCCCTTTTTATTAATTACAACGTTTTGACTTTCACTTGCCAACGCGCAACTTTCACCATTAATCGTTAACTTTCTATTATTTAAAATTAAAGAAAGTTGATATTTTGTAAATATTTATTGAGATCAATCCAACATCTTACATGTTGAAATTTGGTTTCTACTTTATACTATTTATCAATGTCCGGTTAAATATAGTATATGAATAATCCGAAAGTCAAAACATGGCAACTAATAAAAAACAGAGGTACTCCAGCATGTCTTTTGCTTGACCAAATCACAACCTTCTGCATTTCTTAGATGATAATCAGGGAAAGAAAGATGGTCATCAAAGGAAAGAAACTCCTCCCCCCCCGGTCACTGGTTATCCGCAACAGACTCCCAGCATAGAAGGCACTAAACAGAATTTGCAGCATTCATTAAGAGCGTATACGGTGAAGTTCAGGAGATACCTCAGGAGAAGTTTTTATCACAGGTTCCCTAGACTCCAGCTCATTATTTTGATCATCATTCATAAGATCCTCTGTAATTGGAATCTCCTGGCAAGATCCATCAGTCACATTCTTAAATTCAATCTCAGCCAGTATGCCTCTCTCTTCTTTTCCAGCCCATTCTTCACAGAAGTGTTTCCAGTCATTTTCAGTTACCATCATCAGGCCATCTGTCTATTATTAGAAGAAAAAAATGAGCGAGCATGCTTAGGCAAAAGACTCATTGAGAGTAAATATAAACATGGTACAGTATGAACCTGGTTCTATATCCATGACACTCATCAACATGGTTATGGATGGTATGCAAGAGAAAAGATCTTCTTAACACTCACCGCAGAGATCTTCTGCGATATTACCCCACGTTTGCATGTCAAGCCCAAAGGCCTCTCCAGCAGTCGAGAATGCTGGACACAAAGTGGAAGGAAAATAGTCAAAATATTAAAGTAATTCATTACATTGAAGAAAATTCACTACAGGTATTTCCAAAAACCTCTAAACATAATTACAGCAAAACTTTGCCACAGTATAGATTCATAGATTTTTTAATTTGGAGTTCTGCTGGTCCCGTGAGCTCTCCTATGTCCAACATAAGTAGAGCATCACTTTTCCTAATAACCTCCCCACCAAAACACCCCCTCCCCAAAAGGTTTTAATACTTTGATAGGCAAAATGTCGGAAAATTCTTCAGCTATTTTACAGAAACAAACCTTCATGGCCATACTACTAAATGAAAAATCTCCAAGGCACAAATGAAGGTGGAACTCACTGTTGGACATATAAGTGAATTGATAACACCATCTAGGCGCTCAGGCTCCACAGTTGAAGTTAAATTTTTTCCATTTGTATTTATATAACTTCTCCATGTTGACAGCCAATAAGATGGCAGCAAGTAGTACTTGCAATTAGCAGAAAGTGGAACACCCTTCCCAAGAGCCAATTTCTCATGGTTCTGCCGCTGTTTCAACTTGACTTCTCTGCAACACGAAAAAAAATCAGTAATCTGTGAATATGCATCATTTCAATAATAATAGTATAAGGCTGAACCACCTCAGAGTATCCTCCAAAGAAGCCGTTTCAGTGAGCTCCAGACAACACTCTGTACATGTCTTTGCATCTGATGGAAAAGTTGAACATCCCAACTGATCATCTGGCTTCACCAAGTTAGAATTTTCATAGAGAAGAATCCAGAGACTCTCAGGAACTAATAATCGCTTAGCACCAGTAGCTTGCTCAGGCATGAGTTGCCCATGTGGGCACCTTATTGAAGCTGTAGGTCCTGTATCAGCTTCAGAGGGGTTATCACTAGCTTTTCTCCGCAACCACAGATGTAACCTATCAGAAAACTCTAATTACAATGCTAGTCATCCAGAGGAAATAACATAGATCTAGAAGCCTCAAAAGACAGAAACATAAGATACACAACTTTCACAATCACAAAAGTTGTCTGCCGATTTCAATATGCAAGCTAAGACAGAATTGCAGTGATCATGAGGAGAGTAGAAACTAGAAATGGAATTGCAGATCATACACATAATTGTTAACACAACAAATAAAAAAGAAATTAACACTTCGTGTCTTCGTCATAGAAGACAGAAGAAAGAAAACACCTTCCAACTTACCATGTTTTAGAGATGTAGTACAGTTTACCCTCCAGATGTTTTCCTGCAAGTACAGATTCTGCAAGGTCTTTCATGTAGGCCCTTCTATCTCTATAGCTATCAGCAGTAACAATTGCACGTGCTGAATCCATTAAGCAATGAATGCAATAGTCCTCCTTGCCCAGACAAGGACCTCCATTGTACTGACATATACAAAAATTGTCAGAATGAGAAACAAAAAGAAGGCACTGCAAACAGCAATTCAAATACATTTGGATAAGAGTTAGGACAAATTTAAGTTAGGCCACAATGTAACAAGCACTGGAAAGATCTTATCTTCCATGATTTGTCATAACCTTAAGTTTATGTTCTTATTTCTAACCATGAGTCCATTATACCCATGCCTACCAGAACCAAAATTATCTACCAGATAACAACCACGTTCATAATTTTACCCACCCCAAAAAGTAGATTGGTGGAAAATGAAAAAGCCCACTAAACCACGAGGATTTCACCAAAAAGTCCTTCATCTCTCAAGCAATGATGCCAGTTCACCTGAATATACAAACACTGCAGCCACTACCCAGCTTCCTTAAACAATAATAATATTGCCCACATCGACTATAACTAATATTGCAGTCCACAACCTCCCCCATCCCCCTCTTTTCTAACCCCTAAAAAGAAAAGTGTGAGACTTTCATACTTTTTATATTGGACATTTCGACTTTTTCGTCATTACTGAAAGGTCAAACAATTAGGTCCATAGTATGTGTGATCCTGACTGCCGAATCCTAGTAACATACTGTGAATTGCATATTATATCCCACTCTATAAACTTTTTGGAAACATGTTATTTGTCAATTCAAAATAGCAGTGCAATATTTCATTATTTATTACACTACTTCGGAAACCAAAGGACTCAATCATAAAGGTATGGAAATTACAGGATGTCCATTTTCACAGGAAATGCAGGAAAACAACAGATGTCCAATTTAAAGTGAGTAGATAGAATTCCACAAAAACAGAAATGGTGTGACATAGTGTTCCACCTTCTGGGTAGGCAAGCACTTTAACAAAACATACCTTGGAAAATAATAAGGTCCAAGCTTTAGCTGACAACCGCTTCATGGCAACAATACTTGACACTGGTACTTTCCCGTGCATGCACTGAATTATGTTGTTGTCTATGGCACTGCAGGCAATAATGATATTTCATAAAGTGGTAACAAATGATCTTCATAGCAACTGTGAACTACGTCACTATCCAAAGTGGGGAAAAAATGTGGAAGTATTGGAGCTATTCACCAACCACGTTGCCAAACAACCCTATATAGAAAGGTATTAATCTTCTTGATTTTTCAAACAAAACGAAAATCTTACAAGTATCCTATAATTGCCATTAGATCTTTGCCTTCAACTAAGGGATTTTGGTCATGGTTAAGATGAAAAAACTTATAAACAGCAGAAGGAACCCTCAAGAACAAAAGGGTTTATTTACAATAAAATTTGGATCAAGTCATCATTCATCATTGCCATGAATTCATGGGAGAGTCTGCATTCATCTATATCTCAACAACTTATTGCATCATTGACAATTTGACATCAAGAAGCAACTCTTTCTTCATATAAAAATTCATAAATCTTATCTCCGTCCTATTCAATCAACCAACTTAGACATGCATAATCTTGGGGAAAAAAATTAGCATCACTAGTAAGAAACCTCCTCTTTCTGAGATCATAAATATTCGAACTAAATTAACAACCCCCCTTGACCCGCTTTTCTCCAAAAGAAATGAAATCACCATTTTTTCCAACCGCGATAATTCTATCCAGCCAAAAATCACCATCCTTCTTCCATCCATCCGCTTGCCGAGAATATGTGTAACAAGACACAAGTCTCTGGTTTGTTATCTCAATCCAGAGAACTACAGTTAACAGCACTTTTAAAGCTCATTTTTTTAAACATCTGGATCAGTGTTACCTAATTCGCTATCTACTTCGCCTTTTGAATTCGCCAATTCGCCCAAAATGGGACAAAAATGAACCAAAACCGACCATAATTCGCTTTTCTCAATTCGCAATTCACGGGGGAATTAGGGATTCTGGATACCCTAAAAATCCACGAATGTGACCCAGCTTCTTAACCTTCCCTCTTGATTTTGACCAACAACAAACCTTCTGTACCATAAACATTTCCCCAAAGTCTCTAAAAAAGTTGTTCCCTAATCAACCCTGATCTTATATGCAATGACCATCAACTACCTAAATACATAAAAAGTGCACATAGCGTAATGAGTGATCTACCTAAGTACATTAAAATCTAAAAGCCATAGAATAGCGAACCTTTAACTATTTCGCTATCAGATCTCGAATTCTTTCTCAAGGATCATCAACCTTCTCCCGAGGGGAAAAAAATCCTTGAAAACCTTGGTATGAGTCAAAATCTTACTAAAGGGTCCCATCAGCATTAATCTTTAAAGACAAAATCTTGGTATACAAAGGCACTCTTCAACCCTGAGTAGAATCCCACAGTCTTCCCACTCGCCTCGCACACTTTCTCCAAGTTTATTCAAACAAAAAACCTCGGATTTCCCCTTGATAGACACATACACAACACTTCTAACTTCTCCTGTATACTGGACCAATTAACAGATACATTCATACTTAGGAGAGGCTCAGCCTCCCCAACCTCCTTCCCAATGACCACCATTTCTTATTAACTTTTTTGGTAACTCTTTAGTAAAGTCACGAAAGTAAAGGGGAGGGAAAGAAAATAACTATATTCAGTATTTGGTTTAAAAGAAAGAATTGGAAGCAATCCCAGGTTCTGTTAGCAATTAGTAAGGGAAATAAAGAAAAAGATGGCAGTTTTCTGTCTTCTCGTTCTACCTAAAGTCCTCCGCTTTTGGAAGAAAGGAAAATGAAAAGTTTATGAGCTTTTATTCCCATCACTCCCTTTCCATCCTATCAAAACTCATAAATTTTAGAACCAAATGCAGTTTCCTTTCCTTTCTCTTCCAATCTTGTCTACATAACAAGCTGTAAAAGAGAGATCACATAGATTTAACTCATCTATCACACATGAATTCCGTACATCATAGTATGTCCACATAGTCCACATTTCACACTTCCTTTTCTTAAAACAGGAATGAGCTATCAACTTAGCCCTGCATCTTGGACTCCAACTCAAATTGTATAGGTTCCAAACTACTCTTATGAAGGACTGAGTCTCCTGCAGCAAATAGCCTGAAACAAAACTTTCTCCTCAAAAACTGTAAGCTCTGAAGTATCATTAACAAAATATAGACAATCTACTTCTGACGCATATCTCACATAAGAAGCATGAAAATTGAATGCATGGAAATTAAGATACAGAAAACAGCAAGCTTGATACATATGAACGATAAAATGTACACTTACGAGGGAGTCACGTTGTCAGCCCATTGCCGTAGCCAGTCCATGGATATCCAGAAGTATGGTTCTTCAAGGGAAAGAACAGGTGCTTCCGAAAGAATAGAACGGACTTCTTGTCTTCGCTCTGTGATGGTGTTCACCTCCCGTTCCTTTCTGGAATTGTATTTTTCACATGAATCAAGGTACAAATCATTTAGTGCTTTTATTTCATCAGCAAGATGAGGTGGAAGGGGAAGACTACTGTTATCTGGAACTGAAGCACTAGCAATTTTCTCATTGCTAGCATTATACACCATCGACCCATTCTGAATTCTCTTTCTAGATCTAAGAGTATACATCAACATATATGCATCACTTGACGAATAACTCTCCACATGACCATTTACATTAGATAACCCACGCTGGTCAACATCATTGTGATTCTCATCTGAAACAGCATTCTTAGCTACTGGGCCAGGCGTGCCGTCTGTCTTAGAGGCAGAACACGATGAACCTTCTCCAAAAGGGTGATATCCTAAACTCGAAACATGTTCATCATCAAACTCCCACCACTGCCCGCTGCTTTCATCCTTGATGTGAGCCACATAATGACCACTGTTGACAGCAGTTCCCTTATGAACCAGCACTGCAGCTAAGCCATAGACTAAAGCTGATTCTAAGGGCTCGGCAAGTCTTTGTCCCATATCCAGCTCCTCAAGAAAAGAAAATGCAGAAGTGATTTTCTTCTTTGTCGTTGTCTAGACAGGTAAGACAGAACAATTAACAGACAAGATAAACTTATGACAGAAAGAAAGCTGTTAAAAACTACTCCAGAGAAGCCTTTAATTCAAAGCTGTGAACAATGAAGACATGGACCATGCAAAAATGATGATTTCTATATAGCAGGCTCTAAAATTGCATACTGTGGTAAGGATTGACTCAAAGAAAACCTGTGCACGACACTGTCCAGACTTCATGAGCTAAAAGAGAACTAAGCTATGCTTTTGAAGATATAGCTTCAACAGATTGCTAAAAATCAGGTAAGGTCCGTAAGGACAAAACATATAGAGTTTTCCAGTGTCAACAAAGTGGCTCTCACCTCATGGAATGCATTTTTAAATAGTTCTACCAAATTACTGCCCTCTAAAGAATATATACTGCTCCTAAACAATCCCTTCCTAGGCAAACAAAGCCAAAAGAATTCTGGAGAATATCTCGTCATTTGTCCAATGGAATTTACAAGCAATAACTCTGTGCCAAGAAATGATATTCCACACCCACAATATACTGATAGTTGGCCTTTACTTTCTAGGAGATGAGAAGAATTTCGAACTTTGCACCTTATATATTCAAGGGGGGAAGGTGCACCAGGTTGCATGTAGGCCGGAAATTTCTAAACCTGAAGGCTGAAACAGAATGTGAACACTCCCCCCCCCTCCTCATATCCAACCCAACAGTTTCAGTTATGAAGACGTAAATATCAGGACGCAATGACGCATCACCCACATTAACCCCTATTTGGAAATAAGAAGCAAGTGCATAAATTGAGGTTTAAAGTTCAAAACAAAAACCCAAGCCGAATTTACAATTTGCAGGTAGGATCAGGTCTACTGAAGTTTTCCAGGCTTTAGAGATTAGAACTGCAAAACTTACCAGAAATGAAATCCACAGCTAGTCACTAGCAAAAGAGTTCATTACTTCATTTATTATAAAGATTTTAAAAAAAAAACAGCTATATATTATTAAAGGAACAAGCAATATAATTAATTACATGTTATTACCTTTTGGAGGAAGACACATCGCTTCAGCTGGAAGTTCAATACAGGCGGCAGTGTGCGCAATTTAATAGAGCGAGTAGCATCAACTCTAGTCCCACATGAGTCACAGTGATATTGATTATCCCCTTCAAGTTTTTCCTCGCTAAGGTAATCACTTAAACTTTCATCTAAGCTCTTTAACCCCTTCACATTCAGTTCCAGTTCATAAAAGTCCTCCACATTTGAAGACGCTTCAGAAGTTTGCCCACATTTCGAACATCTTAAAGAGATCAAGTAGTGTCAATACTGTACTGTACATGACCATTACAAGAGGATGATAGCAGTTTTCCTCCAGAAGAAATTTTTATAAATAGGATTTAAGGAAGCATGAGAAGCTTAAGGTAGAAACTGCATTTCTTCCAAAAGGAAATAATTTTACCAAGTAAACACATTACAAGTTTACAACCCTATCAAGAGATATCCTGGCAAATTTCTCATTTGGGATAAATGGTATACTCCTTGAACAGGAAGAAGTTACAAGAAAGTGTGGCAATTTCTCTGGATATCTGAAAGCAATAGCCAGTAACAGACTATACAGAAGCAAGAAAACACAACATGATCCCATAACACCCCCAATCTCACTAGCATTATAAGTCTACTAAATAAAATTGTCACTGAGCTCCAACCAAATACCCAAATAAATGCCAAAAAAAAAAAATCAGACATCCCTCCAAAGCACAGGCCCCTTGTGTCATTTTCCTCCTATAGCCAACCCACCTCACGTCCAAGTGACTCATATTAAAGAGATTGAGCACAGTCAAAGTTCCCCTTCAAACGCAAGAAGCCCTACTCCGTCCCCTTCTATATTTTGCACCTTCTGTCAATCTCCTCCTAGAACCAACCAACCAACTCACTTTCAAGTGCCTCATATTTAAAAGACGAAGAACAATCAAGGCTTCTAGTCCCCTTTAGTGTAAGAAGTCTACTTCATCTCCTTCTAGATTTGCACCTCTGAGGCACATTTATACAAAAATATATTAATCAAACCCATGCAATGCAAGGGTTGATTATGATGTCTAAAATTGTAATTCCTTTGCACATATTCATATCTACAGTAAATACAAAAAAGAATAGAAAAAAAAGTATCAGCAAAATGTAAACATTGCTCTGAGGTGGCACTTTATATGATCCCAAAAAACGGAAGAAAAATAGTACTTATGAGATGTTATTATGCTCCCAAAATTTGCGACTTTTATACGTTGTACAAGTTGACAAGTGTATCTAATTTTAAAGCATATTTCTAGTTGTGTTCAATGTTACAAAGTTTCTAAGACTTCAAATTGTGTAGCAAAAGTTATACTGAATTCACGTATTATAAATATCTTTATTCGTTTATTGAAGATCAAACTCAATTTTCTTATCCTCAGCTCTAAATATCATTTATTATCATTCTAAAACTCCGTTTATTTCCAATATCGTATTTGAATTATAACAAGCATGCTTAGGTGGAACTTTATATACTCTCGAATAATTCCTCCTTCATATATAGAGTAAGTAAGATAAGGCCATACAGAGCCACTGCACCAGCAAATCACCAAGAATGTTTCTTTCATCTTATTTTTGACACAAAAGCCTTGACCTTCTAAATAAACTTGGAAACAGGAAAAACAACACAGTTTAGTGTTGCTTACAGGTATAAAGAAAAGTGGCCTACAGATTCAGCAAGCCAGCCAATCAAAGAAATTGCAAAAACAATTAGGAAAACCCAAAAAGAAGCAAGATGTAAAACCACCACACTTCCTGAATTCCAAGCTGCCCACCTCCTTAGGCTTACAACCAAATCCAAGGCAATAAGATGTTCCTTCTCTTGCAATCAACCCCTGACTAGAGAAAATATCAAATAAGCATCTGTAACGTCC
Organism: Beta corolliflora; assembly: GCA_947648045.1. Classification (NCBI taxonomy): domain Eukaryota; kingdom Viridiplantae; phylum Streptophyta; class Magnoliopsida; order Caryophyllales; family Amaranthaceae; genus Beta; species Beta corolliflora. The sequence continues at coordinate 932,429 of CANSZD010003287.1, read as the reverse complement.
TAACTACATTAACTAGCGCCCATGGTGTCAAAACAAGGCCGCATCGTATCGTATCACCCGCGTCGTAAAGGTTTTCAAATCTACCGAACCCATATTACCCGCATCGTAAAGGTGTAAAAAACGGCGTTTTAGGCAAGTTCTAGAGATATTTCATGGTCTAAGCCGATATTTAGCGGTATGACAACCGCATCATCCCCGTTCCCGCATCACCGTGAACGTTACCGCGATCGTGATCGTGATCGAAACCGCATTTTCAAACTATGACTAGCGCCTTCAAATGGGAAATGTCAATTATAAGAAGATTATAACAAGCAAGACATATAAGTCAGCCTCTGAATCCCCCCCCCAAAAAAAAAAGAGAGAGAGAGAAGGAAAAAGGCAAAGTAAAGTAGGCTCCCTTCACCCAACCAACCTTATAAGAACCTTCTAGATCACCAAATCCAAGGATTAGCCCACTAAAAAAACTCATAAGGTACACAATAAGAAGGTTTTAAAGTCTAAACTGCAGAATGGAAAGCAAAGCTATTAAGAGTAGGAAGAACCAAATTAAACTTACAGAGACTCATCAAATTAGACAAAGACCATGCTCAAGCTCAAAAACACAGGAAGAGTGAGCAAATTCTTAAACTTAGCAATATAAACAAAGAGGAAGAGGATAAACAGATAAATGACAGATGGTAAACATATCCAAACTGATATAGAAGGTGGAAATATATTCAGCCTAAGACAACTATCATGACATACAAAATAACTTAAATATCAACTATAACATATTGCAACTGTAAAGTCCTAAAAGGCAAGATAATCTATACTGTCAGAGATGATGGTCTGGTTATCCTAGTTGACAAACTATACACTAGTATATGTACATAAACGCATTCAGAACTTTAGAAGGTGCATGTGCGTGCTTTTTTCCCTTCTTGTTGAACCGTAATGAGAAGCTAGTTTAATGTCAAACCAATTCTATTTCTAACCTGGGTTACGTTTAATAAGTAGGCATCAATCCCATGCCAGCACATAGAAGAAAATCCCTTCACAGAATAATTCTAATTCAGTTGTAACGAAATTGCACTCTTATAGCGTATATAATACCTTCAAAACCACACCTTATCCCTTATAGCAGACCAGAAAAACTTAATCCCTTATCAAAACCAAGAGCCCCTTTCTTAGTCGATAGCCAGTTCAAAAAAACCACCCACTCTCTCCACTTTCTTCCCGGTCAACAAGTTTTCATGAGTGGTCATAATATTTAGTCGACCAATCAGGAAAAGGGAGCAAGAGGTTGTTGTCTTGTTGATGTAACTAATAGTCTTTCACTCTCCCATGACATAAACAAGATGCATAAATTACAATCCTTTCTTTATCTGGTAGAACATTGGTGGTCAAATAGACAAGCAAAAACAACAAAGACAAAAGAAAGACGTAAAAATGCTAGCAATGTATCACATAGCGAACCAATTAAAATAAGCATTAGTTTAAGCCATGGAGGTACAATTCTCTAGATATAATAAGTACACTAATGGTAATACCATGACATATGTATATAATGTATTTATAATAAAACAGTGTGCATGAGTAATAGGACAGGACATTTAAAAGTTAAGAACAACCAAGTAATTTATCCAACAATACCTGGTAACATGTGACATGCTTCCCCTAAAAAGGTCTTGAACGATTGTTTTTGCCTCAGGGACTCCAGAATGGCTCAAGCATCTTTCCACCAAAGACAAAAGCAAAGTGAGGAACTCATGGCTGTCCTGCTGAACACCATTATCCAACTCGAGCTCTTTTATGAAAGGTGCAGAGTCAATAAAAGCCATCACACTGCCATGCAACTGTGCAAAAAGGCGTGCCAATTGATCCAACACAGGTTGCTGCTTAAGAACATGTGGTTCAACAGAAAAAATACCCTCACGAAAAGCCCTGTTCATGTAAAGGAACTGAAGTATGCTGTTGGCATAGCATGTGGCCCCCAAATTTGTCAAACCAGCAGGAGAATCAACCGAAGATCTAAGATCCTGGGTTGGATCAGGACCAAATGAACTAATTACGTCTGAAATCTTTTGCCACAATCCAGTTTTACGACTTCCATTTGAGAGTGGGATTAGCCCACAGAAACAATTGGGATTGTCCTTTGTATTGAAACGACACCCTTGGCAGCTAGTCTTTCTAATATTGTAAAGTTGTGCTAAATCATCATCTGTAACTTGCCCCGTTGAGTGAATCCTCCTAAACAGTGTACATTAGGTATGATAAAATTCACTGTAGGAGCAAAATTGGAATAAAAGGGTACCCTCAAACAAAGAGGACAGGTTACATACCTCAAGATTTCAGATTTTGCATCAACTTCATCCTCCGGTCTATTGCGTTTATTCTTGTTACGAGTTGCTGGCCGGCTCATTGTCACAAGTAACAACTAATACAAAACCCCAGGACTGCAAGCAATGTAGACACTAGGACACTGGAAGAGGACCAAAAAAAATCAAATATCGTAAAAGACGACTCAAAAAGATTCAATAGCTCACAGCTAACCAACTGATGAAAGTAATTGATCTTGGGAACCTGGGTACCATACATGATGGCAGTGTGCTCCATCACTCTTAAGCAAGCAGTTTCAAATCTAGGATAATCCCAACCAGTTCCAGTTTCATACACATTGAGTCCTTTTATGGACAAGATTCCTCTCTCTCTCTCTAACATATACATATATATAGGTCAATCGCGAACATTTCCATTTTCGTACTCAAGAAGGGAAAATTTGCAAAAAAAGTCTAGTTCCCTTTGGCTAGCAACCCTACTCTACCAATATTATATCTCTTTTTAAAAATAAATTAGCATTAATATAATTTATAGAGTTTACTGTCAACCAATTCTAACATTTTGACTGTCAAAAGATAGTATGATGATCTAACTAATCCAACATGGATGAATCATAAACAAAGCATCAAAGACAATCAGCTAAAGTCAAATGAAATATACTACTAAACAGAGAAGGATAAAAAATAAAAATAAAAACCTTCTCTATCATAAACATCATTACTCAAATTTGTTCTTTCATTTGGTTCCATATATGTCCCCACACTATTCATTACAACCAAATGCCAGCCAAAGACTTCTCCTATTTTAAGTAATATTGGTTCCTAATTTCATTAGAAAAAATAGTCAATGTGACAAATTTAAATTAAACTACTCAATATATGTAACATACATCCTCTATTTATTCAATAGTTGCAAAGTTTGCTTCTTCATGGTCTCCTATGCAAAACTTTGACCATTAATATATTCGGTTACATATTAGTATATTTATGAAAAGTTGATAATCAGAAAATACACCTTGTGACCAATCCCACAAGATCCCAAGTGTTAGCTTTTTCAAGATATAATATTAAAATTTACGGTTAAAATTAGTAAGTTTAAGCCCCCAACAAAACCAAATGTTGCAATTGATAGAAAACAAAGAAAGTATACCCATGGAAGAATCTTGTATTCCTAAAATGGGATAGAAACAAATTATCTTCCTGTAAAACGGAGTTAAATTAACACGCGATAAACTCAATGTAATGCATTTTCTATATTTCCCCAAAGAAATATTTTCATCAACTCAATCAACATCATTACTAGCAATTACTCGAAACCTAGCATCAAATAATAGTGGCACAATAACATAATCAACTTCAACGAAACAAAGTAACAATTATAGAACCCACTGAACCCCCAAAATCTTGATTTATTTAAATTTTAGCTCGAATACTAGTGAATAAAATTAATAAATTCTTACTCAAATAATTAATGCTAAACTACAAACTTTAAATCTTAAAACTTAGAATATACAGTAAGAGTAGTCCTAAACACACCTTCAATTTCTTGGAATCGTCGGAAAAATCCTTCAATTTCTTTCCTCGTAAAGTAACTTGAATTGATGCTGGAAATACGAAATTCGAAATCGAACTTTTTAGATAGAAAAGAAAACTGGAATGAAATCTGCAATCTGTAATCTTTAGAGAGAGATGGAATTGCTCTTGTAATCGTAGCAAAATCCTACGGATTGGAATTTGGAGAGTTAGGGTTACAAACTTCTTTTCTATGCTTTTTCTTTTGTCTTTTTTTTTTTTTTTTTTTTTGCCTTGTTTCTTGTTTCTTGTTTCTTGTTTCTTTTTCTCTATCCCTCTCTCAAAACAAAAAGTTTCGACGAAGTTCTTAAGAAGTATTTAATTCTATTTATTATCCCTCTTAATATTTACCATTGTATAAAACAATTTTATTAATTATGAAGAATTGGGAATTTCAATTTGCCAAGGATGAGTTGGGGATAATTGTACCTAATTTTCCCTAATGGCTATTGTACTTTATAGTTGTTATTATCTCCTTATTAAAAAAGGTCATAATATACATACTTTTTAAGATCTTAACGATATAAAGATGTTGAATCGCATAAAGATGTACCCCATAGATTTAAAGGTATATTCTTGACGTAATGAATTTAAAGTTCTTGAGGATATAAAGATGTAAAATGGTATAAAGACAATTCATACATACTACGAGATCAAAGTTCATGCAGATATAAAGATGTTAGAATGTAAAAGAAAGTGGTACTAATATCGAACTAGAACCACACTTCCGATGGTCAAAACATTTCTTTAGATTTTTTTTTTTTTTTGCGTTGATAATAAGGGAATAAGAAGACCTTTAATATAAACATCCATATGTCCATGTGCAAAAAATGATTCTAAGGATTCAAGCCCATGAAAAAGACTTCAAGTGCTAACTATAAAACAAAAGAAAGAACAGAGACCTCGACGCTAAGTAAGCAAAGCTGAGGGCATGGAGGAGAAATGCATTAGAGAAATGTTGCTTTCGAAAATATGCTTTCTTTTCCACTTTTGGGTTTCCTAAAAAGATACAAGTTTCGGTGTCAAAACTTGATGACCCTAATGATAAGTTCCAAACTAAAATTACGCAAAACACAAAGGCCTTAAGGGATTTTTATTATACGGAAGCCTAATATATGAAATATGAAGAAGTAAAAATGTTGGAAATAGAAAAAGTATCAATTTATGAGTCTGCTTGGTCAAAGTAATCTTAAAAAAGAAGTGGAAAAACAATTTGCAAATTTCTATTTTTTTCAACGACATGAATTTAAAGTTCTTGAGGATATAAAGATGTGAAATTACATAAAGACGTAATCCATACATATTGCAAGATCAAATTTCTTGAGGATATATCAAGATGCTAGAGTGTAAAAAAAGAGTGGTACTAATATCGAACTAGAACTGCACTTTCGATCGTCAAAACAGTTTCTTTAGATTATTTTTATTTCGCTTTGATGATATAGGGAATAAGAAGCACTATAATGTAAAGATCCAATTGTTCATGTCAAAAAAGTGATTGCAATGGTTCAAGCTCATAAGAAAGACTTTAGGTGTTAACTACTTTACAAAAGAAAAGTAAAGAAAAGGACCTTAGCGCTAAGTAAGCAAAAGTGAGCGCATGGAGAAGAAATGCATTAGAGAAGCATTTCATATATAAGAGTTTCCAGGGCTACAATAAAAATAAAAAAGAATGATGGAGTTAGAATTGTCGTGTTGTGTAAATTCAGTGATGGACCTAGGATTTTTTTTATATGGGGTGGACCAAAATCAATGCATTAATTTTCTTTTAAAATATTGTACGATGTCCTATCTCATCTAAAATGAGATAGATAGAGTTTTGTATATTAAAATGCAACCTATATATATATATATATATATATATATATATATATATATATATATATATATATATATATATATATATATATATATTGAACAAGTAAATATGATACAAGGTAGTGATGAAATATATTTATATGAATCATAGAGAGTGGGAGACCTCAACATTTTAGTACCGAGAACAACATGAATTAATATAATAGCGGGATCGGTTTCAAAATAAAAGTGTAATTAGCAAGTTTTGTGAGATGGATTAAAAATAAAAGTGTAAATAATACTATAGGGCAAATAGAATATATAAGATCACAAAGCAAATATAGAAACAAAAAAGAACTGGTATAACAAAGATTTTTGAATATTTTATGTGGCAATGTTCAAAACTATACAAAAAATATTAGGTAGTGTGAAAGATTAATTATTAGCGAGATATAAATTAAGTTCTTTCTTTGATGTACAAATTATGAAAGCAACAAAAATAAAGTTTGAGAGCTTAAACCAGAGAAGAACATGCATGGTAGGCAAGAAATGATGGTTACCTCAATCATGAGCTACTCTAAAATAAAAATAAAATAAAAATAATAAAGCTAAAGGAAATGACATAAAAGCCAAAAGACCAAATATATAAAGCAAAATACTGAAAAAACAAGTTTTACCATAGTCTTGTATTCATTCTCTCTCTTTTTCTCTCTCCTTCTCTCTTGTTTTTGCATGTCTTTCAAAGACAACATCCCTATTTCAGGTAAACAGATTAAGAGAGGAGAGTTGATGAAGCCGTGAAGCTAAAATTTTCAATTCTACTTTCCATAGAATTAAATCAATTAAAGCTTACATTGAAGGATAAGTTCGTTTCAATTTTAAGTAACATTAATCAATTGAAGAAAATCTTTTATTAGTTTAAGGGTGACTTTGGTTCATTTTTAGGGTAACTTTAATTAATTTTTGGAGTAAATTTTTTGGTTAATGTGAGTGTAACTTTGATTGATTTAGGGTAACGCTGATTAATATAAGTGAAACTTCAGTTAATTTTAAGGTGACTTTGATGAATATATATAAGCTTAAATTTTTTTTTGTTAAATTTAGGATAATTTTGATTAATATAGGGGTAACTTTAATTAGTTTCAGGGTAACTCTGATTAGTTTTAGGGTAACTCTGATTAGTTGTAGGGTGACTTTAGTTCACTTGTAGGGTAACTTTATTTATTATTAGGGTAACTTTTCTCGTTAATATAGGTGTAACTTTGATTATTTTAGGATAATATTAATTAATGTTTGGATAACTTTAATAAATACTTCCTCCGTTTCTTATTACTTGAAACGTTTCTCTTGGCACGCTTGCAAACACATAATTTTAACCATTAATATCTCTATTTACTTATAAGTAAAAAATTTAAAAGTTGATATCTTGAAAATATATGCCGAGATGAATCTAAAAAAATTCTACATGACTATATTTTTTTTATGTTGAATTAGCAAAACACGGTCAAACAAGAATGGGTGAATAGTGTAGAAGTCAAAACGTTTTAGGTATTTTGAAACGGATGAATTATATGTGTAGCTTTGGTTATCTTGAGGGTAACTTTGATTACTTTTGGGATAACTTTAGTTAATTATAGGGTACCTTTAATTAATTTAAGGGTAACTTTAATAAATATAAGTGTAACTTCAGTTAATTTTATGGTAACTTTAGATAGTTGTAAGGGTAACTTAAAATAGTTGTAGGATAACTTTATTTAACTGGCCGCCTCCTCTCCCTCTCCAATTCTCTTTCTAGGGTTTTTAATTTCTTGGCAACTTTAGATAGTTGTAAGTGTTTAGTCTCCTTGGCTGGCAAGTAAACTATTATCCCTCAAGATAATCTTCAATTGGAGACTTGTGCAACGATGTCCAAATCAGGTAAATATGAACCTGAGCTCCGTTCCCAAACCTGCAAAAAAGGGACCCACCCTGGAGGTTTGGGTGGTGGTTCCCCCTCCGAAGCTTAAGTCGGGTATCAGGAGTGAGAAGGGAAAGTAGAGATAGAGAGAGAAAGTGGGAGAGTATTAACACAGAGTAAGTTTACACTGTTCAATTGAATTACCTTTCTTCTTATTTCAGGGGGAGTATTTATAGTGTTTGTGATATGATTGATGCCCCCTTAGGTTACCCTAGAATAGGGGCACCTGATTGGCTAGGCAATCAAATCATGACACGTGGCAGACTATGATTGGGGGTGGATCATCAACCAATCACCTGCAGCCATTTTAGGGATTTGGGCCCTGAATATCCTTTAGGCCAAAAGGTGGGCTTTTACTCCTTTCTAAGTAAAACCCAATGGTTAAACCACTTTTCTTTACTTCCTCTGATGGGACATGTGTTTAATCCTGATGGATCCATGTGTCTCCAAGAGAGCTGTTGATTTATTTAGGCTACAATATTTACCCCTAAAAGGGTTTTTACTGTTGGCCCCACGACAGTTAATGCCCTTTTACCTGAGGAAGTTACCTCAATTTCAAAAAGAAGCAAAGACGTGCCATTTTTTAGGCTTTACCGGTCGTATTTAACCTGTTTAATCATTATCGGTCACCTTTTAACCGGTATAGAAGGTTTTTCACCCCCCTATATATATGCTCTTTTGTCCTTACTTCAATCATTTCACACCTTGAGAGAAATTTTCTAGAGAGAGAGGCTCTGCATATTTTTCTAGAGAGAGAACGAGTTCGTCCGGCTTCCGTTTTCTTCTCCGAATCGTCCAAGTGCTTGTCAGGTATCCTTTCTTTCTTCTTTTTTCTCTTTTATTCTTTATTTTTTCTTAAAAAATCAATAAAATGGATTCCTCTTCTTCGTCAAATAAACCTGGCCGTTCAAGAGTTTGCCTTGACACTAGAACCGATAGTACTTCTTCTTCGGCACATTCTAGAGTTGGGCCTATTCTGGCCGATTGTATATATTTTTATGGTTTTGGCCGGCAAAGTCAGACGACCCAGTCTTTACATGTGCACGGTAATCTGGCGCGCGTCAAACAAACGGCCCGTCTAAGACGAAGAATAATTCTCCCTTCTTATAGCTCTGAGATGAAGGAATCCACCGGTCGAGTTCCAGAAGAAGCGAGGGAAACCCAAAGTGCTCAGCCATTGGCCGGGTCTACTTCCCTGGTCATAGTGAGGAAGAAAACCTTAAAGCAAATCCTGAGCCCAGTCCGTCGGGTAGGGATATTGATATGGAGGAAGCCGGCGAAGGCAATAACGAGGGTGATTCCGAAACCGCTGAAGAATCGGACGAAGCCTCCACTACCTCGTTTGAAATTAGGAGACGCTTAGGTCTCCTCTCTGACCCTGGCTTTATTTTAGCCAACCGTAGGTGGTTAGAGAAAATTGGCCCCGATCCCAGCTACTTATCCACTGTTATGCCCATGCCGGGATTTTCTTTCGTCATTCCCAATAAGGAGGCTACAATCTTGAGCGCTCCCAAGAATCACTTCGCCGTCTACAAGCTAGCCTTGGACGCAGGGTTAAGATTTCCTCTCCACGATTTTGTCGAGCAAGTGTTAAGGCATTACAACGTGGGCCATAACCAACTGGCGCCAAATGCCTGGCACAACATTCTGACATTCATAGCCGTATGCGAGTTGCGCGGCCTGGCCCTTTCTCTCCCGGCCTTTAGTCAGATACACTATGCGTCTAAGGTTCCAGGGACAGTGGACGGAGCTTGGCTCATCATCTTTAACTGTCCTGGCTTTCTTACCTCTTGGGGCAAACCTTCGAAGATGCATGATTGGAAAGCCGACTTCATTTTTCTCCGAGCGGCCAACGATTACATCACCGAGGGGTACCGAGTTCATAGTCGGGCCGTTATGAATATTGGACGAGGGAAGTCTTTTTTGGATCTAGAGGATAAATTTGACGAAGAGGTGATGGAATACTTTAGAGTAAAAGAGTATTCCAGACCAAATCATCCATCCTTTAAGGGACCAACTAACTGGATTCCCTTCAAAGAGATGTTTTATGATGATAACTTCTTGGTCGCCGCTGGCTTGCGGTTGGCCGAGCATAGAGGTATATCTTTAAAACTCAAGTAAACTGCGCCGTCCAAAATGTGTATCTTACTAACCCCTTTATTTCTTTTTGCAGAATCAGCCAAAGCACTTCTCAAAAAATCTTGGATGGGCGATATCAGTATGTCTAGATTTACTAATAACCTCTGGAAGGAGTTCGCCAAGAGGAGCGCCAAAAAGAGGGCTGAAATTCTGGTAAAATATTTTTTTTATAAACGTTTTGGCGTCTTAAAGCACCAACCTTGCCTTGGACAGGGGTCCTTCACGGAAGGAAAACGTCCAAGGTCTAACTAAGAAATTTCGGACGAAGGTTCCTCGAGGAAGGAAGGCGTCCATGATTGGACGACTTCCTTCATCGGTCCGTCATCGTCTTTGATTCTGATGCTGGCCTTGGACGAGGACCTGGCTGGTTCGTCCAAGGTGTGCACTAAGTTGTGGACGAGGATTCCTCGAAGAAGGAAGGCGTCCATGATTGGACGGCTTCCTTCTTCTGTCCATCCTCGTCTTGAACTTGATGCTGGTCTTGGACGAGGGCCTGGATGGTTCGTCCAAGGTGAGCACTAAGTTGTGGACGAGGGTTCCTCGAAGAAGGAAGGCGTCCATGATTGGACGGTTTCCTTCATCGGTCAATCCTCGTCCAGAGTTCAGTAGGACTGCAAGAGTTCAATTGGACGACTTCCTTTTGCAATCAGGGTGCGTCCAAAACACATTATATTAACTTTGTCTCCTGACTTGTGTTCACTTATGCAGAAAAATGCCCCAACAAACAAGACCCCGCCTGGGAAGTCTTCTTCGCCCAAGAAGAGACTTGCGGCGGCTGGTGACCAACCTTTGGCCAAAAAGCCCAAGGGCTTTGTGAAGAAGAAGACTGAACGGCCATCCGTTCAGAAGGCAACCCCGGCCGGCAAGGGGGTCGGAGGAAAAACTATCCAACCTCCAACGGACAAAACTCTGAAGGACGAACCGTCCACTGATGCCCCGGCAGCGGGGGATAAAGAGCTGGACTCTCCCCTTGTTCCCATTAATCAGTTGGACGCAACTGATCAACCTGAGGTCAAGTCGGACCCTGCTCTGGCGCTGGTGGATCGGAAGCCGTACGCGGCTGCTAAAGACGGATCAGCCTTCAGCGGCTCAGTTGCTAAGTTGGTCTCCCAGATGCCGCTAGCTATTAGGGCGACATCTTTATCTTCGGGTGAGTCATATTACCCTAACATAGTTAAGACGCTGTGGGTTGGTGGACGTTCAATGAGTCCGTCCAACAGACAAGCAGTAGTCATCCCCATCAAGAGAACTGACTCCCCCCTCTTTCAGATACGAAGCAGGAACCTGCTTCACCTTCGGCCGCCCCTACAGGGGACTCAGACGAGGAGTCTTCTGCTGCCTTTGCCACAATGTCAAGGGCTGAACGAGATCGACTTAAGCAAGAGCTGTTCAAATGATACCCTGAGTCCTACATAAAGGGCTTTAGGGGAGCATCGTCTGGACATGTGGGCTACATGTCACAACTTGTTGCCGAGGTACATTTTGTTGTCGTTTTTATTTTTGTACTTGTACCAATTTTTTATTCTGTGACTCGTCTACTGACTTGCTTGATCTTCGTTATTTCAGCTTCTGCTCGCAGCATTTTAATTGAGGACTGGGCGAGAGAGCTTAGGAAGGAAAATAAGCACCTCGTCCATCAAGCTACAACGGCCTGTGACAAGGCCATGTACGACATTCAGATGGCGGAGACTCTTCACCGTCAATCCCGAGAGACCTGGGAAAAACGGTCGACCTAACTGGAGGCCAGCAACAAGAACTATTTCGTCAAGATTAACGAACTCCTTGACGATAAGGATCTATGGCAAATGAACATGGACGTTGTTTCGGTCGATCTGAAGGAAGAGAGGAATACAACTCTCCTGGCCGCTGCTCAACTTAGGAGGGATAATCTCCTTCTAAGGGCCCAGAATGCTCAGTTGACAAGGGAGGTGACCCAGGCCTAGAACGACGCCAAGGAGGGCCTCAACCAGGTCATCGAGACGTCCAAGGACTGGGCTCTCAAGGCCTTTGAGATGCTGGCGGCGCTCGAGGAAGTCCCTCGTTTTGAGCGTCGCCTGTCATTTCAGGAGAGTGTCCACCGGGCAATGGTGACTGCAGAGGAGCCTCCTACCTTCCTTGATTCCTCAGACGAAGAGGTGGATGATGAGGAAGAGTATCCTGTGGACGACCAAGATGCTGCTGCCGAATGAAGTACATAACTTTAGGTTTATTTTTCTAAGTATCTTGGCTTGTTCGCCGCTGCAGCTTAGTCTTCCTTTTTTTGTTTTAGACTAGGTTGTAAGCCTCTTTTGACGGGTGTTTAATGAAATGATCTTTTATCAATGCTTGTCTTTTGATCCTATCATCACACTTAACTTATATCATCAAGTATACCGGAGACTCGTCCAGCTTTTCTTGGACGTCCTTCAAGATTTATTAAACAATAGATGATCTTCAAACTTTTCTCAAATAAACGAAGTATAATGGAGACTCATCCTGTTTTTCGGACCGCCTTCGAGCTTAGTTAAGCAAAGGGTGAGTCTCGTCCTTGTCTTTGAACGATCTTCAAACTTTCCTCAAATAAGCGAAGTATAAATAGAGGCTCTAACTGTTTTTCGGACGCCCTCGAGCTTTGTTAAGCAAAGGGTGAGTCTCGTCCTTGTCTTTGGACGATCTTCAAACTTTCCTCAAATAAGTGAAGTATAAATAGAAGCTCGTCCTGTTTTTTGGACGGCATTCGAGCTTAGTTAAGCAAAGGGTGAGTCTCGTCCTTGTCTTTGGACGATCTTCAAACTTTCCTCAAATAAGCGAAGTATAAATAGAAGCTCGTCCTGTTTTTCGGACGGCCTTCGAGCTTAGTTAAGCAAAGGGTGAATCTCGTCCTTGTCTTTGGACGATCTTCAAACTTTCCTCAAATAAGCGAAGTATAAATAGAGGCTCGTCCTGTTTTTCGGGCGCCCTCGAACTCGACTCGTCCTAGAAGTTCTAAGGGTTTAGCTGTATCCCCCTTTCTTGGTCTTAGCTCATCCTTTAATTTCAGACAAGCTTTGTACCAAGAAAGAGAGCGGCCAACTTTGGCCGAGCCAACATAGAACTTTTCAATTAGGACGAGCTTGGACGTTGTTTATGGACGTACCATGTATTGGTCGGCTTCCTTGAGGAAGCAATGCTCGTCTTGAAGTAGTGAGCCCTTACTAGGGCCCTTACTACTTAGCTGACCTTGCATTTGAAAGTAAGATTTCTTTACTAAGGCTTGCTTATTTCTAGTCGGCTTCCTTTTAGGGACCATGATGTCTCTCTTACTAGAGATTATCATTATTTGGCTAACCAGATGTGTATTAAACCTTTTAGGTTTATTACACTTTGGTCGGTCTCCTTGAGGAAGCAATGTGCGTCAGAGAAATGGTTATTTCTTGTTGTGATGTCCATTGTTTAGTTTTTACTTTGGACGTTTATAGTTCCCTTTGATTTTGTCTAAGTTAATGTCACTTTTAGACCATTAGACTAACTGGTGGTAAAAATGCCCCAAAGTGAACAACTTAGTAAAAAATAAAGGAACAATGTAGGGAGAAAAGTAGTTTTTGTATTATATGAATTTTGATTGACTAAGTGCTAAGATACATGTATACATTTCTAGTTCTCTTTTTTTGTGCCGTGGCACTTGTTTGGGATTACAAAGTACTTTAAAATTCTTGCCGATTATCTGAGTCAGACGTGGTACTTCTTCAATGTGTCTGAATTCCAAGTGCGTTGTATTGGTCGTCCATCCATATCTTGGAGACGAAAAGTTATGCTTCGCACTTCCTGGACTATCAGATATGATCCTTCCCAATTTGGTGTCAGTTTACCCAGCTCCTTAGCTCGTCCAACAACTTCCATCTTCCTCAGAACCAAATCCCCTACCTTGAGTGGTCGTTTGGCGACTCTCTTGTTAAAGTCCCGAGCCATTCGCAACTTGTACAATTGCATTCTTAATAGTGCATTGCCCCTGACCTCTGGTACTTGGTCCAAGGTCGTGCGTAAGGCAGCCCAATTGGCTTCTTTTGTGTACAGCACGACTCTCAGGGTGGGTTCTTCAATCTCAATGGGCGAGACGGCTTCAGTTCCATAAACCAACATGAAGGGTGTCTCTCCTGTAGAGTTTTTGGTCGTGGTTCTGATAGAACATAACACCAGTTTTAGTTCTTCAACCCATAGTCCCTTGGCATTGTCCGGCTTTCTTTTGATGCCGTTTGATAGGATTTTATTGAACGACTCTACTTGCCCATTGGTTTATGGGTGGACGACTGCAACAAAGTGAGCTTTGATTTCTCTTTCTGCCAACCAATCTTTCAGCTTAGGCGTTTCAAACTGTGGACCATTGTCAAAGACAATGGACTGCGGCATGCCAAACCGGGTTATAATGTTTTTTCAAATAAAGCCTTTGACATCATTCGTTGTTATACCCCGCATTGCTTCAGCTTCTATCCATTTAGTGAAGTAGTCCACAGCTACAATTACAAACTTCTTCTGCCCAGCGGCCACAGGGAAAGGTCCCAGAATATCCATGCCCCATTTCGCAAAAGGAAGTGGGAACAAGATAGGAGTTAAGTAATTGGACGATTTCTGATGCAAATTTCCATGTTTCTGACAACTGTCACACTTTTTTGCATAGGCAAGAGCATCTTCTTTTAAGGTAGGCCAGTAATACCCAGTCCTTAATGCCTTTTCTCCCAAAGCTTTTCCCCCAATGTGAGATGCACAAGCTCCTTCATGGAGTTCCTTCAGCACTTCTAGTCCATCTTCCCCGGTGATGCACTTGAGAAGAGGACGATTGAATGACTTCTTGTAGAGTTTTTCATCCCACAATGTAAACCACTTGTCTCGGGTTTTTACGTACTTAGCCTCTACAGGGTCTGAAGGTAGTCGTCCTGTCTTCTTGAATTCTATAATGGGCTCCATCCAAACTGCCCCTCGGCTAAGACACATGACTTGTTCTAGCTCAATACTCTTTTTCGTCTTAACTTCCCTGAAAACAGTTCTTGGTGCATCACAATCTGCTGAATTGGCCAATTTTGAGAGAGCATCAGCTTGATGATTTTCTGACCTTGGTACTTGGTCGAGAACAAATCGCTTTAAAGGCTCAATCTCATCCTGGATCAGACGCTTATATTTGCTCATTGATGTTTCTTTGCATTCAAAATCTCCATTGACTTGACTGACGACTAAGAGAGAGTCCGATTTGGCCTCAATCTCTAAAGCCCCAGCCGCCTTACACATCTTGATCCCAGCCAGAAGTGCTTCATACTCAGCTTCATTATTGGACACTTGGAACTGGAACCTTAGTGCATATTCAAATTTGTCTCCTTCTGGAGATTGACAAATGATTCATGCCCCACATCCATTGACAGTGGATGATCCATCTACCATGAGCGTCCAGTGCTTCCTTCCTTCGGCCGGATCAGATACTAATTCTATAGTTGGTCGAGTGAGCTCAACTATAAAATCTGCCAAAGCTTGCCCCTTAATAGCTTTCCTTGGTTCAAAAGATATATCAAACATGTTTAGTTCCACAGCCCACTTCAGCATTCATCCAGCAGCTTCC
The DNA here is from genome assembly GCA_947648045.1 of Beta corolliflora. Classification (NCBI taxonomy): domain Eukaryota; kingdom Viridiplantae; phylum Streptophyta; class Magnoliopsida; order Caryophyllales; family Amaranthaceae; genus Beta; species Beta corolliflora. The sequence continues at coordinate 917,086 of CANSZD010003287.1, read as the reverse complement.
ATCTTTTGTAGAACTTGCTTCAGAGGTTGGTCAGTGTAAACTAGTATACTGTGAGCCAAGAAATAAGGCCTCAACTTTTTGCTGGCCATGACAAGTGCCAACCCAAACTTTTCGACTGGGGTGTACCTACATTATGCGTCCTTGAGCACGTGACTTACAAAGTATATTGGGATTTGTACTGACTCTCTTTCGGCCAGTAGAACAGCACTCACGGCCTGAGGAGACACGACTAAGTATACGAACAGTTTTCCCCCTCGGCTGGACTGACCAACCTAGGTAACTGACGAAGGTGGTCCTTGACTTGCTGAAGTGCTTGTTCAGATTCTGCTGTCCATTCAAACTTAGCTTTCTTTTTTATAGTAGCGAAAAAATGATGACACTTGTCTCCTGACTTAGACAAGAAACATCCAAGGGCAGCTAAGCAACCCGTCAGACGCTGTACTTCCTTGATCTTTGACGGGGACTTCATGTCTAGAATAGCTTGGATCTTTTCAGGATTGGCTTCTATTCCCCTCTGATCTACTAAGAAGCCTAAGAACTTCCCCGCCAAGACACCAAAAACACATTTTTTGGGGTTCAATTTTAACTTGTACTTTCTGAGAGTTCCAAAGGTTTCTCTCAAGTCACCAATTTGGTCTTCTTCTTGCTGACTCTTTACAATCATGTCATCTATATATGCTTCCATGTTTCTTCCCAGTTGTGGCTGGAAGACCGTGCTGGTCAATCTTTGGAAAGTGGTTGGTGCATTCCTGAGGCCAAAAGGCATCCTCAGCTAGCCATACAACCCCTTCTCCGTGATGAAGGACTTCTTGTCTTGGTCCTCCGGCCACATGGGTATTTGATGAAATCCTGAATAAGTGTCCATGAAGCTCAACAAAGCATGGCCAGCCGTGGAATCTACCAACCGATCCAACTTAGGCAAAGGAAAATTGTCCTTTGGACAGGCCTTGTTAAGATCAGTGTAGTCCACACACATTCTCCATGTGCCATTGGGCTTTGGTACCGTGACCACATTAGCTATCCAATCTGGATAGTAAGTTTCTCTTATGAATCGTGATTCCAACAACTTCTGCACTTCTTGGTCGACAGCCTGGTTTTTGGCCGGTCCCAAGTGTCTTTTCTTCTGACGAACAAGTTTTAAGCTTGGATCAACATTTAGCCGGTGGACGGCTATCTCTGGATCAATTCCAGGCATTTCTTCAACGCAGTAGGCAAACACATCTTGAAATTCTTTGAGCAAGCTAATCAAAATGCCCCTCAACTCAGGAGAGAGAGAAGATCCAATCTTCAAGGTTCTTTCTGGACGAGCTTCATCCAAACAAATATCTTCTGGGGCCTCCACAGGCTCTGGACGTTCAAGTGCCATGCCCATAATGGCCATCACTTCTCCAGACGAGGGTGGCTCTTCCTTGACGGGCACATATTTTCTTTTCTTACTGGGAAGGTTTTCGGACGCCTTCCTTGAGGGAGCAACCTGCGTATGAGGACTTTCAATTGTCATTCTCAGATTGGCCACTTGGTCTTTTACAATGTCAGCCGCTTTTCCTTCGCCAGCGACCTTCGTCTGGTCTTGCTTATCTGCTTTCCAAGATGATGGTTTCAAAGTGGTTAAGTAACATTCTCTGGCCGCCTGTTGGTCTCCATACAAAGAACCAATTTGGCCACCATCACATTCAAACTTCATGAGCATCAGGTGAGTGACTATCACTGCCTTAACATGATTCAGAGTTGGTCGCCCAAGTATGACATTGTACGCTGTCAGGTCTCGGACGACCAGGAACTTGATGAACAACGTCCGGGAGGCCTCCTTCTCTCCAACTCGGACGGGCAACATAACTGTCCCCATAGGGTGAATAATTCCTCCCCCAAGCCCAATGATTGGATGGTGGATGGGAACCAAATTCTTCTCATCAAACCTCAGTCTAGACAAACAATCTGCACTTATGATGTCCGTGGAACTTCCAGTGTCAATTAGAATAGGTTTGCTATCTTCATGTAATACTCCGTATTTTTGGGAGTTATTCTTTTATAAATAAGAAAATATAAAGAATAAAGTGAAAGTATTTTAATATTATTTACAGAAAAATATATAGTTTGGGTAAGCCTACAGTTATAATTTAACTATACAACCTACTTTTGTACCTAATTATATTATAGTTTGGTTTCGTTTTATTTTCCAAATAAAATAAGAAATCGGAATTTGATTTGGAAACAAATCCTACTAAACTTAGGTGTCTCATGCTATAAATAAGAAAAAGGAAAGAGAAAAAAAATTAAAACCCTAACTTTACTAAGTCAACCTTTTTTTTTATCCAAAGAATTTATCTCTCCTCCCTCTCCTTTTTTCTCCTCTTTCACGTGAGTTTTCTTTCCTTTCTCCTCTACTTTTCTTTTTCTTCTTCCTTTGCATCTGGGAACCCTTCCACTCGCCGGCGTTCAGGCAGCGACAGAGGGCGGCCGGAGTTGCTAGCTGCTACCGGAAGTCGCGCGCAAGGTTCGAGGGTTTAGGGTTCGTGTCGCGCGAGGTCGAGGGTGGTGCGAGTGTGGCTGTGTCGTTCAAGTCAACCACGTTTCTCGCAGCAAGTCGCCGACAGTCGGGGGTTCGTGGCTCGCCGCTGTGCAGCCGTGTGTGGTCGGCGTCGTCGTGGTTGCCGGTGTGCTTCCGGTGGTCCTTTTCTCTCTTTTCTTCTTTAAATTAATTTATATAATCTGATTTTGTTATTCTTATGTATCTTTGATTAAGTTTTGTAATTATAAGTAAAATATAGAAGTAGTAAAAGAAATCAGATTTAGAATTATATTTTAGTTCTTATATTAATTTTATTTCTCAAATCTGATTTTTATTATACTTGTGTATATAATGGTTTAAGCTGGTTTTGTAAATTAAGTATAGTAAAAGTTAAAGGAAATCAGATTTTTGATTATACTATTAGTTCTTAGGATGATTTTAATTCTTAATTCTGATTTTATTACACTTATGTATATTTGTGTAAGTTTTATTATTATAAACCAAGTATAATATAAGTTACCAAAAATCAGATTTGCAAACATATTATTAAGTCCTAAATATGTTAGTTTCAATAAAGTTTATGAAAAGAAAGTTTAACCAACATGAACGTTTATTTTATTATTCGAAACACTAAGTTTTACATAGTTAGTTAAGCTGATTTTTTTATTTTAATGATATCAAGGATTTAGCACTGAAATACTTTTATTATTCAATTAGGTCCTAATTTCATAAGCGGAACGTTTTAAGTAGTCAGCGAAGATTCTCCGTTACAAGGTACGTACGCGTACTAGTTCAATTAGATATGTTAGTATCATGTTTAGGTTATGAATTCTTTCATTGGAACCTAGAATCATGATAGGGAACAATTGTATGGTTATGATTGATGAGATTGTTTGGTAACATGAAATCGATTGGAAATCTGTATGTATTTCCTTGTTGTATGACTTGTGAGTTGGAATGAATTATTATTGGTATGCGTAATTCTATCGTATCACAAGCATGAAATGAGAATTGGATTGGAATCCTATGATGTATTGTTGTAACAAGGATGTTACAAGAGGTTGCCTAAACTAAAGAATTAAGCAATGTACCTATGAAGGAAAATTAAATGATTATATGTTTAATGTTATATGAATGAATATTACTAAGAAGGATCTTTGGCGATAAACTTGTAGTTGGAATCCCTACAAGTATGAAGAATGGGGGGAGTGTGGGACTTGTTCTACACTCCTACGCAGGCCTACTGTGACGATAGTAGTGTCCTTATATATTTTGATAACTCAAGTATGCGGAAGGTTCCGTACGATCTTGGGGGTATGCATACTAAGGTGATGGATGTGGAACGGAACGAAACCGCGTTTACATTCCATCTAATAGACCAAGTTGTCTATTAAGGATTAAGTAGCCCGTATGATTCTAGAAAGATGACGGTGCCCGTTCGATGCCAAATAAATTGTAAAAACGGAATTTAATGTTTTCGTAGTGTCATGTTTAGGAATTGTTATTACTCTTCTGTTTATGTTTAGTGTACTATTTAGCTACTTAAGTACGTACTCAGCATAGCTGGTTGTTTGTTATTTGTGATGTTTGTTGACCTGTGATGAACCATTGATATTTCAATGGGGAGCAGATTAGGTATGCTGATGATGCTGCATGAGTTCGGGCATACGGGGGATACTTTTGATTATAAACTTTTAAAGTGTTTTGGTTGAACATTCTAGAGATTGTTTATGATTTACGTAGTTAATGGTTTTAAATAAAAAGGGGTCAATAGCGATTCCTGAGTTGTAGTTAAGTTAACATTCTATTTCCGCTGCAATTTAGTTTTCATAATAAGGAGTTGTTAATGTTTTAATTTCAATAAGCCTTGCGTTTCACCGCGCCGGTAACACTTCCAAAGTCGATGCAACGTAGTTTAGACGTGTATGGATTTTGGGGGTGTTACAAAACTGGTCATCAGAGCCAAAAGTCCCTATTTTCAAAGATATTTCAAAAGATTTTTAAAATGGGTGGTATGGGATAGGAGCATATAGAGTACTTTTGCGTGCATTAAATCATAGGAATGATTTTATTTGTAATGCCTTTTTTGCCTTACTTGTCTGATATGTTTATAGGAAGTATGCAAATAATGAGGAATGAATCAGATGTTCTGATTATATGAAATGTTGTGTTGGTTGCTTGATTGAATTTGTGAAAGGTTCTTTGAAATCTTCGAAGTATGAATAAATTAGGAGGATGTACAAGGATAGGTACATAGATAGTGGTATTTTTGGAGCACTAAGTTAATTTCGAATTGGTATAGTTGTTCTAAAGATGTTTCAAAAAGGTGTTGAACTATAACCTTATTTCGAATATTTTAGGAAAGAACCATTTAATTGTTGTAAATATTTTGAACTTGCTTAGGGAGTTCTAAAATTTAAAATATACTTCCTCTATTTTTTTAGTTGCAATAATTTCCATATTTAGGTGTTTTTATTTAGTTGCAACATTTCCTTTCTTGGTAAAGATTTTTGGGCAATTTGACCATTTTATCCTCACTTTACCTACCCCACATGCAAAAAGTATGGACAATTGGGTCAAATTATACTCTCTCTCCTCTTTCCTTAAAGTTTGTGCAAAAAGGCAATTGTTGCAACTAAAAAAAAAACAGAGGTAGTATATAATGTATATTTAAAAAACCTTTACTTCTCTAGAACTTAGACTATTTTCTTCTTTTAATTCGCAGATGGTTTACGACATAGGTGTAACACCCCTAGGTGTGCAGGAGCCCACTAGTAGATATTATCCTCTTTGGGCCCTAGCCCGTAAGGATTTGCTTTGATGTAGGACCAAAGTCCTACCCAAAAGGCCTCTACTAGGTTGAGATGTCCACCTCTATATAAAGAAGGCTCCGTTCTCCTCAACTTTTGATGTGGGATAGCCAAGATCTTAGGCACCTTATCCCCTCCTTTTAAGGAGCCTGCGTCCCCGTAGGCACTACAGGACACCGGAATGGGCCCTGACTCTGATACCATCTGTAACACCCCTAGGTGTGCAAGAGCCCACTAGTTAAGCAATGTACCTAAGAAGGAAAATTAAATGATTATATGTTTAATGTTATATGAATGAATATCACTAACAAGGATTTTGGCGATAAACTTGTAGTTGGAATCCCTACAAGTAGTGAACAATGGGGGGAGTGTGGGACTTGTTCAACACTCCTACGCAGCCCTACTGTGACGACAGTAGTGTCCTTATAAATTTTGATAACTCAAGTAGGCGGAAGGTTCCGTACGATCTTGGGGGTATGCATACTAAGGTGATGGGTGTGAAGCGGAACGAAACCGTATTTGTACTCCATCTAATAGACCAAGTGTCTATTAAGGATTAAGTAGCCCGTATGATTCTAGAAAGATGACGGTGCCCGTTCGATGCCAAATAAATTGTAAAAACGGAATTTAATGTTTTCGTAGTGTCATGTTTAGGAATTGTTATTACTCTTCTGTTTATGTTTAGTGTACTATTTAACTGCTTAAGTACGTACTCAGCATAGCTGCTGATTGTTTGTTATTTGTAATGTTTGTTGACCTGTGATGAACCATTGATATTTCAATGGGGAGCAGATTAGGTATGCTGGTGATGCTGCATGAGTTCAGACATACAGGGGATACTTTTGATTATAAACTTTTAAAGTGTTTTGGTTGAACATTCTAGAGATTGTTGTTTATGATTTACGTAGTTAATGGTTTTAAATAAAAAGGGGTCAATAGCGATTCTCGAGTTGTAATTAAGTTAACATTTTATTTCCGCTGCAATTTAGTTTTCATAATAAGGAGTTGTTAATGTTTTAATTTCAATAAGCCTTGCGTTTCACCGTGGCGGTAACACTTTCAAAGTCGATGCAACGTAGTTTAGACGTGTATGGATTTTGGGGGTGTTACACTTCATCTCCACAACCAAAGGGTCATCATGGGGGGTTCTCAACTTCCCCCGGTCTTGTTCACTGACTACCACTTTTGGGAAGGGCTCAACCTTTGTCTGGTCAGTCAACAAAATTTGGCCGAGCTCCCTGAGATAGTTTTTGTGCCCCCTATTGGTTGGTCCTCCAGCAGTAAATCCTCCTGAGATGACAAGAACAACATCCTCGTCAGTGCTCTCACTTTTCTTTTTGCTCTGACGATCATCCTTCCTTTGGAACTTCCTTCCCCCTTGGGGTAAATATGAGTTCATCTTTCCTTTTCGGGCTAAATCTTCCAAAGCCCTCTTAAGGTGTTTACATTCGTTGGTCTCATGACCACAGTCCTTGTGAAAATGACAGTACTTGCTCTTGTCCCTGTTCCGGTAAGGAGTCTTTATCTCAGCTGGATCCTTGAGCTCATATTGATCCTTTATCTCCATAAGTATAGAGTATTGGTCTTTGCTAAAATCTATGGGGTCAGCCGAAGATTCAGATTCTTTCCTCTTTCCCCGCCTGGACGAAGTAGTTGTAGAGGTTATAACCCAAGTCTCAGCCTTTATAGGATTGCTCTTCTTTGGCTGAGCTACCTCTTCAGGCTTCTTGGACTCAAGGTACTTTGCCTCGGCACATACTTCGGTGGCGTGTATAAATGCTTCGGCCTCTTTCAATGCTTCTGCAAGAGTAGTGATTTTCTTTTTTACAAGATCAAACTTAAAACTTCCTGGCCTGAGCCCCCTGATGAAGGCGTCAAAGGCCACACCAGCATTGAGATCTTGAATCTGCAAGGCTTCTAGATTGAATCTCGTAACAAAACTTCTAAGGGCTTCTTTTGGTCCTTGGACGACCTTACCCAAGTGCATGCTTGTTTTTTGTTCTTGTCGATTGGCAACAAAGTGACTAGTGAATAGATAACTGAGTTCAGTGAAATTGTTGACTGAATTAGGGGGGAGATTGTTAAACCACTTCTGAGCTACTCCCTTCAAAGTAGTCGGGAAGTTCTTGCACCAAGTAGCATCATCTACTGCTTGGACATACATCTGATGCTTATAAGCGGATAGGTGATCATCTGGATTTGTTGTTCCATCAAAAGGTTCTATGGTAGGGAGTTTTACCTTTGGGAAGGGGGGCGCCTCCATGATCCTGGCCGAGAATGGGGTTGGCTAGTTGATCCGGAGGGCTCCCAGCTGTCCCTCAATGGATATGAACTCCTTACGATACTCTTTCAACACGGGATTGGATGAAATGTTTGCAGGGGCTGGACGCCTATAAACCATTGGCTGCACCACCGTTTTCTCTTGTCTTAGACGAACAGGAGAAGGGCCCAAACTTCTTCCTTATGTTCTGGATGGTAACCTCAAAGGGGGATCTCTCAAATACGGTGTAGACCCTGTGGCCGACCGTTGTAATGCAGCATCTTTCTTTGCCTCTAGGTACTCCCTGTCATCTGTTTCCATTCTGTGCCATTTGGGCGAACATTATCCTGGGTCCTGACCACCAGGTTCCAGTCCATCTTCCTTCGCTGATCACTGACTTCTGGCTGTCTTTCTCTGGTTGTTCTCCTTGAGGGTTCTTGACGAACAGGTCGGCTTGGGCCTGGACGATTCTCCTGGGAACACCCTCTAAGAGGAACTGGATTGTTAGCTGCTGGATGTGGATTGACTTGGAAAAAATAGCATGTTGTTCTTGATCTGTTGCTGGACGACTGTTGCCATCTTAGTCTGGATGTCATTCAGGACGTTCTCCAAGTGAGCCGCAGTCACTGGACGTTCACGATTTTCTTGGATGACAGGTTCATGACTCTGACCAGGAACATTGACAATGGACAGAGGTTTATCCCTCCCTCGAGGTGGTCTCTCGTCATCTACAGTATCTTCAACTCTAATCTGAAAACTTCGATTTCTTGCCACGTTGGACGAGTTACAAACAGTCATCATTGCGTCTCCCCACAGACGGCGCCAAATGTTTAGTCTCCTTGGCTGGCAAGTAAATTATTATCCCTCAAGATGTTCTTCAATTGGAGACTTGTGCAACGATGTCCAAATCAGGTAAATCCGAACCTGAGCTCCGTTCCCAAACCTGCAAAAAAGGGACCCACCCTGGAGGTTTGGGTGGTGGTTCCCCCTCCGAAGCTTAAGTCAGGTATCAGGAGTGAGAAGGAAAAGTAGAGATAGAGAGAGAAAGTGGGATAGTATTTTCACAGAGTAAGTTTACACTGTTCAATTGAATTACCTTTCTCTTTATTTCAGGGGGAGTATTTATAGTGTTTGTGATATGATTGCTGCCCCCCTTAGGTTACCCTAGAATAGGGGCACCTGATTGGCTAGGCAATCAAATCATGACACGTGGCAGACTATGATTGGGGGTGGATCATCAACCAATCACCTGCAGCCATTTTAGGGATTTGGGCCCTGAATATCCTTTAGGCCAAAAGGTGGGCTTTTACTCCTTTCTAAGTAAAACCCAATGGTTAAACCACTTTTCTTTACTTCCTCTGATGGGACATGTGTTTGATCCTGATGGATCCATGTGTCTCCAAGAGAGCCGTTGATTTATTTAGGCTACAACAGTAAGGGTAACTTAAAATTGTTGTAGGATAACTTTATTTAACTGGCCGCCTCCTCTCCTCTCCCTCTCCAATTCTCTTTCTAGGGTTTCTAATTTCTTGGCCTTCTTTTTCTTCGTTTTTATGGTTATTATCTTTTTTACTGCTTTGTTTTGTTTTGTTCTCTCCATTTGTGAGAGTTATTCTCTCCCTTTTTGGTGGGTTACTTCTCATCTTTGTATGAGTTTTTTTATTTTCATGGTGTTAATAATTTGGAAGATGATGCAGATCTATGAGGGTTTAGGTTCTTTCAACAATTCGTCACTAGGAGCAATTATATCACGGAATCAGAATGTGAAGGTCTCTACTTGGAAAGATGCAAAGACATCGAAATACATTGCTTGCGTCAAGCTTGAAGCGGTGGAGTTGGAGCCGTGCTCGAGTATGCTTAAAATTATTGTTTCCATTGTGAAATTTTGTTGTGATTTGCTATATTTCTCATATCTTAATTATCATTGTATGTGTCGTATGTCTTATTATTAATGATATATTTTCTTCCCGTAAAAAAAAAAATTGCCAAGGATGAGAATCGGTCTCAAAATAATGTCAAGTCTTTACCATTAAGCCAAGCCTTGCTTGGCTACACCATCAATCGACATCGGCACGCATAAATGTTTTTATTTACAATTTGAAATAAAAAATACAAATATAAATTTTAGAGATAATATTTTTATATATAATGTTAAATATTCGATAAAAGGTGTCATGAGGTAATGTCTGACAATGTTGAATATATCCATACGTCTCATATAAGACCGTCATACCATAATTTATAGTAAGAAAGTGACCCCTTTAAGACAATGGGTAAACCATTATCTTAAAGTGACTCCTTTAACTCGTAGAGTGATTATGTGACTATTTTAACTTACAAAGTTACCCTTTTAGGGAACTAAGTGATGTGGATTTACACTAATTTTATAGTATACGATCTTATACAATACTTACTAATAATATATTTTAAATTGTGATAAATATGTAAATTAAATTATGCTACTTAACGAAGTGATATATAAAATCTTGTAAGCTTATTATATAATTTATAGCATTTGATGATGATAGACTACTCTTGTGAAGTTGACATTTGATGAAGTCTCATTGGTTGCCTTGAGCTTGAGGTTGTTATTTTGGTTAATAGAAGAAGATTGTTAAACATCGCACGAAAATTTCTTAAAATTGCCTCGGGTCCACTTTTAATTTATGATTTTACCCCTTCTCTATTTTCCACCACCTGCCACCACCCACCACCACCTACCTCCCTCCGTCAATTACCACCTCCTCCACCACCCACCTTTGGCCGGACGTTCCACCCATGGCCCCCTAATAAAAAAAATCGAGATGGATGGGTGGCTGTGTGGCTGAACTAAAGATTAAGTTGAATGAAAAGGAAGCTTCACTGCAGATGATGAAAGAAGAGGTAAGGGGTTTAAATTCCTCTTTAGCGGAGACAGATGACTCGTTATCTGATAGCATAAAGAAGGTGGAAGAGTTAGAAGTTGAAGTGGGTATGTAATATCCTCCATGATTGCTTTAAATGGATTTAATATGCTACTCTTTCTAACAAGATGCATCTTTCTTTTAGGGAGCTCATTGCCTTAGTTACTCCACAGTTAAGCGTGCTTGGTTGGTAGTAGTCCAGGGATGGGAGACCTCCTGGGAAGTTTCTCGTGGTGCACATGAGCGAGGGTAAAATGCGCCGGAAGAACTTGTGTTGGTTATTGAGGATAGTTGTTGGCCCTGGATGTGCATTGGTGACGATATACCCGACTCCGTATGGGTCGAGTGTTACAAGGTAGAAGGAAAGAATCAGAAGCAAAACTGACTGAGTCATTTGCTCAACAAACAAGTCAGATTGAGCAGTCCTCTATCTTGCTAGAAAAATCAAAGCTTGAGGCGGCGGTGGAGATGGAGGTGGTGGCAATCGGGGTGGTGGTGGCAGGAGGTGGTGGTTTGGGAAAAGAAAAGAAAAAAAAGGAAGGGTAAAGTTGGAAATGTTTGATGGGCCCCGGGCGATTTTAAGAAGTTTTGGGGCGATGTTTAGCATTCCAGTAATAGAATGGTACTCCCTTCTATATTTTTTTATCCACCCCTTTTTATTTGTACGATCTTCAATGGACAAACTTAAACATGAATATTTCAAATGACACATTTACATAAATTATTAAAAATCAATATATTAAAGATACACATCGTCAAAAATCTAAGAAGGTCATATAGGAGTATAGGATTATATTTGTTCCTATATATTAGTTATAATTTATGATCAAATTCTCACAAAAATAAAAGAGTGGATATCAAAAGAAATGGAGGGATCAACAAATTTATATTTTTTTTTGAAAGGGGGATCAAATTAATATAGTTAGATGTATCCTTCTCTTTGTTTTTGTTTAATTATTTGTCATTTTTTATTTTTCTTTTTCTTTTTGTTGTATGTAGTATAAAGACTATATTTCATCACTTTATTTTCTTTTGCTTTAGTAATATTATAAGTAAAAGTTTGGATAATTTAAGTTCATGGCCGATAGTTCAGATACATTATGGTGCCTCTCTTTTTAAGTTGGCTGCTGTGTATGGCCTCCATACTATTGCTGATAGAAGAACTCTTTGGATGGATCTCTTCAACTTTGTGTCTCACTGTTAGGAGCCTTGTATCTTGATTGGTGATTATAATGCAGTTTATAATGCCCAAGATAGGCTGAATGGCAATGATGTTAGTGAAGCTGAGACTGTTGACCTTAGGAATTTTGTTCTGAATGCTCATTTGATGGAGGCTCCTTCTACAGGTTTATTCTACTCTTGGAATAATAATAGTATTGGTATTGATAGAATCTCTAGTAGGATTGACAAAGCTTTTGTCAATGTTGCTTGGATTCATCAATACTCTGATGTGATTATTAATTATCATGCTGCTGGAATCTCAGATCATTCTCCCTTGATTTTTAATCTTGATAAGCATCATGATGAAGGAGGAAGGCCTTTCAAGTTTCTAAACTTTCTTGCTGATCAGTTTGGTTATCTTGAAGTTGTGAAGGAGGCTTGGGATTCAGCTCATAGCAATTTTAAAATGAAAAACGTTTGGGTGAAACTTCAAGCTGTTAAAAAGGCTCTGAAAAGTTTTCATGTTAATAACTTTTCTAAAGCTCACTGTCAAGTGGAGGAGCTTAGAAGGAAATTAGCTGCTCTACAAGCTCTTCCTGAGGTGCTACAATCTTGTTCATTGCAAGAGGAAGAAAAGAATTTGATCACTCAATTGCGGAAGTGGTCCAGTATAGATGAAAGCATACTGCAACAGAAAGCAAGAATCAAGTGGTTGTCTCTGGGGGATTCTAATTCTAAGTTTTTCTTCACTGCAATAAAAGTGAGAAAGGCAAGAAATAAAATTGTGACTCTTCATAATGATATTGGAGAGCAACTGACAGAAACCTCAGAGATTCAGAAAGAAATTTGCAACTTCTATATGAACTTGTTGGGAACAAATTCAAGTCAGCTGGAGGCCATTGATTTGAATGTAGTGAGAGCTGGGACAAAGCTAAGTGCAACTGCTTGTGCTAAGCTAATTCAACCAGTCACTACAAGGGAAATTGACCTAGCTTTGACTGATATTGATGATGCAAAGGCGCCTGGTTTGGATGGTTTTAACTCTGTATTCTTTAAAAAAAGCTGGCAGGTGATTAAGCAAGATGTGTATTCAGGTATCTTGGAGTTCTTTGACAATGCTATCATGCATAAACCAATTAACTGTACAGCTGTCACGATGATTCCCAAGATTGATGTTGCCCAATTTGCTAGAGACTATAGGCCCATTGCCTGTTGCTCTACTCTTTACAAAATCATATCAAAATTTTTGACAAAAAGGTTACAATCTGTGATTACAGAAGTGGTGGATTGTGCTCAGACAGGTTTCATTCCTGAGAGAAATATTGGTGATAATATTCTTCTTGCCACTGAACTTATTAGGGGGTATAATAGGAGGCATGTATCTCCTAGGTGTGTGATAAAAGTTGATATTAGGAAAGCCTATGACTCTGTTGAGTGGTTATTTCTTGAAAGTATGCTCAAAGAATTAGGCTTTCCTAGTATTTTTATTGGATGGATTATGGCTTGTGTGAGGTCAGTTTCTTACTCCATATTGATAAATGGTGTGCCTTCCATACCTTTTGATGCAAAAAAAGGCTTAAGACAAGGAGACCCATTGTCTCCTTTCTTATTTGCATTAAGCATGGAATATTTGAGTAGGTGCATGGGTGCTATGTGTAATGATCCTGATTTTAATTTTCATCCCAAATGTGAGAGACTCAAGCTCACCCATCTCATGTTTGCGGATGATCTGCTTATGTTTGCTAGAGCAGATGCTAGTTCCATCACCAAGATTATGACTGCTTTCAATTCTTTCTCTAAGGCTTCAGGACTTCAGGCAAGTATAGAGAAAAGTTGTATTTATTTTGGGGGAGTCTGTCAAGATGTTGCATATCAGTTGGCTGAGAGTATCCAGATGCCTATTGGTACACTGCCATTTAGGTATCTTGGAGTCCCCCTCGCAGCAAAAAAACTTAATTTTTCCCAATGCAAACCCCTCATAGACAAGATCACAGCAAGAGCTCAAGGTTGGATGGCTCACTTTCTATCTTATGCTGGAAGATTGCAGTTGGTGAATTCTATTCTCAGTAGTATGCAAAACTATTGGGCACAAATTTTTCCATTGCCAAAGAAGTTGATTAAGGCTGTTGAGGCAATTTGTAGAAGGTTTTTATGGACTGGTTCAGCTGATAATAGCTCCAAAGCTCCTGTGGCTTGGGACTTCCTGCAACATCCTAAATCCACAGGAGGGCTGAATGTTACTGATATGGTTATATGGAATAAAGCAGCAATCCTTAAACTCCTGTGGGCCCTTGCTTTCAAGCAAGATAAGCTTTGGGTCAGATGGGTGAATGCTTATTACATCAAGAGACAAGAATTAAGAAATGTTACTGTTAGCAGTAACACGTCATGGCTACTAAGGAAGATCCTTGAAGCTAGAGACATGTTGGATAAGGTTGGCGGTTGGGCTGCAGTGAGCACTCAATGGAGATTCAGCATTAAGAAAGCCTACAAACTCCTTCAAGATAATTATGAGGAAGTGACCTGGAAAAGATTAACATGTAATAATCATGCTACTCCAAAAAGTAAATTTATTCTATGGCTGGCTCTTCTTAACAGACTAGCTACAGCAGAAAGAGTTAGCAAATGGTGTAGTGATGTCAGTCCCTTGTGCAAGTTATGTGGTTCTGAAGTGGAAAATATATAGCACCTGTTCTTCAACTGTACTTATAGTAAGACAGTATGGAGTAAGGTTCTTAGTTACTTGCAAACACTGCCTCAGATGACTGCTCAAAGTGAATTAGTTTTGGCCATCAAAAGAGCTCGCAGTACTAAAGATAGAAGTAAGCTGTTTGTCATGATGTATACAGAGAGCTTGTATGCCATCTGGTTACAGAGAAATGCCAAGTTCTTTAGGAATTTGGATGCTAATCCTAATCAAATTGTTAGAAACATTATTTTTAGGATTGCTTGTAGATGTACTGAGAAGCAAAGGTCAATGTTAATTTTGTAGTCTGATGCTTTTGGTGTTTTGGTGGCATTAGGAGTAGTCTGTTACTCTAATGCTGTCGTCTGTACCCATTTTTTTGGTTATCAATAACAATTTTGAATTGCCAAAAAAAAAAAAAAATCTAATTTTCTTTGTTAGTCCACTAGCCATTTTAGGCAACGATAAATCTCGATTTTTTTCTTTTGTTGTTAAGTTTAAGGTATGAATCTCCTTCTTTCTCTTTTCTTTTTGATGTAAAAATCTCCTTACTCTCTATGCGTGAGTGTTATTTTACTCGTATGTTGGGTTTTATATAATTCATCGTGAGAGGTTGGAGTATGTTTTTTTTTCTTAACTAACTAGAAATTGATTTACTCAAATTGTTTTGTTGATTGCAATAAATTTCAGTTTCACAATAGATTTCAATGTGCCATCCTCCAATAAGTTAAATCAAATTAAAGTCAACTTCTAAACTGTAATAAATTTATGGCTCAGTTGTGAACTGTTCTATGTTAAAACAACAACAGTTTTTGCAAACGTATTATTCACTCGAGAAGCTCATGGGCAAGCTCGATTAATTTTTGAATGATAAGATATATGTTTACATAAATATCTTAAACTTCTAAAAAAATATTAAATGGGTTTATAATATCTATATAAAATAATTTGGTCGCCTCCCGAAAAATTAAAGCCAAATACTTATCATATAGAGAAAAGGAATAAGTGAGCATTAAATAAAATGGCATCATATAGAGGGAATGGGCAAAAAGCCAGGTGATTGGCCATTTAAGTTCAATATTGGGCAATAGGTTAGTTTTTGTGTTTTTGGTGAAAAGTGGAATTCACATTAATGCGATAAATTAAAGAGCTTAGTGTAATCCGTAGCATAAAGGTTCATACAATAATTAGGGGGATTGTTGAGCCCCCATTGGAAACTAGAAAAAGGTTGAATGTCGGGTAGAATATTAGAAGTAGATAGCTGGTATTATTCAGATAATTTAGTTGAACATGAGTCTTACCTTTGTTACCAAGAAAAAACAAGAGGGAATAACCTCTTTACATTGAGCAATATGGTTGCTCCTTATTTCTTAGCATGTGGAATGAGCCTAACCGGCTGGCAATATAGCAAACAAAAGTTTTAATTTAAACCTTATAAAGTGAATATCATGTTATGGGCCTAAATTTTGAGTTCCATAAGCATGAACCTGGGCTCGAGCCGTAAAAACGAGCTCGAGCCGTAAAAACGAGCTCGAGCCGAGTTCAAGATTTTGAGCTTGATAATCTTGTAGCTTGACCAAGCCTCAGGCTCGATTAGCACACCCAAGTCGTACTTTTGTTGAAGGATAATTTTATTTAGTTCCCTTGTATTTTGTGAGTTATTAACTTAACTTTTAGTTAACAATTACGTCAACACTTAATTTATATTGTATAAAAACAACTCTATTTTTTTTAAAAAAGATTTTTGTAATAAAAAATATTGAGTTGTTCACAAGTTAATCAAGTCAAGTTCGGCCTGCTCAACTCGACTTGTTAAGGCCTCAAATCGAGTTTGAGTCATGTCAAGTTTTGACCTAGTCAAGTACGAATTGCTTGAGAACAACTTAGCTCATTTAACTCGATATTATACCACTTAATTTACATTATACCACTTAATTTTATTTAATTCTCATTTTCTTATGCAAATGATTCCACTTCATCTCTCACTTCCATCTTTGTAAACGATGTTTTAGATTATTTTGTTTGTAAGAGCCTCCTAAAAACTAGAGCTGATCAACTCCAGCCCGGCCCGGTTTTTGGGCGGGTTTGGGCAGTTTTTTTTGGCCCGCGGCGGGCCGAGCCGAGCCCGTTTTTTTTGGGCGGGCTTTGGACAAGCCAAAAAAGACGTTTTAGTCCGGCCCGTCTTGGTCCGAAAAAGCCCGCTCGACCCGGCCTGAAATAACGGGCTTTGGGCACATTTTTTTTTGGCCCGGATTTGGGCCCGGCCCGGTCAATGGGCAAATTTTTTTTGGCTCGGCTCGGCCCATGATCACCTCTACTAAAAACCAATACGTAGATGGTGCACACGTCCGTATGGTGAGGAAGGTGCGCACATGTACATGGCTAACAAGCCAAATGTATATGAATAACAAGTCAAATGAACACATGTACATGACTAACAAGCCAAATGAACATAAGTACATCTTTGTTAGTATATGTTCACTGGTATTGGTCTTTATGTTTATAACCTAGTGCTTGATGTTCATCGTGCGTACCTTCCTCACCATACGAACGTGTGCACCTACTCATTTGCACCTAAAAACCTTTTTCTTACCTTTCTAAAAAAAACATCACAAGTATACGAGAATGTGAATGACTTACACGATGGGTCGATGGCTTAGGTCTAAAGTAGCACCAACTGACTGGGCGTACCTAAGATTGCAACATCTTGCGATGATAAAAAGAAGCGGGAAAAAGAAGCATTGGCGCCCAAAGGCCAGAACTCAAGCCAAAGAAACCTGGAACAAATAGATTCAGACTAAACTAGTTAATGCCTTAATACTTAATAGGTTATTGTACATTTGTAGTACACTACTCGGTTTACTCCATCAATTCATATTGCAAATTTCCCACCTCATCTTTTGATTTCAAAACCCCCCCTTTTTTTTTGTTGGAGAAAGGGGCTTTCTTGCAAAATGAGTTGGTGGGAAAGTGCTGATGGTGAAATTCGTGTTCTTATTGCTCCAGGTATTCCAAAATTCTTTCCCTTTTTTTTTTTTTTTTTTTGTTGGGTTCCCTTTTATTTCTTCTTATTCTTTTAAGAACTGTTATAATAGGGTTTATTTTGATTGTAATTTCACGTTGCTATAATAAATTTACATTTGTGGGCAATTAATTTTCTAGTGGTTGGGTAATTGTTGTATATGATTGTTTGATGAAGAACGATTACGCGGGGGCTTTCGTTTTTGCTGGAATTTACTTGATACTAGCATTTCTGTGGTTGGTAATTGGTGGTAAGAAGAAAGGTGTAAGTGATTTGAGGTAGAGACATAGGGGTTTAATTAATAACAAGAGAAAACAAGTAGAATTATACTTTGTGTGATACTGTAATATGTTGAAGTGCTAACTTACATTCGAAAAAATGCATGTTATCGCCTCTCGTTGAGGTTTTTTAGATGTTGAACTTTCTTTGAGAATGGTTAACTGTAGGAGTCTCAAAGATACCACCAGTATATGGTTGTTTTGTAGTATCATATTAGTTGTACCTCTTGAAATGTTTTCATACATTGTATATATTGTTTTACTTAATAAATGAATCAGATCATTATGAAAAACATATTGTTAGATGATTTAGGTTGAATGATCTGTTTTAGGATATGAACTCTTGGAAAGTAACTGAGATTTTGCAAAATGCTATTAAGACTTGCAACCTGCAAGTATGGGATTCCTGTTAAGTGTTAACAACCATATCATACTGAAATGTCTTCAATAGGCTCCACCGCTCCAGCCTAGCTCCCTAGGTAGGGAGCAGATGTACCATGTACGAAGGTGCGGAATTTGCTCGTTCTTGTGATGGCTTGAAGTTCATACTCTAACAGCATATTCTTACAGTTCTGTTAGAGTATGAACTTTGTATATTATGAGTTGATGGCTATATATAAATGCTGAATGAGTTGGAGGTTCTGATGTTAGTGTGCTTTTTCTTCCGTACCAAATTGTTTGCCTTTTGTCTAGAGAATTGAAAACAAGCTAACTTAGCTAGCAACAAATTACCATAAAGACTAAAAAAGTGCCAGTTTGTTTATTAGCCGTAATCTGCTTGGGCATATTAATTTTGGTTTTGAGTTAGAAACAAGACCCTGTCTATGTGAGTTCAGAGTGGTTTGGCTTGTGATTGGCCATTTGTTGGGAAGTTTCAAGCCCTCTCTACAGGGGTCTTTCAGATTGTTACTCTTGTATCTTTAGCAAGAGGCTCTTAACTTTTTACTTACTTGGTCACCTTGGGTCTGTAGCATCTTGCTAAATTGAAAGATTCTTTTTTCACAATGCACTCCTTTAAAGTATGTAGCTGCAAGTATGAATGTATGATCTGACCTTGATACTAAAAGCTCAACTCTTTTCATATCCTAACATATTTCACATTGGCTTACAGATGGGGGTACATCTGGAATAGATGCCGGACATTTGCTCTCTCTACGCCACCCTAAATCTGGTAGTTCTTTCAAACTGGATGTTTAGTGTATTATGTTATGTTCTTGATACGAGCTCTATCTTCACTATACTGCAAAGCTTGTTTATCATGTTATTGCGTCTAGGTCAGCTGCCGTTGTTTTTCTTGCATCATTAAGTCGTGGTGCTATACCATGATTATCGAGCGTTTTGAAACTTGTCATCTTGTGGTAAATGCTTCTTCTTGTTATTGTCTTGAAAGATCTTCAGCTTAATTCTTAAATGATGATCTCAACACAAGAAACACTTTATTGGCTTATTATTGTGGCTTTGGTGTGATTTCGATTAAAATGTGGGCTTATACTTGTTTTACAATAATTTGATTGAAGCTTATTATTCCTATCACTAGTCTCACTAATAATGACTTAATGCTAGGTTTTTAGAAGAAGGAAAGTTGAAGAAAACTATCTCCCATAGTTGAACTTGTTTTTCTTTCTTTGTTATAAAGGTTTATTCTATCTTTTCCATTTTGGAATCGTTCCTTCACCTTAATTTTCAAATATGTTGCGATAGCATGCAAAGAAGGGAAATAGTATGAAAAGGACCCTTCTATTTTCCAATAGAATGTGCTTCATTGCATGCTGGATGTGTCATTAGGTAGATCTTAAACTATGGCTTCTAATATGCTTCTACCTTCATTCTTATTGATTGTTTTCCAGGAAATGCATTTAATTATCTATATATCAACGGAAGTCTTCTTGAACTTCAATGGTTTAAGAAATCCCATGCCTCCTGGTTTTTGGGGGACTATGTCTGCGAAGGTAATACTCTGTACCTATTGAATAATGGTGCTTAATTGTAAATAGTCTTATTCCTCCAGTAATAGAGATGTTTCTATTCGATTTTTGTCCAAAATGCAGCAACTCTGTGCTCCACGATAAGTAACAAACGCAAACAGTTTATTGGGCCATGTTAATTTACTCTTTCATAATCCAACGACTAAAGTTGAAGCATAGATAGTAAATGCTCTTATGCTTTGCAACTGACCTAATCTTTCAATTCCTGAAATGCTGTATTTGCTGAATAACTATCCATGCTTCTCACGTCTTTGTTTTTTAGATGAGTATCCTATAGACTGTACTTTTTCGGGTGACTTCCATGCTTTACTGGGTTGCCTCTGGGGCTGGCTTCTTTGTTGGACTCTTGATTATTTATTTGCTTTGTCTAGTCTCTTTGTAATCCGATGAGTATGGTCTCATTTGGAGAAATCTAGATACCAAAAGACTGCAGTCGAAATTTAAGGAATAGGTCACCAGTGCCTGTGCAGTACGTTCTGAAACATGCTGTCATCCTTGTTTATCTGTGTGACAGTGTAGCGGTTGAAGGTTGAATCTTGAAGGTAGAGCTTGATGAAATATTGAAGTGTATAATAAAACCTCATTCTTGTGAAACTATTTCTTTTTCCATGGGAAATGTATTTGTGGATATCATCATATTATGTTTTCATGTTGCATTCCTCTATTTCTCCCACGTGCATTATATTTAATTTTCTTCATACTTTTACATGGAATCTTCTGTCAGCAATAACTTAACCTACTTTCTTTTCTATCCTTTCTGACTTTCATCTCAATAACAATACAGATGGAAGCTTATATATATCAACACCAGTTGATCCTGTCTTCGTCATGCTGCCCTTATTTGAGGATGCTCGTATGAAGGTACCTAATAGTGTTTGATGGTATATCCTATTTCTAACATATTATTGTGAGGGCTGTTGACATTGCTCATGCTTTATATTTCTTCTATGTGTAGAGTAGAACATTGTTAGTATTTCTGCAAAATTCTGTTTACACAAGACGATGACATCATATCTTTCCTCATAACATGGGTTATCATTCTCTCTGCGTATATAATCTTTTATGTTTCCGTTAAGAAGGCATTCAGGAATTTTTCTGGGAGGATATGGAATGTTGAGGAAATTCTGGATTTATCTTTGTTTTTTTACATTTGATGAAGCTCGTATGTGAATAGAATGTGATAATGGCATAATGCCTTAGACTGCATATTCTTTTGGCTTTGATTTAAAAAAGGGCGGCATTGCATTGAAGTTCAGAAAGTGGCCATCTCCAGTTGGCAGTTCATGTGGTGTTTACATCTAGAAGAGGTGGAGTGTCACTCCAGTGAATCATATATTAGAGTTGACCACTGATTGATCTAGACTCTAGAGCTTGTACAAGTGCCCTATGTGGTTGTAATGTTGTATACTTGTGTTTACCGAACAGTTAAGTGATGAATCCAGAAATATTGTTTCATTCTAACCCTTCAACTTCGCTAAATAACAATTGATTGAGGTCCTCCCTATCTCCTTGATCTTGCTTAAGCAGTTCGGAATTGTTTGATATCTTATTCACCATTGTTTGGGCAATGAATGCTGTACTATGCTGCACCTCAAGGCGATTTTGTATCTTGGCAGTGAGAAGATCAGAAGAATAATAATTAGACAAGACTGCACACAAGCCAAGTGAGCCAAGTAGTGGGGTACTGATGCTCGGTATTTAAACTTAATCAAGCTTGGACCAAGCCAAGTTTTAGCCAAGCTGTTACACTGTTTGTTCTAGCTCCATACATTTGTAATTGTTTGAGCTCAAGCCTGCTCTTGAGCTTGAACAAGTTCCTGAATAAATTTTAGTTGGAAAATGTTATAAAATAATGGGAAAATAGTATGGAGCTAGGGATGTGTTTAAAATTCCAAAGCTTTACATAATCACAATAATTATATATAATTCGACCAATCAAATTGTTTAAAGGTAACATGCATAAAAAATACTCCTATAATTAATGCAAATTGTGTAATCAAACTCTTCATTAACATAGCATATAGAATTAGTCAGATTGTCTGAAGCATGAACATAACCACCTTTGTGCCCAGCTAATCAAGCCAAGCTTTCCCCGAATTGATTACTCGCTTGTTTAATACTTCTAATTATTATAGGTATAGGAGGATGCCATCTTCTTGGGACTATTCGATTGTTGAATCTCATGCATTGTGGCTGTAAGTAGAACATAGGCGCTTTAGGTGTGCATTGACCATGCACTCTTGTAAAGTCGTATGCATGATAGAGGTGGTGTGGTAATTGACCTCAATGCGCATGGTAAACAAGTCGAGCACCCTTGTTTTTTTAGCTTAGTTAGTTTGTTTAAAAAGCTTCAGATTTGTTCGTGTTTGTTTATGTACTTAATGAGCGACTTCCAATCAACTATTTGCCAAACTTGTTTGTGGAAATATTAGATTTTTCCAGCCATAGAATTAGGCATGCCATAGTTAGCCTGGTTATGACTTGGGGTATTTTCTTTCAAAGATATACCTACATTCTGTGCAAATATTTTTTTTTTGCTTGCCTATGTGGTACAAACAGCATTTTATTTCCTTTCTGTTTCATTAATCTTTGATCTTCCTGGTGGACATATGAATATGCCATGTATAGTCAGTTCAACTTCTGGTGTCTGATAAGTGATAAGCATTAGCATTATTATATCTCCTTGAAAGTTTTGATTATTTGGAATGCACTTGTGAATCAGTGTAGAGATTTGATTCTTGTGGTTCAATTTCAGATCTTGTAATTATGATTGTGTTTATAATGGATGCAGAAGGGGGATGATCCAGGGAAATTCAGACAATTAGACGAGATAATATATATTGATGGATATCCTGGATATCAGCATCTACTACCAATTCTTGAAAAATCCATGGTCGTTGTCTGTGAAGTAAAAGGTCATATTTTTGAAACTATCTTACCTTAATTTTTTATTACTCATGAAGTACCTGTTTATTTGTCTGCTAATGATACTATGCCTCTTTTATACTCGTACTATAATTATTTCTATGTGGGTGCACACAATGTTAGAGTAGATGTGTGCACATTTCACATTGTTCCCTGCATCTTCTAGATAAGGACATTTAGATTAATTGCTTGTGAGATTGCTCTCCAGTGAAATACTGGATATGCCTTGGGAGATTAGGAGATCTCTAGTATGATCATTGGAAGGGTTCAAATATTCAATACAAGAGAAAACCGCGCAGATGTTGCTTTCTGAGAAAGGATAAATGGGTGACATTTGTTATGAGCACGCTCTCTATAAATATGCATAACCGTAGTTTTGGGGTTTGAGATATCAGTACTAGTCATCAAATCATTCTGTTTATTTTCCATCTTTAATTAATGATTTTCTTTGAGAGTTACCAAGATAAAAATAGTAATAGTTGTTGACATTCGGACAAAAATTCAATAGTCAAAACTTCCAATTTAGAACTCTATTAGTTCATTGAGTGTTTTGAAGACGAAGTATGTAGGAAAATCATTGACAAACAAACTTAACACAATTCCACTGCATAAGGTTACTGGAGTCGCTTGAGGGCTCCTTCTTCCATTGTTAGGGTTATTGTTGAGGATAACGTAGTTATCCTAGTTGATTTAATATCGTATATGATATTATTCTCATAATAGATTTCTAGTACTAGGAGATATGATTAAAGTTCATAAGATAGAATCATAGAATTAGGAGATATAGATTATCTATTGTACAACTAGGAGTCTAGTTGGATATATTTGAGGAGTTAGTGTAGTAAGGTTTCCTAACCTTGTAGTATAAATACGTTTGATTAATGAGAAAAGGTGTGACCATTATTGAGATTGGTATTGGTTGCCAGAGACAAACTTAGCAGTTATGCTGTATGATGCTTTCTTCGTTTCATCATTGTCTTGGAGGTTTTGTTAGTAGATCTCTGTCATGTGTGTGTTTTGGATACTGATGGCATGAAAGAATTTGAATTTCACAAACAGAAAAGACAACTCATGGATGCTATGTCTAAGAATAAGGAGCTGAAGAGAGAGGCAGATGCTCTCATTGATAAAATCCCGACAATTAATCCATTTAGAGAGTGTTTGGTTGGGAGCAGTGTTACCTAATTTGTGGAATGCTTCAGATTTGGTTTTACTCTTTTTAATTCTTGTTCAGTCTCTTGTAAAGGTATGTCAGCATTGTGAAACTAGACTCTTAGTACTCTCTCCTCCCCTTGCTTTACACCTTAATAAATAAAAGCTTTTGGGGTCATATATGAAGTGCCTTATGCATATTTTTGAGGCCAAAAATACAAAATATATGGAGACTTTGGTGGGAACAAATTATAAATCTGTATTGGATAGCTATAGAGCAGAGATCTAAGTGCTGCTATCTAGGTTAGAGTACATAAACTTCACTCTTGGGCCCTGTTTGGCAAAACTAGCGGTTGCAGTAGCGTTTAGCTGTTGAGGTAGCTATCAGCGGTCAACTAGTAGCTGTTAGCGATTAGGGTTCAAAGTAGCTGTTCAAAATATAAGTGTTTGGCAAAAGTAGCTGTCACAATTGCAAAAAACAAAAAAGGACATACATTCACTTACAGAATTAAATATAAAAATTTGATTAAACGTTTTAATAATACTAATAATCATAGAAAAAAAGGCATATATCTTGTTTGTAATAGCTAGATTAACTTAGATACTTGTGAAATTTAGGTCATAAAATATTATGAAACTTTAGCTAGCCCTTTTGTAAAAGAAAAAAAATTAACAAAAAACTCCCAAGTAGTACAACTAAAAGCATTTTGCACAATACTATTATAGATTTATTGATTAAAAAAAAAGAAAATAGAGTTGATCAAAAGCATAATGAATGCAATAGCAGCAAACACTAGCTTTTCTGCTTCAAACGTTACCTATTGTAACGTTTCACAAAAGCTACCCATAATTTACCCTAATCTCTACCCGCTACCATAATCGCTACCTTGCCAAACACTCCTAATTTTCCTTAAGTAGCTTTTTGACTTGTCCAATCTCTACCCGCTACCTAAAACGCTAGTGCCAAACAGGGCCTTGATGATGATTAAAACTTCGGATGATCAACTTGCCCTGGTTGCTGTGAGCAAATAATCACAAAGTTGAGACATGGTATCTCATATTGAAGCAGTGGTTTTTTCTGGTCTTTATATACTCCTATTTCATCTTCTGCAACTAGTCAAAATATTGGTTATGCTGAATAACGTTGTCTACTTATTATCGAGTTGCCGAACGTGTCTGTTCGATAAATTTTGTATGCTTATCTCTGGCCAAATATGGACCTTTGAGTGGCATGTCACCATTTTTCCATGTATTAATGCTTTTGCCTTATTGTCAATGATATTGTGCTTCTTTCACTGACGTTATATACTTTCCGTATGAGCAGAAATTGGATCGACAAAGTTCTTTAGACTTGATGATTCCAAGGTTTTAGCTTGGTTGTGTGCAAAGGTGCGTCCATCCTGTCATCTCTAGAGCATGATGTTGCTTATAGTCGGGATCCTATGATTTGTGTAATTAAATAACTCAAAGATAGTTATACTACCTCCGGTCTTTATTAGTTTACCCGTATTCCTTTTTGGGATGTCCCTTATTAGTTTACCTATTTCTTTTGTTTCTATTTTTGGAATGGGACCACTAACTTTCCATCACATATATATTCAACTTTAACATAAAATAATAGTTTTTCTTTCTTTCTATGTCCCACAACATTGTTTCTCCTAAAACTTTGTGCAAAAGAAACGGGTAAACTAATAAAGACCGGAGGGAGTATTTCCTAAAAAGAAGTGTGCTAGTGTTGGGATGGGGTTAGGGGATCTAATTCTTACTGTTTATTCTAGTGCTGCTGGATTTTCACACTTATGGTTAGTTCTGGTTTTATATCTTTGCTGAACAGGTTGACCGATTAAAACAGACTTTACTCACTCTGGACAAAAATTATGCTGTTCTGGATGACAAGCAAACATGTAAGAATCAGTACCCTCAAACTGTTTGATTGTTTCTATCAGTTGTCACATGGTGACTAAACCAGACTCTGGTACACAATATAGGAACTTGTCTACCTTTCAATTAAAAAGCAAACTAAAAAGTAACTTCTATGAACATCTGCTGGATCAGGGTTGCTATTAATTAAGAAACATATTAAACTATGGAAATGGCTCATTTATGGCTTTGCAACATGACATGGTGCGGCTGGTAGTTCACTGATACAATGATGGACTAATAGAATAGTGAAGGAACTGTATCATTGCACAATGCACAATGACTGCGAATTGCACAATAACTGCGAATTGTGTAACGACCCAATATGTGTATATGTCGAGACTCGAGAGACAGACTCATACATCTATTTCTGTTTAGAGTTGGGGTTCATGATTTGTTGGTGTAAGTAAGACGATCTTCCTCTGGCTCCTGTGATGAAGGCTGCTTACCACTTACACTCAGTAAAATCACCTCACCTTGTATGTTAAGGTGATCACCTTCTCAAGCTTTGCACAATAGAAGTCAAAGGCAGTGTCCACTAGCCTCAATAAGCTAAACACTGTAAACTACTTCATCATTTGTTTTTCTCTTAATGAAATTTTTAATTGCTTTGTGAGTAAGATTTTAAAGCTCCACAGTCATTTTCCGTACACAATTACTTATTTGAAGAAAGCTTTCCAAACAATGACACTTTTTTTTCTAACCAACATCAAAATCCAAACTTATGCTGCAGTAGTCTGTATAATTTTTCTGTTACCTTTATTTTATTGTTACTTTTATTCTCTATAGATTTTGTGTTCTATTGGTTAAACTTTAATTTTACTGCAGTGGCTGATGTGGTGTCAATAATGGGAGAGTATTTGAGAGATGAGCCCTGGATGGAACTTTTGTGTAAACATCTAAGGTATTTTCTTAATACTGCATTTAAATAGAATAAAAAAGAAAGGAAGTTGGACTTTATTGGGAAAATGGGGGGTAATGTCTAATACTTGCAAGAGATTTTGGAATGGCAAGCCATAAATGTTGAATCGTGCTATTTTCCATCTGTTTTTTTTTTTTGTAGTTGGAACATTTTTTTTTTCAGTCTCAATCTATACTAATATATTAAAAGGCGTGCGTGACAACTCTGTCTCTACTAGAATTGTCCAATGTATATGTCATGTCGATTAACAAAAATAAAATTGGCTTGCAATAAAATTTGAACACGGACCTCTGCTATTATACATGCACAATTACCATCTCAACCAACTCTTAATCATGCTTTAAATGTCCATAGTATTATATTTGTACCTTTTAAATGTTGAGTTTTCTTTAATATATTTTAATGCGAATGGAAAAAAATGCATATCAAGTTTGGAAGACAATACCACCCGGGGCAACGCCCGGGCCTAAATACTAGTTTTGCTCATTATAATCTGCAATAAATTAGTGAAGATTATGAGAAGTTGATATCTTTTAAAGAAGTTCATTAAGATAAATTTATTGAGACTCCATATGATACTTTCTTTTACCTCCTTCGTTCCTAACAGAATTTACACACTAAGCTTTTCACCATAAACAAGGAAAAAGTGAAAAGTATGAGAGAAGAATAGAAAAGAAAGGAGAGGAAAAGTATGAGAAAGAAGAAAAATGAACCAGAATGCACATCATATGAGGGTTTGATTTGACAAAAGGTGAGGGCTCATGTACTACAATGGTATAAAACAGTTTAGATAAAAAAAATAAATGGTCTAAAAAGAAAAGGCTGTATATTAAAAAGAGAAAAAGAGACAGAGAATATTCTTCCTCCGTTTTTTTTCTATCGCAACAATTTGACCTATGCACTATTCATATGGTACCTTTAACCGGTAATTGTAGACTGATTTATACAAGAAAAATTAGCATGTAAGATGTCGTTGGATAATCTTAATATATATGTTCATAATATCAACTTTTCATAGTATTTACTAAGAAAATTAGAGATATTAATAGTCAAAGTTATGCGGTGGTAAGCGTGAAAGTTAAATGGTAGCGATATAAAAAACGGAGGAAGTATATTAGTAAAATAAGTATGGGTAAAACTTGTGAAGCTTGAACATGACATACTAAGTGTCAGCGAAATATAAATGGTAAAGTACTATGAAGGGAGTGATGGGATCTAAAACACAAATGATATACTCACTATTACTCGGGGTGCGTTCTCTTCACCTTAAAAAAGTCTTTAGCACCCTCTAAAACGAACTTCAATAAGTTCAAATAAGTTCAAACTTTAAGTTCAGATTACTTCAATTTAGATAAATTCAGAAGAATTCAAGTGAAGAGAAGGCCCCTTATTAGCATTTTAGGAATTGCTTGTCTTTGTATATTTGAAAACTAAAATAATTTTTTTACCAGATTGAATTTACAAGATTTGACCAGGAAAGCAGATGATCATAGTTTATCCGTGCCAGATAGTTCGATTCAATCCTCAGTTCAGGTATTAATGTCATATGGATCCCGATCTGGGTATTCATTTTTCATGCAAGGGAAAAGTAAATCTTCTCTTAGTGGAGCTTTTATGTTACATCTTTCTCTGATTTGTCTACCTTTTGGCTGTTTTTTCTTTATAGCAACTAATCTACGATGCATAATACTATATGTCAATTTTTATTGGTAAAGTTTGGTGGCTTGTGGCCTTGTGGGGGTGCTTTTCTCCCCTTCCATGATTGACATTTCATGGGATGATGATGGATGTCTGTTTAACAGTAATGTGCTTATTGCTTTCAGTCCGTCAGCAAATGCAATTTACATGCTGCTAATCATTGTTGAATTATCTGAGAATACTTGGTTTTTGTATGTACGCTCTAGAATTAGGATTATACCTACTTGATAAGCTTTCTTCCATCACAAAAGTATGCTCGCTGAAAAAAGAAAAACTATGTCCTGTGGTTTCGACAGGATAATGGAGGATCCGAGTCTAACAACAAGAAACCAGCCAAGACAGCAAGACAGGCAAAAAAGGTGAAGGTGGAGAAAGATTCACATAACATAAAAGACATGTTT
The DNA here is from genome assembly GCA_947648045.1 of Beta corolliflora. Taxonomy (NCBI): domain Eukaryota; kingdom Viridiplantae; phylum Streptophyta; class Magnoliopsida; order Caryophyllales; family Amaranthaceae; genus Beta; species Beta corolliflora. The sequence goes on along the minus strand of CANSZD010003287.1, from coordinate 888,454 downwards.
TCTAGAGCAACAAGGAGCAGAGCAAAGGCACCTTAATAGAGGCTAACTGCTTTAACTATCCTTTGAAAGTTAATGTCAATTTTATTGAGCTTCGGCTCAAACAGATTTCTGTAACCTAGCCAACATTGTGGTGTCCTAATGAATGTTAGAAATGGAGTCTACATGCATTCAGTGATAGTCCAGTAATGTGTATCTTCTAATTCTTTATATTTGCCTCCCTTGAAGATTCTGAAGATTATCTATTATATTTTTTTACTTTAATGAAAATATATGAAGATTATTCTTTTATCATTGTATATGTATTATAGTGTTGGAAGTGGTAGAAAATATCATTCTTTGCACAATATCATGCCACTGTCACACAGAAGTTTTCAATATATGAGCTGATATACATGATCAAAAGTCAAAACCAGTACAATTTACATGAAAATAACTCGCAAACAGTAAGCAGAGACACAAAAGAAGCAAAATTTGCAATTTCAGCCTTGACAAACTTGTTATGTAATGGTACACAGCATCGGCCTCCGAAAAGAAAATCATACAGATATATGAGCTGTTATGAGTAGTCATGAAGCATGGAGCTAATAGCGTGATTCAGCAATCAGCTCTAGAGCATCCTGTTTTAAGCTGAACATAATTTATCATTCAACATCTTTAACTGCTGATATAAAGCAACACTTTCATCATGTTGAGCCTCTCTGGTAGCAAGAGTTACATCTGGTCATCCTGAGCAAGGTTGAGAACTTGCGGCAAGCTCACCAAGCAACGTGGAGGAGAGTTGGGATACTTGATGCAATCAAAAGTTCTACTTACAACACCAGGATGGTGTAGCAGTTAATTAATCATTGGGTTGGCTGAGAAAGGCTGTCCTGACTAACACATATATCTTCCCTTGGGATGAAATCTACCATTATTTTGGAAGATATCAAGATTTCAAGTGGGTTTCCACTCTCCAGTCTCGAGGTATGCTGTTTTAAGCCCTTCCAAAAGCATAGAACTTGAAGAAGTTGAGATGAGATTGGTCCATGCTTGTATTCTCGCAAATACAAGTTTAATACGAATAGAGAAAAACAGGCATTTGCAAGCATTGCATAAAAACAAAAGTTAAAGATAATTCTGTCCCTTCCATGGACTCAACTGTCAGCATACTATGCCAGATGGAGATGTGAACTACCTCATCTTTTCCTCATTGTTGTACCATGATACATGACTCTTCATCCTCCATTGATGCCTCACTTTCAGCTTTTGAGACAATGAACAAGCAAAAGATTCGGTAACTTTTGAGTATCATAGCAAGAAGCATCACGGGGTATGCATCTGCCTTGTCTCCCACAAAATCAATTTGATGTATTATGTGACAATTGAACTCAACGTGCAATTGATCGCAAAGGTGTGGCATCATCAAAGTTCTCATTTGGCTTGCGAATTTGGACCGATGGTCCAAAAATAGCCATCTTCTCAGATAGTGTTTTTAAGGCTTCATGCCTATTCGCCAATTCCATTAACACCTTTATTCTCCTAAAAGAAACATTGCTTGGCTTTTGCCCCTTCTCTACCATCTGCAAGAAGCAAGTCTCCGCCTCAAACAACTTCCCCATGTCACAAAGCAGATCAAACAACACATCAGACACCAAGATAAACGACCCAAAACCCTTCTCCACCATGTCATTCCACAGCTCAAGAGCCATCTCCACTTTTTCATGCCTCTTACACAGCCTGATAATAAACATGCAAGACTGTGTGTTTGGCAAGCAACCAGTTGCCCTCATCCTCTGATACATACGCCAAACACTTTCCAAATCATTCGACCAAAAAAACACCCTCATAAACAAGTTATAAGTAGTCGGATTTGGACTCAATCCCTTCGCCACCATCTCCTCCATCAACTCATAAGCATTACCAAGCCTCTTAGCAATACAAAAGTTCCTAATAGCAGCATTATACGCTGCAACATCCGGGTAACACCCAAACTCCTTCATCTCCTTCAACACATCCCTAGCTTTATCCGGCTGACCCGCCAAACCCAACCCCCCAATCAAAGTCGTATACGTGATCACATCCGGCGAAATCTCTTCCTCTTGCATTTTGTCAAACACTTGGTAGGCCTTCTTGATTTCGCCGCTCTTACAATAAACATCAATCAAAGTATTATAAGAAACAATATCAGGCTTCACACCCAATTCCTTCATCTCCTCAAAAAACCCTTCAGCTTCCTCAGATGACCTCCACCCAGATAACAATATATTAAAAGTAATCAAATTAGGCTTAAATTGACCCTTCAAATTATGATAAACATTTCTAGCATCAACCATACTTTTCTCTTGACATAAAACTCTTAATAATGCATTAAAACAATTAGCATCAAATTCTGGAACAATTCTCTTAAATTTCTTAAACCCTTCTACAGTTTGTCTAACAGAACAAACCTTTGCAATTCTACCCAAAACAACTTGAACAGTTTTGGGAGAAATTAACATACGATCTTTCCTCTTAATATCAATCAAAACCTCCCAAATTAGGTCAAATTTTCTGTTTCTACCTAGAATGTAAAGCATTGTATCAAGTGAAAATGAGGTGTGATAAAAATCTTGTCTTCGCCCAGTAAAATTGAAAAAATCGAGAGCTTGAAGTGGGTTAGAATGACTAAAACGAACCCTTTTAAGAACTTTATCAATGAGTTCATTTGATAGGGAAATCCCAGTTGAATTTAAGGATTCTTTTAAGTTGTGGGTTGAAGAAGAACCGTTGATAATGCGGTAGATTTTGTCAACCTCGTGATCTAAAGAAGAGGGTTTTTCAGAGGAGAAAAATCGGGGTAGAGAAGAGGAGAGAGAAAGATGGAAGTGAAGATACCTTGTCCTTAATGGAGACTGATAGTTGAAAATTTTCAAAGCCATGCTTCAGCTACAGAAGGAGGAGGAATGAGAATGACTAATGAGGGGGAAAGTTGAAGTCCGCGAAAATTGTTAAATTACAATGTGAGAGTTGCATTCTTAAACCTTGCCTAGTCTTGACTCTTGACGGGTACCAAAATTTAATAGGCGTGTTGCGGCCCTAACAAAAATTAGTCAGGATCGATCTCCCAATAGAGAAAATTATGTTACAAAACAAATAGATATAATAGAGAATTAGCTAAGATTGTAAATGAGGACTATGTGAGAAAAAAGGTTACTATGTTATAAAGTATAAATTTCATTAGTAATAAACTAATGTTAGAACAGGTGACTGCATGATAAATTTCTAGTTCATGTCCAATTTTCCGGGTCGGGCCAACATGCTAAAGATGAGAATTTTGATTTTATTACTCGATTTTTTGGTTGCGGGTGAACGGGTCTGCAGATCGAGTAATGCATGTCAGTTTTTCTTGAACATCCATTCTAGAAATTTTTTTTGGGACCTTCACTGGAAACCCCATGGTAAGATGGGGATCGAACCCTGAACCTTAAGGTTAGAAAACTCTTTCCTTACCATTAGGCCAAGCTTACCTTGTTACATCCATTTTAATGAGAATTAGTAGGTGCACACGTCCGTATGGTGAGGAAGGTGCGCATGATGAACATCAAGCATTAGGTTATGAACATAAAGACCAATATCAATGAACATATACTAACAAGATGTACATATGTTCATTTGACTTGTTAGCTAACGTATACGTGTGTTCGTTGGTATTGGGCTTTTATGCTCATAACCTAATGTTAATCGTGTCGCTACCCTTCCTCACCATACGAACGCGCTGTCTTACTATCGGATTGCCATTTTAGAATGGGCAACACTCCTTTATAAAAAAAAAATTGCAACAATATAATAGTAGTAGTTCTGGAGCTTTTCAGTAACTCTAGTTGTACTTGTTTCATTGTTGAAAAAAAAAAGAGGGGGGCAAAATATCAACCAAAAGATAGTTGAACACCAATCTCCGTTAACGATTAACGAGATACAGCACCGGAGCACAGCCGCCATTTCCGAGCGGAAACTTCTTGAACACCAATCTCCATTAACGAATCCAAAAAGCAGCAACACAAAAGTTGCATACCGACGAATAACAACAAAAAGCGCCGCCATTTTTTTCCGCTTAGTGCGAATATTGCTGCACTTTCACATTCCAATCATTCGAGCTCGCAACTCACCGCTCTCAGTTCTAATTTGTCGATTATGGAATTCGGATTTGTTGCTGTGGTTGTCTTCCATTAACGATTCAACAAGCTCTCTAGTGAGGTAAATTTTTTTATGTTTTTGAGTAATTGAGGCTTACATTTTTGTAGTTGATTTGTTAGGGTTTCTTACCATCGAAATGAACTAGTGCACTGCTCTTTTTGTTGTTGTTGTTTAGGCTTGGTTTATTGAGAAAGAAACATTGCATTGCAAATATATAATGTTGATTGATTCACTTTTGGGGGATGGGATTACTTAAACTAGTTGTAATTCAGAGTAGAACTTAACCGGAACGGAAAAAACAGGCGCAATTCGGTTTGGACCGAATTGATTCTGAACTAGTTTACGGAGAAATGCCTAAATCCTCCCATAGCATAGCATTTTTGTAAATAAATGAAGTAAGTTTTTATTCATAACAAAAGATAAAAAGAAACAAAACTTTTTGTAGTTTTCCAGAAATAGTAGTGCTGTATGATAAATGTCAAATGTTGTACTAAAACTATAAATATTGCATAACGAATGATAAATGTTGTATAAAAAATGGCTGAAGTTTGTCCATGATATGAGCAATTTTACATTCCGGCCATGGAGGAATTGGCCAAAGCTCACCGGTTGCATATTTACTGAAAATGGAATATGGTCTGTAGCTGATGAATCAAAGATTGTTACAGGCGTTTTATTCTTTTATCAGTGTGAAATGTAATTGATGAATTCTTCTATCTCTTGACTCTCAGGATAATGATGCAACTATTACTATGACAGCAATGATATGTAAATTTATGAAGACACAAGATACAATCTGAAGAAATGATCAATAATGTTGTTTCTGAAATTTGTAAAGCAAAGAAGAAGGGTGTTTTTTGCACCATTCTCTTCGCTTACAAATGTTTTCTCAATCCCAATCAAATCTCGTTCCTCTCACCAATTTTTTTTACAACCATCATCTGGAATTTCTATACCGCATTCAAAGACCAATGTGTATGCCTCCCTTTTGTGCTCCCTCATTCATTTATTTTTATCGTGTGGACATCCTTCTCGAGCTTCCCAAGCATTTACCTTCATGCGATCAAATGGAGTTGCTCCATCAGATTTGCGCTCATGGAATCACCTCCTACGGGACTTTCATAACTTTGGCATGGTTTATCAGGTATTGGTTGCTTATCTGAAATGGTTCCCCTCCCCCCTCCACAATCTTTGGTTGCCTGCTGGGGTTAGTAGGTCCTAAGTCACTAGTTAGAATATAGTATCGGGCACGTGATATCACATTGTGCGCCCAGATTAAGTCAGTGACAAGTTTCAGATCTTTTGCTCTTAACATTTAACAACCTTTATCACTCTATGCGACTCACTGCACGCAATGACTCGTGACTTTGGTCAGTTGTAGCATCTGTGCTCATTTTGGCACTTCTATTTTATGGTAGAGTATAAGAACACAAAAATTCATCTGATTATGATCTATTGGTTCTAAGTCACCTCTGGCGAATGTGACAATTTAAGTGCGATTCTTGCATATTTTTTAATATATCACTATTGAAATATAGATATAGTAGAATTCATTTGGGAAGTAAGAAGCTCGTTTGACATCTGTTCATTTGCTAAGAATTCTCCATGTGGAACATTGAGGCAAAGACCTGGTCTTTCAATAGGTTGGTTAATGAGTGAATTCGTAGGGTCCCAAATGACTTGGCTTATTTGAAAGAAAAGCTTTTGGAAGACCTATCTTATGTGTCTGATTCTAACATGGTCCCACACTGCAAGAATGCCAATCATCCTTCATTTGTTCTTGATTTCTTTTGGGGTATGTTTCGGAACTTTACATATGTGTGTGGCTGTGTGCATTGGCCTGTGTGTTGGCACAGTAGAATAGATCACAATTTAGTTTGAAAATGAAAAAAAAGTAAGGCTATCCATATTTGAATCTTTGGCCAGAGTAGAGTGAATATGACTTGAAATACTTTGTTGATCACTTTTAGTGTTTTTTCTTCTTATGAAAAATAATGTACCGGTGAAAATTTTGGATACTTAATATTGCACTCAAAATTTGAGAGTTAGGAGAGATGATGAAAGCGAGGGGTTAACAAATAACGAGTGGGCATACACTTTCTTTACTTAAGTATTATGTGGACTTGATATCACACAATTAGTTTTAACGTAGCTATGGATTTATCTCTTAGGTATGGCTTGTGTACTCGGGGATGAATTTCCTTATCTCATTATTGACTTCTGAGGCATTTTAGTTAAACTTCATGCTAATTGTATACACTATATCCTCCTCTTAACATAGCTATATTTGGATCATCAGGTGTGGCTCGTCTATTCGGAGATGCTGGCTTGTGGGGTAATGCCTAATGTCTTCACTCGCAACATATTAATCCACACTCTATGCAATTTGGGCATGTTGGATTCTGCTCTTCACTTTTTCGGGACTGTTGATGAAGCTGATACTGTCACCTATAACACTCTCATGGGGGGGTTCTGCTTGCAACACCTGCCACTGCAAGCCTTGGGATGCTTGACTCATATGGTTAAGAAGGGTATTCCTATTGATAGTTGTACTGGAAATATTTTGATCAAGGGTTTATGTGATGGTGGATTGCTGGGATATGCGGAAGAGGTCCTGAATACTTTACTTAACTACAATGGTAGTGATATTGATAGTCATCTTGATGTTATGAGCTTTAACACCTTGATTCATGGCTACTGCAAGGCTGGCATGATGCATAATGCTTTTCAAGTTATGGAAGATATGAAGAAGGTGGGTTTACCACCTGACATAATTACTTATAATAGTCTAGTTTATGGGTTCTGCAAGATTGGGGATTTTTCTGAAGCCAAGAATCTATTGAATAAGCTATGGGATTCACAGTTTGGTGAACAGTCTCTGTCAGGTGTGGAGAACATCCAGGGCGATGCAAAGAAAGCAAGTGTGGCAGTACTGCAACCCAATGTGACTACATACACAACATTAATCACTGCATACTGCAAACAAGAAACAATACAGGAAGCACTGGCTTTATATCAGGACATGGTTAATGGTGGAATCTTTCCTGATGTAGTTACATATACTTCCATTATAAGCGGCCTTTGCAAGAGTGGAAGGTTAGCCGAGGCACAGGTTCTTTATAAGGAGATGAAGCAAATGGGAATAGAACCCAATCACGTGTCATCATCAACCATAATTGATGCATTCTTCAAAGATGGAAACCTATTTGGCGCACTTGCCTTCCTAAGTCAGATGGTAGCTCGTGGGTTATGTCTTGACCTTGTCTTATATACAAGCATAATGGATGGACTTTTCAAAGCTGGAAAACCGAAAGAGGCTGAAGACATGTTAAAGATGCTTTTAACTTGTCACATGAGACCCAATCAGATTACCTATTCTGCACTAATTGATGGTCGTTGCAAGCTAGGAGACATGAAGAATGCTGAATCCATGCTGCAAGAGATGGAGGGTACAGGTGTTCCTCCAAATGTCATCACCTACACATCTATGATGAATGGTTATGTTAAGGAAGGAATGCTCGAGAAAGCTTTTGGACTCATGAGGAAGATGGTGCAGAAAAATGTGCTGCCTAATTCCATAACTTATGGTACTCTAATACATGGATGTGTTATGGCAGGGAAGCAAGAACTTGGCTTGGATCTGTGCAAAGAAATGAAACTGCAAGGTCTAGAAGAAAATACTTTTATACTGGATACGTTTGTGAATATTTACAAAAGAAGCCAAAAGATGGATGAGGCAATGGAGCTGATTAAGGATGTCGTGTCAAGAGGCCTGTCGCTTGATCGTATCAACTACACAAATTTAATGGATGGCTACTTTAAGCTGGGCAATGTTTCTGCTGCTCTTAATCTGGCCCAAGAATTTACTGAAAAAGGTTTAGGTTTTGATATTGTTGCATTTAACGTTTTGATGAGTGGTCTTTTGAAACATGGAACATATGAACCGGAATCTGTGTATGGTGGACTGAAACAGTTTAATTTGGTTGCGGATTCTGCTACTTACAACACAATGATCCATGCCTATTGTAAGGATGGAAGAGTAGCAGAGGCTCTTAAGCTGTGGTCTGAAATGAAGAACCATGGGCTAATGCCCAATCAAATTACATGTAATATTCTTGTTACAGGGTTGTGTAAATTTGAGAAATTGGATCAAGCAATAGATTTGCTGAATCAAATGTCAGCTATTGGTTTTTGCCCAACATCCAATGTGCACAGAGTTGTCCTTGCTGCAGCTTCAAAGATCAGAAGAGCAGGCGTGATCTTGCAGATTCATGAGCAGCTCGTAGCCATGGGCCTTGAGGAAAATTGTGCAAGCTATAACACTCTCATCAATGTCTTATGCAGGCTGGGAATGACAAAGAAGGCTTCTACCGTTTTGATAAACATGAAGAAGAGGGGCATACTGGCTGATATTGTCACTCATAACAGCTTTATACTTGGATATTGCAAAAGTAGCCATATAAAGAAAGCATTTGCAACATATTCTCAAATGCTAAGTGAGGGGCTGTCCCCAAATATAGTCACTTACAACACTCTGCTTGATGGTGTTTTTTCTGCGGGTTTAATGAGAGAGGCAGCGAGATTAATCGGTGAAATGAAAGAAAGAGGACTTTCACCTAATGCTGTGACTTACAATACTTTGGTCTCTGGGTATGCAAAGATGAGCAACACAAAGGAGTCTATCAGACTTTACTGTGAAATGGTTTGCAAAGGTTTCATCCCCACTACTGCTGCCTACAATAGACTCATCCACCAGTTTACCCTGTTGGGAAAGATGAGCCAGGCTAGAGAACTTATGAACGAGATGCAAGTTAGAGGCAGATCACCTGATGCATCAACATACGACATACTCGTAAGCGGCTGGTGCAATTTGTCCAATCAAGCAGAGCTTGAAAAAATGTTAAAACGGTCATATCAAAATGAGGCTATGAAATTTTTGAAAGAAATGACTGATAAAGGGTTGGTTCCAGGTGAAAGCACCATCTCTTCTATCTGTCGCACTCTTGCGAAGATCAGGTAAGAAAGCTGCTGCTCTGAGATTGAAGGAGCATTACGATAGAAGAAACAAAAATAGTGCAAGCGATGAGGAGTAGCTTAAAAATGTTTTTGTAGATCGGTCTCTCTGACATTTTTGGAGCCTTATCTAAGTAGATACCTAACCTAGCCATGATGGGGAGAGAACAGCAACAATTGCATAATAATAGTCCTCCAACAGGTCAGGAATTTCTTTGGAAAACCACCCTATACATGTGATTCAAAATCATCTGTCAGGTCAGATGCTGGTTGGGTGAAGCCATGAAGGTCTGCGTTCTTTTCATGAAAGGCTACTCTTCGTTCCTTAACGAGAATTAAGTTGAATGAACTGCATGTTCTGATTTTCAAGGATCTTATATTGTCTCTGTAAGTTAAGCTTTTTACAAAGGTTATTTTGTTGTTGATAAGATACTTTTATTTTGCATGAACTTTATACTAGTATCAGTGTGTTCCATGTAACTGAGAAGAAACCATTGCAGGCACTTTTTTAAAATAAAAGGAAAAAAAAATCAAAGTTGTCTCCTGATTGTGATGTCATCCCTTATTCCCTTTATCGTACATGAGAAAGTTCAAAACTGGCAACTTAAGTTCCTTTTATTCCCCAGTGGTTAGGCTTTGAACTCATTTATGGCATATATGTAGGTGGGTGTAGTACTATCGGCTGGCTAATATAGAGTATATGCTTGTTGAGCAGTCGATCCTAATGCTGGAAGTACATCTGTCCCGTCTCAGAGAAAGATGCTACACATGTGACTGTTTCTGGAGAGGTCTCCTCGTGTGAAGTAAATGTATTTCAAATCTCAGTGGTAAGCATATCATATTATCATCTATGTGTTCATAGGTTCATCCTACATATGTTATTTTTATTGTAGGAAGCAAATAAGGACAATAATCACTACAAATTCCAATCACGAATTGCTTTTAGATATTGATATTTCGTTTTTTTTCGGGGGTGGGGAGGAGTATTAATATATAGCTACTCCTCTCTGACAAAGGAATTTGCTACCATATTTATGTCCAAGTTTTTCTGATTTATTGCAAATTCTTTGATATTTTTTCAAACCCTATATTAGTTGAGAGTTCATACTAAAGACTTCAATTCAATGCGCATTGTACTTGCTTTTCCTGTAAATTATGTTTTGTTTCTTCAGTTTGGCATCATTATGTTCTTTTCCTGTGAATTAGCCGAGTATGTTACATGCACTAATTTATGAGTAATGCTAAATAGCTAACATGTTAACTCTATAACACCGAATAAAGTGATTAAAAGGTGAGACTTTTATCCTCCTATTATGGCATATCAGTTGATAGAAGGTTCAAGGACAGTTTGTCAATAAACTAGGTGGTAGATTGCCAACTTTTTAGTTCAATTTGATTTTTATTAGGCTTCTATTTTCTCGCACTCTCCGAATCGCTTCGTGACCGTTTGAATCTTTTGTTGCATGCAATTGCATGGTCATTATGCTTTGAGAACCCTTGAGATACTGAGAAGTCAGTAGGCTTTGTTTTATGATGCCCAAAGGCTGTGGTCCTGCTGGACTAGATCCACCTGCTTTGCTCATAAAACCTTCCTTCTTCGTTTCTTTGGCCCCCCAACTTCCAAAGTCTGCACGCCCACGCGAGAGACAAAGAGAGTCGCACTTGGGGTGTCAAAATTAAGTTTTAATCTCAACTCGACTAACTATATGATGTATTAAATAATAACGTTGCTATGGTTAAAGTCCCATGCCTCGTGAAGGTCTATACATCTCATAGCATTTGAAATTCATCACCCTTCAATCACACTGCTGTATGACCTTAATTTACTCTATATTTTGCTTTGATCCCTTACTTCACTGCTAACTATTATTGCCTTTTGAAATGATTAAACTTGATCATTAATGTGCTTAGCTATATAAGTATACATCTTAGCATATTTCATGGTATATAATATCTAATGCTAGGGTCACTAACAGAGTTACATGTGAAAGTGTATTTAAACGTGAGATGCATCAGTCTCGAAGTCACTCACTGTGATATGCTGGTGCATGGGGTGGTAGGGAGAAGATAGTTAGAATAAGTGCCTTTATAGTTTATCTTCCTTAGCCATCGATTGAGGTATCACTTGATCTACTTGTTCATACAAAAAAAAACTGCATAGGTTCACTATTTGCTAGCTTTCATTTGCAACGCTGGTAATAATTTTCCCATTTGCTAGGTTTATTAAAAGAAGTATGCATGGCAGTCTATCTTTTGAAGATTATGGCCTAGCCTATATGACTATTTTAGTCTTCTTATATGTTGCAAAAAGTAATTGGTTTATGTAATCCATTTTAAACTGTCATAATATTACATTATAACTAATCTGCTTAATCCCCATCGAAAAAGAAAAAGAAAAACTAATCAGTTTAATCAGTTCTACAACAGCATAGTATACTTTACACGGGTTTGTCTCTCTCTTCACATCTCACCAGTCCATACATCTTTTTTGATCCATTTACTCAATTCTAGTGAATCTTGAAAATTTTGGCACTAAAGTGCGGTCATATGCTTGATACGTGACACATCATTCAACTATGTAATGAAAGATGTCGTCATTACTGCCGTTACATTAATTTTGTATCTTTTGATCGATCTGTGCATCAAGAAGTGATGAAGACTGGGCTCTGATTCTTGTAAGTGGTTAAATCTGAAGGAGCAATGCTATCTGTGAACCACATCAGTGTTATAAATTTAAGTAGTGAATGTATTTTGTTTTCTATTATTAGTAGTATGGTGGAGTTTTGCTGTCTGATTATCATCCTAATCTTTCCCTTTTTAAAAAATGTAGGAAGAATGTACCTGTAGAAGCACTAACAATTGAATCCAAACCTAAGCGAGAGGACACATATATCACCTGCCGGAGAAAGGCGATGATTAGGTTGAGATTAAGAAGATATTGCTTGCACAGTTGGACTCATGAACCTTCGAAGCTTCGAATGCAAATCTTAGATGTTCCCGGGGTATTTGAAGCTAACCAAATGTGCAAGAAAAATAGCATTGCAAGTGTACCCAGGAGGTGACTGAGTCGGGATTGCTTCCTGCAACTTCTTATTACTTTTTTCGTTTTCTTAAGCTGACTTTTTCCTCTTCAATAACTCACCATTTACCCGCCTTATCATTCAGGGCCTGTTCTCCCTAGTTTCAATCAGTTCAGTTTAGTTCCTAATTTATTTCTCTGATAATAAAACAATGATATTATTATTACAATTACTATTATTATTATATTATTATTTTTATTATTATTATTTTAATATTGCTAATTCTTATTTTGCTAATTCTTATTTTTCTGTATGATTTTGCTAATTATATTGAAAATGATAATTCAAGCCTAAGTACACATTTCAATGATATTTGTCATTGTTCAAAGTACATACTTTTTAATAGATGACAACAATAATACTATCAATAATAACAACAATAATATTTGTCATTGTTAAAATAATCATATTTTTTAATACACGTTTTGATAGTTGAACTACTAGGCAAAATAATAGTACTATCGAACATTAACTAGTTTTCATAATCGGTTAATTCTTCGTCTTCTTCTTGTCCATAAATTTGCTCCATCACCTCGGGATTATTCTGCATTGACTCCCATATTTCTTCAGTTATTTTCTGTCGTACTTTATCTATAACTATTTTTCTGTTATCATCGTACATATCATGATCAGCTCTTTGTTCCATGACTTCAATTTGGTGCGTGAAAGGAATTCCTAGATCATGTAAATGAATAAAATTGTGTAGAGTAAAACAAGCGACGATAATTTTCAATTGATTAGCCTCGTCCATTTGCGGCATCGATTTTAGAACCTTCCACCTATTTTTGAGAACCGCAAAAACCCTCTCAATTACAATTCGACAAGAATAATGACGGTAATTGAATTGCTCATACATGCCTTGTGGTGGAGTCCCTTTTCTGAAGTCAGGCAAATGGTACCTTAACCCAAAACCTAGATATGGACTTAAGTACCCGAGTGTATTAGGATATGCTGAATCGACTACATAGTATTTTCCTGTACAACAATCATAATGTTAATTTGTTAAAGTAATGTACTTTCCCATATTATTCATGGCAATATAAGTTAGCTAGTACCAGACGGTGGATGAGGGAATCCCATTATAGCATATCCTAAGCTTCGCCTTCATACGTTTGTATCATGTGCACTCCCTTTGTAGCCCACATTGATGTGAGTAACCAACATGTTGAGTGAACACACAGCCATCACATTCCATGTTTTGTCCCCGTGACGATCTCTAAATGCCCTGCCTACATCATCTGCAACAACTGATTGTATAAGGGTACCATCTATGGCACCAACACAATCCTAAAAAAAAAAGTATATCGTCATTACATTGAGACTATACATTTGTAATTAGATTATGTTAATTAATAATAAATGTCATCGAGTGTAGGATAAGTACCTTAAAGAAAGGCCAGTATTTGATGTTGCTTTGAATTTCAGGAGGTGTTTCATACAAACTTTGATATGGTCGAATTATTTGACTTGACAATGCTTCCAATGCTTGTAATCCCTTTTTGAAATACTTCGAAATAGTTGATATTGGGTGTTGAAATCTTTCAGCAGTATCACGAACAGAAGCAGGTTTGGCCAGCATGTACAAACCTAACCCAAGTTGCTCTTCAATGCTTATATATCTACCATCTAATAGGAGTTGTTGTGCTCTAAGGACATTAGCAAGACTTATAAATAATTCTCTACTTAGCCGAAGTTGTTCTTTACACAAGTTACGATGACCTGTCAACATCCTATGTATGAAATGATGCACCGGTTCTCCCCCCGAATGCAAAGGCATCCGTTCAACTTGGGTTGTCAATCTCCTCAGCTCATGCAATGCTATACCTAGGGCCGTGCAAAGACCAGGGTCGAACCGTAATCTGGACCGAATCGGACCGGACCAGACCGAAGATTCCGGTCCGGTCCTCGGTCCATAGAAAATACCAATTTCAGGTTTCCGGTCCGGTCCGGTCCGGTCTAAACCCGGAAAATTCCAGTTCGGACCGGAAATTCTGATTGTTTTAGTAAAAAAAAAAATGTTTATATGTTAAAAAAGTTTAAAAGGTAGAAATCTAGAAAGTTACAAACCTATTATTTATTACCTTTAGGAATATTGCTATTAAGATTATTAAATTTTAATGTATCTAACTTATAAATATGTTTAAATCAAATAAAAAAGATTTTTTTTTCCAAAAAATATAGATTCCGGTCCAACATGTCCAAAACGGACCGGACCGGATAAATTCCGGTCCAGGTCCAATTTTTTTCCAGATTCCGCTCCACCGGTCCAACCGGTTCCGGTTCGGTCCTGGACCGGTGAACACCCCTAGCTATACGCGTCAAACTTTGTTGCACTAAATCTTCATCCATTCTACATAGGCAGATATACATTTAATGCAATTTGATTTAGACAAACATATAAAATACGACAATACTTAATCCAATCATATTACAACAAAAAACCACATAAGTTCCACATATAAAATCCTCAGAAACATAAAATAACTAAAAGTTCTAACTTACAAGCAATCCACCATAAAGTCACACAATTTTAACAAGATTATCCTTCGCAACCATCTCAGTCATAAAACATATTATCATCATCCATAGGCATCTCTGGCATATAGACATCATCTGAAAGTGCACAATGCTTCCTCAAGAAATGAAGTCTGCCGTTATCATTACGCAAAGAGACGAAAAGATCGATGGCACCCGGAGTATTGCGGAAGCTATCAAGAATATCCACAACAAATTCATCCCCATACTTTACAGCAATCCCCATGGACTCCAATATATCATAAACTTCATCAAATCTATTTATGGCTTTAGGATATTGACTCACAGAGGATTTTCTCATAATATCAAGACATGTATCAATATCATCAGCCCTTGTACTTTTCTTGGACATGCTACTAGTCTCACCGCTTTTACGCTTTTTAGTATCAATAGCGATAGTAGGAGACTTGCTTTCATTCTTATGGGTTTGAATATCATGAATATCATCAGGTGGAGCGTCTTTAGAGTCACCATAACCTTCAACTTGAATAGTAAATACTTCCTTTCCTTTGGCGGTAGATGCTGGTGTATAAGATCTATCACCCGTTGCATAACCGCTACGCAAAATGTTATCCCATTCAGCCTCATTCAGTATTGGATTCTTAAGAAACACAGTCGCTACGGATTTGTAGCGCTGCAATAAGATAATGTTGCAAAGAAAATAAATAAGTTGAAGAAAACACTAAATGTAAATATTATACAGAATAGAAAGGAAGAGCATGGATGAAAATAAATAAAATACTATTGAGTGTAACGATTAGTTAACAAGTACCTTAACAAAATCCTTCCATTTTTCACTTTCTACATCTATAACAGGACAACCATTTTCGCTCAATTCGATACCAGTCCACTTCTTTAGTTCATTCCAAACCCTGTGTCTATCTTTCATATTGGTGAACCAATTCTTAACAGAAGTTGATGTATAATACTTTCGTGTTCGGGTGTTTAATGTTGTAGCAACACGTTCCCAATCAGTTTTCCCACTCGCGGGGGAGATATGTTCGGGCAGGATTCCCATAAGTATGGTAACAACATCCAAAGTGAAAGACGCCATTTCCTTGCTCATTGCAAACTAGATATTTCTAAAGGAGGATAAACAATCAAAAGCATGAATGATTGAGCATCCAACAAGTGAAAAAAAACAATTAAAAAATAAACTAGCTAGAAAATGATGGAAAATTATTATTAATATAAAACATATATTCTACTTTATTTTAAAATACAATCATTGTGCTTTCCAAATCAAAGAAGCAATGTCACACACATTAGATATAAGATTTTTAATCATATCCATAATACTGGGGTACTCTCTTCAATTTTCTTCCACTAATACTTTATGCTCTATACTTCATAACTAATTCAGAATGCTAGTCCACTGATTCAAAATGCTAGTGCACGCAAATTCAGAATGCTTTATACTTTATAAATAAATTCTCATGGTAATCTAAATTTCCTAGGACTATTGGAAATTATGCGGCAACACTATTTTATAAAAACCAAAGCATGTATGTGATATATATGCAGCAGCAGCACTGATTCAACTAATGAGAAGCATCAAAATCACAAACGTTGACATGTTAGGTACAGTTAACTAGATAAAAAATCACAACTCTATTCATAATAACGAATCAATAATACATACCTGCAAAACTTGAAGTTTGAATTTTTTGAGATCTCCAATATTATAAGAATGACGGCAGAATTGAGGAGAAAAGGAAAAGATAATTTTTAAGCATGTATTAGGGTTATTAAACATTTAAGAAAATATCTTTTTAGGCTTAAAAAGATAAAAAGAAAATAAAAAAAATAAAAAAATTCAGCACCTGATCTCAAACGCTATATTTTACTCCAACCCAATTTCAGTCAAATTTTGGACTTAAATTTTATTGAAGCTCCTCCACCAAACACCACTAATCATATAAGGTGACTTAAAATTGTAGCACCTTATCTTTTAAGTCACCTGAAATGCTTCCCCAAACAGAGCCTATATCTTTACACAGTCATCATCTCCCCAATTAAGTATAGTTGGCGAATAGCACCCAATTAAGCTAATGGACTATAAACACTAATGAGATTTACAATGATGAAATTGGTGAAATGGTGCCAACAAATTTTTTAAATCTGCCCCTATGAGATGTGAATGTACAGTGATATTAGTAACAATACATATAGACTATAACAACATCAATTGTAGAGAAAAAAATGTGAATATTAAGTTTTACTGTTTTAGTATTAAGATTTATATGACCACCATGCACCAAGTATTTACGTACACTGTACACATCTTATTGCTAATTAAAAACACATCAATAAAGTGTTGAACTCCACAACTATGGGGGTTCATAACCTTAATCCTTCGTTAAATAATCAGAAAAACTATTTTTTCAACAAATTCTTTATAGTAGTTAATTATCTAGAAAGCGTGTTTTGTTCTTCTCTGAATTCTTCAAACCGAATCAGTTGCTTTCAGAAAAAAAAATACTCTGTTTTTCTTTAACTAAAATTGGTGTCTTCAAATTTAACAACAATCAAATTGGGTCTATAAAGGAAGGGAAATCAACATGGTAAGATGAAGGGCCTTGTCAGACCGGAACCTCTCGCAGGTTAACTCGGCTTGGGTTTGCGGGCAGACACTTTGAGAGTGGGGTGATGGTCAGAGGAAACCTTCTCCCAAAATACCCCTAGTGGGGATCGAAACCCCAACCTTGAGGTTGGAAGGTTCTTTCCTTACCACTAGGCCAAGTAAGCTTGGCCTGGTGGGTTTGTAATTGAGGTGCTCTATTCGAGGGGGAAAACAAATTTAATTTTGTACTGTATTAGTAAACGCCACAGTAATCAGAGTATGTTATATGTAAAGCTAAAAGACATTTTTGTAATATGACAACTACTTTCCGGAGATGTTATTCAATAACTTTCTTATTTATATTATTTTTTGCTTCTACTATTTCTCTACTTTTTTTTGACTTTTTTTAGGTCCATGTGCAAAAACAAATGTCCCAACTCCCAATACAAAATTGGAGAAAGTATAATATAACAACATAATTGTTTGAAGTATGTCAAAACGGTTAGGTGTTAGTATCTAAGGGAATGCCAAAAAATAAATTAGATTTGTAGATTATTGCCAAACTAATAAAAAAGGAATTATAATAAGTTCAATTAAATAAAGAAAAAAAATAGAAATTTTGCTCTATTTTTAAATCCAATTTCCTGTTCTCCCTCCTTTCCCATCCACAATGGCCAATGCTACCAAAGCATTAGAGTATGAATTATGATACGTAGATTTTCTTTTATCTACTTCCTTTGTTTTTTTAGATGCAATATTTGCCTTTTCGGTGAGTGTATTAAAATAATTTAATGTCGCAACTAAAAAAACAAAGATAGTATTAAATTAACCCCATTTGAATAGGACTATAGGAGCATATGTAAGAAATCTATAACTTTGGATTCCATATGGAAACACACCTCAAACTTGAGATTTATGATGACATTTTTGTTATGATAATTAGAGTTTCAGGCCTAATTCTCTCTTCCAAATAGCTGTATACAGAACATCCACAAAAGATTTTATTAGTCAAACTTTTAGTTTAGCCCTAATCCTCTAAACCACATAGGGCCAATACCTTTATACCGAAACCAGACTCCCACAGGCAATTTCATATTTGACACTGCAATTGACGAACATAACTCATATTTCCACCACTGGTTGCAGAATTTGGACATCTCTACTACAAGAGAATCTAATACATAAGAAAACTAAAGCTCTATTGCACAATCTAACTGGATTAAGCTCTTAAGAAGTATGGCATTTTTGGCATAACCTGTGTTTCATTAATCAAAATGGTTTATTATGTTACAAAAAACTGCATGGGTCAAGTTATCAAATTCAACTTCTGCAAGAACGGATTTTATCAAAAAATGGACCATACAAGGAACAACTTTTACAAAATTGTTCTCCTAACAATTAATAAAAATAAGCGTGAGAAGAACCTCAACATATAATCCAAAGCAGTATTGTAACATTCTACTTAAGAAGCATGTCTGCTGAATGGCAGCAACTACTTCACGATCAACATCGGCTGAACCCGTTCATCCTAAATCTACCGTGTTCTATCCATCCGGTAAACTCTGTAGAGCCGAACAAGGACATTACATTAGCAAAATTCAAGAAAATTGCATTCATACATATAGCAGCAAAGCATTGCACCAAAAAAAAAAAAGAAGCAAAGCAGAGACAATACACCATAAATACTCTTTCAATACCCTAGGGACTTCTCTTGAGAATATAAAAAGAAAAAAAAAGGAAGAAAATACTCTTTAGATCAGATCAATACCATTTGTAACACCATCAAGCTGAATAAGAAACAACCTTCATCTCTTCCGCAGATTGATTATCGTCTGTCAACTTTGCTTCTCCACTTCAAAATCAAAGCAACACAATAAGAACAAGCCACAAAATGGAAGGGAGAGAAAACAAATCATCCAATGGATTCCTCCATGCATAAAAAGGAAAACATTCCAAAGAGACATTGCAAATAAACAAGATTCGGTTCGGGTTTACAGTTAGCGAAAATTTAAACAAAAGGCACTAGAAGCTTCACTTTACAATCAGAGATATCAAAGATCTCTGATGTTAGAATTATACCTTCAAAACCTCACATCAATTTGAAACAACTAAATCCCGTATATTATATCCCGCAACTGTGCCTTTCCTTAAAAGTGCAAATTCACATCATGGAACTACATCAAGTTGGTTAGTTATTTTACTTGCAAATATGTTCTCCGTATTCTCACAATTGAGAAGTTTTGGCACATACTCATGCATCCTGCTCTTTCCTGTCTTTCTTGACATGATTCACATAATATACAGATTTTTTTTTGCTTTATATGACTCTCAGTAAGGCAATCAGCTTTAAGATTCAGTTCTTTAGTTTCCTCGCTACCAATCTATGCTATTTTCTGGTATTAAAATCAACTAAAATGCGCTTCAAATTCAACCTAGACTCCTATCTGGCAATGAAGTAAATAGATAGAACAAAAGAGAGCAAAAAAGAACTACAATCGTCTTTCATTTTTTTTAGACATAAAAGTTGCGAATCCCCCTAGGTAGACTAATTGTTTTCAGGACCTCCAACAAACTTAAGAGAAACCTCTTGTTGAGAAAAAGTACCATGTTACTTTAGTTCTTCTGTCCCTTGGTCATCCAAATCACTTTGTTCTATACTGATCTCTTTTATGGTTGTACATAACCCGAATGATTCAATCCAATCACAAAGCACAAGTCACAAAACCAATCAATATAGAGCTAAACCAGCACCACTACATTTCTCCAAACCCTACAAGTATTTCTTTCTAGCAACACTATTACTCAAGTTTCAAAAATCCAACTTCCCAAAGCATTCTAAGGCTGCGTTCTCAATAGGTTCCAATAAGTTGAAATAAGTACTAATAAGTTCATTAAGTTCCAATAAGTTCTAACACCTTATAAAATATTCCAATAGGTTCAAATAAGTGTTAATGACTAATAAGTTCCAATAAATTCTAACACCTTATAGAATGTTCCAATAAATTCTAACACCATATATAATGTTCCAATAAATTCTAACACCATATATAATGTTCCAATAAGTTCAAGCAAGTACTAACAAGTTCCAATAAGTTCAAACAAGAACTAACAAGTTCCAATAAGTCCAAACAAGTTCCAATATGTTCAAACAAATACTAACAAGTTCTATGTTCCAATAAGTTAAAATAAGTAGTAAAAAGTTCCAATAAGTTGTAACACCTTATAAGATGTTCCAATAAGTTCAAACAAGTTCCAATGAGTTGTAACACATTACAAAAGGTTCCAATAAGTTAAATAAGTACTAATAAGTTCCGATAAGTTGTAACACCTTATAAAATGTTCCAATAAGTTAAAATGAGTACTAATAAGTTCCAATAAGTTCTAACATCTTATAAAATAAACTTCAATAAATTCCTAGAACGCACCTAAACAATGATGATCTTACCTGGCATCAGCATTATCAGTATCAGCAGTAGAAGCATCACCAAAATTGAAATTCTTCTGCTCAAGCAAAAACGTCTTAGTGATCAAATTACACACCATATAAACAAACTGAACAGAATCATTACACGGAATCGGATACGTAATCTTCTGAAAAACCTCCCTCGGCACGCTCGAATCGACTAAGCCAATAATCGGAATACCAAGCCTAGCAGCCTCATTAATAACAGAAGATTTCTTATCAAAATCCAAAATGACAACACAATCAGGAGGTTGAGCAGGCGCAAAGCAAATCTTCTTATTCCTTGACCGAAACTTCTTAGGACTAGCAGAATTCGTCAAAAAACCACCGAGTCGCCAGTACTGAGCTTGAGGAGAGAGAAAGGAGCCATGGCCGATCTTGCGAGTCATGTGGTCGAAGATGTCATCGAAAAGAGGGTTTGTGTTGACGAAGAGGAAGCGAGATTTGGCGCGAACGAGGTGAGAGATGAAGTCGAGAGAGTTGCGAAGAGAAATTAGGGTTTTGTCGGAGTCGATGATGGATGCGCCATTACGAGTGCCGTAGATGAAGGGTTTGAAATGGTGGGCGGTGATTCGACGACCTAAATGTGCGTTTGTGCTCAGGAGTTTCTGGATTATCACTGATTGGATTGTCATTCTTTTCTTTTTCTTTTTCTTTTTCTTTTTTTGAGAGAAGAGAGAAGAGAGAAGAGAGTGTCTGTCTGCAACTATAGCGTGAGTGTAGAGATTGGAGGGGATGAGAACTCATGAGAAGAGGAAGAAAAGGAAATGGAGGGTTTCACTGATTTTTTTTTTTTTTTTTTTGAGAAAGATGCCTTTTTGTGTTATACTAGTAGATGTCATTTGGTGTTAATTTTCAAAATTCAATGTCTTCTACAATATATTATGGGTTGTTTTTTAATTGATATGTGTTAGTTTAATAATGTGTTAATAGTCATTTTTCAAGTTATGTGTCGTTTTTTTGAGGTGTCGTTTTTTTTTGTATATATATAGTTTATAGATGTGTGATTCTTCAATCATTTTGTGTCATTTGTATAAAACGGCGGTGTCGTTTTTATATGATGCGAGTATTTGCAAAAATCTTATTAGTGATAGAGTATGATGAGTATTGCGCATTGCTATCGTGAGGCGAATAGAGTAGCGGATTGGCTTGCTAATAATGGAGTGAAGTTAGTGGAGAAGTTTAAAATGATCGAGGCGGTCCCAGTGGATCTTCGAACCGTTTTATTGGAGGATTTAGGAGGAGCAACCTTGGCTAGGATGATTCCGAAGAGTCGTGCTATCTAGGCTGCTGTTTGTTTTAATGTCGTTGGGTCTTAGTGTCTAGTTTGTGTCGGTTAGTTTTGGCTTTTACTTTTGTTTGTTGAGGTCTGTCTTTTTTTCTTCCTTTTCTTTTCTTAGTTGTCGCTCCTTAGTCTTTTTCTTAGTTTGTATTATGGGCTTTTGTCCTCGTTTTGCACCAAAAAAAAAAAAATGATTCAAGGCTCCAAAGTGTGGTCAACCTATATTGAATTGAGGAAGATGCAAGTATTTACGAAAATGTGATTAATGAAAAAGGAGTCATAATGACCTTTGACATTTGAGCGACGGAACTTTAGGAAAATGGTTCACATAATAAGAAAGAGATATATCATAAGCGACTTAACATATACAGATTTATCAATGGTATTCCCTAAGTCCAATTATGGTGGTTAGGGTTTGGAAGAGCGAAAAGAGTGTTCCAAACTGATATATTACTTCCTAAGTCTTAACTAACAACCTAAAATCTAAAGATAATTAAGAACATCAATATGATTAGATAACCAAACTATTTTTTTTTGAAGGGAAACTAAAATTATTATTTTATATTTAACAAACTAACATAATAAGGAAATTCATCAACCCACCTTTGATTCGAGTGATTAGTACATTATTTTATTCTGCTTGAGGTTTAGTGTCAAGGATTCAAACATTTATCAAGTGATTAGAGGCACAAGGAAGGGTTATTGATGATCAATCGATGCTGAACAAGTATTGATCACGAATGAATGAATTTGTATAAAAAGTTGGAGGCCAGGACAAAAATATATGCTCAAGCTCAACCGAACACAGGATGTTCACAGCCATTCTTAATGTATTCTTCTATTGGAAATAATCTAAATTACTATCAATTGATCATTTATCAATCAGCTGATTGTATTGTAGTATAACAATATAATTACAATAAAAAATAATGAAAGAAGATGTCACTGGTATCCAAGTTATTTTCCAATGTCATCCAACCAACAACAATTTTCTAAACCAATTTGGTACAGGTCTGGAGAGCAAGAGGCCGTGTCAAAACTTCTGGGAGCCACTGACCCAGCTGATACTAGCACAGCATGGTCGAGACTCGATTCCGACAAAAAGACTAGCCAGGGAGGAATTGCCTCGACGGCGATGAATTTCCTAATTAAGCCAAAGATGACATGACATCGATAGCACTTCCTAGTGGCCATGCCGCTTCCACCAGAGAATTTCCATATGGTACTTTCTTCACCAATGTCATCTTTTGCGAAGGAGCTAGGCCTGTATCGGAATGAAGTATAAGCACATGGAAAATTAGAAAATAAAAGGGCCCTAACGGATATCTCGTTTTCATAAAAGGCAGAAAGATCTGAGAATCGACTTACCAAAACCATCTACGAGTAACGTATATTGATAGATAAGATCCATGCATAGGTAAGGCAGATTATCGCTTTCAACATGTGTGTATTTAGACTTCCCTTCTTCAATTGTGGTGCCACAAGCAAGCTTAGCAGCCTCCTCGAAATCTGAAGGGCTTACAGTGACAACTGGCTTTTCTGAATCAATAAAACCAGCCTGCAGAAACAACAGTCAACAATTGGGATAAATATACCAAGAGGAAGCAGCTTTGTTGAGGGGGTGGGGGAAGGGGGGAGGGAGTGGAAAAGAGCTTTTCCTAATGTATCTCCGATATATGCAAATAGTCAACAATCGGTGGTTTTAATTATGGAGAACTCAGGAGTATTTTAGGTATTCTCCAAAAAAAAATAACGGGTGTTGAGGGAAGTTATTTTCACAAAGAGCACCAAAGATGCTACTGAGATATGCACTATCTGCATTTATCTGATATAAATTTGTGGTTTATCAAGGAAAGAGGAAAAGTTTGGTTACCCATGTAGTTCTTTTTCTAACACAAAGCACACAATTTTCAACATTGCACTTTGACCACTATCTTCTCTTTAAATCAAACCACTAGATTATTACATTTATAGTAGCAGCTTATAATTTTTACAACATGTAAGAGAAAACAAGGGTCAAAGTTCAACCACAAAAATGTGTGACTTAGACAAAGCAGCAGAATAGTAGCAATTGCATTATAGATAATACCTCAGCTGCTCTATCAAAGAAAAACGAAGCAACAAACAGATTCTTCTGTCCATCACCCCTACCACCATTCCATACACCACCAAAAGAGCACTGCATGTGTGTACATGTTTCATTGACTTTCAGAGCCTTCGAGGTGAATGCTCTGCAAGAATCCACATCCGCGCCAGATGGAGAAGCTGATACTTCATAAGAAGCACCTCCATATTTGTAAGTCCCTTGAAATAGCAAAAATTTCAATGTCAATTACACGCAATGGTAGTAAGTAGTTAACATACAAGATAATCTACGAGATCCAAGTCAATCAACATTAAGAATTAAAATCTGCAAAACATGAGAACTAAAAATGAATCAGGTTCGATAACAGGCAAGTTTGTGTCACCTAGGTAGATGTAAGCATAGATGAGCAATACGCCAAAAAGCTAAATTCCGACAGAAATTGAACTAATTATGCCTTTTGAGTTGTGATGAATATGAGAACTACAATATACTTCAAAAGTTTGAAAGGTCGAAAGTTAATTTAGTTCTCACACTGCCATAGTGCCATGTCATCTAGCAAAAAGTACAAGGAAGAGATGTTAATCCAGTAGGGTAGAACCATTTGATTCTTGAAACAAAACTAGCATATGCAACGTCACTTCCAATGCTCAGCAAAGTATGTGATATGATAAGTTAAAAGATATTGGTGAACCAAAGAAATTGAAGCGGAACGAAATTTGAGGAAATGGCAATAAATAATCAAAGTGCTGAACTAATTAAGCCACAGAATGCCCACAATATAGCTAAACAAGCATAACTATCTCCAATGAACCTCAAGATGATTTGTGCAAATCATATTTGCAGGAAAAGAGTGCCGATCAAAGGTCCAATAAGGAGTTTTATAGAAAAAAATCAAATGCCTTCATATATATCACCTATCTTTCGGTTAACAAAATGTGAACATCTGATAGGTATTAACCATTACTTGTTTACCCAATATCACCCAGAAAAAGGACCCGTCAAGTTTTAGGAGATTACATTGTAAAATTTGAACAAGACATGTACAGAACATAAAGAAAATAGATCCAACTTGCGATTACATTACATGCCACCAAGGAATGTGAACCAATCAATGAATCAAGTGAATAATTACCATCACCAACAAACAATTTATGCCTCTCAAGAGGCTGCTGATATGGCAGACATTAGCAGAAAGAAGGCTTTCTGAGATTACAATTGTCAAGAAATTTACTTCAGCATTGTAGGAGGGATAAAATGTGTACTTATGTACCACAAAGAAGTATATCATAACAAATCAATCACCCAGTGCCTTGGAACTGAAGCAGCATGGGTCTGAGAATCAATTAACTATCTTAGATATGCCTTTGTAGTGAAACTAAGATGGGAAAGAATCGAAACCACTCGCTACTTTGTAACAATAAAAAGCAATGGAGCACTGCTATAAGAAGTTTCAAAAACATCCAAATAAACATTAAGTGAAAAGTCCAATGGTCAGTAGCTGAAACACTGATGGATATAAAAAGCAGAAAGTAAAGGAGTTTCATGTACCATGAAAGCCTGCCAAAATGCAGGGATTTGATGAATCTCCAACTGCCTTCATAATCTCAGCACGAGCTGCTAGTAACCCATAGTGCAAGTAACTGCAAAATAGCTGCTTCAATGAGCTTGAAAGAAATTGCAGTAGGATTTTCATTTAGCACTAGCATCTTAATGCGAAACGAGGAAATTAGAAAATAAAAGCACAAAGCCTTTTTTTGGTAAAAAGAATTGCTGACCTGTGCACATATAGGTAATATTTTCTACCCTTGAGATACATCTCCCTCACATATGCCTCCTCACCATTTGATACCTTTGGAGCCTTTGCAGCGTCACTCTCAGAAACAGCATATGCCATTTGAACAGATCCACCTCCAAGATCAACTACCCCCACGGTACGTGGGTATTTCTTCCCCAAGTTTCCTAAAAGATAGTTTATAGTCACCTACATACAGATTACGAAAACCTCATCAATTTCCAAATTGACATAGATTCAGGTCCTATATGCCCGCCATGCCGGATCAAAAGATTTCTCAAGGGAGTGGGAAGGAAAGGCAGGAAGGAGAAAAAAGAGTATGCGCACGCGGCACACACATACACACAAATAAACCAACAAACCAAATAACAAATAAACAAAAACAGATTTTATGACAAAGTATGGTTCTTCATCATGAGACCCATTCTACAGCGCAATCAGTCAAAGAAAAACAGATTTCAGACAAAAAGAAAAGGCCATCAAGTGCACTACCAGGCATGTGCTCAAATCGCCATGGGAGGAAAGCAGTAATAAAGACCATTGACAAGGTATATAAGAAGAAAAACATTTCTAAGAATGGACCGAGTAGACAAAAAAAAGCTAACACACAATAAAGCCAGCGAAACAATTCAAAACAGGCACAATAAACAATTGAAGGAAGATGGTATGGATCTAATACCCTGATAGAAATAAAAAGGATGATCCCAACTCTCTTAGGAACTAAAGGTTTCTTGTCAATGGGAGAGTCAACCAGATACACACAAATTGCAGTAAGTATTTTTTGGCTTCAATAAAACCCAAAGACAGCACAAAACTCATTATTTTTCATAAATCCAATGTACATCTAAAAAATTACTAAAAGAAATAAATCTCTAAAAAACTATTAACCTGAAAATAATATCTAAACATTAGATTTTTAGTTTTATAGAATTTCTTATTTTTAGTAAATGACATGCAACCCCAGTGCATACTGAAAAGCCCCACTGGTCCAACCGGCAACATGGACCATTATTAGTACAAACCAATAAAATACACAATGTATAGTATTTACTTGTAAAATTACCCAAACCCATATATTATACCCAACCAGATAATTAAATTTTGATTTCTCCTTTTCTCCTGCAACAGAAGAAACCAGAAGGAAAACAAAATTGTAAGCAGGCCAACTCAATAACACTATTTCTGCTAAAAATTACCCAAATATTATTTACTTCCTCCGATCAATATTAGTTGCAACATGGAGGGGAGGCACAAGTTTTAAGAAGTGGAGAGAAATAAAAAGAGGGACCCATGATAAAGGGAGAGATAGAGATAACACATTACCAAACAAAGTAATGTTGCAACTAATTTGAAACTTCCTAAAAAGGGAAGGGTGCAATTATTATAGAACAGAAGAAGTGTATAGTAACAAACTCATGAATTGCTTTTCTATATTTACCTTTACTTAACAATTTCTCAACTAAATCCTCAAAAAGAAAAAACAATAACTCAACTAACAAAACCACAATCCACTCCATGATAATTATTAGTTAGAGAAAATAACATGAGCTGCGATAAGTTTTACCTATAACGTACGGATCCTACAACAATTGAGGCTATGAAACAAAAGCCGGGACAACAAATAAAAGACACCCTCAAATTAATTAAACCAATAAACTTCATGCCGACTTAGCATAAAAATCAGAAATAAAGATATAAAACACACATCTGAAGCACATAGCAGGACATAGTGAACAGAAACTGGTTTTTGCAAACAGAATTTTCCATTGTAGGCAACTTGACTGGCAAGTTTGGATGGAAACCATTAAGAAATGTTTATACGTTGGTCCAGCAAGATATTGCAAAAAAAGAAATATAAGAAAAGACAGAATGTGCATCACATACCCACTGAAAAGCCCCTTCCTGGGTACCATCCAAGACCGTGACCCCATTTGGGTCTGATTTCAGATCACTCTTATCCTTGAGCAGATCCCTGACCTATGTAGATTAAACAAAACCAACGTCATCAAGAAGAAAATTGGTAAGCGGAAACATCTGCTGTTAAAAATTCTTTGACAATAAAAAAAAAAGATGCACCAAAAAGAGGGCCTAAAAGAACATACTGCTTGCAAAATTCTTTCAGGAGCATCACCAGCCAATTGCCTCAAACCTGCAGTTGCCTATAAATGACAATGATTCAAAATTTTCAGGTAAATTTGTCAAAAAAATATATTTCATTGGGAAATAAAA
Source organism: Beta corolliflora (assembly GCA_947648045.1). Lineage (NCBI taxonomy): Eukaryota > Viridiplantae > Streptophyta > Magnoliopsida > Caryophyllales > Amaranthaceae > Beta > Beta corolliflora. Next base: position 860,259 of record CANSZD010003287.1, on the reverse strand, counting down.
CATTCTAGAAAGAAAGAACCACCAATAAAATAACCCACCCCCACTCTAACTGGAGTCTTCCCAAGCAAGTCCCTTGGGACAACATCTTCGGCCTGCTTTAGGAGAGAAACTAGTGAATTGGCAGCTTCCTGAGGGTCGTTCGCATAAGCACTTAGACCCGGTTTTCTCTACAAGACCAAAATGGGAAGCAATATTAGATAGCTTGTATCACAAATGTAATTCTGTTACTCTACGCAGAACAGGAAAAGTAGAAGTATGAAACTAAATTTAATTATACACTTTGAGACACAACATCTACCAAAACCACAATAAGAATCCAACGATATTAAACATCATGAAAATAATTTGCAACATGCAAGCCTGGCAGATATGGGGGTCACCCCTGCCTTTGAAAAAACCACTGCTACTTTTCAACAAAAGAATAAATACTAGCCTGACAAAACGTCCAGAACACAGGCGAAACCGAGGAAAAACATCCAGTTCGGTCGTTTCCAGATAATTGCAAATGCTAAAGAAAAAGAAATAGGGAAAAGGATACAACAAAAGGTAACATGAATGCAGGGTGTTACACTACATTCCCCCCCTAAACCTTAATCTTTAATAGATCCTAGCAGAAAAAACAACTTTCCCCCTAACATCAGTTCAGCTATACAGATCTCTCATCACCAACCTGCTGCCATACTAAATCATATACTTCGTATATCGTTTGCATGTCTAAGGTAACAAGTAAAGAAAGATCATGTCCTATAATTTCATTTCCCAAACCATACATCAAAATCTTAGGTAAAAGAGCCAGAGTCCATTAGATCAGTAACTTAACTAACACAATAATTCTCATGCATCTAATTTTAAACCAATACTCTTCCAATGTACAATGCACCACATCTATCCCCAAAATTCCACTCCATGAAGAATCAGTAACAACATAAAAACTACAAACCTAACCAAAATCGCCAAACCCAGCAATGTAAAAGCTTACTCAAACTAAGCTCAATTATAAAAACAAAAGTTATGAACTTCCCTCAGTAATCAACAGATCCATTCTGTAAACAGATCATAAACAACCCCACAAACTCCAAAATCAGTAAAAAAAACAGAATCATCAACAAACAAAAATAAAGCCCATTTCACAAACAACCCCCAAAAATTAACAATTACCCAAAACATCAAATTGCACCACCATCAACAACAACAAAAACAAAGCCTTGTTCCGAAAACAATTCGGGGTCGGCTAACATGAATCGTCATAAGAAATCATTTCCATAACAATATGAAAATTATACCTGAGCAAAGAGTTCTAGATCATTTCCAATGGGAACAAGATCTAAATTCTTATCAAAACAAAAAACATGAACTCTACTCCCAGAACTCCCAGCATCAAAGATCACAGCATATCGATTATACTCAGTCTTCATCTTCCTAGGAGAGTACCCTTCATCAGTAGGTCTCGGCATCATGATCAAAACAAACGAGATCAACAAAAGTGGGAGTGTAATCACAAGAACAACTCCACGAAATCTGTAAAGTTTATCCAAACAAGACTCTTGTTGGTACTTATTTCTCTTAAGCATTTTGTCGAACGAGTGGTGTGCGTCTTGTAAATGGGGTTGATCAGATAATGAAGGTGATGAAGATGATGAAACTCCAACTGGGTTTGATGACAACAATGGCGGATTTTGACCTTCTGCAAATAGTTCCGCCGATGATGGCGATCTGTACCTGATCTGACCGTTACCTCCACCTGACGAATCCAGTTCGTTAGATTTGGGGGGAGGAATTTTGAAAAATTTGGGGGAAAATAAATTTAGGGATTTCAGTAGGATTAATGTGTGATAAATGGGGATTTTTGGGTTTTGAGTTTTTTTTTAAATTTTTTTTGGTTTTGAGTTTTTTTTTTTAAAATTTTTGGTTTTTTGGTGTTAATGTCTCTTCACTATTTTCTGTAGAAAAGAAAGGGAAGAGAATTGAGAGTATTGTGAAAGAGAATTGGGAGTGTATTTATATGTCCTTGGTTGGTTTCTATGGACGTAAAGTTGGGAGGGACAATTGTAAATTTGTAAGGTGCAAGTCAAATGAGGAAGAGTAAAAACTATAGAAAGTGTACGTAAAAAGATTATTATTAACTTATAGCGTGGTTTATACTTACTATTTACCGTCCGTATTTACTTAATATTGTTCGTATTTATTAAATATCGCCCGTATTTTTATATATATTTTTTTACCTTAAAAATATAAAAATTTCAGAATTTTTTTAGCATGTTCCTTTTGTGGTTTCTGGGTTCCTGAACTATGTGAAAAATTATTTCAAAGTTGACATTAAGCACATCAGAAGTGACAATGGTACACAAATTGTTCAAGAATTTTGTGCTGCTTTATTTGCTGAGAAAGGTATTATCCATCACAGGTCTATTCCTGGCAACCCTCAGCAAAACGGGAGGGTTGAAAGGAAGTATAGACATCTTCTTCAAACTGCCAGAGCAATAAGGTTTCAAGGACATCTTCCTCTCAAGTTTTGGGGTGATTGTATTCTCTCTGCTACTTTCTTGATCAACATACTTCCTAGTTCTGTCTTGAATTGGAAAACTCCTAGTGAGTTACTTCTTTGTAAAGCTCCTGATTATACTGCTTTAAGAGTAATAGGATGCTTATGCTATCCTCTTGTTAAAACTGGTGATAAATTTGCTTCCAAAGCAAAGAGATGTGTGCTTTTGGGATATCCTTATGCTCAAAAAGGGTATAAGCTATATGACCTTGATAGTCATAAAGTTGTTCTTAGCAGAGATATGATTTTCAATGAGCATGTTTTTCCTTTTCAAAAAGATAACAATTCTTTACCTAAGTCTGTTTCTTATCCTCTTGTGAGTCCTGCTGCTATTGATTCAGATTTTCCTTCTCCCATTTCTTCTACATACATTCCTCCCATCAATGAACCTGTGTCCTCTACAAACACTCCTGCTATTTCTACTTCTAACCAGGATGTTTCTTCTTCTACTCATCATTCTCTTCCTCCTTCTCCACATACATCTCCTCCTCCTCCTCCTCCTTCTCCACCTGTGGTTCCTATTAGGAAATCTAATAGAACTTCACATATGCCCTCCAAATTTCAAGATTTTTTACTATCTGCTCATATTCAAAATTCTGCTAGTCTTTCTAAGGTTCTTTCTACACCTGAACTTACTTCCTATCATCAAGCTATAGATGATCCTAGTTGGATTGAGGCCATGAATAAAGAGTTATCTGCCCTAGAACAAAATTAAACTTGGGAATTAACTACTCTTCCTCTAGGGAAAACAGCTATTGGGTGTAAATGGGTTTATAAGGTGAAGTTAAGGCCTGATGACAGTATTGAAAGGCACAAAGCCAGGCTTGTTGCTAGGGGTGATAAACAGATCAAAGGCAAAGATTTCAAGCACACTTTTAGTCCAGTTGTAAAGTTTACAACTGTTAGGACTATTATAGCTTTAACTGTTGCTCATAATTGGCATTTACATCAATTAGATGTAAATAATGCCTTTTTACATGGTTTTATTGATGAAGAAATATACATGACACCTCCACCTAGTTATACAGCACAGCCTAATCAAGTTTGCAAGCTAAAAAGATCTTTACATGGCCTAAGACAAGCTTCTAGGCAATGGCACCTAGAATTAAGCAAGTTCTCAGTCAGTTTTGGCTTCATTCAATCTAAACATGATTATTCCATGTTTACTAAACAAGATGGCAGTCATTTCACCATCATTGTTGCCCATGTTTATGATTTACTCCTCACAGGATCTGATTTGGATACTAGACAAAACATTAAACAGGCTTTAGATAGTGCTTTTACTATCAAGGACCTCGGTGAGCTGAAGTATTTCCTAGGAATTGAAGTTTCTAGATCTTTTGCTGGCATTCTTCTTAATCAAAGAAAGTATGTGCTTGATATGTTGAAAGATACCAAGATGGAACATTCCAAAATTGCTGCATTTCCTTTTCCTAAGGCTTTAAAACTCAATGATCATGATGGTGACAAATTGGAAGACCCAGAGATCTATAGAAGGCTGGTTGGCAAGTTGCTTTACTTAAACATGATAAGGCCTGACATTTCTTATGTTGTGCAACAATTGAGTCAATTTTTATGTGATCCCAGGACTCCTCATATGAATGCAACAATGCATCATGTTCTTAGATACTTGAAAGGAACACTTGATTTTGGGTTGTTTTATGATCATGATACTGATTTTCAACTCAAGGCTTATAGTGATGCTGACTGGGGAAATTGTCCTGCATCCGGTTGATCTTTGACTGGATATTGTGTGTTCCTTGGTAATTCTTTGATCTCATGGAAAACCAAGAAACAGAAAGTAGTATCTAAAAGCTCAGCTGAAGCAGAATACAGGAGCATGAGTCAGACTACAAGTGAGGTTGTATGGCTTGAAGGTTTATTGCAAGATCTTCAAGTGTTTGTTTCTCAACCAATTACTTTATTATGTGACAACACTTATGCCCAACACATTGCTGAGAACCCTGTACTACACGAAAGGACTAAGCATATCAAATTAGATGTGCATTATGTCAGGGAAAATGTTCAAGCTAGTCTCATCAAGATACATCATGTTTCTTCTGCCTTACAACTTGCAGATATTATGACCAAGGCTCTAAAACCTGATCAGCATAACTTTCTTTTCTCTCAAGCTGGGGTTACTTCCTTCTCATTCATCCACCTTCCAGCTTGCAGGGGGGATATAGGAAATAAACATATGTTAATTTATAAAGTCAGATAGTTAGTTAGCTTTCGGTTATAAGTTTGTTACAACAGTTTGTTGTTAGTTAGTTAGTTGCTTTGTATTAGGACAACTGTAAGTTTGTATTAGGACAGCTGGAGGTTCTTCTCCTTATCTTGTATAAATACCCTAGATCCTAGTTCTGTAAACTCATATTTACATTTTACAGAAATTCATTCTCTCTCATTTTCACATTGATGAGAATTCTTCTCTCAAATCATAACATCATTCATGTTCTTCTTACTAGTGGCATTTCTTGAGAAAATATACTAGGTGGAATTTGTGATGTTTTACAGGTACATATACTGTGAATAAAAATGAATTGAGGGATAAATCTTCTCATGTTTATAGAAAAATTATCATTTGTATACGCTAGCAGTTTATAGATGATGTATGAACGTAAGGTCGTATGAGTAGGACTAAAAATGAAAACTTCATTCTTACTTTGTCTAGCTCCTATAGAAACTCAGAACATTAGGGTTACTCCCTAAGAATTATAGTGTTGAATTACTTGCTTACAAATACTACTTTCATCGTGGGAGACAATGCTACTAATTTCATCGTGAGAGACAATGCCTTCTTACTCTTTATGTAAAATGTGAGGGAGAAAATATAAGAAGTAATTGAGTTAAAAACAGCTAATAAATTATTAATTTCTTTTAGTAAGGTAAAGAACCCTGATGAATTGGAATCCTATACATGTCAGCTCGAGTCCTTTAGATTTGAGAAAAGGGGTGATGGTCAGTAGATTCACACCCCAAAGTGCTACTAGTGTTGTTGATCCAACCACTTCAATATGTCCGATATATTTACCATATATAAAGCACGACTTGCATAACATTGTTATTGAAGAATAAGTAACATTATTGTATCTAGATCTCTTCATATATTAATTTATTGAACCCAGTAATAAAACACGATATCCTAATATGGCTTCTTACATGTGTAGCTTTTTCAAGTGCTTGGGGCTTAGAAATTGGAAGGACTACATCCTTGTTAAAATTATATAGCTATTCAATTTCTAAATTACTTATTTTCTTGAGTTTCAGGTTCTGCGGTAGCTAATGCTACTTGTTGCGAAGTAAGGGATGATTATCAATGTATACAATCCAATAAAGTTTGTGAAGGCCGAAACAATTACATGTTCTGGGATGGTTTTCATACTACCGAGGTGGTGAACATAATCACTGGAGAAACTGCATATAGTGCTCCTGATTCAAACAATGTACATCCCGTTGATATCAGAACTCTAGTGTCTAGTGATAAATGCATGATAAAGCAACTGCAATCGCGTTCTGCTGATCTAAGGTGATTTCTTTGCTCATGGCTCATTTGTATGTAGAGCTCTAAATAAGCAAAAAACGAGCTAGGAATGCGCAAAAAAAATAGCTCTAGGTGTACAATACACCAAAGTGTATGGTATTGGTTTTGGCATTGTTCTTGTAATCGTTGTTAATTACGTCCTAAAATAAGTATTTAGATATATTGTGCTTTGTATCCTAAAAACATGCATGTTCCCAGGCACGGTGGCAATAATTAGAAGTTTGAGTTCGAAGTGTTTAGTGGATATGATAGTTCACTAGCTTCTTGTATAATTCGTTGTATGTTGAAACTCAGTGTCTTGAGACTTGAATAAAGTGTTATTTCTAAACCTTACTCTCAACGGCTAATTTTTAGAAATTATAATAACCTCTATGATGTTGGAGAGGTTGAGTAGGTTGTATTGGGTACCATTTTATTGCTTTTGGTAATATATCCTACATTTTACCAAAAAAAAAAGAAATTATAATAATCTCTGTTTCTAAATAAGTGCAACATAGAGAAACGACACACATACCAATGTTTTTAGAGAGGAAAATTTGGGGACCATAATTACAGGGTAAAAGGGTAATTTAATTAAAATATAACAGTTAGATTAAACAATTAATCTATCTCATTCATCCACCAACTACCCACCAATCCACCACCTACACACAATCCTGACCACCACCAATACCACTGCCGCTGCCGCCATTCATTCAAGAACACCCCACCAATACCACCGCTGCTACAAGGCAGAAAAACCACCACCAATCTTCATTCATGTTACTCGACAGATCTTGAACAAATAGAGGAGAGAGAAATTCGGTGAGGCTTCAAAAATAACTCGAACATAACAAACAACCAGATCGATAAGAGGGTGGCTCTAAAAGCCCTAATCTGATCTCAAAAGGAACAACACCAAGAAAGGGAGGCCATGAGAGGTAGACTTAGCACCTCGACGCCGACAAGGAATCAGGCCACGCCCAAACAAACCTAAACTTGGTGGCCAAAATTTCGAGTAGAGGTTGAGCGCGCAACAACCCATGAGAGGTTGAGCGCACCGCAACATTAACAAAGAAGAGGAGAAGAAATAAAATCGGCAACGACAATGACAGCTCGTGGCGGCATGATTGCGTACGCCAACTACGGCAACCCAACCTTGGTGGTCGGAAGTTTGAGCTGAGGTGAGAGAAGGTGCGAGGGTGACAAGAAATTAGGGTTCTTGGGTTGGTGGCTTCGTAGTGTCGGCTTGGTGGCTTAGTGGTATCTGTGTTTGGGTTGAGTTGAGGAGATAAGGGGAGGAGGGGTTGGGTGGTAGGTTTGGGCTGAGATGAGGGGGGTGGGTTGATGAGCTAATTAGTTTCAAAGGTAATTAGATAAAACTATGTTGGATAAATAAGGGCATTTATGTACTTTTATACTTTAAAGCTTTGTATTTTAAGCTTGGTTGCACTTATTATGACATTTCCTTTTTAGGAAAATGTTGCAACTATTAAGAAATGGAGGAAGTATTTGGTAAATATTTAAAAAATTTATTCAAAAATTGACCCTGTAGTACATTTTTTAGGAACCGTACTAACATTAATGATAGTTTTGGTCTTGTGTTTTTAATGATTTTAGGGTTAACCATAGTTAATAATAACTAACCCCCCATCTCCCTCTTAAAAATCTGTAGTTTTGGCCCCCAAAACCTTTCATCCCTTTTTCTTCATAACTTCGTGGCTTTGGAATAACCCTCATTCTCATCACGTCTCTTCGAACTTTGATCTCTCTGCAATTCTTCATTTCCATGGCAGATTCAAGATCATCTTCCTCCAATTCAAGAGCACATGTTTTTGGAAACTTCAAGTGTAATCCCCCGTATTTTTATAATTTTTATAAGTATATTTTAATATATAGTTATTTATATTTTAATATATTTTAGCATTTGATGATTTTATATTTCAAAGGTTGACTATTTGAAAGTCAAAGGAATTATTTTAATAATTTATCCAAGACAAATATTTATTAAAGTCATGCTTTGAAAGTACATGAAATGTTTGAAATATCTATTTGGATTTGAAAAAGGAGTTTATGTGGGCTTGAGGAACCCAAATACTAATTCTAGTGATGTTAGGAGTTTAATCATCATTCCTATTCATCATCAAACTCTATTTGAAGCCCGATTGCCTTTTTCTAAGCCCACAAGGGAAACACCCATATAAATACCTTGAACCCCAAATATTTTACCCACACATTATTTTCTCTCTCCTCACTCCTCAAAACCGGCGCCTCACTCTTTCTTCTTCTCCCTTTCGATTTTCTTTCTTCTCTTCCAAGAAACGATTTCTTCCTCAGCAAGAAACCTTCCTCCTTCACGTCGGACACCGCCGACCACCTGCTGCCGCGGTGCCGCCGCCTTGCTGCCGCCGGCCTTCTTCGTTCCTCTTTGCTTCCTTTGCTTTGGTTTAATTCTTTTCTTCCTCCTCAAGTTTTGATTAAAGATTATGTTTTTATGTTTTGGTTTTAGTACTAATTATGATTAGAGGCTTTAATTTACTGTTTTAATAGTGAATCTATGATTATATAAATTATGTATTGAAAGAATAAAATTTCAGGTTTGATTATTATACGTAGATTGAGTTTTAATTATCCAAAGCATGAATTTTTAGGGTGTTAAAGATTGGAAAATCATGGTAGCATGTTATAAACTATGAAATTGATTTAACTTATGAATTTAAGCATGTTTAAAGGAGGTTTTAATAATTTATAAGTTGCTGGAATTTTAGAAAGGTTGTTATTAATGGAGTTTTATGGTTTTTAATGACTAGTATAGTAGTACTATGCTAGGTAATATAAGTAATTGAGGTTTTAATGATAAAAACAACTTTTTAATATTTTTAAAGGGGATTTAAAGTATTTTCAAGTTACTGGAATTTATTTGGAGGATTGATTATAAATTCTATTGGTTGTGTTAGGCGGAGAATTATCTCTAGGCGACTTTTGAGTTGGTTAAAGTGGCATCCCAGTTTGTCTACACAAGGTACGTACATACCTATGTGTTGTTTGATGTAGCATCATGATTTTAGGAAGGAAAAGTTATGTAGTATCATGTATAGGAACTTTTGTGAGTTCATATATGATTTCTATTATGATTGGATTTTACATGTTTTATGCCTGTGTGCGAACATGTTGATTTTAAGAATTATTTATGAGTTGAATATCATGTTTGTATGGAATATTGATGCAAGCATGTTGGTTGGGAACTTTATTTATTAATTCACATGGTGGAATTAATATATTTATTGAGTTGAATCATGTGTTCCCTTATATTATTATTTTCACTACTCTATGAGGACTGTGAGCCTTATTTGGTAAGTTGATAATTTATGCCTATGAAAGATAAGTTGGTTGTTGGCTAGGTTCAACAAATAAGAAGGATTGAAATAAGAAGGAATTAATCTTGGGTTGTAAGTTGTATGATCACTTATTTAATCCTAAGATAAAAAGGAGTTAAGTTGTGAATGTTTGATTATATGTTATCAGTATTGCTTGTGTGTCATAACAAGTAATAATTGGTAAATCATGTAAAGTGTAACGTGGATAGTAATAAACTTTAGACTGGTGCACGTCTGAAGTTGGACAATCAGGAGTTGGGGTACATGGTGAGCGTGCCATGGCTTTTTCTGGGAATTATTTTGATCACCATTCCTATTTTTATTCAAAGGTTCCTCGATATCGCAGGTCGCTATGGAATACGGAGTCGCGCCCGTATTTCGTCTTCCTAGGTGAAGACTGGTTTTTAGTTAGACAACTCGGTCCAATAACTATTCCATTAAAGTATTAAAAAGATGGTTAAAGTGTAGTTCAGTAAAAGTTGTCTGCAGATTGTTAGATTGTTATGTTATTATTTATCCCTGCTTATCATTATTATTATCATGTTAGGAATGTTTATGTATTACTCAACTTTGCTGATTACGTGCTTTTGTTGTGTTTGTTGATCATGGCCTTGCCTTATTGATCCTGTGATGACCCATTTTGGTGAGCAGTCTCTAGGGATCAATAGTGCATAGTCCATCTAACAGGTTCGAAGATGGTGCATCATTGGGATCGGGATTTGGAGAGCTTGTGTAGTTATGCATTGTACTTTTGAATTATACATTTTATAGTTGGTTTAATTTGGTTTAAGATTGACTTTGGTTTTGTTGGAGTTGACTTTATGGTTGACTAAGTTTTATTTATAAAGTTTATTATTATTGTTTTCCGCTGCAAAATTCTGAATAAGCCGATACGCTATCACACGAGCGATAATACTTTGATAATTCTCTATTATTTATATTTAAAAGGTATTTTAGAAAAGAGAGAATTATTGGGGTGTTACAAAGTGGTATCTAGGAGCTTTAGGTTTTTATTGGCCTTTCGTGCCAACTTTAAGTCTTTAGGCGCCTAACTAGCTAGTACTTAAAATGAATTTCTTAGAATTGAGCTCCTACTTATTCATGGTATTCAAATTACCTTCGAAAATTCTTTTCACGATTGCGATAGAATTTCGCATTCGAATTTATTTATTTTTCGTGGTCCGAAATTTTTTTTATGAGGTCCGAACATTTTATTTTTTTATTTCTGAGGTTCGAATTTTTTTTTATGTCCAATTTTTTTTTTAATTGTTATTGAGTTCGAAAATTTCAAACTATAATGTAATTTTTTTTATTTCGATTTTTTTTCGGATCATCTATAAATTCGAAATTATTTATTTAAATAATTTTCAATACTCTAGTTTATTTTATGAGAGATGGGTAGTATAGGAAGGGCATATATGATAGAAATATTATATGTCTGCATTAAATAGTTAGTTCAGCATGATTATATTTTTCTTCCCTGCTAACTGTTTATGTTATTCCTATACTTTATGTTGTTGGTTATTCTTGCTTCTTGTTTATTGTTGGGATTATACTTTAAGTGAGAGTACCAATTGCTCATAGAAGTTAAATTTATTGTATAGATTCCTAGCCATATCTGAAAGAGAAGCTACTAGAATATGGTCCTATTACAACCCTATTGTGCACAGTGATGATGAGAGTGATAGAGTTTATGAGTCTGATGATGATAGCTACACCGAACTAGAGTTTATTATGCGTAATGTATTAAGAGCAGGCATGCCTGATAGTGATGATGAGGTTCTTCATGAGTTTGACCGTGCTAGAGGGCAGACCAGAAGTGACATCTACCATGCTGTTATGAGATGTGAGACTGATTCTGAGTCAGAGGAGGACGAGCCTCAACCTAAACGGAGATCCACGAGATGTAGAAGATATGTTTATTATAATACTGAGGACATCGATGAATTTGAAGATGAGGTTTTCACTCCAGAAAACTACAGGGAATCAGAGGATAAGACTGATGATGTTTCACCTTAGATTATTTATTATGTATTTATGCTTTAAAGAATAATGTGCCACTAATAGTACTGTGGCATAAGTTTGATATTCTCGTGGCAATGCTAATTTGCCACGAGAATTCAGTTCAAATCTTCTGTGGCACAAGTTTGTGTGGCTAGATAGTGGCCACGGAAAAAACAAGCCCGTGGCATGAAACAATTTTGTTGCCACGGACAATACCATGGCCAAAAACCCCCCGCCACAAGTACACACGTGGCAATTTGAATAATCCATGTCTAGAAACCTCACTTTAGCCACATGGGTAATTGTGGCATGGTTTCATCCTGCAACTAACATTTTATGTTAGCCACGCAGATTTGAGTATGGCAGCAATAATATTCCCAAGTGTCAAATGTGGTGGTAATACTAACAAATACCATTAATCTAACTATTTATAAGCTAGTGGGACAAACAAAAATAAAATTGCATCATATGATTGACAAAAATAAATTCCAAAAACCCATCTTTGAAACGTATAAAAACGAACTTAAGTAGAACTCACAACGTATTGTCCTAGTGTACTACATAATTGTCAACTCATGTGCATAGTCCAAAAAATCATTCAACTCATCCACATTACCCTCTATATTTTGCATATCTACATTGTAATAAGAAAAAAATAATCAAGTTGAAGAATAATTTTTATTACTTTAACTAAAGTTAAGAAGAAAATAAAAATTTTTAAATGCCATGATAATATCTTGTGCAATTATTGATCTCTAGTGAAAAATAAGATTCATCCCACTCTCTTCCTACATGGGACTAAAAAATTACATCTCACAATCTTTTCCCACTTTCTTCTTAACAATGAACCAAAAAAAAGATCATCCCAACTACTTTTGCCTACCCAACTACTTTTTTACCCTACCCAACTATTTTTTCTCTCTCATCACCCCACCACCATTATACAATATTTTTATTATTTATTTTTTACTAATTTAAAATATTCATTACTAATTGAAAAAAATTAATTAAATAAATACATAATTAGTGTTTTTAGCATTAAATAAATTAAATGCACAAAAATATTTTTTATTTTTTTAGAGGGTAAAAGTGAAAGATATTTCATATAAAATAGGGATATTATCTCGGATAACCCCCGACTTATAGGCCTTTTTCCAATATAACCCCGACTTTAGTACGTCGACCCGATAACCCCGAACTTGGTTTTTGTCATTAAACTGGACGGAATTTGTAACCCCGTTAACTAGGTTTGACTTTTGCTAAATTCATCTCTTTCTCTCTCTTGTTCTTCATCTCTTCTCTCTCTTGTTCTTCATCTCTTCATCAATTTTTCCCAAACTCATAACAAAATCCAGATTTTTCCCAAACTCATTTAACCCAAAATCATAACAGAATTGAAGTTCGATTTGGAGGATTGATTGAGAAAAAAAACGATGGGCTTAAGAAGAGATGAAGAACAAGAGAGAGAAAAGATGAAGAACAAGAGAGAGAAAGAGATGAATTCATCTATTTGTCTCTCATGTTCTTCAATTCTCACACTTCTCAAGCACTCATCAATGGTGTCCCGCCTTCTCCTTCCCGTCGCACCCACACCCACCCACCACTCGCACCCACCCCCCCCCCCCCCCCCCCCCCCACCCCCCCACACCAACATCACACAACGAAAGCATTATTCCTCCCTCCTCTTCGTCCCGGGCCCTCCTCGCTCGCCGTCCCTTCCCCCACGACCCCCCCCGTCTCCGGATCTCCATTTTAATTATTAAAACCCCCCCCCCAAAAAAAAAAAAGATATCTTCTTTCTTTCAAAAAGCTTTATACGCAAACTTTTTCGCCATTACACTAGCAATAGTGATAACAAAATTAATTAGAATAAATACATAATTAGTGTTTTTAGCAAGTTAATGATGAATTAAATGCACAAAAATTTTTTTTTTTTTGTTTTTTTATTTTTAGTTTCTCAATTTTTTAGTTAGTTTTTCTTTTGGGTAAAAGTGAAAGATATTTTATATAAAATAAGCAAAATTATAGAAAATTAGTAAATAGCTAGAAAAAAAAATGTCCAAAATATTACAAAATGGGTCTCTATTTGTAGATCTCGAAAAAATAGAGTCATTGGTAATTTTTTTTTTTTTTTTGGCTTTGTATTTTTTAAGATATTGCATTTTTAATATTTGTAATTGCATTATTTCTCTCTCCTATGAAAATTTGACAAGTGTCAAATTCTGACGCGCGCATCAGAACATCTGACACGCGCGTCAAAAATCTGGCAAATTTGTTTTTATTTTGCTTTTTTTCCAGCCAAAACGCTGCGTTTTGGCTAATCTCCAGACAAAACGCTGCGTTTTGATTGGAAGAAAAGCAAAAAAAATTAATTTTCGCCAGATCAGGCGGTGGGTTCCACTCCTGATCATCTTTTCACTCACTCCATGCCATTTTTTTTTCCAATCACCACTCAATCTTTTTCTCACTCATTGTTAAGAGCACCCTTTTAAGATCAAATACTTGATCTTTTTTTTCCACTCATCATTAAGAGTGCTCTTATCCTTTACTGCTTAATATTTCCACTCTAACAAAGAGTACTAACCAAAATTAACCATTAAACTTTCACCTTAAAAGCATAATTAAGTGTAAGTGATGAAGAGTATCTTTCATTTTACCTTCTGTTGAAACAAAATTTTCTTGATCAACATTCAATTGTTCATGATTACTAATAGCTGCATTAAAACATATCAACTTTATTTTATGTGAATCATTATAAGCATTAAGATTATTCAAGAAAGTGATATAATATAAAGTATTTACCTTGTTCCAGAACTTTCATAGCTTTTGAAAGTGATTTAAATGTTTTATCTCCTATCATTGCTTGCTGCTGTTTTCTATTCATATTAAAAAATTTGGCCACAAACATTGGTTGAATGAGTTGACCTTTTTTTGGTATTCTTTTTGATGGACAACATTGAACCTGAAAAATATATTAAATATGTGCTTAAAAACTGATTATGTTAGTACAAAATTGAAATTTAAAGAAGTGATGATGATACCTGTTTTGACATTGCGTAATCATTTTCTTTCTCATATTCATCGTCTAAAATATTCATGTCTTGTTCTTCATCACCAGAGGTAGGAATATAATCCATGTCATCCTCAATCACATTCTGGCACTTCTTTGTCTTTTTCTGTACTTTTTTACTGTCTACTAAACTTGTCAGGGAAGCTGAAATGCGTTTTATACCCAAGGATTGCATTTTACACTTGTTAGACCGAATCCTCATTAGCCTCTGTTGTTCATACTCATTTTGTTGAAGAGGTTGCTTTGAAGTTTTATTCTTCTCCATCAATCTGCTCCACAAGTGTTAGCTATGCACAGATTTACTTATAAATATCATCATACATTGATAGAATTAAGGGGAAAAAAACAACATCACAATTTATCATATTGAGCATAATTTATAAACCATGATAAAATAAGTGTTACCAAACAATCAAAATATTTTGTGAAAAGTACCAATAATGTCAAATTAGCAATGGAGTTAAAGAAAATATATATTTTAATAAAAAATGGTCACAAAATATTAAACTCATGCAATATCATCATCATCGTCCTCCTCTCCGTCAACATCATCGAAGTCTTCTTCACTATCGCTGTCACTGTCTTCATCGTCTTCCATTTCGTTGCCATCAAAAACTTTAGGTTGATTTTGGTCATTGGCATCTATTATTATGTCATCTCTTCTACCATCAAATGGATTAGGAATGTCCTCCATATCTTCATCACCTAACAAGGACACACTATTAAAGGACCTAGAGTCACTTTGTTGTAATGCATCCTCATCTACCTCGTTATTTTCATTCTCAGGGACATCATATTGATGTCGAGAATGGGTCTTAACGACAATCAACCAATGTGGATCAAAACCATCTCTGACATAGAAAACTTGTTGAGCTTGAGGCATGAGCACAAATGGCTCACTATTATTCAACTTAGATCTAGTGTTGACACTAACCACACCACCTTTGTCAATCTTAACACCTTTACCAATCTTATGCACATCCCACCAATCACATTTAAACAAAATCACAAGCTTTCCATATAAATATTGCAGCGAAATTATGTCATTAAGAATCCCATAGTAATCAATATCTTCGGATTCTACAACTCCCTTCACCATAACTCCCGAATTCTGATTTTTTCTCTTCTTTTCGATGTCGCTTGTATGAAATCTAAAACCATTAGCTAGATATCCACCGAAACATTGGACACCTCTAAAAGGCCCTAAAGCCAAAGTTCTTAAATCTTGCATTACTTGATCCCCATTTTCTTCTGGCAGTGTTGTTACCTAGAAAGGAGAGATTGGGTAAGTCACGTGATAATAAGAAGAAGAAAAAAAATCATTACAAGCTAGCATACCCGATCTCTAAACCATTCCGACAAACTTTTGTTGAATCTTCCCTTTTTATATTCACTGTGTACAAAAGTAAGGAAATTATATAAATTAAATTGTATAAGCATCTAGTTATTAAGAGTTGATAGCTCATAGAAATTACTTGAACAAGAAAATTTATACCTAAGATATATTTCCGCTTCATCACAATTTTTCAGCACATACTCTTGAGCTTGTATCAACTCCTCATTGCTAAGGTATCTAGATTTAGCCTTTCCTAAGGGAATACCACATGGAGAAAATATTGATAGTCCCTTAGATACATTATTTTCTCCATCTGCATTCCTCTCTAGTTGATTATATCTTGTCTCCATGTCATTTAAGTACCTTGAACAAAAGAACATGCATTCTTCTATTATATATCCTTCAGCAATAGACCCCTCTGGTCTATTTTTATTCCGCACGTATGACTTAAACTTACGCAAAAGCCTATACAATAAAAAGAAGAATATTGTGAATATTTTAATCAAAATAACAAAAAAGTTCATTGAATTAGCAAAGCAAAAGAATACCTTTCAATAGGATACATCCATCGGTAGTGAACCGGTCCAGCTACCTTAGCTTCCTCAGGAAGGTGAACACACAAGTGCGCCATCACATCGAAAAAAGAAGGAAGAAAAATCTTTTCCATTTCACACAAGGTGATAGAAATATGATTCTCAAGATCATTCAAGTCCTTCAATTTTAAAGACTTGGAACACAAATTCTTAAAAAAATCACTCAATTTAGTAATCACCTCATACACTTTGGGAGATGATACTCCACGAATCGCCAAGGGTAATAATTCCTCTAGAAGAACATGACAGTCATGTGTTTTAAGTCCCCAAATCTTACGCTTCTCAAGGTTTATGCACTTAGAGAAGTTAGATGTATACCCATTTGGAACCTTTATATCCTCCAAAAATTTGCACACCGATATTTTTTGAGTTTTGGACAATGTATAAGGTGCTGCTGGTATATGCCATTTTCCGCCAACTAGCTTTGGGGCAAGATGCTTCATAATATTCACATACTTCAAATCATGCCTAGCTTTTATGTGATCTTTACTTTTACCTTCAATGTCTAGTAAAGTGCCTAAAATATTATCACATACATTTTTTTCGATATGCATGACATTAAGGTTATGACGAAGCAAGAGGCTACTCCAATAAGGCAAATAAAAAAATATACTCTTTTTTCTTCCAGTTATCTTCTCTCTTTGGCAACTTAAAAGTTTTCCCAAATTTCATTCCTTCAAGATCTTTAACTTGCTCTAATATCTCATTACCTGATAATTTCTTTGGGGGACTTCTTCTTTCAACTTTTCCATTGAAAGTCTTACTATTTCTCCATTTGTGATCTACATGTAGGAAGCATCGATAATCCATATAGCAACATTTTCTACAGTTGGGTAGTCTAGTTGAAAAAGTTTGATTCATACAACGAGGAAATGCCTTATAACCCTTAGTAGACCACCCAGATAAGTTTGCATATGGTGGAAAATCATTAATAGTCCATAATAGAGCTGCATGCATATCAAAGTATTCATCTTTTGAAGCATCATAAGTCTTAGCCCCAAATTCCCACAATTTTTTGAGTTCTTCAACTAAAGGTTGCAAATACACGTCAATGTTATTTCTCGGTGCACTCTTACATGGAATTAACAAAGATAGCATCATATAAGGTTGTTTCATGCACATCCACGGCGGGAGATTATACACGACAATCACTACTGGCCATATACTATAGTCACTTCTTAGACCACCAAAAGGATTAAATCCGTCAAATGCCAAGCCTAATCTAACATTACGAGACTCTGAAGCAAATGAAGAATATGACTTATCAAAATGCTTCCATGCTTTGCTATCAGCTGGGTGTTTAAGAATTTCATCATCATCTCGCTTATCTTTATGCCATCTCATGTCACTAGTAGTTTTAGATGACATAAATAACCTTTGCAACCTTGGTGTTAACGGGAAATAACGCAACACTTTCGGAGAAGCTCTATTACGTTTTGTATCACATACACTACAACTTTCAAGGTTAACATTCTCTTTCCAGAACAACATACAATCATTCTCACATGCTTCAATCTTCTCATAATCAAAACCCAAATCAGTAATCATTTTACGTGCTTCATAGTATGTCGATGGCACATTTGCATCTTTAGGTAAAACACTTTTGAACATTTTAAGCATACTTGTGAAAGCTTTGTTAGTTATACCTTCCATGCATTTGATCTGGAACAACTTCAAAATAAATGACAACTTTGAGAAGTCATCACAACCAGAGTATAAACGTTGTTGAGCATCTCTCATCAAACTTTCAAAAGCTCCTACCCCCTTTCTGCCATCATGTTCATCAACATAAGGCTTTCTATGTTCTGGCTGGTTATCAACTTCCTCATCTAGAACATCATATGAACACATTGGCTCATTAGCGTCAAAAATCATTTCAAAAATTTCATCCTGACTCTTATCTCCTGTTTCAACTCTACGTCGCTTTTCAGGGGGTTTATATTCACCATGATAGATCCAACGAACATAACCTCTCACTATTCCATTCAACATTAAATCATCGAAAATCTCTTCCCTAGTCTTGTGTCGACTATTGTTGCATCGATTACATGGGCAAGGGACTTTATTTGCTTCTTCCTCATTTTCACTACAAGTAGGTAAATCAGTAAAAGCGAAGTCTAAAAACTCTTTCACTCCAGTAATGTATAATGTATGAGTCCTATCATCACAACTCATCCATTCTAACCTCTTCTTTATGGGATCAGAAGTATCCATGTCTCAAGAGAAATTTAACTACAAGATAAACAATAAAGTATTTTTAAATAGAAGAACATTTAAAACTATTTTACACAACATATATATATGAATACTTGGGATATAAATGGGTACTCATAACCAATTTTTTTAAGAAAAAAGCATCAAATTGCTAATATCATGTTTAGCTAGTTGGTAATTAGTGACGTGTAGTGTGTGGTCTGCAGGTCTAGTCTCAAGATCCAAAGTCTGACCATATCATTTTATATTTTTTTAAGTTGGAAAAGGAAATAGAAAAGAAATCAACTGACAATCTTTGTCATTAATGTGAGAGATGAAGACAAATAATTTATCTACAATAAATTTTAGTTGAATATCCCAGTTTAGTGCATTTTCTACTAGTTGAATATTTTAATTGGGTCAATGCGGAAAGTGTGCCAGTATAAATCAAGCAACACCTTCAAGATTAGTGCATCAAAAGTAGATTCCAGCAACAAATAACCAAAGTCTTCGAAATATTTTATTCACAACTAACAAACTGAAACTGATGTAAATGACCCTAATCACAACAATAGCAGATCACAATCAAACGTACTTGTAGTCCACAAACATAAGTCATGAGTGCTAAACTGCTAATGGTCCTTGCACTCTAGAATGATGAAAAGCACAATACTAATTAATAGTGATATCTTATAATATTGTTAAGGGATAGATCCCAAGTGAAGCACAATCCACGAGAAAAAAGAGACTAACTTGAATCGAACAAAAGCAGGTGAAGTTATGGAGGAAACCAAAGGCTTAAGCAATAAGGAATACCTAAATCAAACCATGAAGGATGCTCCACTTAGCTTTTTCCTTGACTTGATTCCAAGTTCAAGTTAACTTATCAAATTGGCCTTTGTTTGGTACGAAAATCGAAATCTAAAGAAAAGACAGGAGAAAAAAAGAAATAGTGTCGTATTGGGTGTAATATTTGGTGTGAGTTTATTGGTTTTATTAAAAAAGATGTCAAACAGGTGGTGGGCTGGTAATGTAGCCATGAGAGGGGTTGAATCTTCTGACCAAAATAAGGGTGACCCACAACACAATGACAACAACAATAACATCAACAACAATGGTAAACCGAACCCGGAATCGGATGACAGCAGGGAGAATAACCCTGAGTTAGAAGACAATCAGAAAATAAACTCTGTGATATATCTAGACAAGACTTACCCTGCAATTTCTATTAATTCAAAAGAAAGAACATGATAAAAAAATTGCCAATTTCTATTAATTCAAAATTGGCTCGTATAATCTAACAACAAAAATTGAGTCTTGTACAAAAAAACTTACTCTGCCAATTCTTCTTAGATATCCAATCGCAAATTGAAATCTACGGACATAAGTCGAAGAACACCGCAGCAAATTGAAATCTACGGACAAAATTGGAGAAACTGTGAGCACAATTACAAATTCAGCAATATCAAAACTGTGAGCACCAGTAGATTATGAGAAGTACCGAAATTATCAAAGCATATACAATGAATTAGTTCGAAAATCCATCGCCTCAAATGAGTGAGAAAAAAAAGCCACAGGAAGATGAAGATGAAGATCAGAAAGATTAGTTCGACTGGTAACTAGGGTTTTAGTTTTTTTTTTGTTTTCTTTTTGGGTGAGATGGGAGGAAAAATTAAGACGTGTGAAACTGTGAGTGCAGTTGACTTATCTATAAGCCTCCAAAATTTTGGAGGGAGCTTTAATATGGCGGTTTTTATAACTTTTGGCCTCATTTTTTCAAATTTTACTTCGCCACATAAAAGTTCGTGGCAAAATTATATGCTTGCCACAAATATATTAATCCTGTGGCATAATATTTTTTAACAAAATTATTCTCTTGTATAAAAGTATTATTCCCGTGGCAAGGTGCGAATTCGCCACAAATTAAAATTTCTCGTGGCGTAATCCGTGGCGCAAGTATTAAATTGTAGTAGTGTTAGTGATGATGAGAGTGATGGAGTTTATGAGTCTGATGATGATAGCTACACCGAACTAGAGTTTATTATGCGTAATGTATTAAGAGCAGGCATGCCTGATAGTGATGATGAGGTTCTTCATGAGTTTGACTGTGCTAGAGGGCAGACCAGAAGTGACATCTACCATGCTGTTATGAGATGTACGACTATTCTGAGTCAGAGGAGGACGAGCCTCAACCTAAACGGAGATCCACGAGATGTAGAAGATATGTTTATTATAATACTGAGGACATCGATGAATTTGAAGATGAGGTTTTCACTCCAGAAACTACAGGGAATCAGAGGATAAGACTGATGATGTTTCACCTTAGATTATTTATTATGTATTTATGCTTTAAAGAATAATGTTGGATAATTCGTCCAGTAGTGGTTTAAATTTATTTCATAGCACCTTTATTTTATTTTTAGGAAAAGTACAATGTTATCGTTGAGAATATTGTTATTAACATCTTTTGAGGAATAAAAGTTAAATATTTAGTATCCAAGTGAGCAAGATTTTATTTTGGGCACGCGAATGGGAATATTTTTATTTATTTGTTATGATTGAATTTTATTCATGATTCCTAAACTGTGTGTTCTTGATGTGAATTTTCTTCATGGATGATTGATGATGATTATTTTATAATGTTGTTGTAACTTCATGAGAAATTGTTTGTTGATGCGATCTTTATGGTCAAATCAAATGTTGCCTTCGTAGAGAATGGCATGTAATTATGTATCGAACCTAAAGTAGAGTACGTTAATTTCAGGTCACGCACTAGAATGGCAAACAACAATAACGATTTAGCTGCTGCTATTCGCCTTTTGGCGGAGAAACTGACTCAAGATAGAGCTGAGCGTCCCGTTTCTGCTGGGGACATATTTGAGAGGCTAGCCAAAGTTAAACCACCATATTTTAAGGGGCAAGCTGATCCTACCTATTTGGAGAACTGGATTAGAGAGTTTGAGAAAATCTTTGGGGCTATGAACTGTCCTGAGAGTATGAGAGTAGGTCAGACTGTGTTGTACCTAAAGGATGAGGCTGATTTATGGTGGAGAGAAAGTGGAACTAGACTGAGTGCTGCTGAGGGATTCAATTGGGATTCTTTTGTTACTGCCTTGAGAGGGAAGTTTTACCCTGCCTTTATGAGGAAACAGAAAGCCCAGGAGTTTATTAACCTGAGGATGGGGACTATGACCATTTTTGAGTACTATAGCAAATTCATAGCACTGTCGAGGTTTGCACCTGAGGTAGTAGCCACTGAGGAGTTAAAGGCTCAAAGGTTTGAGCAAGGTTTGACTGATGAAATCCAGCTGGGGTTGGGTGGTGAAACTTTTTCATCCTTAGATATTGTTTACGGAAGAGACGCCCATATCTATGGTCTTCAGTCGAGGCGTGATAAGAAAAATGTTGTAGTGGGTGAGAAATGAAAGGATTTCAATGCTGGGGGAAATCAAGGGAACTTCAAGAAGAGTAGAAATGGGAATTTCCAAGGGAGGAATAATCAGGGCAATAATAATAAGGGTCAATCTGAGAGAGTGTACCACTGTAAGAAGTGCAGTAATAACCATCCAGGTAAAGACTACAAGGGAGAACTAATGACTTGTAACTACTGCCAGAAGAAGGGCCATAGGGAGTATGAGTGCTTTGCTAAGCAAAAGAAAGAACAAAATGGCAATGGGGGTAGTAACCAAGCGAGGTCTGGGTTTAACCAGTCAGGTAATCAAGGTTCGAAGCCTGTAGGGGCACAGAACAATCAAGGGAGCTTCAATAAGCCTGCTAATGAGAGCAACAACCAGAACAAGGCTCCGGGTAAACTGTTCGCGATGAGTCGCAATGAAGCTGAGCGATCTGCCGACGTAGTTTCTGGTACTTTTTCTATTAACTCCGTGCTAGTTAAAGCATTATTTGATTCGGGAGCGACTTATTCTTTTATTTCGTCGTCTGTTATTAAAAGCTTGGGGTTAGTAGATTTTGAAGTGATTGATTTGCTGTTAGTATACCTACTGGGGAGACCATAAGGTGTACCAAGTTGTTCAGAAATTTACCTCTGAAGATAGGAGATTGTGTCTTTCCTTCCGATTTGATAAGAGTTTAATCTGGGAGACCTAGATGTAAGTTTGGGGATGGATTGGCTAAGTTTATACAAGGCCAAAATAGACTGTGAAGTTCAAAAGGTAGTTTTAAAGAACCCTTTGGGAAAGTTGACCTCATATAGACGTTTTGGGAAGTCCAAGAACTTTGGGGTTATTTCTGCAATGCAAGTGAAGAAGTTGATGAAGAAGGGGTGTGAGTTATTTTTCTATAGTGTGCAAGATGTGAGTAAAGAAGCTGGGGTAAATATTAAAGATGTTCCAATCGTGAATGAGTTTATGGATGTGTTTTCGAGTGAGATTTCGGGTATGCCGCCTACTAGAGCTGTTGAGTTCACCATAGACTTAGTTCCTGGAACTACACCTATATCTAAAACACCCTATAGAATGGCACCTCCGGAGATAAGTGAATTGAAGATGCAGTTGCAAGAACTGTTCGATAAGGGTTATATTAGGCCTAGTGCATCACCTTGGGGAGCTCATGTATTGTTTGTTAAGAAGAAAGATGGGAGTATGAGGTTGTGTATCGATTATAGGGAATTGAATAATGTAACCATCAAGAACAAATATCCTTTGCCTAGGATAGATGACCTATTCGATCAGTTGAATGGAGCAAGCGTGTTCTCGAAGATTGATTTGCGTTCGGGGCATCACCAGTTGAGGGTAGCTGATAAGGATGTACCTAAAACTGCGTTTAGGACTCGTTATGGTCATTATGAGTTCATTGTAATGCCTTTTGGGTTAACTAATGCACCTGCCATATTTATGGACTTGATGAATAGGATTTTCCATGAGTTTTTAGATAAGTTCGTGGTTGTATTCATTGATGATATTCTGATTTATTCGAAGAATGAAAAGGAGCATGACGAGCACTTGAGGATTATATTGGAGACGCTTAGAAAGAATCAATTGTATGCCAAGTTTTCTAAGTGTGAGTTCCGTTTGGATAAAGTAGCATTTTTGGGTCACTATGTGTCTAAGGAAGGAGTCTCTGTGGATCCTGCTAAGATTCAAGCTGTGAGTGAGTGGCCAACTCCAAAGAATGTGTCTGATATCCAAAGTTTCCTAGGTCTAGCTAGCTATTATCGGAGATTTGTGAGAGATTTCTCGAAGATAGCGAGGCCAATGACCAATTTGATGAAAAAGGAGTCAAAATTCGAGTGGAGTGAGAAGTGTGAGGAAGCTTTTCAGATTTTAAAAGAACGTTTGACCTCCGCACCTGTTTTGACCCTGCCTGATGGGAATGAGGGATTTGAGGTGTATAGTGATGCTTCAAAGAATGGTTTGGGATGTGTGTTACAGCAAAATGGGAAGGTGATCGCGTATGCGTCGCGTCAGTTGAAACCTTATGAGGCTAATTACCCTAACCATGATCTAGAGTTAGCTGCTATTGTGTTCGCCTTGAAGATTTGGAGACACTACCTGTATGGGGTAACCTGTAAGATCTTTACCGACCATAAAAGTTTGAAGTATATTTTCACCCAGAAAGACCTCAATATGAGGCAGAGAAGATGGTTAGAATTGATAAAGGATTATGACTTAGACATCCAATATCATGAGGGGAAAGCAAACGTGGTTGCAGATACGTTGAGTAGAAAGTCGAGTCATAGCATGAATGCCTTGATAGTTCCTGAGGAGTTGTACTGTGTCGAGATATGGAAAGACTTAGCCTAGAAATCTTAACTCCTGGGGAGATCGAGGCAAGATTGAGTGCTTTGTCATTGGGGTTGTCAATTTTCGACGAGATCAAAGAGGGTCAAGTTGGGGATGAGTACCTCGAGAAGATTAAAGAAAAGATGGGCCAAGGAAAGGAAGTTGATTTCAAGATTCATGATGATGGTAGTCCGAGGTTCAAGGGGAGGTGGTGTGTACCACAAAAATGTGATGAGCTAAAGAGACGTCTTATGGATGAGGGCCATAATACACCGTAATCTGTGCACCCTGAGGGTGACAAGCTGTATAAGGACCTTAAGCAGATCTATTGGTGGCCAAACATGAAGCGTGAAGTTGCCGAGTTCGTGTCTAAGTGTCTTACCTGTCAGAAAGTCAAGATAGATCATAAGAGACCCATGGGGAAGGTTCAATCCTTAGAGGTTCCTGGATGGAAGTGGGATTCCATTTCAATGGATTTTGTGACTGCTTTGTCTAAGACAAGGAATGATAATGATACCATTTGGGTTATCGTGGACCGTCTGACGAAGTCGGCCATTTTCATTCCAATCAAGGAGACATGGAAGAAGAAGCAACTTGCGAAGACGTATGTTAAGCATGTAGTGAGATTGCATGGGGTTCCAACCGATATTATTTCAGATCGTGATTCGAGATTTCTTTTGAAATTTTGGCAAAAGGTCCAGTTAAATCTTGGGACAACATTGAAAATGAATACTGCCTTTCACCCTGCGACTGATGGTCAGACTGAGAGGACTAACCAAACTATGGAAGATATGTTGAGAGCATGTGCTATTGATTTTCAGGGTAGTTGGGAAGACCAATTAGATTTGATTGAGTTTTCATACAACAATAGTTATCATGCGAGTATTAAGATGGTACCTTTTGAGGCATTATATGGAAGAAAGTGTAGAAGTCCCATTTGCTGGAATGATTTTAGTGAGAACATAGTATTGGGGACAGAGTTCATTGAGGAGACTGTCAAGAATGTGAAGTTGATTCAGGCTAGAATTGAAGCTGCTCAAGATAGGCAAAAGAGTTATGCCGACTTAAAGCGAAGGGAAGATGAGTTCGAAGTAGGTGATAAAGTGTTTCAGAAAGTATCACCAACTAAGGGTGTGATGAGATTTGGGAAAAAGGGCAAATTAAGTGCCAAATATGTAGGTTCATATGAGATTCTACAAAGAATTGGGAAGGTAGCTTATAGGTTGGCTTTGCCAATGGAGTTCGAAAAGATGCACGATGTGTTTCATGTTTCCCAACTCAAGCGTTATATCCCTGATGAGCGTCATGCCTTGGAGCCTGAGATGATTCAGATTGATAGTAGCCTCACATATGAGGAAAGGCCCGTGAAAATACTTGATAAGAAGGTGCGTAGTACACGCAATAAGGATGTCAATATCGTGAAAGTGCTTTGGTCAAACCATGAGTCCGAAGAGGCGACGTGGGAAGCTGAAGCTGAAATGAAGAAGAAGTATCCAAATTTATTCCTTGAGGTGAGTTACGAGGGCGTAACTCGTTTTCTTTAAGGGGGGTAGAATGCGATAGAATTTCGAGCTTTTTACCTATTTTTATGGTATTTTTATGCATTTCTATGCTTATTTTGGCGATTTGCACATGTTGGTGCAAAATAAATAGATTCTCCGCATAAGAAAAGGTGTTCATAAGTAACACAAGTGATTGTAAGTTGGCAAAAGAGTGCACATGATGGCACAAGTATTTCTCCAATAGGAGTTGAGTTGAAAAACTTTTGAAAATGTATGAGTTTCCGTGTCAATTTTCGGGACGAAACTTCTTTTAAGAGGGGTAGACTGTAATCCCCCGTATTTTTATAAATTTTATAAGTATATTTTAATATATAGTTATTTATATTTTAATATATTTTAGCATTTAATGATTTTATATTTCAAAGGTTAACTATTTGAAAGTCAAAGGAATTGTTTTAATAATTTATCCAAGACAAATATTTATTAAAGTCATGCTTTGAAAGTACTTGAAATGTTTGAAATATCTATTTGGATTTGAAAAAGGAGTTTAAGTGGGCTTGAGGAACCCAAATACTAATTCTAGTGATGTTATTAGGAGTTCAATCATCATTCCTATTCATCATCAAACTATATTTGAAGCCCGATTGCCTTTTTCTAAGCCCACAAGGGAAACACTCATATAAATACCTTGAACCCCAAATATTTTACCCACATTATTTTCTCTCTCCTCACTCCTCAAACCCGGCGCCTCACTCTTTCTTCTTCTCCCTCTCGGTTTTCTTTCTTCTCTTCCAAGAAACGATTTCTTCCTCAGCAAGAAACCTTCCTCCTTCACGTCGGACACCGCCGACCACCTGCTGCCGCGGTGCCGCCGCCTTGCTGCCGCCGGCCTTCTTCGTTCCTCTTTGCTTCCTTTGCTTTGGTTTAATTCTTTTCTTCCTCCTCAAGTTTTGATTAAAGATTATGTTTTTATGTTTTGGTTTTAGTACTAATTATGATTAGAGGCATTAATTTACTGTTTTAATGGTGAATCTATGATTATATAAATTATGTATTGAAAGAATAAAATTTCAGATTTGATTATTATATGTAGATTGAGTTTTAATTATCCAAAGCATGAATTTTTAGGGTGTTAAAGATTGGAAAAACATAGTAGCATGTTATAAACTATGCAATTGATTTAACTTATGAATTTAAGCATGTTTAAGTATGTTTAAAGGAGGTTTTAATAATTTATAAGTTGTTGGAATTTTAGAAAGGTTGTTATTAATGGAGTTTTATGGATTTTAATGACTAGTATAGTAGTACTATGCTAGGTAATATAAGTAATTGAGGTTTTAATGATAAAAACAACTTTTTAATATTTTTAAAGGGAATTTAAAGTATTTTCAAGTTGCTGGAATTTATTTGGAGGATTGATTATAAATTCTATTGGTTGTGTTAGGCGGAGAATCATGTGTTCCCTTATATTATTATTTTCACTACTCTATGAGAACTGTGGGCCTTATTTGGTAAGTTGATAATTTATGCCTATGAAAGGTAAGTTGGTTGTTGGCTAGGTTCAACAAATAAGAAGGATTGAAATAAGAAGGAATTAATCTTGGGTTGTAAGTTGTATGATCACTTATTTAATCCTAAGATAAAAAGGAGTTAAGTTGTGAATGTTTGATTATATGTTATCTGTATTGCTTGTGTGTCATAACAAGTAATAATTGGTAAATCATGTAAAGTGTAACGTGGATAGTAATAAACTTTAGACTGGTGCACGTCTGAAGTTGGACAATCAGGAGTTGGGGTACATGGTGAGCGTGCCATGGCTTTTCTGGGAATTGGATTGATCACCGTTCCTATTTTTATTCAATGGTTCCTCCATATCGCAGGTCGCTATGGAATACGGAGTCGCGCCCATATTTCGTCTTCCTAGGTGAACGCTGGTTTTTAGTTAGACAACTCGGTCCAATAACTATTCCATTAAAGTATTAAAAAGATGGTTAAAGTGTAGTTCAGTAAAAGTTGTCTGCAGATTGTTAGATTGTTATGTTATTATTTATCCATGCATGCTTATCATTATTAGTATCATGTTAGGAATGTTTATGTATTATTATGTAGTACTCAGCTTTGCTGATTACGTGCTTTTGTTGTGTATGTTGATCATGGTTTTGCCTTATTGATCCTGTGATAACCCATTTTGGTGAGCAGTCTCTAGGGATCAATAGTGCATAGTCCATCTAACAGGTTCGAAGATGGTGCATCATTGGGATCGGAATTTGGAGAGCTTGTGTAGTTATGCATTGTACTTTTGAATTATACATTTTATAGTTGGTTTAAGGTTGACTTTGGTTTTGTTGGAGTTGACTTTATGGTTGACTAAGTTTTATTTATAAAGTTTATTATTATTGTTTTCCGCTGCAAAATTATGAATAAGCCGATACGTTATCACACGGGTGATAATACTTTGATAATTCTCTATTATTTATATTTAAAAGGTATTTTAGAAAAGACAGAATTATTGGGGTGTTACATCAAGTGGATCAAAGCGCGCTGTTCCACTTGTCATCCACCAAAAGTTGGGGGACAACTGCTAGGAAAAATTAACTGATCTGGCTCACCACCAGATTAGTTAACTGTTAACTGATCCGATTTAGGCACAAATATCCGGATCTGTTACATAAGTTAAACAATCCAGTTCTGTACCCAAACCGGATCAGTTAACCTTTTGAATAAAAAAAAAACTTAGCTCTAGTGTAATGATCTCGTGGACGAGATCCCATAATAATACTTTGGAAATTCAACAATGAATTACACATCCGGAAATTATAAAAAATTAATGGGAAATTCTACATGGTGGCCTCCAACTTTCAATTTATCTATGTGGTGGCAGGGCAAAAAAATATTATACAAAGTGACTCCCAACTTTGACAAATTCTAACTAGTCACTTTATTTCAATAATTGGTGGCTAACCAATTAAACCTAACTCTTTCTCTCTCCTACCTGTATTCATCATTACCCAATAAATCAAGAAAACATTTTCAAAATAGGATGAATAAAATATATTGTTATCAGAAAGCTTTCATTAATTGAATTTGACATCATATAGCAACAGTACATAACACTACTAAGACTGAGTATACTATCAACTACAGCTTAGATCTCACTTAATCAGCTAATCGATCATACCATTACCGCAACCTGCTGCAAATCCATAATCAAATATATACATGTCACGCGAAATAAAACCAACCTTTCTACTTAGCATAGATCTAAGAGACTAAGACTAGCAACATAATAAAAAAAAAATCAAATTAATACCCAGCTTTTCAATCCTGATTTTTTCCATCTCATTTCTAATTACATCCATGCTAATCATAAGTCGGGTAGCTCCTTTTTATATAACCTCCAACTCCTTTTTAGCTGCCTCCAAATCTTCTGTGATTGACTGCAAGCCTGATTTCTTCTTCATCCTTTGGCTTTTATGAATTTTATAATCCATCTCGTAAAAAAAAGAAGCACATATTGCAATACATTGACATTTGAATTACTATGTTCAATCTTTCATTTTTTTTTGACCTCATTTCTTAGAATACTAATCTTCTTTCTTTAGTCCCAAGTCTGGAATGAATGATTGTCCTTTTCTCCTTTGCTCCGGCCTTTAATTTCTGCAAGTGGGCGTTTTTTTTTGGGTGGTTGGGATGGTGTTTGGGTGTTTGTGGTGGTGGTAGGGTTGTGTTGTGTTGTGTTGTGTTGTGTTGTGTTGTGGTTGTGATAGGTTATCTTTATATATGATAAATTTGATATGACTGAAAATGGGCTTGGGCAACCCAATACGGAGGAGGAGAGTTCGGTCCACACACAAGCCCAAAGGAGGTTCCATACTAAAACCAATTGGCAATAGTAGGAGTAGCTCCTCTAGCTTATATTGTGGTACTGTCTCTCCTCTTTCTCCAATATGGGACAACTCACATGTGCACAACATACATGGGGTTCAACACTCCCCCTCACATGTGAGTGTCCTTAGAATTATAGCATACTGGTAAGGTATAATAATCCTCATTGGGAATGATCATCCAATAGAGGACCTTATCCAGTTGCTTGACAAATGCCCAATATGGGCTCTGATACCATGATAAGGTTTTGTGATTTTGGGAAAACTCACATGTGCACAACATACATGGGGTTCAACAATATAAGCTTAATAAGGTCACTATGTGTATTTACATAAAGTTGGAGGTCACTTGATATAAATCTTTTTTTACCTTCTCACCAAATAGAAAAATGCAAACTAAGAGGCCACCATGTAGAATTTCCCAAAATTAATCAACAATATTTACAAACAAAACTAATACTAAAAAAATAACACTAAATTAAGCAAGAAATTAGAACACTAAATAAATAAAAAAAAACCAAACAATAAATTACAAATCCAAATATTCAGAAATTACAAATAAATTACAAAAGGAAAAAATGGGCCTAATTGAACAAATCAAAACGAAAATCAATAAATAAATCAAATTACAAGAACGAAACTAATCAAAACAAAACTCAACAAAAGGTTAACTAAAAAACGGAAAATATTACAGAAATTACAAATAAATTAATGAAATCCTAGATCCAAAGGCACTGAGCGATGAGAGAAGATGATCTAAAGGCAAAGATGAGCAAGCAAAGCCAACAGAGGAGGTGAGCGAAGCCAATAGAGGAAAAGAGTGAAGCCAGAGAGGAGGTGAGCGAAGCCACGGAGGAGGAGAGCTAGTGAAGGATCTGAAGGAACTTAGGAGGAGAACGAAGGTGGTGGTGTTTTGGGTTATTTTTTGAGATGAGAGTTTGAGGGAGAAGGTGGTGGTTGTTGATGGTTGTGGGTGAGGAAGACTGATGAGAGAGGATGAGAGGAAAGAGGAAGAGAAAGGAGGAGAGAGAGGACGATCGAGGAGAAAGGGTGAGAATGTTAGGGTTAGGGTTTTGTGGGGAGTGGGGTGAAAGCGAAGAAAGTCCATTAACTGGTTCAGTTGGCCTAAAAACTAGATTAGTTATTGTTAACTGATCCGGTTATTTGGCACAAAAAAATTGACTTAACAATTTCGATTTTGGTAGAACCGGATCTGTTATTTTGTGTCATTTATCCTTTTTTCCACTAGTGTTTAATTGGATTGACACATTACCTATCTACGCCCTTTCAAATTCCTTTTGTAATTTACTCACCAATTCCTATGGATACACCACCCATTTACTCACCAATTCCTCTTCAAATTCAAGCACCACATATGGAAACTCCAACTCCACAAAATCCAACCATCACCACTGGTGAATCTGACCCTATTCCTTCCAAAGAAATTCAAGATTCTTCTAAATTTTCTCAAAAAAAAAAACCTATGCTAAGAGGAACCCTAAGAGAAGGTAAATTGTGAAAAGTAGTGCATGCAAAGAAGAAGATGCACAAATTGAGGGGAAAGATGTATATGCTTTGAAGGAACTTGAGAAAAGAGCAAGCAATCTAGTTCTGGGATCTGACTCAAATGTAATTTGTTGCAAATCTATTAAGTTTTTACAATTTCTTGAAATCTTGGAGCATTAACAATGGGTTAAGCTATTTAGTGATTTTGCTAAGCATCTCATCTATCCTGATGCTATGCATGAATTATGTTCTAGTTTTTTTTTCTTTTGTGGAAGGAGCTTGTTCTAGTTCTGCCAATGGAACTCTTATGACTTTTTGGGCAGAGTATTTGGTGAACTTATTTAAAGTTCCAAATGAGGGTTTTGATTTGCGTTTTAAGCGAAGATTCAAAGTTTAAATTGGAGAAGCCACCAATACCGATATCCTTAAGTTCATTGATAGAGATGAATCATCATCCACCACTCACCAAGATAATCTTTCACAACTTCAATAATTAATTTTTACTGTTGTGAGAAGAACCATTATCCCAAGAACCCGAACACGTAATAAAGCAAAATTAAAAAATGCTACTCTCATTTACTGCCTAGCCAACAAAATACCCAATAACTTTTTTGCTTTAATGATTAAATACACCTAGCCTATTGAATTCCTAATATGTAAATTGGTATGGATCCTTATTAAATGTTGTGTTCCTAAGCTTTTTTATTGATTTGTCAAAATATGAACCCATGCCTCTTAAGCTTGAACCAATTTTAAATGAAGATATGTTGTTGAATATGGATTTGAAAGTTGGGAATGGGAAGGCTAGCTATGTTTCTAGAGAGGTTGTTGACGAAGTGGGTGAAGAAGAGTTAGAGGAAGAAGAAGAAGAAGAAGAAGAAGAAGAATGAGTGAAGGAGGAAGTTCTTAAGAAAAAGCAATTTGTTTCCAAGGGGAAGAGAAGGAGTATGAGAATAGCCACTAAAGTGGTTAAGGCTCCTGATCCACCTGCTTTTCTGGACATTACAGGAGTAGAAGGAGAAGAAGGAGGAGAAGGAGGTTGAGGGGGAACTAGTCACCTCTCCAAGGAACAAACCATATATGCCTAAGAGAAAGGTTACCCCTGTTCCTAAGAAGGCTGCATTAGTTCCCAAGAAAGTTGATGTTGTTCCAAAGGGAAAAGGAACACCATCTGCTGAATCAGGTGTTCCTTCGGCATTTGGAAGGTCTTATGATTTTCTGGGTTTGGAACTCCCGGTGCTCATGTTGATTTCTAATCATTGGAAGATTTGGACCTGGTGGTCAAGGATGTGAAAGAATCAGTGGATTCTTTACCACTTCTAGATTAGTATTGATAGTAGACTTAAAAGCTTTCAATCTACGGTTGGGGCTTTAATGAAGATTGCTTTTGATCCACAAATGGGGTTCCAAGCTCTTCACCATCATGTGACTACTTCTCAAGAGGCTTTGATAAAAAGAATTGATGAAGTTGTCGTTGAAGAAATCATTGATCCTGAATATACCAATGAGCCAACTGCCTAAACCTCCCCTTTGTTCCTAATACAAAATCAATCTTGTTTCCATTCTTTTTATGTTTGGAACAATGCTTTTTTTGGCTTGTTTGTGTGTTTTTTTTTGTTTAATAATATAACATATTTTAGGTAATGTAGGCGTGATTTTAATTTTCGCCTACCGCGGTGTGAGCACGTATTTGACTACCCCATTGTTAAGGTTTTATTGAAAATATGTTTTTGAAGTCGCCAACAACTTTTTAGAGGAAAACTTATAAACTTAATTGGATATTTAAAACTGTAGGGACATCTTAGGGACTTATCCAATGTAGATTTCCCCGTCCTGACTCCATAGATGGTCAAAATGAACCATAGATTGAGTTCGGGGTGAGGGTACAAATATGGTCATAATGAACCATGTTTGCCCATTGCTGGCCTCTACTAAATATCGATTCACAATAAATTTTATGCCAAAAAATAATCATATAATATTTTTAAGCACCCTAAAAATATTTAGTCTAAGTTGGTTATAAAAGACTATCTTTTAATGACAAGTTATTAAGCAATAATATTACTGGGTTCCTAGCAGGTTGTCCAAATTATCTGAATTAGTTAGAACAATTCTTTAAGTCTTGTTTAGCAATAATAACATGTGGGTGATAAAAATCATGCATAGGACAAATAAAACAATATGAATATTATATACAAAAATAACAAGAAAATGGATTAGAATATACAATAATCACGATTATCAATTAAATATCTACATCATGACAAGAAACTGTAAGTAACTTCCAAGCAATAAATATAATTGAATTATTCAAGGGTCCTCAGGAATTATACCCATGCGGCTTAGGTCGAAGAGCGTAACGACCTTCAGGCGGAGCAATCGTGGAACCAAGAACGCAGTATGATCATGAACTAGAAAAGAATTGATGTATTTGAAAGTGTATGAGTGTTTAGAGGTTCGAAGTATATTTTGGAAGTATTCGGAAGTTTTTGTGCTCGTGAAAATAATAAATTGAAAAGCCGTCCTGGATTCGGGAAATCACAGGTATTTATAGGCAACAGGAATCCGCGCTTTCCTCATAATTTGGTAACTTCAACTCCATTAATAACCACTTTTGAATCTTTTTTTTGGATTACACCCATTATCTCAAGTTCTGGATCGAACTAATCCATTGACACAAATCGTTACTCACTTCTTTCTCTCATTCAAAACCGTGCATGAGACTTTCATCTTGCACGGCTCCTAAGTGATAAAAGAAAGAAGATGATTTCTTCTTTCTTTTTTGATTACCTTCCTCGCGTATGTATAAGACCGAATCCATTCAATTTCAAAAAAAGATTACTAATCCTTAACTTTTCGAGGAATCCTTCATCAGTGGTTGCGAATGACTGGTTTTTTCAATCTTTTCGATCGCGCAGGATGATGTGTGAGGCGCAGATCCACGTGTCAGGCGCACATTGGCTCGCCTGACGTGGGCTGCCCAATTAGTGTTGTACACGTGTATACGCGTATTAAAAAAAGAGAGAAAAGGGATTTGCGTCTCACACAGGGACTGCGCTAGGCCCATGACTCTGTGTGAGTCACAATTCCACGTGTCAGAGGCAGATTGGTGCGCCTGACACAACTCGACCAATGTGGTGGACGCACGTGGCGCGCCAGGCGCACCGCCTGCGTCCAGCTCGTTTGCCAGCTTTTTTCATTAAACGCGTTTTTTAAAGACATTTTTATATCCTTAAAATCCGGAGATTGAATTTTACGGAATAAAAATATGATTTGTATTTATTAAAAATAATAAAAAAATATTTACTCCCTCCGTTCCAGAATAGTCTGAACACTTTCCTTTTATGTTTGTCCCAAATTAGTTTGAACACTTTTATTTTTGGCATGGTCCCACTATTAATATATTATTTCTTTTACACAACTTTCTCTCTCCTCTAATAAAAAATACCCCACCAACTCCTATCACATCAACTTTTTAAATAAAATAACATTTGATAACCACACTACAACTTATCACCTTAAACTACGTGTCCCAACAAGTGTTCAGATCTTTCTGGGACGGAGGGAGTATTAAAATAATAAATAAATAATTCGGCTTTTAATGGATCAAAATATTTTATGGGTTTAAAATACAATTAATTATCATGAATAATTAATTGGGCTTTTAGAATAATATTTCAAAACACAATTTAAATTAATTTTGGGTTGGCTCTTAGGATTGCTCTTCCGTTGGGTTGCGCCAACTAATACTGCAGTATGTTTCATCATTGGACCCTCAAATGTGGAGACACGATTATGTGTCTACAGGTAATAGTGTTTAGGGATGTTCATAACCGGTACCCGGCTTTTCGGGTCCCCGGATATGCGGGTACATGAAAATGCTACCAATGAAGTGACCAGGGAAAACCGGGGTAGGGTACCCGGCTCGTTTTTCCTTTTTTTTAAAAGAAAGTTCAACTTGGTCACATGTCATATTCACATTCAACTCAGTCAAACAAGAAGCAAATTTTGTAATTTATAATAGTAAACACATAATCAGGAACTTGTAAATTCAAACTTAGCTAACTTAAATCAAACAAATCAGTCTTTTATATACAATTGGAAATATAGAGATGATTAGCAATTAGTTTAACAACTATAAGTAAACAGAAAACGAAATTACGAACCCTAAATTGAGAAATGAAGGAGAAAATGAATAAAGTATAAACCCTACCGAGAAAATGAGTTCTTGAATAATCAACTACAAAAAAAAAAAAGTTGAAAACCATAAACTGAGAAATACAACTCATTTCACAATTTGCAAACCCTAAATTGAAAATTGAAATTCGAAGGAGAAAAGAAGAAGAGTTAACTTATAGCCGGACGCCAGTGGTGCGGTGGTGGTGCGCTCGAAAGCTGGTGGGTGGTGGTGCGCGGCTGTGCGTAGAGGCGCTCGACGTGGTGACGTATTGGTGGTCGCCGGTTGGTGGAGTGCCAGTGCGGAGAGACTAGAGAGAGAGACCAGAGAGTAGAGACGTTGTCACGTTAGAGATTGATGGTTTGCTGGAGACTGGACATGTGTGTTGTGGGCCAAAAGTTAGAAACTCAAAATGGCCAAAAGCAGCCAAGCAGTCGAAGGAAGCTGGTCCAAAATCCAAAATTAATATCCAGCCGGGTACCGGGTCCCCGCGTGAATTTTATTTTCGGCCCATTACCCGACTCGGGTTTTCTTGTTTTTACCGGGTCGGGTAACCGACCCAATATAAATTAAAAAATCTGATTTTGACTTGGCTTTTTTGGAGCGAGTCAGTGGGTTTTCAGGGCGAGTAGTTCGGGACGGTTTTTTCTGAACACCCCTTACAGTGTTTCTTTTTGTTGCTTTTGGAACTTATGCATTTCTCCACTCCTAATCTTTCTTATATCTAACTGTTTGTTATTGTTCCTTAGTATAAACTGTGTGATGAACTTATTTCACTTAGATACTACTCGAACTAACTATATATTTCATAAGTATAAATAGTATTGTGTTTGGACCAATTGTTCCCCTGTGCTACCTTTTTGATGATGCCAACAAGGGGAAAGAATGCAAACTTTGACTAAATCATGATAAGTTTCTAAGTTTTTGTCTTACTTTATAAGTATTCCTTCTTAGTTTTGGCTGGTTGAAAAACATAGCTTCATGTTTTAATGGTTCAATTTTTTTTCAGAAGGATCTTTTAATAATTTCACTTGATATACTTTCTTCCTAAAAGGTTTGTTTGGGGTTGTCATCATAAAAAAGGGGAAATATCGTTGCCCTATAAGGTTTTCATGATGACAAGCAAACTTAAGTTTCTAATAATGTCTTTATTTAGAATGTGTAGATTCAAAAGAACGTTCCTGAGAACTTGTGTGGGAACAAGATGGAACTCGTTCCTGAATTGGAACAAGATGAAGACACATGTTCCATTATAAGACATGTTTTTGAAAGTGCAAGTTCAAGCTTAAATTACAAGAAAATCTGGTACGAGTCACAAGTTACAAAAAGACCAAGAACATGTTTGGGAACTAAGAACACACCTATGAATATTGGATAAAAATTCTCTAAGCATTTTGTTTATAAAATAAAACGTTTTTTTTTAAGTGAATGAGTTTTAATAAAATAAAAAAGAAAAGTTTTTGCCGAGAAAAATAAAAATATATTTCCTAAGATCCTATTGTCTTTTCTTTAGGATCAAATTAGAATGACAGATTCCCTAAAATCACTCTTTCTTTAACAATATTTCGCTGTCTTGGATGCCAAGCTCAACATGACCCATGAAGCGTGTGGTTCCTAAATTCTAGTAACCAAATGTTAGTGGAGTTAGTGGCGTTAATGGATGAGTTTGCGAAGTACTTGGACACTATAAATAGAAGAAGTTTATTCGGTTTTATGGACGACTACCACAAGCTGAAATCTTCTAAGTAATTTCCTAGAGTTCGTCAAGTGTGTTCAAAGTTCCTCAATTGTGTAAGTTCTCCTAAATATTAGAGTGACAATTCTTATTAAGTTGTAATTAGGGTTAAGGGATTAAAGTTAATTCCTAAGGCTTAGAGTTAAGTCTTGTTTTTAAGAGAGTGTCGAGAGGAAATGTGATCAAAGGAAATGATAGTTAGGAACTCAAGTTCGAGAGGAAGTTGGAGTAGAGTTAGGTTGTAACAGAGGCATTACAATAAAAGATGAGTGATATTTTTTCTTCTTGAGGAGTATCAAGAAGGTTCCTCAGTTAAATCTCCAAGTGTTCCTATTGCTTTCTTAATTAGCTTTTAATTGTGTAAAAAATTTTCTTAGAAACTACAAATCCCCCTCTTGTAGTGTTCCTCTAGGAAGAACATAAAAGAAGTGTTGTGTTAGAAAAATCACCATAGTTTGGTGGTGTGGGCCAAGACTTGGGGGGTGGCAATGACAATTATATTAGGCTCTTTGTAGTATTGTTGCTTGATATTTTGGTTTGACCGAAGATCTAGGGGGGCCAGGCCCCTACCCTCCCCTTGAAGATCCTTCATTGGGTTGGAGGGAGTGACAGGGTAAGGGAATGGGTTTTGGGGTAGGGAAGGTGGTGGCAGGTAGGGGAGGGGGTGGCAAATGTTGTGATTTCGAACAATTTACCTAATGTAGCATGTCATTAACCTGTTGGGACCACTTTTGTAAAACATACCTCAAACTTGGGAACTCTGAGGATTAATCAAAGATTTGAAATTGGAGGAACACCCATAGTTGAGACAATTTTTGCCAGTATTTCCCAAAACAAATTGTTTGCACAAATATACAAGAGGAAAACTTAACTAGAACATTCTAACTTTGGGCGCTCAGCCGTTTTTAGTCCCAACTTTTGCTTATTCCTCAGTGGTCTAGGCTATTGCTCATTCTTTACAAAAATGGTCCTAGCACGTAAATGACCCACTACAACAAGTAAAACCACCCCCACCATCGACCCAATCATTTTAGCCACCCCAAAATCACCCTATCGCTCATTCCTCTGCACCCACAGAAAACCCCTACCCGTCCCCTGCCACCATCGGAACCCCCAACTCTGCCACCCTCTCCTCCTCCCTCTTCCCCTGCTACCCTCCATTGCCACCCTCTCCCCTCACCAAAGTCCACCTCACTCTAACCCTAATTTTCAATTGTCATTGCCACCTCCTTCTCTCCTACTCTTCTTTCTCCTCCGAGCACCTCCATGACCGCCATTTCCAATTCTCCAAGATAAACCACTCCTCTTATCCTTCTATTCTCCCCTTCATGTCTTAAAAAAAATCTGAATTCTTCCTCCCAAAATTTAGGGGTTCCCGAATTCGCAAAATCCGTCGAATTTCTTCGTTAAAATTCAACAACCTTAACTCATAATTGACAATGGCGGATGTAGCATAAGGTGAGAAATCCGAATTTGTGGTGCTATTGAAGGTAAGAACAGGGCTAAAGTGCAAGTTTCTATTCCAGCTGAACGAGGGGGTTTCGGGGGGTGGCAGGAGGAGGGATGAGAGAGAAAGAGGAGGAAGAACCGGTTAAAGAAATAAAAAAAAAAATTCAATTGGAATCATTTTTGTAAAAGAATCCAAAAAAATTGGGATTAAAAATGGCGACAAGCCCAAACTTGAGAATGTTCGTGTAAATTTTTCCTACACAAACATGGATCGACATACATTCTTCAATGAATCTAGATATCATACACGTTAACTTGTCGAAATCTGAATTAAACTAATTAATTGTACATTACTCATAATTGATCCTGAAACTACCTTTTACATATGCGCAAAAACATACCTCCAACAATATTAATTGAAAAGGTGAGGTTCTTGTCGCTAGGGGTAGACTATATAGAAGATCATGATGCTACCCTATCTCAATGGTCTCTACTGATTCACATCATCCATTGATATCTTTGTATACATGTAAAGTTATCTTTGTTATCTCCTCTTATCTTTGTATTATTCTCCTCTTAGATAGTATATTCTGTTAATATTCTTCCTAACTTAGCTTCTACATACATCTTGTAAGGCTATATATAGCCACCCCTTTTGTTAATAAAGAATCACCAAACCTCATTCACTTATATAGTATCACAGCCTTGATCAAAACACAATTATTTATTGAGATATATGAATCGTATAGAAGACAATCGTAAGGTTGACAAATATTCAAAAGTTACGGGTACTACTTAAAATTTCATAAAGGTCGGGGGACATATAGATTTCCAATAACAACATGGATAAATCACAAAATAACCCTTATTATTTTTAATATATGGTCAAATTTATCTTGTACATAAACAAATACGTACAACTCTGTATATAAGATGATAAGTAAAACTATTACAAGTTGACCTTTTATATTTTATGGTCTATTTTCTTTATGCAACATAAATGTGAACTTGTAGACAAAAGGAGGATTCGCCTCCTGATGCTTGCTCGGTGCTGCTAGCTGAATAATTGATATTGTTATTTAGGTAACTAGGTAAGTCGTCCTATAACTTGGTTGATATTCATAGGATGAACAAATATGGGATTTGTACTGTTGAATGAAATATTGGCAACTATTTCATTAAAAGCTTCAGTTGGATGATAACCGTCCATGAAAGCATATAGGTTCCTGTCCGGGCATGGTGGGGCGAATGGCGCGCACAAGAAAGTAATAGCCAATTTGCAACATGTAGAATTCGTGATAGAGCCTGTAATAATTTGCTAGGTTATTCCCATTAAATATTTCCTTCATTCGAATTTAGTTGTGATATTAATAGTTTTAATTATATTATTAATGCGAGAATTTAATTTCAAGCAAATATATAAATTGTTGACTTACCTTGAGGAAGAGGAATCTGGGCTTGGATGGCAGCAAAATTAATGAATGTGAATGTAGCCTCAGGATGCTTTGCATTGAAATAATCAACTAGAGATATGAGCTTCGTATTGAATATTTCCACGGCTTGGTTGATCTCTTCGTTACACTGGGTTCCATTGTTTTTAATGATTTCTGCTGGAGTGCAACCTATTGGAAATAGCCCAAAAATTGCTACCTTCCTTGCGCCAGAATTGTATAATGTCTAGCACACCAAATATTATAAACATTCATCATTCAATATATGTACAAAATCAATTTTTTGGATGTATTTATAAAAAAATTACAATTAAAGAAAAGAGAGTTTATAGAATCAGTAAAATTTGGTTCATTCAACACGGTATTTCGATAATATTATGGTTATATATATGCATAAACTGATAAAGAAATATGCATAAACTAAAAAACAAATATTTATAAACTAATAAAAAAAATATTCAAAATCTAATACTTCTTTCGTTCCTAAATAAATTATACTACTTTATTTGATCATCAATATCTTTAATTGAGGACAAATAATTATTATAAAAAGTCGATATTTTAAACGTATACATTGAGAAGAAGCCAATAAGAGGCCACTTGACTATGTTTT
This sequence comes from Beta corolliflora, assembly GCA_947648045.1. NCBI lineage: Eukaryota > Viridiplantae > Streptophyta > Magnoliopsida > Caryophyllales > Amaranthaceae > Beta > Beta corolliflora. The sequence goes on along the minus strand of CANSZD010003287.1, from coordinate 819,563 downwards.
TCTTTATATGTTTCCTCTGTTCTTCTAAGATCTTCCAATTTGCAAATTTGGAACTATTCATAAGTCATGAGAATCTTCTAAATTATTTCCAATATATAAGAACAAACATAGTCATGTGGGAGCTTATTTTGATAGCCTAAATCAGTACATTAAAACTATCAACTTTTTATTTTTTTTACTAATATGTAAAGTAAGATATTAATCATACAAAACGTGCATTGGCAAACATGAAGAGTGGAAATTGGAAGATCTTTGTGAAACAGAGAGAGTAGTAACGAGAAGATAGAGTTAGTTGATAAATAGTGTCAATTTACTCATTGTAACACTCATTTGGGAACAGTGAAAGTAACATGCATAAGCTGATACAAAAAGTATAAACTAGTATTAAATTTATATGAATTTTTTTGGAAGTGTCTTCAACAGATAAGAAAAAGCCAAACTAATAAAAGTATGTAACAAACTGATATTCATTTCAATAAAATAATTTACTTAGACGTTTCTCAACCAAAACTTTATGACAAAGCCTATGTGGGTCCTAGAATATCAATCAATTATAAGGACTAGCTAGATTACACTGCCAAAAATATGAAAGATTGACACAAGTTTTAATAGAATTTTAAGAGAAAATAACAAATTTCTTTTTAATAGAATCCCCTTAAAAGATAAGAAGTGTGTTGATTTATTACATTCACAAAAATTATTAATTAATGTCATTGATGTATACACAATTTGCGTACTTTGAATATAAAACGGAAATTTTAGAAAATGAGTCATGAGATTTTACTTTGTAAATGGATCACTATTGTCCTGGTATTTTCTCTAGGAAAACCTACATTGACAAAGGATGGTTCACCTATGATGAAGGTCGTCATGATATAAGATGAAACCAACTGTACGATCAACAACATAATTAACAGCAACGAGAAAGTGATTAAATGCTTTAGTTATCCTAGCAAATTGTAATGTTTGTGTTTGGGCCGAACAATAACTGGGCCCCCGTGCAATAGCGGTTCTTAACAATAAATCTAATATTAGTAATAAGGATAAAATTCTAGTCATAATACTTTTTTTTTAGGGGAAAAACCCAGCAAAGGGTTAATCTATTAAATCAGCAAACGCAATATCCATGACACTACCCAGAACATCATCGTCCCACCGACGTCAGCCAAGTTCCACAGGTTGGAAATGAGCCAGGAGATGAGCAACTTTGTTACCGGAACGTTTTACAAAAGACCAAATAATAGAATCAAAACTAGATGACAATGAAATAATATCCTTAATAACTAGAGAAAAATCACTAGATCCAGCAGCACCACTTCTCAAAGCTTGGATGACCATAAGACAGTCACTCTCCACCACCAAACGCGAGGCTCCAATTTGTAATCCCCAATGAACACCTGCCAGCACAGCCTTGGCTTCCGCTACGCGCACTTCCCAACTTACCCCCTGCTCTACCGTAGCACAGCCCAGCACAACCCCCATCTCATCCCGACACACCAGCCCCAAACCAGTCCCCCACTCACCCAGGAAACCTGCATCCACATTGATCTTCCACCAGCCCTCTGCAGGCCTTGCCCAAGCTGTTGGGTGAGCAGGAGCTGCTGCCAGCTTGTTTTGAGCCATCTCACACGATGCTTCTTCACCTCTTTCACCATCTTCAGCCCATATGCTAAAATACTCTCAGGCGAGCCACACTCCCCTTCCATCGAGGCCTTGCACCGAGCCCCCCAAATAGCCCAGCTCAACGTAAGGAAAGTTGCCACGTCTTCTCCTTCCATCTGCTTCAACCAGTACCCCCACCACTCTACCACATTCCTGCAGCCATCAGGAACCCAGCTCGCAAACAAACTCAAGTCCCAAACGCTCCTAGCTAAGCCACAAGGGTGAAGAGCGTGCAACCCCATTTTTTCGGACGCTCCACACACCCCGCACATGTCCTCAATCGTCGGTGCTCGCACATGAAGCCCACTTTTAGTGGGTAGTGCCTCTAAGCAAGCTCTCCACGCGAAGAGCTTAACTCTCGGGAGAACTTCAGCACTCCAAATGATAGGCCACAAATCTGAAGCACTCATCGAGGGCTCCACACCCATACACGTCTCATCATGTATCAGTGCTTTGTAGGCGGACCGGACGGAGTATGTCCCATCCTTCTCCAAATCCCAACATAACTTATCAGCAGGCAATCGTCGACTCAACGGGATGCTCAAAATTCTCTCAACCTCAAAGGGCAGGAAAAGTTGTTTAACAAGGTCAACCTTAAAATCTTGAGTGATCGGATCAATCAATGCTCCTACCTCCAGCTCCCCATTAGCATCTCCTCTAGGTGATAAGATTTTCCGAGATTGCGTACCTGGGATCCAAGCATCCTTCCACACCTTTATACTCTCTCCAATCTCCTACTCTCCAACGCATTCCCCTTCTAAGCACCCATTTAGCTTCCCAAATACCCCGCCAAGTATAACTCGGATTCACCCCCACTTCTGACTCCATGAAAGAATTATTAGGGAAGTAGTGAGCTTTAAGAATCTGGGCGATAAGGCTGCCCGAGTGCAATACAAAATGCCTAAATATAGGAAACTCTAAAAAGTGATAAGAAAGTGACATTAGAAATTCGAAATCAATGTATGGCATTTGATATCTTACTTTGGGGTAATTACTAGTGACTTGTGTAATGAGCAAGGGCCGATTTGCGTCCTAAATGGTTGGTAAAGCAAATTTTGTTATTAAAGCTCAAATTCATTCTTGTACCAAGTATAAGTAAAGATTTGGAAACAAATTAGGAGCACCTTAATCTAAATTTTTCCGTCCAATAAATACTCCGAAAAACTTCCTGCCCAGATAAAAAACCCACTCCCCTGCTTGAACCGCTAGTTGCTGCAGTACAAAAAGGTGCAATTTATTGTTTCCTGTGTTTCTCTTGTTTTCTTCGGAAATTTTCTACATGCAAGATTGGGGAAGGAGTTAATTCATGTACCAAAACTAGGAAAGCTAAGAAAATCAGTCCCGCAAGGAGGTCTAGCGAAATAGTATGTAAAGTTGTGGTTTTGGGTAAATTGTTTCGAAACTAATGGTGAATGTTTAAGGTTCACTTAGGGTTTTAGGGTCATCAGGAGCAAAAGAAATCAGGTTGAAGAAGGGGTTAAGTCGAGCTTTTGCAAGGTACACAAGAACCGCGTTCCCACGCTCATATTTTAACAAATAAACTAGTTTTAGGCCCGTGCTACGCCCTGGGTGTTGGATAATTGAGTTGTGTAGTTCTTCAAAGTTTGTTATTTGACTTTCCTATGTTTTAGGAATAAAGGTTTAGTTGATTAAGTTAGTGGTCAGTTTAGATTTCTAGCTTAAGTTTAGTATCTATTTGTTGAGTTTCATGGTATAGAACGTGGGACATGTTCCCCACTTCTGTTGCTTTCCTTAGTTTAACAATTAAGTGTAAGTGCCTATTTAAAGGCAAGGTTTCTTCGTAATGAATGAGTGAGCAAGCAAGTCATTCCATTTAAATTTTCTTCCGTTGCCATCTCCTCTTTTGTTATTCTACATGGTATCAGAGCATCAGGTTAGATCTAAAAAAAAGGTAGAGAGAAATGAAGAAGAAAAAGAAGAAGAACAAAAAAGGGGAGAGAAAGAGTGTTCCAAAAAAATAATTTTTTTTATTAAAAAAAAAGTAGGAGAAAATTTGTGAGTGTTTTATGTGTTTAACCATGGCAAGTAATGGTTTTACTTAGATGTGTGGATGAGTTCCCTTTTAGCCCATGAAAATATGAATTTTGGTTACTATAAAAAGAGGGAGACAAAATTATTTGAGGTGAAGGGGCAGTCTTCACAAGTAAAATTAGATAATTGGCAATTTCAAAATGGTGGAGGTCGTACTCAACGCAGAGACGGTTTCCGAAGTTGAAGTAGTGGACGTAGTCAATTTGCAAGACAACGTCAAAATGAGTTTTTGGAGAGAAGTGCTCTATTGAGTGAGGGTTGGTGATACTGTGCATCAACAAATTAAAATATGGTGTTGGTGATAATGTGCATCAACAAAGAGGTATGTGGTGAGAAGTGCATCACAAAATTTGAAAAGTACTTGACATGTTAATGGAGAGGGGTGCTCCATGAAATTTAACAACAAACTTTGAATCAAGGAGGTATGTTGGATAATTGAGTTGTGTAGTTCTTCAAAGTTTGTTATTTGACTTTCCTATGTTTTAGGAATAAATGTTTAGTTGATTAAGTTAGTGGTCAGTTTAGATTTCTAGCTTAAGTTTAGTATCTATTTGTTGAGTTTCATGGTATAGAACGTGGGACATGTTCCCCACTTCTGTTGCTTTCCTTAGTTTAACAATTAAAAGAGCCTATTTAAAGGCAAGGTTTCTTTGTAATAAATGAGTGAGCAAGCAAGTCATTCCATTTTAATTTTCTTCCGTTGCCATCTCCTCTTTTGTTATTCTACACTGGGTAATTATATCTATCATTTATTAATATTTTACTTTAAAATGATAACATCAAATATCATTTGGTTTAGCGGTTAAGACTTTAATATATATGCTTGTGATCATGGGTTCGAATCTTATTCAACACATTTGCTACTCTTTTTTTATTGTATGTGGATTACATGGAGTTAAACACTAAGGGAAATCGCCACGTGGCATCGTTCATTGTTTAGAAACGCCTTTTAATATATTAGTATAGATGAGAAATAAGTAGTTATATAAAAGATTCTTGTTTAGACCCTCATTTGGTTATGAGTTATGATTTATGTTGCTTGATTTTATTATGTTTAAGTAAATTTTAAGGTTGCATGCAAGTACCCACAAAAAAAAAGACATGAGTTAGTCTAATCGTGTATTACTTTGTTAAATTTTAATTTCGTAAAGCTTGTTATATTATGGACTTGGTGGCAGCTTTAAGCTGGGAATGACACCCTAAATTATGGACAAGGGATTTATGTTACCATTTGGGTTACTGGTTAATAAACAAAGGGGTATCCAACGCGAAGAACTTAGGTTTAATTAGGGAATTATGTTTAAAATCATTCGATAATCTGAGAATTTTGTTGAGCAGTAATGCATTTATTGAACAATTTATGTAGTAATCAAGGAAATATTTGGCCAAGATAGTTAAATTAAATTATAATTTGAGCGGGACTTGTGTACAAACTATGCTGACTTATTGTGTAATTTGGGAACTTGCTCGGACGAGTAGCTTCGTGCAGTTTGCAGGATTAGGAAGATAAGATTGAGATCTTACTTCAAATTTCAACGTACGATGAAGTACTACTATGCGTACTGTACATAAAGTATATTTTTATCATAAGGAGAAATGATGTAATATTTTTAATAGCCGATGGGCTAAGTAGTTTGGTATGATCTATTTTATAATAATTTGGCAAGTATAAATTTCCTTTGTGCTTGGATCAACTAGGTTTGTTGGGGTTCCCTACCTTAGCAAGGAAACCAGAGAATTTATGTAACAACTACCAATTACATTCATTTGCTAGTGCACCAAAAAAAAAACATTCATTTGCTCTAATCCCTTTGTTAGAGTTCTATTTAGGAAGCCCAAGTAGTTGGGCTGTTACACCCCATGACCCCAGCTAGCCATGGTGAAACTATTAATTTACCCTTAGGATAAGACAGGATCCGAGCACCTCAAAATGCCAATTCATCACACGAAATTCCACGCTCACTTTGTGACGTTTGCGTGACGTCACTCACTCTAATCGCTATAAATAGGTACCAAATCCCCACTTATGTAGGTAAAGAATACACAGCTCCTAAACTGGACTAGCTCTCCGTCTCTGATCTCTGATCTCTGAACGAGTATGTATGTGTACTTTCCTTCACTAGACGAACTCTTCAGACAACTACTGATTGTCTGATTGAAGCATCGAAGGGTTCATCACGCTAGTCTAATCGTTGTTTTAAAGGTTTTCGTAACGTCCTGAGTCCTGAGCTGCCTCCAAACAGATCCGTTCTCCGAAATAACCATGAGATCCCTACACGTAGATTTCACACTAAACAGTTCGTTTTGAGCTTCATTGCTTCAAGTATATAGTGCGGGGAGGGACTAGGGAGGCGAGAAATAACAAAGAAAAATAACCTGTAATTGCTCTCTATATCGAGCAATGAGTAATCCAGCAAACTGGTTTTTGTTGAGGAGCTTCTTCGTAGGATATAATAGTGGCATCAAGTAATTATTAACATAGTCTTCGCTACCAAGATTGATAGTGTACAAGCACTTGTTTAAATAGTTAGCAACTGGGCCTTCAACCATGGATTGAAGCTTTAAGATTGTGATCTTGTAGTTTAATATTTGTCGGTCCATCCACACACGATCACCCTAGCACGGCAAAGAAACATATGGTCAATAAAAGAATACTCGCATTTTTTTAAAAGATTTACCCTTATGTGAATATGCTTCAATTACAATTGAACTGTGTCTTGGGTGTAATATGTTACACCATAACTTATGGTGTAACAGTACTTCATATAATTATTGTGTACGTGAAGATCTATTCGCTATATTGTATTGCTCTTCTGGTAAAACATATACAATAATTTAATCATCATTGTCTCACACTCTCGATCTCTTTCATACTTTCTCTCTCCCTTAAAATATAATAAATTCACACACACTCTCCTAAATAAATAAAGTAAAGGAATCAATTGAGACCAATTTTTACAGTCTATCTCCAATTTGTCTTATAGTGTGTGCCTATAAAAAGCAGGTACATTTCAAAAAAGGACAGAATAACACAAAATATTGTAATTAAATATTCTAGTAAAATGAAATAAACTGAACATAAATGCAACAAAACGAATACAAAGAGGACATTATTAAATGAAATATCTTTACTAATTATTGTGATTTATTGTATTACGTAGATATTAGCTTTGGGTTAGGCTTTGTTTATATTATATTGGGCTAGCTTAAGTTTGTGATTAAGCCCACATAGTACTGTACGTATATATTGTACACTTAACACTTAATGAAGGTTAAGGCATTAATATTTCCTTCACATGGTATCATACTTACAATAACGCTAGGGCTTCTTGGCGGATTGCCATCTTGCCCTCGCCGCTGCTGCATCTATTCTGCCACCATGAATGGTGGTGATAAGACCCCGAAACTCGACCCGACTTACTCTACTACTTTCGCGGTGTTCCGAAGATTCAAACTATGACTGTTGATAGTTCGAGCTCCTATGAGCTGTGGCACAAGCGTTTGGAACATCCTTCTGCAAGAGTAGTTCAGTATCTTCCTTTTGTTAGCAAATCCAGTATCGCTTTAAATAAGGCTTGTTACATTTGCCCTCAGGCCAAACAAACTAGAGACAAAAATCCTGTTAGTGAAAATAAAACTACTCGTTGTTTTGAGTTGATACATTGTGATCTTTGGGGACCTTATAATACTCCCTCTTCTTGTGGAGCACGATATTTTTTCCCTCTTGTTGATGATTTTTCTAGAGCTGTTTGGGTTTATTTGCTGATCGATAAAACTGAAGTGCATAAAATGTTCTATTTCTTTTCTCTATGGTTGAACAACAATTTGATGCCAAAATTCAGAAAGTAAGGAGTGATAATGGTACTGAATTTAATTGTATATAGCCGTATTTTTTGGAGAAGGGTGTTTTGTTCCAGACCTCAAAAAAATGGCAGGGTGGAGCATAAGCATCAACACATTTTGAATGTGGGTCGTGCTTTACGTTTTCAGGGTTGTTTACCCATTTCTTTTTTGGGGGAATGTATATTGGGTGCTGGGTAATTGATAAACCGTACTCCTTGTGCTTTGCTTTACTATAAAACCCCTTATGAGGTTCTGCTTGGCACCCCTCCCCCTTTTGAGCATCTGCGTGTTTTTGGTTCATTGTGCTATGCTCATAACCAACGGAGTAAAGGAGATCAGTTTTCTAGTCGGAGTAGAAGATGTATCTTTGTGGGTTATCCCATTGATAAGAAAGTATGGAAGTTGTTCGATCTTGATACAGGTGATTATTTTGTATTTCGTGATGTCAAAATTCATGAAAATGAGTTTCCATATGCAAATAGTCTGGTTAATCTTGATACTTTTGGAGGCACATTTTCATCCTCCCTTGTTGGAGGTGATGATGATTTCGCTTATGAGGTGTTTGATGAGATAGCCACTACTAATGGTAATGTGAGGAGTAGTGATGTGGCTACCGATACTAGTGGTACTTCAGGGAGTGGTGATGTGGGTGCTTCTTCGGCTCTTCCTAGTGCTGTTGATAGTATTGGTGATGCGTCCGTGGTGATTGATGGTGATGGTGATGGTGCTGGTGTTAGTTCCACGGTGCCTGTTGCGCTTATTGTTGATTCCGTAGGGGAGGCAAACTTAGGTTGTGGGAAGCGGTCTAAGGTCCCTTCTGTGAAATTGCGGGATCATGTTACTAATACTGTGCGAACGTTGAGTCCATCTCCATCTCTTAGTTCATCTGCTCCACGTCATTCCTCGGGTATGCCATATCCTATAGCACATTTTGTGAATTGTGACCGATTTTCTATGGGACACAAAATTTTCTTGCAGCTGTTTCTGCAGGTACTGAACCTCGTTCTTTTACGGAGGCTATGAAAGACCCAGGTTGGCGGGAAGCCATGCAGAAAGAAATACAGGCTTTGGAAGATAATGGTACTTGGAGCATGGAACCTCTTCCCCCTGGGAAACGTGCTCTCGGTAGTCGTTTGGTATACAAGGTGAAGTACAATGCCGATGGGAGTGTTGAACGTCTCAAAGCTCGTCTTGTTGTCTTTGGAAATCATCAGGTAGCTGACATCGATTACACCGATACTTTTGCGCCCGTTGCTAAGATAACCAATGTCCGTGCCTTTCTAGTTGTTGCTAATGCTAAGAATTGGGAGCTTCATCAGATGGACGTGCATAATGCTTTCTTGCACGACGATCTTTCAGAGGAGGTAAATATGAAGCTGCCTCTGGGTTTTCAGGGTAATAAACCAAACCAAGTTTGTCGTCTGTGAAAGTCCTTGTATAGGTTGAAGCAAGCTTCACTGTGCTGGTTCGCTAAACTTGCCCAATCTTTGAAGCTATATGGTTTTCAACAGTCATACTCTAATTATTCATTGTTTACTCTTCATCAGGGTAAGATTCAGATTAATGTGCTTGTTTATGTGGATGATTTGATTGTGTCTGGGAACGATTCCGCTGCTCTTATTGCTTTCAAGACATATCTGTGCTCCTGTTTTCATATGAAGGATCTTGGGGTCCTTAAGTATTTTCTTGGTATTGAAGTAGCACGTAGTCCAGAGGGTATCTTTCTTTGCCAGCGCAAATATACTCTTGATATTATTTCTGAGGCAGGACTGCTTGGTGCGAAACCCGCCATTTTTCCGATGGAGCAAAATCATCATTTGGGAGGTCTACTAGTCCTTTGTTCGAGAATGTAGAACGCTATAGGCGTTTGGTTGGACGCCTTCACTCACCCAGACTTGGGTTATGCTGCGCATATCTTGTCATAATTTTTACATGCATGCCTCTCGCTGTGATCACTGGGATGCTGATCTGCGTGTTGTACGTTACTTGAAAAATAGTCCGGGTCAAAGTATCCTTCTTCTGGCTGACTGTGATCTTCACTTGTCGGGGTGGTGTGACTCTGACTGGGCTAGATGTCCTATTACCCGTAGATCATTTTCTGGTTGGCTTGTTTTTCTTGGTCGGTCTCCTGTGTCTTGGAAAACGAAAAAGCAAGTCATTTTGCGTTCTTCGGCAGAGGCTGAATATAGGTCTATGGCGGCTTTAACTTGTGAGCTTAAGTGGTTGAAAGAACTCCTTCAGAGTCTTGGAATTCGGCGTCCACGGGTATGAACTTATATTGTGATAGTCAATCTGCTATCTATCTTGCTCAAAATTATGTTTTCCATGAACGGACGAAACATATAGAAGTGGATTGCCATTTTTTACGTGATGCTATCTTGGATGGTACAATCTCTCTGACTCGTGTTCCTACTTCCTACAATGAACAATTGGCGGATATTTTTACTAAGGCCTTAGGCAAACAACAGTTTGATTATCTCCTCCGCAAGTTGGGCATCTGTGATCTACATGCTCCAACTTGAGGGGGTATTGGGATTTATTGTATTATGTAGATATTAGCTTTGGGTTAGGCTTTGTTTATATTATATTGGGCTAGCTTAAGTTTGTGATTAAGCCCATATAGTGCTGTATACATTGTACGCTTAACACTTAATGAAGGTTAAGGCATTAATATTTCCTTCACACTAATTTATGCACATGTATCAAGCGGGTAACAAATCCATTTCAGAGATGGAGAGAAAATAGTATTATATCTAATGTTTTAGAGAGACAAAATGCAGCTAAATTGCCAAATGGGTATTATAAAATACACCCTTTAACCATGTGGTTATTTAAAAAAATTATTGATATGAAGATATTTTAAAAAAAATCTCCTTGCACCATTTGAATATTTTAAAAAAATTCAGCGACATGTGAGTATAAAATTGTTTGCTAAGCATTGAGCCCTTTTTAATGGATTTCAAATTTTTTAATTTTCCTAATTTCTTTTTATTTTTCTTGATATAATGTTTCTTTACTTACTATTTTTTTACCTACACTTTAATTTATTGATGTCAAGAGAAATAAAAATAAGTGAAAAACATGAGTGAGAAAAGGAAAAATTTCGATATAAGGGGAAATAAAAAAAATAAGAAAAATTGTTTAAAAAAAGCAATTGTACAATACAAGAGTACGAAAATGGAGTTGACCAACATAAAGATTTGTATGGTTAACAGAGATTTATTAGATACTCATTCATCAATCGAGTTATTTTTAGTTACCCACATGATGATCAAGTATCTTTTAAAATACTCACACGTCACTAGATTTTATATTAAACACCTATATAATATGGTTACAGGGTGGGTTTCGAAATACTCACACATCTGAAAATTTGGACGACAAAAAGCTATCAAAATTAGAGGATTTTACTCATGTTTCTCTGCCCCATGAGGGATTGAGGGCTGCCAATTTTAGATCACCTACAATACACCTAAATGTAAAAACATAAGGAATTTTTCATATTACCACATGTGCTCCGGTTGCTGCGAGAATTCCACCAACACCTGATGCGAAATTGACGCCTCTCAATATATCTTGGCTGATTTGATTTTCGTATGGTGTGGTAAGTTTTTCGAATCCCAAGTATTGAGCTGTTCAAAAGGAAAATTTGACAATGAAATACAATCTCACACATCTGCATATACTTCACTACATTGGCTATGTTTGGGGAAGCATTTTAGTTACTTCAAATGATAAGGTAATAAACTATTTTAGTTGCTAGAATGATTAGTAATGTTTAGAAAGTACCTGAAATAAAATTTGACATGGCCAAAATGACTTAATTTGACAACTTAAAATTTAGTTGTTTCAAAATCAGGTGACTTTCACCCTAATTTTGGAAAATCTCATTAAAATTTTGATAACAACTAATTTTGCTAATATAATTCATCAACTTAAACAACGAATTTTGCCTAACAATTAAGCAAATCAGCTATCTTATCAATTTTTGCTACTTATATGTTTCAGCTACGTACTTTATTAATTTCAGCTAACTTATGAATTTCAAATGTATTCTTTTTTATCTAGTATTGCCAAACATAGCCATTAGACTGGATCTATTTCTTTTTATGTTTGACTTTCACGTTAGCTAATTTAGAACTTTGACAATCAATATCTTAATTATATGTAATAAAACAAACAAAAAATTTAATATGTTAATTTGCCTTCGTTTCCAAATACTTGACGAAAACTATCACACATTTTCCTTTGACCATATTTTGTGATTCTTAAGTTAAAGATAAATATAGTCATGAGAAATATTTATAGCTTTTCACGATTCAAAAATACTTTTAGAAACTCAATTTTTTCTAATTTTACTAATATGAAATCAAATATATTATTGATAGAAATTATACATTGACAAGCATGTCCAGAGACATGGGTCATGTAAATATGTAATTAAAAACAAGGGAAATATATATATATATATATATCAACTTCTTCCGTTCTAAAATAAGTGAAACACTTATCTCAAAAAACTCTCACTTTTACATATATAAATTACAAACGACGATGATCAAAATAAATTACATACATTGTGTCCAAATACAAAGTATATGGATTAAGAAGCAATAATGAAAGTAGGATCATTTTTCATAAAGGAAACATGAAAAGTTTTTGTGATAGTTATAATCAAGCCTTCTCAAACATACCACCTAAAAGAGTGCATTTGTGACCTACAAATTTTTAAACCCATTCAGAAAAGAGTCAAACTTAAAAACCAATTTTTGAATTGAATTTAAAAGTCAAGCTAAATATTTTTTCTACAAAAGACATTTTTAGTAAAGCTGATCTTTTGTGAGTTTGGGCCGGTCAGAGGCCACGCCAGCATTTCAATTCTATGTCCAACGGGCCTAGTGAGAGAAAACCCAACTCTCTTTGGGGGGCCTACATAAGTTGTCTATACTTGCCCTTATGAAGGGTTGGCCAGCCCACGAGCCAATAGTCTTATAAGCTATATGCCTATTATGGTTTTACTACTTAAACCTAACTAAATGCAAATTAACTAACATTGATACACTGACATAATACACTCTATGTATCTAAGAATAGTTTGAATACTTTTCCTATTCATTGGTCGTATATTGGTTTGAATATTTTCAATTTTAAGCATGGTCCCAATTTTATTATATTAGTTTTCTAACACCCATTTATCCTTAAATGAATAAACCCCATACTTTATTTCTTTCAATATAAACATTTAACTATCTTTCTCCTTCAATAAAAGTACCCCACTAACACCTATCACATCGACTTTTTAATAAGATAACATTTGATAACCACATAACAACTGATCTATTTAAGATACAAGTCCAAAATAAATGCTCATATTATTCTCGAATAAAGGGAGTATCAATTTTACAAAATTCCTCAAGTCCTCAGGCATATATATATATACCAGCTGTCAACTGCTATGAGTTAATTGAAATTCCAATATACAAGGTTTACAAACAAAGCAACCAAAATTCAAAAGTCACAAACACAAAGTAGCTAAACATAAAGCCATTAAACACTAAGAGCAACTCTTTGTAATGTTTAGGCCACCTATTGATGTAATCATACTAGAAAAATATTTTTTTTTTAAATGGCCTGGACGGCCCAACCCGGATAAAAAAAATTGGCTTGACATAGTCCGCCCGTTAATACTAGTGGGCTAGGCTTGGCCCTCCTATCAGTCAAACCTTTTTAGAAATTGTCGTCCAATCTCTCTTTTATAACAGGCCGAGTGGATCAGACCGAGCTTTCTTTCTCATCCATGACCGCTCTAATTTTTAGGTCAAAGGACAACATTTGGGAGAGATAAATTGACCATCCCCAGCTTGGACATCAACATCTGAAATTGAGAGGAAGGTAGAATCTTAATGAAGATATCGACGATATGAGATTGAGTAGGCAAATAAGTCAATTGAATCAAGCCTTCAAGAACTTTTTCACGAGTGAAGTGGCCATCGATGTCGATGTGCTTGGTTCACTCGTGAAAGACCGGGTTATTGCCGATGTGGATTGTCGATTGATTATCACAGTGAAGGGTGACAAGTTGAAGGTTGTCACTCCCATTTCGCCCAACAAACGGACAACCCAAGTGATATCTGTTGATGCCTGTGCCATGGCGCGGTACTCGGCCTCGAGGATTTGGAAATCGTGCTTTGCTTTTTCGATTTCCAATTGGTTGGAGATGAACCAAGGAGGAGGACGTAAACAGTGAGAGATTTGCGGGTATTAGGGCAGCTGCCCAAATCAGAATTAGAGAAAACCTCGAGAGTGAGGCTATGCGTGGCTTGAAGGAGTATCCCTGGGCCCTTGGTATGGTGAGCGCATACATGCCAATACATAATGAGGAGCTTGTAGGTGAGTGGTGCGAGGGTTCTGCTTGAATTGGCTCAATGTTTGTACGGCGTAGGAGATGTCGAGGCGAGTGTGGGTGAGAAAAATTAATTTCCCAATTAGACTTCGGTATGGAGTGGCATCGGGCAATGGGTCACCATCATCGCGGGGGTTCTACGTAATGAATTGGATCAATGTTTGCACGACATAGGAGATGTTGGGGCAAGTATGGGTGAGAAAGTTTAATCTCCCAATTAGACTTCGGTATGGAGTGGCATCCGGCAATGGGTCACCATCGTCGCGGCTGAGCCTAAAATCCAAGGGAAGAGGTGTCAAGACTCGTTTGAAATTTGTAGTTGTACTACTAGAGAGGAGGTCTTGTGTGAATTTATGTTGGGTTAATGATATCAGTTCCGGAAGATAGGCTAGTTCGAAGCCCAGAAAATACCGCGCCATGCCGAGGTTTTTTATGCTAAAAGTGTTGGCCATGAATTCCTTAATCTTCTGAATTTCTGTTGTGTTGTTGCCGGTGATGAGAATGTCATCAACGTAAATAGTAAGAATTGTAATGTCTTCACCCATTTTCTTTTTAAACATTGAATAGTAACTTCTTGATTGTTTAAATCCATGAGGAACCAAGGCATCAGTGAGTTTGGCGAACCATTGTCGACTTGCTTGTTTTAGGCCATAAGTAAATTTCTTGAGTTTATAAACATGGTTCTCAGGATTAGGGACCCCTTCGGGCATCTTCATGTACACTTCCTCGTGTAAATCACCGTGAAAGAAGGTGTTATTTATGTCCAATTGATTTAAATCCCACTTTCTTGCAGCGGCGAGAGCTATGACGCATCTTATGGTGGTCATTTTGACCACGGGAGAAATTTTCTCATTGTAATCACACCTTCTACTTGAGTGTATCCTCGTGCCACACGATGAGCTTTTCATCTATCCACTGTACCATCACTTTTGTGCTTTAGTTTGTAAACCCATGGACTCCCAATTGCTTTCTTGCCTTAAGGAAGTGGGACGATGTCCCATGTTTCATTGCGACTCATTGCTAGGAGCTCATCCTCCATAGCCTTTACCCAATGTGGTGCTTAGCTACCTCGCGATAGTACCTAATTCATATTGATAGGCAATGCTGGAAACCAGTGCATGAAAATTACTAGGCAAACGTTGAAAAGGTTACACCAATGGGCAGTAGTGGGTTGGTTTGGCAAAAATCTATTGTAATCTTGGAGGTAGGAAGGTGGTTTGTGTTCTCATGTGGATCGCATGTGTTGTATAGATGCATTTGTGGGAGATGGGGAGGGTGATGGTGATGTGTCTGGGTTAATTGTAGTGAGAGGAGGGTTTGGTGAGGTATTTGTGGATGTTAGTGGATTGGTGTTGTCACTGTCATGAAAAGAAGGCTCAATGTTTGTGGTATTCTCTGGCACTATTTGTGAGATAACATTAGGGACCACAATAGGTATGTATGTATATAGGTTTAAGGGCATCATATATAGGGGAGTCATGAGTGTTGTTTGGTTTTTCATGAGATGCAGCACTATGAGTGTGAAAAGGAAGCATAGACGACATCCAAAAGGCCTAAGGTGATTGTAATCGGGTTTGTGTTTGTCAAAAATTTCGAATGGGGTTTTATTCTTCGAACTAGTGAGGGAAAACATATTAATCAAATATGTGGCCGTCAATATGCACTCACCCCAATATTGTATAGGTAGGTTGGCTTGAACATAAGAGCTCTTGCGGTTTCAAGGAGATGTCTATGTTTTTCCGTTTAACTTATCCATTTTGTTGTGGGGTATCTCTTATGCTAGTTTGGTGTTCTATACCTTTTTTAGCGTAAATTCCTTGGCGACTCCTTCACAAAGCTCTAGAGCATTATACGTTCTTATAGTCTTAACTCTCACAATAAAGTAATTTTTCAGCATAAGAAACCAAAGATTTAATGATGGGAATGGCATTAGTTTTGGATTGCATCTTGTGAGTCCATGTACATCTAGAAAAATCATCTACCATGGTAAGAAAATATCTAGGCCCTGCATGAGTTTGGTTTTTGTAGGGTCCCCATGTATCTATATGTATTAGCTCAAATGGACTAGTGGTAGTAGTGGTGCTAATGGGGAAGGATTTTTTGATTTGTTTTGCTTTTGGGCATATATGGCAGATATGATGATGATTTTTGAGTGAACAAATGTCAACACATGGAATAAGACTAAACCTATGAAAACATAGGTGGCCCAACCTCAAGTGCCATAATAATGCATCTCCTTTTTCATTTAAAGCATGTGAAACATTATAGGACATGTTTTTGGGTACAAAAAGTGTATCATTTTTTGTCTGATGTCTTTCATCTTTACAAACATGAAAGGAAAACCTATCGGCCAAACATGAGGCAAAGCTATTAAAAGAAGAAAGAGTATTGGTGTTCTGTTTTCATCACATATCATCAAAGCTGGCACATGATATAGGCCATTTTTGTGTCTACCAAAAAGAAAAGGCTTGTTCATGGAAGGGCCCTGGATAACACACAAAGAAGAAGAAAAAGAGACCTCACAACAAATATCTGAAGAAATTTTGTTAACGGAGATTAAGTTGTAGTGGAATTTTGGGACTTGTATAGGGTTATATCAGAGGTAAATCTCACATCTCCTATGTGTTTAATATCGGCCCTATGCCCATTAGCAATAGAATGTAGTTGTTTGGACCAAACATTTTCTTGTAATTAATGAAGGAAGATAAATGAGGACCGCTATCCAATATCCAAAAATGTTGCATATTAGTATTTATCGAGCATATGCTCTTACCTTCCAACATGGCTGACGGTGTGTTGTCGGCACTAGAAGTTGCATTACTGCTCAGATTTTGCTTGTTGATTAGATCCATGAGATGATTGTATTTATCTTGATTAATCGTGCTCTGGCCCTGAGAACTTCCCACTGTGTTTCTGTTCTCATCTTCATTTGTTCCTTCATTATTATGGTAGGCAGCCATTTTCTTTCCCTTGCCATTGTTGTTGTATTTGTGGTTGGGTGGATAGCCATTGAGTTTGTAGCACCTTTCGGTTGAGTAACCCGGACACTTACAATGGTCACAATAATAATTGTTCGTCTTTATATTGTGTCCTTTTTGTAGCCATTGCTCTTCTGTCCTGAGGTGTACTGCCCCCTGTTGTTGTTGTTAAAATTCTACTGAAATTTCTTGTTGTAAACTGCCATAGCAGAAGAATCCAAGCTTATCCCCGTGCTGTAAGTAATTTCTCTTTGCCTTTCCTTTTCTATAACAGGGCGTGATAAGCTTGGTTCACGGAAGGGAGAGGGGATTTCATGAGCAAGTTTCCTCTTGTGGTGTTGTATGGATCATTGAGGCCCATAAGAAAGTGCATAAGGTGTTGGTTGTGGAGAAGATTTAAGAAAGTCGAAGCTGAACCACAAGTGCAGGGCGTTAGGTCTATAGCCTCTTTGTATTCATCATGTAAATAATTGAGTTTGGTGAAATAGTTGGTAATGGACATGTTACCTTGAGAAAAGTTGGTGATTCCTTTGTAAATCTTGTAGATTTTGGTACCGCTTATGCGTGCATACCTTACCTTGAGCTCGGACCATATTTCCGCTGCAGAATCGCAATATATAATGCTTGAGGCTATATCCTTTGCCATGGAGTGAATGAGCCAAGATATGACCTTGTTGTCACATCTTTCCCATTGAGCTTGAAGAGGGGATTTCGGGTATGGTTTGGCATATTCCCGTCGACTAAGCCCAACTTGTTCTTGGCTTTCAAGGGAATTGCACAAGCTCTCTTCCATTGGTTGTAGTTGTTTCCATCCAAAGGTTCAGGAGAGGGAATGTAGTTGGGATGGTCGGCATGATGAAGGAACAAAATATGGGATTGGTCTTTTTTTTCTTTCACGTTTTCATCTGTAGCTACAGCCATGGTGAAAGGGAAAAAGGAGGAGAAGACAAAGAAAAGTTTTGAACTTTATGAAATGTAATGGATGAATAAGGTGTAAAGATTACCTTAAAGTGAAATAATTCGGTGATTTGGCTCTGATACCATGAAACTTTTGCGATACAAAATTATTTATCTTTCCAATAATGAAAATTAAAGTAAGAGATGTTGAGTTTTGTGCAAAGAAGTTTTCTTTTGTAATTGTTGTATTGAAAAAAGATGATACTGTAGAATATTACAACCTAGAAAAAAAAGTTGCGCTAAAGGCCTATATATACATGGAAAAAAGAACCTAACTAGGTTAATAATAAAATAAGGTGGGGTGGACAAAGTAGCCCAATATAATATACACATAGTGGACATCTAGATAAGAGTACATATAACTCACTCCACATGGGCCTTTAGTCACACAACCTCTTTTAAATATATACATGACAACAAATTATTTTCATCCTAGAGCTCAACAACAAAAGCATGTAATTTCTAGAAAATTCTATGAAAGTAATTGTTTCGGATGTTAGATACAATTTTTTTGGGGCCTAATTTAGCTTTGGGCCACGTATACCATACACTTCGAGTTTTGTTCTAGAGTTGAACACAAAATTCTAACTTGAAACTGAGCCACACTCCTTGCCTAGAGTTAGCCAGTTTTGGGGTCAAATCCCAGCCTAATTTGAGCCTTGATCACAACTTTGTTCATCTGATTTATACTATTAAAGTGAATTAACATATGTTTTACAAATATTATTCAATTTGGTAATTCGAACCTAGATTAGAAATATTAAAAATGCGTTAGCATAGCAAAATACTAAAAGATGATTAGATCATTTAGATGTTTAAATGTACAAAAATTTATTCATCAAAATATACAATAAAGACACGTAGTTCGATAGAGGGTAACCATGACAAGAATGAGGTTGATTTCAAACTCCTTATCTTCAAAAGATAATAAGATATATTTGAATAAAAAAAGTATAATTTTTTGTTCCATAAAGATCTTTCTTAATTTTCTGATGTACTCTCTAGAATAATTTGATCCCTTGGTTGGACACGTATTTAAAAGAGATAAGTTGTTGTGTGGTTATCAAATATTAGTTTATTAGAAGTTAGATGTGATATGAGCTAGTGAGGTATTTTTTATGAAAAGAGTGAGAAAGTTGGGTATTTTTATAGAAAGAGATAAAGTAGAGGACCAATGTACTTTTTACTTTTGTGATACAGTGGGGTGAGAAAATTAATATAATAAAAGTGGGACATGCTAAAATCAAGTGTGTTTAAACTAGTTTCGGACAAACAAAAAAGAAAAGTTTTCACACTATTCCCGGGCGAGAGAGTATACGTTTTTAGAAAGTACTCCTCTCGTTTTCCGGAAAACTTCCTATTTTCCTTTTAAGTTTGTTTTGAGAAGATCTTTTGAGTTTTACTTTATTTCTTGTTTGGTAATAAAGGTTTGATCCATTTGTACACTACTTTATGCCACTTGTTGGACCCATATAATTCAACACTATCTTATAACCATATTCTCTTTCCAGCTTGAATAAACAAAGGACTCACTTTCTCATTCTCTCGCATCTTGCCTCGATATTTGTTGCTACAACTTTAGGAACTGAACGCAGTAGTTGGTAGTGTTAGTGGTGTATCCTTTATGATTGTATAGTGTTAAACTAGCGTTGTTATTGATTTCCAAGAGTATGGTGTGGAGCCACAGAGATTTAGTGTGGAGCAAATAAGAAGAAGAAAAAACTATCATCATCCCATATTAATCGATAAAGTTTAGCCATATGCACTATTTACATAACCTACTATGACAATAAATGTTCAGTAATATAAAAAAAATGTTAGTATTGAAGACTAATACGATAGAAAGCTTGGATTTATATTCTTGGAGGTTTTTGGAAGTTCTTAAAGATTCGTGGAAGAATTCTTGTTTTGTCAGGACTCATTATCGTAGAGTTATAGGCTTGTTAGAACTCTACATATATTACAACTTTAATGTTTGTAGGACTTCTTTAAAACCATGTTTTGTCTGGTAAGATTAGAAGTCTAGTCATATTAGAACTCTAAAGTTCTTAGGAGTGCTCGATAATTAGGAGATTAGATTAGTTATGTCATCTTCTCTTTTATTCTTGTTTTATCTTAGGCGTGTGTTTATCTTTTAAATTGCTGATTTTGAATTTCCTATTTCTAGTAAGATTAGGTTTGTTATTTCTATTTAAAGGCTAGTATTCAATAATGATGAAGATTTAGATAACTGAAAAAGACGAGAGTCTTTTGAGTTATTTGAGAGTGAGCTAACTACTTGGTTTTCAAGTAATAAACCAAAATCAAACAAGCGGACATGCTTGATCCACTGGTAACTGCGACTTTAGAGCTTTTATCACTTTTGTTAACATAGTAGTCCTTCCTTTCATAAAAACCACAAAAGATCCCGCTTTCCGCAAGTTAAAACACATCAAAAACGTTGTTGGATGTGTCTTAATGTGTATTTATAAAATATTAAGTTTTTTGTAATTTTTGCTAATCTCTATTATATAAGGCAACACATGGGGGACACCAAAAAATAGAAAAAGGAAAAAAAAAAAAAGAGGAGGTTAACTACCTGCTTTAATTAAACAAATAAAAATAAGAAAATCATATGTCAATCTCTATTATATATGAAGAATTTTATATGCTTTCGCATGCATCGTGTGCATATAAGACTAGTAGATAATTAAAGAAATTCATGGTCAAAGTTATGCAATGAAATGTTTCAAAGTCATTGTATTGGTTAAATATAGGACAAGGGAAGTATATTATTTTACGGATTTTTCACCAAACACCCTCGAGTGCTTCTTTTTTCACTAAGTAGCCTCCAACTTTTCAAAAATCAACATATATCCTTCAATTTCTTGAAAACTCACTATATGGCCTAAATGACTAACGACCGTTGGCTTTTTTAGTTAATATGATCCATTTACCTTAATTGACAACCGTTGAAATACCTTATATCACCTCTCTTTGCTCTATTCCTCTAAACTCTTTTTGTTCTTTGGCCATAGATGGTGTGTTAAAGGTAATCTACTCAGATAAATGACTCAAGTTAGGATTAATTAGGGTTTGGTAATGGAATTAAGGATTATTGACTAAAGCTAACAGTCATTTGGAAAGGTTAGAGGGTATTTGATGAAAAAGAAAATTACTTAGGGATATTTGGTGAAAAATCCGATTATTTTATTATTGAGACCCTACCCAGTTAGGAAAAATGAAAGTTTATTATAGGACAAAGAGAGTACCACCTCCGTTCCTATATAATGGCTACACTTACACTTTTCACGCATGCCGATCCAAAACTTTGATCACTTATATTTCTAATTTTGTATTTGTAAAAATTATAAAAAGTTGATATTCTAAAAGTACATATCGATCGAAACGAATCAAACAAGACCACAAGACTACATTTTATCTTAGCCATATATCACAAATGATAATCAAAATTGAAAATTGTGAATAGTGTCAAAAGTAAAAGTGTAACAATTACTCCTGCCATTTCTTTTTAATAGTTACACTTTACCTTTTCACGCTTCCAATACACATGTTTGAATATTAATATGTCTAAATTTGCTTTTGTAAAATTCATAGAAAGTTGATATTCCTAAAGTACATATTAAAACGAATCAAACAGGTCTCACATGACTATATTTTTCCTTTCCCCTTGATCACAAATGACATTAGTCAAACATAAATTTGTGAATAGTGTCTAAACTCAAAGTGTAACCATTAAAAGGAAACGAAGGGAGTATTTAGGAATGGAGGTTGTATTAAATTTGAATTGTGATAAATTCTCAAAATTTATATGACCCCTAACTCATTAATATACTTCCGTTGTTTTCAAATAGATGTTACATTCACCAAAATTAGAATATCACATTACTTGTACATACTTCTTCTGGATACTTTTCCACACTTAAAAGTAAAATTATATAGTAGTATTTACTTAATGTTAAAAGATGTGGTGGGGACCACATTTTTAGATCTAAAATAAGGATTTTGCCATCTTTATTCTTATATCTCCCTTCTTTCTACCTCAACATTTATTACTAAGCATGGTCTTTCTCTATGCAACATGTATTCTGAACCGGAGTGAAATATAGTACTCTTATCTCCCTCCTTTTTTTCAGTTCATAAACTAAGTACTTTTACTCTAATATTTCACTATGACCATTGCGATCATTTGTATGCAAGTATAAATGTACAATCATTTAGCCTCTTGTTAGATTCGTCCGTCTCTCTGTCTATATATATATATATATCAAACTTTTAAATTGTTAGTTTTAGATAATAACATCTATATGTATATGTGGTAAAAGTTATGTGTTCACCACCGTAAAAGTTAATCTATATAAATTGGCAAAAACAAAACTAAAGTTGATGGAAAAACGTATGCTTACTCATGAAATCTACAATATTACGACCGTTGGTAAACCTTCCGGTGGGAATTCCTCCTGGAAAGTCAACACCATACGGTGGGTAATTTGCTTTTGCGAGTGTTATGAGCTTATTGTTGTTGCCAGGATCTGATAACGTGTCACCGAAAATAAAATGACACGGCACTTTTGCTTCACCAGTAACCAAAGGAAAACAGATAATAAGAACCAATATTACTGAGTTTAATCTCCACATTATTTCAAATTTATATTTGTGGGTGCTAGGTTTAATGTGGTGGCTCATCAGAAGATGTAATCTTTGGTTTTTATATTATATTTTACTAATGTTATAGTTATACGCAGTTTTGGGATATTTATTGGACAAATGTTGGGATACTTATAGGACAAACGTGTGATATTCAAATCCACGCAATCTTACATCCAACGTGAAACGGAAAGAAAACAACTATACATGGAGTTTTAAGGCTTTGTTGACAATTGGCAAATGATTATTTCTTGACAGCTTACTTCATTAAATGTATTTCTCTATTTTGTTTAGTTGCAACGCTGCACGCTCTCAGTCACAACATTAATGTTAAACGTGATATATATAAAATACGATTAAGAGACACTTTTGACGTACAAACTGTGGAATTCTATTTCACACGATTCTCAAGAAACCTACGCTACTATTTCGTGCAAATATGCAATAATCTGTATTTCATAAATATCAGGTTTTAATCATGAAATTGTGGATGGCAAACCTGATACGTCGTTCAGTTTGAAGAAGTATGTACTCTTGCTTTAGTGTGTTGGATACCCAATAAGACATAAGACTTTAGTTTTTTTTTTTTTTGAAGGACATAAGACTTTAGTTAGAGCTATGTATGTTGCAAAAACCAATATGAAGATATCTTGAATCTCGATTTGCTTTAGTTTAATAGAATTTAGCAAATAAAAGGTTTTTTAGGTCATTTTAGACCGCAATTTGGTATACATGTGATGATTTAGGGTGGTTTAATATTATTTTAGGTTGTATATTAAGTAGTTTTGCAACTATTAGGATATTTTTAATGCGGCATAGTTTTATATTTGGTAGATTTTAGGTCATATTAGAGCTATGTGAACATCGAAGGTTAGTTTGATAGATTTTAGGGAGGATTTCAGGTTAAGATTAGTTTTAAATTTCGTAGTTTGGAGATTTTAGGTTATGTTAGGTTACTAAGATACGTGCATGTATTATTTTAGGTTAGAGCTATGTGAACATCATGGCGACCAAACAAGGCTACCATTAAGGATTGGTTTTAAGTTTGGTTATCAAATGTTAAATGCAAAAATTAAATTTAGTTGACAATTATGAGTGTGTCTTGGGCGTAACATGTTACATTGTGTAACATGTATAATAACATACACTCCAACAAGAATTACATGGACTATATAAATAATGACATGAATCTCATATCATTCTGTCATTTATTTCATGTCATTTGAGTATTTTTTACAAAAAAAAGTGGTGGTTTGTGGGTTGATACACCCAAGAATTTGTGGACAATTATATATAGGGGTATGTTTAGGTGAAAATGGTAGATTTTAAAAACTTCAATAGTTGATTAGATTTTTCATTGGTAGAAAGTATTCTTTGGTTTGTAGATTGAAATTGAGGCATTTATTATCAAGTTTATTCGTTAAAGTTGTGATATGTGTCACACATCTTTGTTTCCATATAGATTAATTTATGTTGTACTCTTCAAAATGTAGCTATGTGTACCCCTTTGAACTCTAAACGCACCCCTTTTGTTGAAAATATTTTCTTCTAAGTTTTAGAGACCCGTTTGGATAACAGTACCCCTATCTTGTTTCAACATAATTTTTTTTTCTAAATATACATTATAAAAAACAAATTATTTATAAAAAATATAAAAAACATAGAATCAAATAAAAAAAAAAAGATATAGAAGAAGAAAAAAATTACAATTTAATAACATATAATATGTTTACTAAAATGTAATCCTTTTGAAATTAAATAATCACTACAATAATAACACTTTGTAAAACATATGTTGACGGAAAAAAGCGGCGCAATAATACTTTCGACGCATAGGAAAAGCTAGTGAAATGAAATGTCTTTTTTTTTTACATCTTGAAAGCGAACATAATTAGAAATAGGAGAAGGGAATTATACTTGTACGGCATGTAGAATGTAGTAGCTACTTCAAGTGCCTGCTGGCTGCTGGCTGCTGGCTGCTGCACCCGATTCCTGGAAACTTTAGTAATCGTACACCATTGGAAGGAGTTACAGTTACCTATCCTTTCAATGTCGTTCATGGTGCTTTGGGTGCTGCTTTTTGTTACCTAGACATTGGACCAGAGGGGCCGAGTCAGTAATTATGGCTACATACTTGTACTGCAACCTTTGACTGTCATGGCTATCGTTTTTGCGGAAATAGTAGAACCAATTATTGAGCCATTCCCTAAATGAAAATGATCACTCGTAGCCCAAGCCCTAGCCGCTAGATCAAGAAGCGAAACAAATGCTGGAGATTTTCCTTCTCGGTCATACAAATGGCACAAAGATCCATATCCAAAAGGTTACGACGATATAGATTATCCGTGGTGGCAATGCTATTGTGTTATGGAAAATCTTCCATTTCGGCATGATGTTCAAACTCCAATGAATGCGAAAAAAATTCGTATAAGATGGAGATGTCATGCTATATATAGAGTATAGATTTCGTGTTGCTGTGGACGTAGAATGAAACTGCAACTTGATTTGGTTGAATATTCACCCGAAGGGTGGTGAGCCAGTAAAGTGAATCCTCAATATTGTTGGTTAGTGGAAGCTTCATGCTTTTGATGCCTCTGGCTGACAATCTATTGTTGGTTAGGCAGTATAATGTCTGCAACTTTAGTCGAATCGTATTTCGCTAATTGGGATTTGGGATGCTATCTCTGTAAATAGGTGTAGAGCCATTGACCCATTTCATATTAGCTATGGAAACGATTTGACCATTGCCAATTTTCCAAGAACAATTCTAGTTCATAAGGTTTTGAGCCTGTTGTAACCCTCTAAGGCCCCATGATCTGTTGGTTGTAGACAGTCGAATGTTAGGAACCTTGGATTTCTGATCACCTAACACTTTAGCCAGCAGAAGTTATGCATGTCGAATGATACGCCAAACCTTTTTCATTCGGAGAGCTTGATTGAAGACCTCTGTATTCCGAATCCCTGATCTGCCCATACCTTTTGAAAGTTGGAGTACTAGACGTTTTAATTTCGCCAATGTATACCCTTTGAATTCCCAGTAGACCATAAAAAACCGCGCTATCATAACATCCAACTTGTTTTTAATTACTGATGGGATTTTAAAAATTGCCAAGACATGGTTAAGAGAGGCGATTAAATCTGAATTGATGAATGATGAGGAGGAGCTTACATGATTGAGAAACGGGACGTTGACTCCATGACTTTATTTTTTAAGATATGGTATCTAGTAAATAGGTGAAATGATTGACCTTTGTGTCCTTCACCTCAAAGTTACATTACAATAGCTCCCTATTGTTGTTATTGTCACTCTACATACTTCTCATGATATTTCTTTATGTGATGTGACATTAGTACATGACTTTGACCCCTCTCCTCAATATGACTGTTAATTTGCTCAAAATTCTAGTTTCCAACCATATATCTATGATGATATGATGATGAGGGTTGGACATAACTTGAAAGTTATGGGGATGATTATCAAATTATGGGGAAGATCGATGTGAAGGACATTTGGAATAAGGAACAAACTTGGTTGAAAATCCTTCCTTGAGAAGTTTATAGATGAGAGTGAGGTTATTCATGAGTATTTGTCGGGTCCACCAACTGTTTTTGAGTCTCATGTTCCTTTCTCTCGAAAACTTGACCTTATTCCTTCTTCCCCTATATTATATCCCCCATCGTTTCCTATTTCTCGCAATTTGAATGACTATTGTAATCATGTAACTGATGGACATTTAGTTTTTTTTTCCTTTTGAGTCATGTAAAAAGACTAACGATTTTTCTTTTTCTTACTCTTGTAATATAACTTTTTCTTTCTCTTTGATTTTTTTTTTCTTGGTTTAATAGATTTTTAGGACTAGTCTATTTCCTCTTTCCTTTTTCACTCTTATACTTCCTCCGTTTCAAAATAGTTGCACCATTTGCTTTTTCACGTTTGCCAAGACGCTTTTTTGAACGTTAATATCTCTAATTGTGTATAAGTATAAATTATAAAAAGTTGATATTTGAAATCCTCGTATTGAGATTAATTTAACAAGATCCCACTTGGCTATGTTTTTTCTTGTATAATGGCGAGAAAAAGCTTGTCAAAGTTGGTTGATGAATAGTGACCAAATGCCAAATGATAAGCTTATTAGAGCGTTGAACTGTTCTGCATTAGTCTACTGATTTTACATGGTCGTGAGAGACCTTTATAAATTTGTGGTTATTAAGAGGCAACCGAATCATGACTTACTTTCTATTTTCTCTTCTTTCTTTTAAAATTTTAATTTTCTTATTGGTGTTATGTGATTGTAGGTTAAAAAAAAGGAACAAGGAACATATTGCAGTAGATACCACGGCTAGCTCGTGGATTTCATAGCAGCCATGGCTGGCCTGTGGTGTTTACTGATCAACATTCAACACCATCTCAAGCATCACTGATCACACAGCAGGAGTCGACAGTGATACAACGACCTGGCTATGGACATGATCCCCCATATGCTAATTTCGCTACCCACCTGCACACCGCCACCATTACTGTGTCCCTCTCGTTAGCCTCCCCCCTAATCTCCTCATCACAACCAGCACCCCCTAATCTCCTCGAAAATCCATCACCTTGGCTTCTCGTGGTTCGCACACAGTAGATGCCCAGCTTCTTTTCTATCTCGTTTCTTCCTTCTTCTCGTTCTTTTCCCTATTTCCTTTTTACTTTTGATTTCTTTTTCTTCTTTTTATTTTTGATTTTTCTATTTTTTTTCCTACTAGTTGTTGCACCACGCGTCTAGCGCGCGGCACTCCAAAATGACATATTCACGATATTCGAATTAAGTTATAAATAATTAACATGATAAATTTGAAGCTATTACTCTAACATATTTAATGAAAAGGTTTTCTACTTATGGCTTCTATGTGGCAAAGGGGAAAAAATTCATGTTTGAGTTCAAATTAGAGACTTTAAAAAAAAGCAATTAACATGAATTGTTAACCCCTAACCTTCATTTATGATATTGGTTTCACTTCCTCTATCAATTATATATATATATATATATATATATATATATATATATATATATATATATATATATATATATATATATATATATATATATATATATATACACTTCAAATACAGAGTTCCCTCCTCCCTCAATCTCGTTTATTAATAACAAATAATGATCATACAAACAATTAGATAATGCTTATTACATTCATTATAACAATAAAATTAAATAATGTCTTCCATTTTCTTTTATATCATTTTTTGACATTGATCAATCATCATCTCCCATGGTTAGAATCGTGCGGATAATATCAAAATATTGTGATTTCCTAGCTTTTCACGACTCTAAACTTAAGCTTCCATTTATCTTTCTTGTTGACCATACTATCTCCCACTAAAGAATTCCAAAGCAGAGACCTGTTCAAGATAAGAGATTGATAAGAGCCACAAACAAAAAAATCCTGATTGAAATATTTCAAAATGTAACAGGAGATATACGGTGAAGTACCTTAATTGAGATGAAAAGAAATGGAACGGATCTCATCATCTGAATGTGTATGTCATATAATTAGTCCATCCTAAGAACTATATGAAGAAAATCAAATGATGCAAACTTATCTTAGGATAGTATCACACAACAAAAAAAAATTGAACTTATCGTCCCACGAGATGCTACTTTGTAAGTATTGTAACCTGTGTTTTCAGATCATGCTGGAACACTCCGGTATATAAACCATTTTAGGTCGACAAAAATTATGTCCATGTATAAGCTAAGAATATTCATATGTTAGTCATTATAAACACTTAGCACAATGTATAGGTTGTGATTAAGGTATAATCAAATGATCACCCATTTCTCTACTTGGTAAAATCTAGCATTGTCACGCTATAACAACTCAATTAGTACCTGTATATGATTTTTTTTTTATATAAGTATATGACCAAAGCATTAACAAGCCACCAAACTTACAACCTCATCTGCTGCTGCAGTAGAGACCGCCACAACAACATCAACTAACCACCAAGCATACAAACCAAAATCAAAACAAACAGCCCAATTTATACAACTATTTACATGTTGACGAAACCAACTTTTTACATCATCATTCCACTCAAGCTCAACAAAAATCTTAAATCTCCCACGCACATCAAGTTGTATGTTTTTGCTGATAATTTTAGGATGCATAACTGCATCATTCCACAATGCATCATTCCTGGCCTTCCATAAATGGTATAGCTAACATACCTTCTGTTTCTTTTTAGTTTGAAACTTCCTACCCGATTTTTTCCATACTATGTACAGATTTTCCTGATCTGAAGTGTTTACACCCATCCAACTTATGATACTAATACAGACACGAGCACTACAAGAGCATGCTGTATTCTGGCAGATTCCAGCTATAGCTAAATCAACTCTTGTTCTCAGTTTCCCAAGAGCAGCTAGCCAAGCTACAAAGAAAAAGACAAATATATTAGGAAGTTAAGTAGATACTAAGAGGAATACAAGATCCCACATAATTAGACTAAGCTGAAGAAAAAAAATTAGTAAGGTGTTACCACACCACAACAACAGTCATTGCCCACCATCTCACACTTGGCTACACAAAGCAAACCCAAATTCCTTCTCTTTCACTTCTGGCTCTAATGCTTTAGTTATACATAAGAGTAACATTTAGAGACAATGTCTGACCACCAGCAATACTGGAACCAAATTCTAGCCTCCAAAGTATGATAAGCACCCTGAATTTTCATCCCTCACCCTTGTTAGTTCTCTCGGTCTATCACACTCTCTTGAACAGATGGGACCCAGATGTTACCAACTACTAAATCCACTTTCAAACCACATACATCCTCATACATCAGCAATTGAGTGTATCAACAAATCTACACCAACATATAATGCTACCTTTACACTACATTATATATTGAATTACACTAAGAATTGATTGAAATAGTTGATTCAATCAATTCTTAGTGTAATTCAATATATAATGCTACAAAATTTATACAAATTCCTAAATACTCCTCTTATAGATAAAGAGGTTACATATGTACCTTTATAGGCAATGAAACATCAACATGAGTTTCTAAACTTCTAAGCTTAAATTGTTTATGTATCCACATATACGATAAATGTGATGTATAGAATCTTGCAGAAAAAGAGGTTACATGTGTACCTCTATAATATAGGCAATGAAACACCAACAACAGTTTCTAAACAACGATATTTGGTAACCTAAATAATGCTTTTTATTTCTTCTTCCTCATAAACATACAGCACACCCAACTAAATCCAAGAATATCTGGTTTTCTTATTCACTCCATAGCAATGGCAAAAGAGAGGAGAGAAGATGAGAGATAGAGAAGAGGAGAGAGCTGATGTATAGGCAAAAAAATAAGCCTTACATCTGATTTAATGTCTATCAACTTTCTTACACTGCTCATAGCTTATTTAGTATATACTATCCATATCTTTCTCAAGTATCTTATTTGCATCCTGTTTAATTACCACGCTACTATAAATGATATTGAGGCAAAAAAAAATATCTCAACACCTCATAAGTTACAACGAATGTGAAGAAAGATCATGTAGAAAAGGGTATTATGAAGTCAGTAGAAGAAATTAAAGCTACGTTTAACTTATTAGAGCACCACCAATGGTAAGCCAAAAACTTTTCTCAATAGACATCATTGTATTATAAATTGAAAGTGAAATATGTGTTGCTTAAATAATTCGTCGAGATAAAATTATTCTTCACTTATCTGCACTCTATTGAATGAAAGATAAATACCCTGCTTGTACTACTAAAGATAAGAGTCTAGATCTTATAGTTTTTTTTAAATACATAGCGAAGACAAGAAGCAAAGTGAAACAGAAACAATGACTGACAAAGATGAAAATTACACAAAAAATGAAACAAAATCGACAAAGCTCGTGTACCTTCAAAGCAGGAGACATGATATTCTACATTTTAGTAAGGCTGCTTAATCAAACCCATACTTGCCACAGCAGGAACCATTTGACATTAAAGCAAGAAAATTCACAATGATCAAACAGGAAGCCAATGTCAATGTGATAAGAAATATAATATATGCAAGTATGCTAGTTGATAAACATTGGCTTAAGGCAAGCATAGTGAAGTAAATAGCAAACTAAAAGCAGGAGTATGACAACGGACAGATCCATGATCAAAAAAGCTCAAAGCTACTTAATCCATAGCCTGGTTTCAAAAGTGACATGGTAAACAAGGCGCATTCGATCATTTCCCAAACTCGCAAGCGATTAAAGGAGAAAACAATTACTTAATCCATAGCAGAATGAGTTAGATAAAGGTAGGTGTAAGAAAAAGAGGACGCTGAAAGGTCAATAACAAACTGAACAATTCTATACACTGGAATCACCATTGCATCTGCGCCTAACAATCTTAATCCAAAGCCGATATGTGGCTGCAGGTTCCCGAAGTGTACATGTTATTTGTGAGCTAACACAAAGAAACAACTATGGCAAATGGATATATATAGTGTAGAATCCTGCTCAAAAAATAGCATAGGGCAATCCTCAATGATTTGACCTTGGAATTATTTTTTTCAGGTAGCCTCACTCCTTCATCTCATTAGAGCAAATATTGTAATTCACAAGTATCTAGAAGTATATTTTCCCTTGTCTATTCACATCTCTATGAGCCTTCCGAGTACAAATGTTCTGGGTTGAGGTGTAAAAAACTCAAAATCATTGATCACCTACCATCTTCTCCATAAGAGATATATGTCCGCAAAGCAATAGAAAGCTGGCACATGAGGCTTCAATGTAATATGTGGATGAGAAAACACTTGCAAATCAACAACCTGAAGCATACCAACTTATATCAGCTGATACAAGTTCTAAAAAGGCATAACCAGCGATTCGCTTAAATAAATGTTCTATGCTATGGGAATCGAGGGGGGACATGTGCACCACCTACTACATACATACAGCAAAAATGGTTTTAAGAAGTTGAGTAAATGAGAGGAAAATTTATAAAAGGAAAAGAACGACAGGACAACATGAAAAATAGAAAGAGCAATAGATGATCAAGGGAGTGGTACTTGGTAGAGGGATAAAATTACTACACTCCTGATGAATTACAATTACGTGATTAACAGGATAAGTATCAAAGAAGAATAACAACCATTTAGAGAACCCCTTTTGAGAAACAACCATCATAAAGTATTCTCAATTCTCAGCCTCAAGTTTTCATTTACCAAGCTAAGTGCATACAATGGAAAAGAATCTGTATATCAGGGTAAACACAAAAACTTATCGATTTACATTTCAGGACTCAGGAGTGCTCATTGATTCATTCTCTATTATCTCAGTCCACTTCACACCACAATTAAATTGGAATTTGAATATTTGAATTGGAGATAAAATCTAGAGCACAAAATAACCATGATTTTTAATTTCATATCATATATTAAACAACTTAAGCAACTATGGCAATAAGCACAGTATAAGCACCTGAGCATACGTGATACCAGAATGAAGAGTTAAATTCAAACAACTTGAAATCGGAAAGCACAATTCAAGCAAGAATTCACAAGGAAAGAGGAGCCACTAATGTAAATAGAGAATAATGATTGATACTTAGATTCACAAAATAGCCCATCCCTATACACTTCTATTGACAATTAACCCATTGCTTTTCTGCTGCAGATCCAAAATGCTACCTTTGCATCGCCTTCTAGGCTTTTAGCTGGTGCTAAGAAGTTGATTAGACAAGTTGCAACTTAACTGGGACATCCCAAGATCGAGAAAAAAACAATATGTGACAACTACCACGGGACGGAGGGAGTAAATTTAGTTACATAAGGCTTTTCCACAATGAGACCTCTAAAAGGAGGCCCTCATATAGAGAAATACTTTTCTTTTTCCATTAAAAGGTCCACATAGACACAACAATAGCAATCACATTTTTCAAACTTCACCTTCTAAAAAGGCATAGAACTAATTAAAACATCCAACAGACTAATCTTCATAAATTTATTTCCCTGTTCCCCATATTTATATCGTTTAACTCAGTTGTCAGCTTCAAATAACTCAACATCAAATTTACAATCAAAAACAGGAATCTACGTAATATCACAAGTTTATATATATATATATATATATATATATATAATCTCCTTATTCATAATGAAACATAAAGGTGGCAAGCATGGATTTTTTTATTAATTCTAAAAAAAGTAACAACCCACATGAGATCCTCAATCTCTCATAACAATTCTAACTCAAATCCCTAGTGAGATAGCCACTTGAACACCACTCTTTCATAATACATCAAAGATGTTAGACTTCTAAGTCGTTTTATACACATGTTACTTCAGTTCTTTGTCAAATTCTTGGATAAGAACAAACGAATAGCTATTTGTACATTCCTAGATTTCAATTCTAAAAAAAAATATATCCAATTTCGCGAATATCATCAATTGTCTAAACCACTATGAGAAGACACATAGAACCTCATAACTTTTGTTTCTTCACATCATGCTACATGATTAACCTCATATTAGGGAGCATCCTACATGATTGGACAAGAACAACTTAATAACTATTAGTACTGATAAGAGTCGTACTTATAGAGTCAAGAAAAGGTAAAGTAGAAGTGGATAACCGAGTCAGACATGGACTATAGTCAGCTTTCTTTACATTAATTATACCAGATCTAAGCCCTTTGGTGTTATGGACATGAACAAATCTATGCCCACTTTCCCAGTGATTTTAACACTTTGCTTCCATATTCAACAGATATGACAGCAAGAAAATTTATGTATCGTATATAATAAAATCATAGATTTAAGAGATTGATGTAAAGAGTACCTCACCCTCTAGAAATACCCCAAGAACCTTCGCAATATTTAGTTTCTGCCTAGCTCCTCCTTCAATCTGACAAGTTCAAAAGTCAGCATACAAAAAACAAGGGTACAACATGTCTTATATTGAAAAGCCATAATAAACATGGGTGTGGAGATCTACAACCAAGGAAACCCTGCATCTAACATACAACCTATCATTAATGTATTGAAAAAAAAGCACAAACAATAATTAATAAGTAAAAAATAAACACTTCAATCTCCAAAAAATTTAATCTTCTTTAAAATATTAAAAATATACATCAACGCGAAATTTATGAGATCATACCCTAGATATCGATTAAAGAAAACGTAAACTATCAACTCAAAATAACACAAGCCATGAAAGTAAAATCGTGCAAAATAAATAATTTAAAATTTCAACAACTCCAAATTTCATGGCAATCGTATACATAAACAGCTCATATTCGCAAAATTCAAAATCAACCGAATTACATGACGAAAAAAATAGAGAAAAAAATTGAGGTTATCAAGGAAAAACTTTACATTGGGCGACGCAGGCGATTTTCCAATTAGCTTCATGGATACCTAACCCGATTCGAGAAGCTGTGGTGTTGAATTCGGATCTATTTAAGGATGCCGGGGATTTTTCCATCGAATGGATCGAGGTTGAAGGATGATTCCGGCATAATCGACAGCTGAAAAAGACCCGCAACTCCGCCGTCCGATCTCGATATGACGTAGTACCGACGACAATCATTGATGAGAGAGCCGACATGGTTGAGAGATTTGAGGGGAGGAGAAGAGACGGGGAGGGAGAGGAGAGGAGAGAGAGGGAGTGAAAAGTGGCGTAAGGCAGGTGAGGAGAGAGTTAAAGAAGAAGAAAAATCATGTGGCTTAGATTAACCCAGTGATGGAGGGCTGAGATTTTCCATAACCTTAGTATGAACAAGTAAATTTCAACCTTTTACCACCCAATTCAGTATTGTAGTCAATAGTGGGAACTTTCCACTTTTAAAAGGGGTGGATTAAAGCCATGAACCATGTTATTATTTAAGCATTTGAAATTATCAAGGCCAAAAACTAACATTTGCATATCCAATAGGCAAAGAGTATGTAGTAACATACAACAAGAGAACTTGAGAGCAATTCTTACCTGCATCTTATCAAAATAAGTATGACGTTGCTGTTCAATATACTTCCAACTTCCAAGCACCTATATCTGCAACAATTACTTCTTAGTAACTGGAAACTAAGTAGGAAATCAGAAAGGTTATAAATTAGAAAATTGTCTTGCCCTATTAACTTTAACATACTCAAAGGACACAATATTAATTATAAAACAACTGCTCCTATTGACAAAGTACCACGACTAAATAGAATATTTTATTACTTCACAGGATATTATGAATTGTAGATCAAATCAATTTATGTATTCTGAAAGTTGATACACAAAATATACTAAAACAAACAATGACAACATACTTTCAAGAAAGGAAATAGCAGCTGGTGTTACTGTGCTAACTCTAAGATCAGGAGGCTCCTCTTTATTAATCCCACCTCCAGAGTTCAATGCGGGATTGTCATCAATGATTGCAACACTTAACTTTCTGGATATTGCAGAGCTCGCTACAAGGCATACGAGATATATTAAAAGCCTAAACTGGCATTCCGGTAAGGAAGAGACATTACCATAATCAAATGACTAACGGTTTTTCATAAGAGCACAGGTGATAAAAACTTCATAAAAGATGCAAATTATCAAAAATGGAAAAGAGGGATGAGGCAAGAAAAAAGGAGCAAGTGCTATCAAGCACCCCCCACATAGTAATCCAGACTAACCCAAGGAACATGCCAGAGCCATGCCGACCAAGCCACCTCCGACAATAGCAATGTCATATTGCTGAATTCCTTTAGCTGATTGATTTTCTCCCTTATTTTCTAGCTACATATAATAATGATAATTTACACCTTAACTAACCCGAAATGAGGAGAAGAGAGAGATGGGATAGGGATGAGAAAGGAGGGGGACGAAGATAACATTTTAGGCCATAGCCACACATGAGGAAACACTCCAGAAAATGACATCATCGCCAATTTCTGTCAGCTCATCTAGCAATTCTGTAGGCTAATTTTAGTTCAGAAACATTGATCCCCACTCCAACTGTACATAACAACTTCAATAAAAATCCATCAATATACATCTATCTACCAACTCACATTGCTATTTATATGGTTGCTTGAGGCCGAAACTTTTGAGGCGGTGACATTGCAGAAGAACCTCCTTGAACCTTGTAGTGGACAAACACCCAAATTGCTTTTTCCACCAATAACTCTATACATTGTCCAGTTCAAGCAGGCTACGACTGTTTGTGACACGCAACACACATCAAATCAATGATCAAACTATTTCATATTTTCGACATTATGCTAAAACAAATGTGCTTCAAGATGGATATACTATAACATGCCAGGCTCTTAGAAAAGTTTAGCTATGCATACAATAAAACAAAAAAAAAAAAAAATTCCATCTGATGGAATACCTATCTATGATATATGAATAATCCTGATGATTGGCAGTTTCGTGTGGCGTATTGAATGGAATTTAAGTGGGTTCAACATATTCATAAAAGGAATATCAATAAGTAGGTTCACCCAAATATGAACAAACAGTTCATATCATTTGCATCATTTAATTAAAAAACAATCAAAAAATTAGAAAACAATTTTAATTAGACTCTAAACCATTAAACCAGAACCTAATAAGCCATAAAAACACACTATAATTCACATAATCGAGTATTATACAAGAATATCAATAGCAATTAAAGTTGGTTCATACTTGAAAAAAAAACATAAGAGAAAAAAAGAAAAATCACGAAATTTCATATATTCCTAAACTCTTTTGTCAGTTCTTAAAATACAATTTGCTACTTACCCTAGCCATCTCCTCCAAAGAAATCAAGACAGAGAAAATGGAAAGTAAAATTTTGTTGCATCTTGTTGAAGAAGAAGCCTAATCCAGAAATCACAAAAAACAAATGTAACAAAAACTGGAATAAATGGAAGTGGGTTATTTCGTCCACAAGCAACAAAAAAAACCAGAGCACAAAATACAACAAAAAAAAAAAAAAAGAGAGAGAAACTCACCGAGGAGAAAGAAGAAGATCCCCTTCCTGTTGTTATATGGTTATAGAGAGAAACTGAGAGAGGAAAAGAAGAAGCAAAATTAAATTTATAAGGAAAAATAAAAATAAAAGAAGCGTTTGTTTTACCTTCTCCTACCTTTGATCGGATTATTTTCCCTCAATTTCATAGACTCCATAGCAATGGCACAATGGCAAAAGAGGAGAGAGAAAGAGGAGAGAGAAGAGAGAGAAATCAAAAGAGACGTGGAAGACACAGAACGATGATGTGAGATTAAAGAGACACAGAGAAGAGGAGAGAGAGACATAATTCATGTGGTTCAGATTACTCCAGATATGGAGGGTTAAGATTCACCAATTTCTTAGGAGCACTGAATTTCATGCTTTTATCACCCAAAACACTCTTGATTTCAATAGTAACTTCACTTCCTACTTTTAAAAGGTTAAGGATTAAGGATGAACACCTAATTCTATATTTTTTTTCTTTCTTTCTTTAGTTGATGGTTGTTATAGGATTCGTCTTGAGTTAGCGAGAACTTAATTCAAGTTGGTTTTCATGGAACAGGTGCGGTGTGATTTTTGAGCTTATTCGACTTTTTCCCATTGGGATTGGGTAGTAAGCTTCTTTACTCTATATTGTTCATGTTCTTGATAAGACTTTCTCTGTTTTTGCTTGGATTTTTGTTAGTGATGCCATACCTGTTTTCTTGTGACCCTATTGATTAGCTTCTTTCACTGTTGGAATTTGTGTTGCTTTAGTGGTGAAATGTCGTATTTGTGGGCGTATTTGGTGATTCGATTATTGTTGAGTTTCATCTATGTTCTTTGTCTAATCTTGTTTCCTGCAGGTGAAGACACCTGCAAATTCTAAACTTGGGGAGGAATATTACGTCCTTTATTACTTTCTAGTGTAGATTTTATTATTTTTCGTAGGATGTTGCATAGTTTGTACCACTCAGGAGTGGGAGTTTACGTGTAACGAAAAAAATTATACTGTACTGTTTTTTAGTTGCATTAGCATTTAGATTTCATCTCATGTTAGTTGCATCTATGGGACTATTGCTAGCACTACTTGAGAACCTTGTAATTGATACCTTTACTACGGTCTTAAGCGTAATTCATCTCATTCATGATTCTTCATAGCATGATTGTATCGCGATTGATTGCTTGCGGTAAGATTGATTAATCTCTCTCTGGCTTGATTTAACCTTATTGTTTAGACATATTAACCCACGTGAGCTTTTGTACCTATAAACTGACGTATCTATGTTAGTTATATTATTTCATGTGTGATTAGTTCCTCATTTGTTGCATGGATCTTGACTTTGACTCGGTACTCTTTGACACTTGGCTTTATAAGCATTTGGATATGATTGAGGCATTCTGTTTCATGATTTTAGCTCCAGAGTGATTCTTGTTTCCATATTATCCTTTCTCTTGCCCCGCTGAGTCTTTCCTGACTTTGTACAGAATCAATACCTACATTACATGCCTCTTGCCTTTTATGATTTCTTTACCCAAGCCTTGCTAAGTGGAGTAGCATTAAAGTTTATGTTTTGAGCTTGTGTTTGTGGTTTTGTGGTAATTATTGGAAGAAAAGATGTTGAAAGAAGTTGCTTGAAATAGTGTGGAAGTAAAAAATGAAAAGAATGATGAAGAGGTTGTGAAAAATAATTCTGAAAATTTGAAGAAAAAAAAGAAAAAAAAAAGTGAAAAAAATTTGAATAAAAGGTGAATGAAATTTGTTGGAGTTGATAAAGATGGGTACTATCTTGATTTAATGGTACTGAGTTGTTGAACTTCTAGTAGAAGTTTTTGTGGCATTTGCATCTAATGGCCATATATGTTAAAGTGTTGTTTTCTCCACTAATTGGCTTTTAGCACCACATTTCTAAATATATTTCCTAACCATCAGCCACATTACAACCCTTGAAAGTCCTCATGATCTCTTTGCGTTACAATTTTGAGTGGAAAGTGAGTCAATAGTCAAAGTTAAAGAGTATATGTTTCATTTGAGTTGACTTGGTTTAGGTTAAGTGTCATTAATTATGCCATAAACACATGAGAGTATGAGTGCACATGACTAAAGTGAGGTATCTCAGGTTTGGTTAAGTCTAGCTTGTGGGAGATGGTTTGTGGTATGATTGGAGAGTTGATTGCGTTACATGACGTGCTATGCGACTTTGTTCGAGATTGTTTCGATGCTTGGTTCATGTAGTAATTATATCTCTCGTGTTCTCACTTGTGTGCTTGGCCGTATTGTAGGTTGTCTTTCTTTTCCAGTGTCTATGTCTAATTGCTTGAGGACAAGCAATGGTTTAGCTTGGGGGTGTTTGATGTATCGTATTTTCATATAGTTTTAGGTGCATTTAGGTTGTATTATAGGAGCATTTAGGTGCGTTATAGTTCATAATTGCATACTATTACTTAATTTGCAAATATTACTCCTTTTGTGTGTTTTTAGTATTTTTTGATGAATTTCATGTATTGAGAACATAATTAGAGTATGATTGGACAAACTTGACTAATTCGGAGCAATTGGAAGCAAGCTATGTTGATAAGGATCGTTTTGGATATCTTTGAGTGCAAATTGGAGCTAAAACTAAGTTGGAATTTAATTAAAGAATTGCGGAATTTGAATCCTGCTTACTCTTTTACCCATAACTTTTGATTCGATATTGATAAATGGATGATTCCATCGGAATTGGAAAGAGGGCTTGAAGAGCTTTCCAACGATAGGTTGCACCGCCCAAGGAGAGTTATATTCTTGGAGATATCGGCTTCGTAAGTTGGCCCTGTTTTTCGAGATCTCCTACGCACGTGCGGATTTGTTAATTCCGCCTCTTTAAAGACTTATTTGGCTGTCCTTATCTTGTAACTTGGTTTCCTACCAGTGTTAAGAGATATAACTTTATATTAGAGGATTTCTAATTAGGTTAGGATATCTATTATCTATTATTCATTATTCAAATTTCACGTTATATTGTTCTTAGGTTTTCTCTCTAGTTTCTCCATATTTCCCCTAGTTTATTTTCTATTGCTATTTGGAGATTCAATATTGAAAATTTCGGATTCTTGTTCTATTCAAGCATTGCTAATCAAGTTTTATTCTTTCCTTTCTCTTTTGTTTATTTAATTATGTTCTAATAGGTTTGTTGTTTTTATTGTCATGATTATTTAGTGAGTAATCTTTGTATCTAGGATTGACTTGACCCTAGTATGGATTGACTTGTCTCTAATTCCCATGTTATCGAATTATATATCTAGAGTTTGATAAGATTGTTCTTATTTTAATATTTGCATCTTTATTTAGCCTTAGTTTTATATTATCAACGGAATTTGGAGTTGAAATTAGCACTAGTGGAATAAAGTTCAACCTGCTAGCCAAAAACCGGGCTTACTGCTTGCGGTTTTTGGCCGCAACGGTTGGACTAGCGGCAGTAGCCAAATTTTAGGCCTGCGGTTACTGGACCGCATCGATTAATCATTTACCGCTGC
This sequence comes from Beta corolliflora, assembly GCA_947648045.1. NCBI lineage: Eukaryota > Viridiplantae > Streptophyta > Magnoliopsida > Caryophyllales > Amaranthaceae > Beta > Beta corolliflora. Next base: position 779,546 of record CANSZD010003287.1, on the reverse strand, counting down.
GGTTTTGACCCAAAACCGCAGCGGTAAATGATTAACTCACAAAACAAGAAGAGTTAACCACCCCAAAAACCAAAAAAAAATTTGCATTTTTGCATTTTTAATTAATACAAAATCAATAATATATATCAATAATCATTTTATTAAGCATATTATGCTCAATTGAAGCATAAGTATAAATAATTAGATACATAAGAATATTAACAATTATAATCTAGCCAAGTCTACATATATTACATGGTTGTCTGCATTTTCCATCAAGAATTGGAATGATCAGTACTCACATGCTCATCTGCAACCTGTGCCATTTCCAGAAGCTGCATCACAAGAAAGACAAATTATCTTTCATCGGCACCAATTTTAACATTACCCCATCAATACAACAAAAAAAGCAACAAATTTCACAAAGACCGACAACATTATACTTAAAATGACTAGCAAGCTTATTAAACAAAGACCGACAACATTATACTTAAAATGACTAGCTAGCTTATTCAAAACATGGCACTAACATTAAAATTAAACAAAGACGGCTTCCCCCCCCCCCCGCCTCACCCCCACCGCACTGCCCCACCACCCACCGCACCGCCCCCACCCCCGCACTCCCCTGCGTAGCCCCCACCCCCAAGACTGCCCCCGCCCCCTGCGTTGCCCCAAAGACTACCCCCCACCCCCACCGCATTCCCCCACCCCCTGCACGCCCCCCCCCCGCCCCCCCCACCCCCACCGCATTGCCTACCACCCACCGCACCGCCCCCACCCCCCGCACTGCCACCCACTACCCACCGCACCCCCCCACCCCCCGCATCGCCCTCCACCCTCTGCGTTCCCCCACCCCAGACTTGCCCTTACCCCTGCGTTGCCCCCCACCACCGCCCCTACCCCATGTGTTGCCCCCCGATCTTGCCCCCACCCCCCGCATTTCCCCACCCACCGCACTGCCCCCACCCCCGCACCGCCCCCACCCCGCGTTATTATTTAGAAGTTGATAAAATTCAATTATTCCTGATGTGCAGCATTCTCTGGCAACATTTGGCGATTTTCCTCATCACATAAAGCCACTAAAATAATGTTCGGCAAATACAAAAGGAAGATCAAGACATGACAGAAACCAAGACAATCCATAAAGAGATAAATGATTTCATCAAACAAGCAATAAATGATTCTATTTACTTGGACTACAAACTGAATACAGGTTTGATTTGAGGTTCTTATATCAAAGATGCTCTTATTTTATTAAAAGTAAGGAAGTACTAATTACGAATAAGCTTACTATGAAAATATAATGCGAAGTGCCATTGTCTATGTAATCAATGGATAACATTCTACTACACTAACTAGACAATACAAGAGGCATCCATGACAAGTTAGGACCTTAGAGGTACTTTAGAGTCTTAAGAGTTCCAAATTAAGTAGGACTAAGATATACCACATTATTCTATAAAAAAGAAGAAGATATATCACATAATAGCTTTTGTAAGCAGCACAAGCAAGTCTAGGTCCTATGGCTTGGGAGTGCACACACAATTTTTACTAGAAGATTATAAAGTATCTCATTACATGGCATCTGAAATGCAATTATAGATTTGAGTATTGAGCTATTAACTAATATTCCAATTTCTGAATACGAATTCAAAATTTCATCTCAAACACCTATAATTATGAACTAGAACAATTAATCAAAGGGAAAAGCACTATCATAATACCAATATATGAACCTAATCAATAACTGAAATTGTTCTAATCACAAATGGTGATTCAAAATTGAAGCAGGATTTCTCTAGAGCTTGAATTTGTGTGCCAAATTGCAAAACTAAGTCCAATTCATTAAAGATTGACGAAGTAAACAGGTTAATCAAGATGATCCAACCACTAACCAGAATGAATTATGCAAAATCATACTTCAATTCTCCAAAAACGATCAATTGACACCCAAATCATGTCGTCAAGCTAAAAATCTACATACAATCAGCGAGAAATACAAGCATTCACCCTCACAAATCAATTTTAACTTACATTGTAAAACAAAATGCCGACATGCACAAACAACAGAAACAACATCGCAATAATGCCTAAAAATGTACCTTACGAGCTGCTAATTTTGACTGATTTTCACTCTTAGCTCCAGTCCAACATCGTACCTCTGAGTGTCGCAATGGAGACTTCTTCCTATTTGTCACAGGCTTTACAAAGATCGGAACCGATTCGGGAAGCGATCTCTCCTTCAAATATAGCTGCTCTGAAGCCCGGAGATCAGAAACATATTCTCTACATGTTGATCTCGATACTCTAATCTGCAAAGTCAAAAAGCTGCATAGCTGACTTAGGAAACTACCATCTGTTGTACAAGTCAAAAATCTTAACTATAAGATTACATCGAATAAACAAAATAGATTTTCCAGCTACATCTAAGCCACCTAAAAGCAAGCTAACACAAATGTGGTCCAACTCGAGAATCATGCTAAAATTAGAAGGGGGTGTGCGGGGGGAGGGGGTGTGGGGGGGGCAGCAAGAGGGGGTATGTAGGGGGTAGCAAGAGAGGGTGTGCGGGGGGAGCGGGAGTGTGCGGGGGGGGAGGGTGTGTGTAGGGGGGCGCAGAAGGGGGTGTGTAGGGGGTAGCAAGAGGGGTGTGTAGGGGGCGGCAGAGAGGGGGTGTATTAGGGGGGTAGCAAGAGGGGGGTGTAGGGAGGGGGTGTGTAGGAGGGCAGCAATAGGGGGGTGTGTAGGGGGTAGCAAGAGGGGGGTGTGCGGGGGGAGGGGTGTGTGGGGGGGGGCAAAGAGGGGGTGTGTAGGGGGGTAGCAAGAGGGGGGTGTGCGGGGGGTGTGTAGGGGGTGGGGGGTGTGTAGGGGGGCGAGCAAGATGGGGGTGTGTAGGGGGGTAGCAAGGGGGGGGTGCAAGGGAGATTAAATTAAGAGAGGCACTTATAGTAGCTCAACTGATTCTGGTAGCCTTTTGCTCGAAGTAATTTATTTACAGGTCGTCAATAGAACATCTTCAACGGAGGAAAAAAAACAAAGTCAGATAAAAGTACTCCACAAATACCTATACCAAGAAACGCTAACCCGCGGATCATATCTGTTGTTCTGCAGAACATAACTAAAATGGGATAATACATTGTACCATACAGGACACGGGTTACGAGTACCAATCTATCAATTATAACCATGGCATTTACGAACCTTTCGGCTCCGTCGCCATGTCAAATATTCCAAAATTTTCACCAAAAACAAAATCAATTGGGTTTCAATCTACAGGTTGATGTATATTCAATTTTAGATGGCCACATAGGTGAGGCTTTAATAAAAGATAGACAATCACATAACTGGCCGTCATAAAATCAAATATACGTCAAAGGCAAAAGAATCAAAGAAATAAGATGAGAAAAAAATGTAGCTAACTAGGAAGATACTGGATCAAACCTATGTAACATACAAGATAATTTACATGTATTTCTTTGAAAAAAAAGGAAACTACAATTCATAGAGGAACCGCCAATGCATACGACGGTAGGTATTCGACACCGGATAACAATCGTAATCATCCCATAATCTCTCGCCTCTCCTCTATCATGTCAACGAGATGGCATACACAAAATCATTTGGTGTTATGCAATTAAACAAGAAGACAAAAATGTGAGAGGAGAAGAAATAGCAAGTAATGAATGAACGGAGTCCCAATTAAGCTACAAGTATGATTCCGAAAAGGAATAAATAAAGGCATCACTTATCCACTTCGATTCACGATACATGTATTCCCTAACAAGGCCAAAACTCACAATAAATAAAGTGTGTTTTAGGACATCAAAGTTATTTATTTCAACACTTTTTTTAGCTACCTAAATCATACACACACCTCGCAAAAGTCCGTTAAAAAATTTACATATCACTTCCTGCTTAAAATACTACCCAGTATTAAAAGAACAATAACCATTGTCCACATTGTTGTAGTCACTCAGAATAAAACACTCTTAAAGGACGATAAGCTTTTCTAGACCAGTGTCAAAGACACACGGCCATTAAAGAAAACAGACAAAGCAAAACAACATATCTTTCCCCCCACCAAGGCCACCAAAAGTCGCACCGTGGCACGCTCCAAGAAGGTTAAAAAGAAGGGCAAAACCGTTCCTTGACCACCATCACCCCCGCATCGAATCCTAGACTTCAATACCGGTATACGCGAGAACATAACTAAAATCGGATAGCACATTGTACCATACAGGACAATTGCTTCAAGTGCCGTAGTATCATGGTATGTATACCTCTATAATGTTTTTCAAGGTTGGAAACTATAGAGAAAAAGGAATTAGGGGGTATTTTAGGACTCATGATTCGTCAATGTAAATATATTGATTCCTATATACATAATTAAAACTCGGCATAGAATAAAACCATCCAAAACACATCATTAACAATACAAATTGCAACAAAGCAAGAAAAAAAGACCCTTAATTTTAAAAATCGGTGAATATTAGTTAAACTACAACAATCTTCATACAACCCAACAAAAATGGAATTAATATGCTCAAATTCAACAACCCAACATACCCAAATTCTCAATTATCAATCTTTTTAACTCACAATTAACAGAATTTGAACTTAATTCCAAAAATTCCAAAGAACCCTAATTTTCCATTCTACAATTTAGCAATTGCAATTACAAATGAAGAAAAAAACACAAAAATAAAAGAAAGAATGAGAGACTAACGAGAGAAACGACCATCCGGGTGCGGGTGAAATTGGTTTTGATGGTGAGCGACGTTTGTCCTTTCTAGATGAACAACGACGACTCACGGGAGAAGGCGAGGCGAAGAGATTGCGTTCTTTGCGGTGGCTTGAGAGGGTGGAGTTTTCGTGGTTCGTTGTGGCGATGGTGTTCGCAGGTTGAGAGAGGGATTACGAGTGAGAGTGGTTGGTGTCGTGGGTTTGAGAGGGTGGTTGGTGTCGTGGGTTTGACTTGGTGTCGTGGGTTTGAGTTGGTGACTTAGTGTCGTGGGTTTGAGAGGGAGGAGGGAGGAGGGAGGAGGGAGGAGCAGATCTGAAGAGGAGAGAGAGGAGGGATTAGAGTTGAGTGAGGGGAGAGAGAGAGGAGTGAGGAGTGAAAAGGAAAGGTGGGTTCACTAAAGGGATTTTGGGGGATGATTAACCGCTTGCGGTTCACCGAACCGTTTTTGTTAACCTTGCGGTTTTCTAGGAACCACAACGGTTTATGTTCCCAATTTTCCCACCCAAAATTTCAAGGATTTACCGCTACGGTTCTCTTAAGGACCGCAGCGGTTGTGTTGTGACATATAGCGTTTTTTCCACTAGTGTAGGATTGTTTGTTTCTTGCTAAATTGTTATTTTATAGTTTGAGTTCATGAACGAAAGTTGGGTCTTGATTTAGATAGTCTTGTCATTGATTTGAATTCTTCCACGAAAATAGGTGAGAACTAGAATTGGAAATTATTTGACATTGGTTCTTAATGCTTCTATTATGTGTGTAAGCCATAAAAATAGGAGATATACATGTTTTTTTTTGGTTAAAGGGAGACATAAATGTTAGTTAGGCCTTTTACTATCACAAAAGTGAGTTCTAGGTATTGAGGAATGACTGAGGATTTAGTTTTGGTTCGCGACTTTACTTTATTATTGAGTCATAAGGGAATGTTAATCTCGCCTAATCTATAATTGAATGACTGGGATGTGAGTTATGTTGTAATCAATTCATATTAGTGGTGATGCTTAATCTTAGTGTTTTAATTATCATAATTATAATCGTTGATCATCTTTTGTCATTAGTTTAGCTATTAGTTTATAGATTCTTCTTGATATTTGGATTGTGTAGCTATTTCATAGTCTAGAATCAACTAGTGTTTAATCTTGCACCTCCATGAGTTCGACCAGTATGTGCTACGACACCGTTCACTTGCGGTTCTTTACAAAATGATTTCTTGAGGAGAAAAGGCAAGATTGTCATTGGTCCCGATGATAATCTAAGAATCAAGTTAATTTCTGGGTTGCATGCTTCACCTGGAGGAGGTCATTCTGGTAGGGAAATAAATTACTCTCACTAGAGGAAGGTCGCTTTTATTAGAAAGGTTTGTCAAAGGTTGTTAGTCAATTTGTTCAAAGTTGTGTGACTTGCCAAACTTCTAAGTATGACAACCCTGCTAAACCTAGTAAACTTCAACCTCTCCCTATTCCTAATGAAGTTTGGTTATATGTTTCTCTGGATTTATAACTGGTTTACCTAAATCGATGGGTTGAGATGTGATTTTGGTGGTTGTAGACAGATTCGGCAAATATACCTATTTTATTGTTTTGAATCATCCTTTCAATGCATTACGAGTTGCACATGCTTACTTAGACTATGTTTTTAAACTTCACATCTGGCCTAGATCCATAGTAAATGATAGAGATTCAATATTCCTCAGCTAATTCTGGAAGGGCTTGTGAACTAAATTTTTGTTGTCATCATCTTATCACCCTGAAATTGATGGACAAATCGATGTTGTCAATAGGTGTTTAGAAACTTATTTGAGATGTATATGTAGTGATCAGCCAATTGGTGCAAATGGCTTCCTTTGGCAGAATGGTGGTATAATACCCATTTTCACTCATCTCTTCAACTCACTCCTTATGAGGTGGTTTACAATCAACCTCCGCCACTTCATTTACCATATCATCCTGGTGAAGCGGTTAATGTTGAAGTTGATAGAAGCGTATTACAAATAAGAGAATCTATAATTAAACTTATAAAACCCCATCTTGTCAAAGCTCAAGATAGAATGAAGAAGCAAGTAGATCAACAGAGGTCTGGAAGGACTTTTTCAGTGATTGACTGGGTTTGGTTGAAAATTCAAAGTTACATACAACAATCAGTTCAGTCTAGAAGCAATTATGAACTTTAGTCATTGTCGTTATAGGGAAGGTGGCTTATAAGTTACAGTTGCCAGCTGGGTCACACATTCACAATGTGTTTAATGTTTTACAGGTCAAGAAGTTTCAAGGCCAATTACCTGTTGCTGCCCATATTCCTCAATGGTTACGGGGTACTTCACAGGATGTCTTCAACCTGAAGCTATTTTGGATACCAAACTAGTTCAAAAGTCTACTCAAGAAGTTGTGCACTATTTGCTTCAATGGAAGGGTTGTCTAAGCTTTAAGGCTACTTGGGTACCTATTGCTGATTTTCAGTCTCACTTTCCTTCTTTGTCTTGTTCCTACTTGACTTGGGGACAAGTCTTTTCTTGCAGGGGGAAATGATGTTACATCATGTTCATAACGAAATTAAAATTACGTTATATTACGTTAAAGAGTTTTGGCGCCAAAATTCTAGTTGCAAATTCGATTACAAATTCTATTAATTCTTAGAATTATTTGTAGCTTAGTTTTCCTATAGCTTATAAATAGGAAATAATTTCATTGTAATAATTCATTCGATGAAATACACAAAATCTTCTCTTTTCTTCTTTTTCTTTCTTCTATTTTTCTCATTCTACAGTTCTCTACAGACTACAGTTGAAGTCTATAAGAGTACTCCTGTAACAGAATATGAGGTTAGCCGTAAATGCATGGTGCATGAATTATTTGAAACCCACATGTCATGCATAATGAAAATTATAAGTCATTTTTTAAATATGGAGTAATACATATCATCAGATCCTATAGAAGTCTTGTCAAAATATGTTGTGCTTTCAAGCACTGTTGGTGACAACAAGCCGACAAACGGCGACGGAGCTTCACGTACCGACGACAGCGAAGCGGAGTGTTGCTTGTCTATAATTTTTTCTTCAATAAGTCCCATCTTTGTGATGGTTGTAGTCCCCTATATGGGGTGTGTTAGTACCCCTTCTTGGTGGGTTTAGATCTGTTAGTATTCGTTTTGTGTGTGCTTGTTGTGTCTAGTTCCAGGGCTACATCTTTGGATGGTTCTTGCGAATTTGTGGCACTGGTGAAGGGTCAGTTTAGGGGTGCTGATCTCGAAAACCAGTCTTGTATGACCAACCCCAATACTATACCAAAAAGGATCTCTGATGAGGTGGATGTTTTAAAGACATCTAATTACAGGATATCAAAGCAGTTCTTCAGTGGAGCTAATATGTCTAGGGTTTATAATACTAGTATTATTTTTCGAGTCTATGTATGGGTTAATTGTACACTTTTAATGTTTTTATAATCAATGAAATCATCCCTCCGCTATTCCTCAAAAAAAAAAAGCATTGTTGGCGACAGATTTTTATTGGTTGGCCTTTCAAGCATTTATTTGATGATGATTTGGTCCCTAATTTCACTTGAAATTTTGTATGATTGTTTTTCAAATACACATTGTTTACAATAATCTCAAACCATAGACCCCAAACCATTCTGCTTTTTTATTCAACTTATTTTTGTTTATCTAAATTTATTAAATCATATAGTTTGTTATCTAAACTTTGTTGGAACACAAGGTGACACTCAAGAAGGGCGGGGTTGAGCGATTGGCTAAAACCGATCGATTTTCGCAAAAACACTCTTATGGCACGGTCTGGGTGCACCTGTGTTATTCACTCGTAAATTCTCCGATTGATGTTTTTGCTCGAACGAAATCGTATCAAACAATAAAACAATGAAATCAAATAATAAGACACAGGAATTTAACGTGGTTCAATCTCACCTCTGAGATCTACGTCCACACAAACTACTCTTTTATTATTTGAATCGTAAAATACCAAACTCTTGATACAATTCGATTCCCCCACTACTAATTCTAGTAGTGCTCCCCAACACTTAACCCTAAGTGTTGCTACTCTCCTATAATATAAGAATTACAGAAAGAAAGATTCCTCAAAGACGTGCTTCTTATTCAAGCAAATAGATGACAATTACAAACGTTGTTTAGTTTCCTAATCTGACTAGAACTCTGTGCTATACTCTGTGCCTTAGGAAACTGTTTTCAGCTCTTAATATCTCCGATTTTTTCTCTCTGAAAACGTGAGTTATAAAACTGAATTGCAATCCCTTATATATCTTGGTGAACTGAATAAAAATCCTTCTCCAAGATATATTATCTTTTGAACAATTTTTTATTCCTTAAATAAAGGGATAAAATTCTTTTCCTATTCAAAAACCAATTTGATCTTTTATAAAAACTGATTTTTCTTTTCAATTCTTATAAGATAAGAATTCTCCGATATTAACTAGTAATTATCTTTATAGAAAACTTATTATCACAATCAGTTTTTTTTTCTCTATCTTTGTTTTCCTTGTTAAAACTCCTTTTGTCTTCAAAACTCTTTTATCAATCGGTTTTTCACAATCCTTTTCCAAATCGGTTTTTATTTAAAACTTGTTTTCGAAAATCTTTTGTTTTCGAAAATCTTTTTCTTTCAAAAATCTTTTTCCTTTTATATAGATATATAAAATTAACATAATTATTTATTTCCTTAACTCTAAGAAAATAATAATTATCCTAATTTTATATTTCTATATTTGGCACATAATATATCATCTAGTTCTAGCATATTACATTTTGCGTATAGTAACTAAACTTGGAATTCAATATAAACTTGAACTTCAATCTTGATTCTTCACTTCTTCACAGTCTTCATTTATTTATTCCTTTCTCAACCATCTGTCACAAACTTTCATACTATAACATATTATATTATTTTTCATCATCAAAACTTAACATTCACATGCACAACAAATTCCCCCTTTTTGATGATGACAAACACTCAATATAATATTATTAAGTAATCACTTTTTCCCCCTCAAAATATGCACCTATGCACCATTAATCACATAAGGGAAAATAGCATAACATTATACCCATCTTTCCCCTTTTGACATTATCAAAAAGGAGAGCATCAACATGTTTAGCGAGACAAAGTGAGATATAGTCAGCAAAATAATTCAAGTAGCTCAAGCAATAAATACTAAGGATGCTGGGGCTATGTCATAATCCAACTCACAATCCGAAGTCATTAAGCACAAATATAACCCAGCTCACAATCCGAATTTATGAAGCAAGAAATAATCATGAAGGATCATGGTTGATGGCTAAGAATGTAAGATGAATATAGGTAATGCAAACTTGAAGATTTGAAATGGCAATTGGCTCAACAAGTGCTTAAACCCTTTTTTTCCATATTTTCAACTTCCGCAAATAAGCATCACAAGACTTTCTTCACTGTGGCACTGTGTATGGCACTGTGCCACTGAACAATCTATTCCCTTTCAAATAAAACTAATCTTCGGATATACTGAAATCCAAAATGATGATCTTCAAAACTTTGATAATGTTCTTCACATTTGAATTGAACTCTAGGACTTATCTAAAATAAATGTCTTACTCTCCTTTTCTTTTCTTTTCTTTTCTTTTTTTTTTTTTTTTTTTTTATGAAGGAGAAGCAGACCATACACTATTACTAGAGTCAATCAATAAGAGATCAATGATAATAAGTTAATTCGGACCTCATTTTCTTTTTGATGCATCTCCTGGCACTGTGCCTTACACAGTGTGAATCAGTACCTTTCATTCTTTCACGTATTTGTGTTTCATTCCAACCTTTTCATGTTCCCCCTTAACTGATGCGTCTTTTTCTTCCATCATCTTCTCAAGATATTCTTTCCCCATAGATTATCATGAATTAAGATTAAAAGCACTTGTTTAACTTTGGATCAATGGGTGAGTAAAAGAAGGATAATAATAGAGAATTGGAGATAAGGTGGGACATATGAAAGAAAGAAATAATGAGGCACAAATGTCAAACTCATAAATAGAAAATCAGAATATTGGGCTAAAGATCAAGCTTGCTATAGGAGAAAGTATTTGCATTTCATAGCTCAAAAGTTCGGCAACTTAGGATCATGACATTAGGACAGCATCATTAGACCATTACGAGTCCTTCTTTATATCAAGTAGACCTTTACTCACTAAGCTTCACAAAAACACGCATCAACACTCTAATTAACATATTTAAAGGAGGACAACAAGCATAATACTCAACTAATTTCCAGAAATTAATCCCAAAGCCACAAATTATCTTGTAAAATATTCATGCATGAAATTCAACAGAATTACCTTGATCATACAATTGGGATATGCTTAACAAATCTTTTCAAACCACTTACCAACATCACATTCTCTATGGAGTGTGTTAGGGATTTGCCGACGTTTGTCAATACCAAATATTTCTCCCTTTTTGTTGTCACCAAATGTAACACACCCTCCATGGTAGGCTACTAGTGAGAGGAATTGAGATTTATCACTAGTCATATGTCTTGAGCAGCCATTTGTCGAGATACCATAGGCTGCGTCCTCTCACGTTTGCCTGCAAAAAGATCACTTGTTAATTTTAGGAACCCAAATCTGTTTTGGTCCCTTTTTCTTTCGTTGAGCTTCTAATAAGTCTTTTCTAACCCATATTTGAGTTACATACTTTACATTTTTTGCAACACTTTTTTTCTTGACTTTACAATTATCCATAAGATTTCCATTCTTTCCACAAAAGTTGCAAATCAAATATTCAGGTAGATCGACATATTTTCTTTTACGAAAGTCTCTTTCAAAATTTTTGGCACTGTGCTTTACACTGTGCCTCTGGTCTGTATATCCTAAACCAATTCTGTTTCGATTGCCAGTTGTACTGGGGATATATTCTAAGGCTTTTTGACCATCTAACCATTTTTCATACATTTTCCGAGCAATAGTCAATTGTGATTCTAAGAATTCAACAGAAGTGTTTAGATCGCTATTTCTTTTTCTCCAAATTTCCAAATCTCTTTTAACTTTATCAAGTTCATCACTTAACTTAGCATCATGAGGTAGCATAAGTGGAATAATTCTGGATCTTTGTCTTGATTCTTTTAACTCGGTTAACTCATGTTTTAACGATTCAATTTGATTTTTCGGATCCGAATTTTTAGCCTCTAGCACGGTGTATGGCACGATGTTATTAACAATTTCATTTACGAGAGACTTTTCGCACCTTAAAGCATTTAACTCAACATTTTTCTCTTCAATAGTTTTTTCAAGTTCATCATTCTTTTTCATCAATTCTTTACAATCCTTTAATAAATCCTTATATTCCAATTCCAACCCAATCTTTTGCTTAGTTAAATTTTTCACCTCTTTTCTCATGTTTGAAAAATCATCATTCATTTCTTGACAATCATCAATAATATTTCCCAAGCAAAGTAACAAGTTGGTTTTTTGAAAGAAGATGTATTGAAGGTTTTAGAGAAAGAAGACTTACCTCGCTTGTCTTCGATTTCATCTTGGTAGTTTGAACTTTTCGCCATTAGACACAAGTGAGAGTCGTCCTGGCACTGTGCCCTTCTCTGTGATGTCTGTACAGCATTCGGACATAATTTTTCTTCATGGCATTGTGCCTCTGACTGTTCTTCATCAGAATCCGAATCTCCCCAAACGGCAGCAATCATTGCTTTCTTGAACTCCTTCTTTGTTTGATCCCTTTTTTTTTAGGCTTCTCATCATTCCATAAGGGACATTCCTTTATCTTGTGATTTAACTCTCCACACTTGAAACAACCCGAATTAGTAGCACTTTTCTTAAAGTTAGATGTAGTGCTCTTACCTTTGAAATTTTCATCTTTTCTAGGATTGTTGTTTTTGTTCTTTTTGAGAAAATTTTTAAATCTTCTAGTAAGAAAATCAATATCATCATCACTATCACTATTTTCAATTTCCAATTCAGTTCTCAAGGCTATACCTTTACTTTTTGGTTCATTATTTTTAGAATCTAAGACAAGTTCATGAGTCATTAATGATCCAATAAGTTGTTCTAGTGAAAGTTTAGTCAAATCTTTAGCTTCTTGAATAGCGGTTATTTTTGGGAGCCATCGATTTGTTAGACTTCTTAACACCTTTCTCACTAAATCTTCAGAAGTATATGTTTTGCCTAGAGAACGTAATTCATTAGTAATTAGTGTAAATCTAGTAAACATCTCTTTAATAGATTCGTCCTTATTCATAGTAAACAATTCATATTGTTGGACAAGCAAATCTATTCTAGATTGTTTTACCTCATTCGTACCTTCGTGGGCCAACTCCAACGTGTCCCATATTTCTTTTGCTTGTAGTACAAGCCGAGATCTTTGAGTATTCATCGGGTCCAATTCCATATTGGAGAATACTCATAGCTTTGAAGTTTTTTTCGGCTTTTGCATAGTCGATCGAATTAGTAGTCATCTTCATCTTTGTCGACCATGATTTCCTTCAGCATCTTTGATTTGGATAAGGATTGGTCCTTTTCTTATGACTTTCCAGCATTCATAATCCGATCCTTGGATGTAGATCCTCATCCTAGCCTTCCACCATCCATAGTCTTTTCCGTTAAAAATTGGGCACTTTGTGTGTCTATCTCGAGAGTCATCTTGCATGTTCATGACTTCTATTCTCTAGGGATGAGCCTTTCGAGAATAGCACACTCCGATACCACTTGTTGGAACACAAGGTGACACTCAAGAAGGGCGGGGTTGAACCGATTGGCTAAAACCGATCGATTTTCGCAAAAACACTCTTATGGCACGGTCTGCGTGCACCGTGTTATTCACTCGTAAATTCTCCGATTGATGTTTTTGCTCGAACGAAATTGTATCAAACAATAAAACAATGAAATCAAATAATAAGACACAGGAATTTAACGTGGTTCAATCTCACCTCTGAGATCTACGTCCACACAAACTACTCTTTTATTATTTGAATCGTAAAATACCAAACTCTTGATACAATTCGATTCCCCCACTACTAACTCTAGTAGTGCTCCCCAACACTTAACCCTAAGTGTTGCTACTCTCCTATAATATAAGAATTACAGAAAGAAAGATTCCTCAAAGACGTGCTTCTTATTCAAGCAAATAGATGACAATTACAAACGTTGTTTAGTTTCCTAATCTGACTAGAACTCTGTGCTATACTCTGTGCCTTAGGAAACTGTTTTCAGCTCTTAATATCTCCGATTTTTTCTCTCTGAAAACGTGAGTTATAAAACTGAATTGCAATCCCTTATATATCTAGGTGAACTGAATAAAAATCCTTCTCCAAGATATATTATCTTTTGAACAATTTTTTATTCCTTAAATAAAGGGATAAAATTCTTTTCCTATTCAAAAACCAATTTGATCTTTCATAAAAACTGATTTTTCTTTTCAATTCTTATAAGATAAGAATTCTCCGATATTAACTAGTAATATCTTTATAGAAAACTTATTATCACAATCAGTTTTTTTTTTCTCTATCTTTGTTTTCCTTGTTAAAACTCCTTTTGTCTTCAAAACTCTTTTATCAATCGGTTTTTCACAATCCTTTTCCAAATCGGTTTTTATTTAAAACTTGTTTTCGAAAATCTTTTGTTTTCGAAAATCTTTTTCTTTCAAAAATCTTTTTCCTTTTATATAGATATATAAAATTAACATAATTATTTATTTCCTTAACTCTAAGAAAATAATAATTATCCTAATTTTATATTTCTATATTTGGCACATAATATATCATCTAGTTCTAGCATATTACATTTTGCGTATAGTAACTAAACTTGGAATTCAATATAAACTTGAACTTCAATCTTGATTCTTCACTTCTTCACAGTCTTCATTTATTTATTCCTTTCTCAACCATCTGTCACAAACTTTCATACTATAACATATTATATTATTTTTCATCATCAAAACTTAACATTCACATGCACAACAAACTTATTGAATCTTATTTTGTGAAAGTCTCAAACCTTATTTTTACTGAACTTATCTGAACTTGTTAAATCTTATAAATCCTTGTTAGACCTTACCTAAACTTATTTGGACTTTTTTCTAATAAAAAGTGCAAATAAGGTGACAAAACATGCCTTATTGTAGACGTAGGATTTTTGAATTCCTTTAATGCCTACACGCGGTGTGAGCGCGTTTATTTGACTAACCCACTGTTAAGGTTTTATTAAAAATACATTTTTGAAGTCGCCAACAATTCTTTAGAGGAAGAATCATAAACCTAATTGGATTGAAACGGAAGGGACATCTTAGGGACTTATCCAATGTAGATTTTCCCGTCATGACTCCATAGATGGTCAAGAACCAAAAAGTGAGTTCGGGGGTGAGGGTACGAATATGGTCATAATGAACCACATTCGCCCAAAGTTGGCCTCTACTAAATATCGATTCATAACAGATTTTATGCAAAAGAATAATCATATAATATTTTACAGCACCCTAAAAATATATAGTCTAAGTAGGTTCAGGAAACACATAAAAGACTAATTTTTAGTGACAAGTTATTATGCAATCAATATTACAGGGAACCTAGCAGGTTGTCCAAATTAATCTGATTAATGTTAGAACAGTTCTTTAGGTCTTGTTTAGCAATAATAACAAGTGATAAATATTGCAATCAGGCATAAAAAATAATATGTTCATGAAAATAAATAAAAAATAAGACAATAAAATATTGCAGGGAGTTAGTATAATATGTACAATACTTACAGTTGCATGGACGAGTTAACAATCTACATTCTATTCAATAGAATGTAAGTAACTTCAAGAAAATAATGAAAATAAAGAAAGAAAGCAAATAAAGTTAGTTAATTTAGTTGACCCTCAGAAATTATACCACCGTCCGGGGTCTTTGATTTGTACGGATCTTG
Organism: Beta corolliflora; assembly: GCA_947648045.1. Classification (NCBI taxonomy): domain Eukaryota; kingdom Viridiplantae; phylum Streptophyta; class Magnoliopsida; order Caryophyllales; family Amaranthaceae; genus Beta; species Beta corolliflora. Next base: position 763,930 of record CANSZD010003287.1, on the reverse strand, counting down.
AAAAATTGAATGTCGAACGAATCGTTAAAATACGTTGCGTCACAAAAGAAAGGTTATATGTTGCTGTGCCAAAGTATAATCGTCTAATAAGGTATCCTGCGTTGACTTTTTACAAGATATACATTGCTGCTGTGCTTTTATGTATTAGAGGATGGATCATATCAGGAGGCGTAGGAAAATTATTAGGTGTGATGATTTGGCGAGGATGATAGGCGAGTGTTTCTGGTGATAATGAATTGTGTGGCAAGTGGAAGAATTAGAGGGTGATCAAGGTGGAGAGGCGATAAAGCGCTTATAGTGAGCGGCTTCCTGCCCACTAATACTAATAAAAAATAGAAAGGTGGGGTTGTAGTAATAAAACAGGTTAAAAAAAGGGGAAGCCCCAATGAAGTGAAAGTGACATTGGGAAAGGAATATGGTAATGGGAATACTCATCAGGAAACAAAATGAAAACATGTGGGGGACTTTATTTTTAATTGGGTGTATAAAAAAAAAGCTTTACGAGGGAAAACCCTAAGGTGTATTAAAAAAAGGAGGGAAAACCCTAAGTGGGGAAAAAGTGAAAAATGCAAAAGGAATTTGCTGCTACTGGAGCTTGGAAAGTGAAGCTCCCTGGTGAAAGTGAAGTTAAGACAAATGGAGCAGGAGAATATTCAGGTAAAATAGAAAATTGTGAATGTGTAATGTTTAATTTGTCTGTTGTGAAGGTTTAAAATATTGTATTTTGTATAGATCCATGGTGGGTGTTGGTAATAAATTAGTAATTTCATGGATTGTAACTATAAATTGCATTTAATGGGTTAGTATTGCATTGAATGGTAGTTGAAAGTATTTGGGGGGAAGAAAGCTTTTGGCGGTAAGTGAAATTGGAGGGGGAAAATGATTTAGAAATGTGGGTAAATTTAAAAATTGGAGGCATTGTATATAATGGAACTATGTTAGGAAAGATGATGGCGGGAAAATTGAATTGAATTATGTTATTTAAATTTGAGGTAGTTAATTTATTTTGAGTAGAGATTGAATTAAACATATTTGAAATGCTAACAAATGATGTTTTGTAACAGTATGATGTTGATGAAGAATGCTTAAATATTGACTTGAATTTAAATATAAGTGAACAAAATTTGGACATAGGATTGGAAAACAGTTTGGGAGTTATTGGTGATGAAAGGAGTGTAGGAGAGAGTAACTTATCGGTTGTAGGTCCGGTTGTTGATCCTATTGTTGGAATGGTATTTGCTTCATTTGAGGAGGCTGATAAGTGTTTTACGCTATATGGTAGACAACAGGGATTTGGGGTGTTAAGGTCATCTGGAAATAAAAGAGTGGTAGGTGGAAAGCCAGTGCATGAGTGGAAGAACTATACATGGAAGTGTGAAAGTTTCGGGTATCCAGACAATCGTAGGAGGGTTGATGGAAAGAGGATTGCTTGTGCTAGGAATGGTGTTGAAATATCAACGAGGAAGACAAAGAAATGTGGTTGCCCAGTAATGTTGTATTGCGTTGTGAATGCAGACGGTGGATGGGAAGTGAGGAAAGTTATCCTTACTCATGAAAATCATAACCCCACTCCGGGGAAGACAAGTTATATAAGTAAGTTTAGGCAGGAGGAGGTGAATGGTTCTGTTAGGAGGAAGCTTTTTAATGATACAAATGCAGGAGCGAAGATATCTACCATACATAGCAGTCTTGCGAATGAGCGGAATGGTTTTGACAACATGTCGATGACAGAAAGAGACTTAAGGAATATTGTAGCTAAGGAACGGAGATTGAAATTTGTTGATGGGGGATACAAATGCAATGCTTAGTTATTTTCACAAGATGACAGAGGACAACCAACATTTCTTTCATATGCATCGTCTAGATGATGTTGGGCAGTTGAAAGATGTGTTGTGGGTGGATGCAAGAAGTAGGGCCGCTTATGAGTACTTTGGTGATGTTGTATGCTTTGATGCAACATACTTAACGAACGAGTACGACCTTCCATTTGCAAATTTTGTTTGGGTGAATCACCATGGTCAAAGTATTTTACTTGGTTGTGCACTAGTTTCACATGAGGATGCGGAAACGTATGCATGGGTATTTAGGACGTGGTTAATGTGCATGGGAGGTAAAGCTCCTACTTGCTTTTTGACAGATCAAGATGCGGCAATGAGGAAGGCCTTGGCTAATGTGATGGGAGGTACTTGGCATCGTTGGTGCTTGTGGCATATCCTCTCGAAGTTCGGCAAGAAGTTGGGTAAATATAAAGATTATCAAGATTTCAAGGACGTCCTCCAAGAAGCAATATACGAGAGTGTTTCGGAGGCGGAGTTTGAGGAAAGGTGGTGTGATGCAATAGACAAATATGAGCTTGGTAACGATGAGTGGCTGGCAGGTATGATCTCAGTTTAATCACTGATATTTTTATGTATGTGATGCTGAGATTGACACGCTTGTATATCTTTGAAGTAACCCTTGTTCCGGAAGCGAACCCATGTTTATGTATAGTAAACATTGGTTTATGTATAGGAAACATTGGTTTATGTCTTATAAAAATGAATGTTGTGTATAGGTCTTTATTGGTTGATCTGAAATATATATAAGAATGTTGTTTACTGTGTACAGGTCTGTATAGGGAAAGGATAATGTGGGCTCCTCCTTTTATGAGACACTTATTCTGGGCTGGAATGAAGACTACACAACGGTCTGAAAGCATTAATAGTTTTTTTGACGGTTTTGTGCACAAGAGGACAAAGTTGCATCAATTTGTGGAGCAATATTGCAAAGCTATGGAAGTGAGAGCCAATAGTGAAATATCTGCGGATGCAATTAGTAACAGGTTTAATAGACAGTTGGTGACAAACTTCAGGGCTGAATATGTATTCCGAAAAATATATACAGATGCCAAGTTCAAGGAAATCCAAGAGGAGTGTTTGAAGATGTTGTATGTTCAGTGGCAAGGGAAGCGGCATGTGAATGAGAGAATTGAAGAACATACATTTGGGGATCGAGTGTGGGTTGTTTGCAAAGCTACTGGGAAGGAAGTCCCTCTTTTCAAGCGTAGGAGGTATAAAGTGAAAATAGATATGTCAACAATGGAGGCTTGGTGTGAGTGTAAGCTATTTGAGTGTAATGGGATAATGTGCAGACATTTAATTAATTTGTATGATTGTTTGAATGCGGAAGAAATTCCTAAGTTGTATGTATTAGATCGATGGAGGAAAGACATAATAAGAAGGCATACTATGGTGAAAGTAGCGTATCATGATCCATCGAAAACTGAAGAGGTTATGTGTTATGATAAGATGATGGTATTGTTCGATCCAATATGTTTGAAGGCAGCTCATTATGGGGATATGGTAACAGTTGTGGAGACCTTGCAGAATCTTGAGCAAATACTTGATGAAAGGCATTCTAAGAAGGGAGTGGAAAACGACAAGGGACCTACTGCATGCACTCCTTCATCAGTAGGAAACAATATGACACCAGGTGGGAACAATCTGACCAAGGTTGCAACTCCCATGTCAGTTACGAAGCCACCACCGAACTGTAACAATAGTTCTGTTGTTGGCCTTGAACATGGCGAGGGGTCGCATGTCGGGTTTGTAGGCGTCGCTGATCCCCCTTTGAAGGCTCGTAAGGGTTCGCGGGCCGTAAGATTTCCGTCTTGCATTGAGCAACCGAGAAAAAAGCAAAGCAAGTTGAAGGGAAGTAGGTCCGAATAAGAAGAATGCAAAAGGATGTAAAGCAAGTGGTGCTACAAAACGAAAGAAGGGTAATAAGGGAGCTGTGGAGGTGAGTTAAATGCCTTTGTTTAGGCATTATTTTATAATGAAAAGTACTAAAACTAATGTGTTTGTCAATTTTTATGTGCGAGTCCATGAATTGGGAATAAGACCTTATTGTGAAGGTGGTGTAGAAATTGGTGGGCTAAGTATTTGGCCAGATTTGGTTGGGTAAATATGAGTGTCGAGAATGTGGGTTGTAGTAATGTGGGCAAACATTTGGTGGATTGAATAATTGTGTAAAGAATATTTTGTGGGTGGCATAGGTGGCTTGGCAGTGGTGGCTTAAGTGGATATACAACAATTTGGGCCTTACATGGCAATGTGTTGGGCCATAAATGCAGTTATTGAATGACGCACATTTTGGGGTTGTTGGTGGCATATGAAGGAAATATTATTATGGTGGCATATGAAGGAAATATTATTATGGTGTAAGGGAATCAAATTTTATTTTGCGTTGAAGATATATGGGGAGGAGTAGAGATGATACATGTGTGGAGTGATTAAATTGTAATGAGACATTAAGTTATGTCTGATTGCTTTGTAATCACTACATTTTTTGTTAATTACAAATTATTATATGAACAAATGCTTGTAGTAATTAATTGTATTCTTGAAAAATGAGTTGTATGAACAAATGATTGTTGTTGACATACATAACTTCATTCTCCGACATTCTCAACTCCAACCGATGTAATGGTGAAATGAGCAATTCCACATGGAAGGTAAGGGGAAAAAACAACATTAAGGTACCTAAGTTTGTTGCCATTAACAATTTTCATACCCACATATAACCTGTTAGAAATGCAATTTGACCATGCAAGTCCAAGTGCCGGTTGCACTCTTCTATTGTCAGACGCTTTGAGATCCATGTTGTTTGTTGTGTAGCATGTGTCGTTGAAGACGTCTCTTGTATCGTTTGTTATGACAACGGCAATGTTGTAGGTGTTGGCGAGTGCCTTTAGTTTTGCAGAAACTTTAAAGAAAAGATTAGACCTCATTGTCATGTCACGTGAATTGTTTGCAAAGTTAGCCTCAAAAATAGACGCAATGGAATCTATAATTATTACGCGAACATTTCTGACACTTGTGGAAGCTTGTTGACACAGTATATCCACCCCCTCTAGAGCGCTTAATAATTGGGATGATTCGTCAACTCGCTTAACGATAACATTATCCAAACTTAAATAAGTTTGTCCATTGTGGCACTTGGTGACGAGAGCGTTCATAAGTTGTTGAAGTCGAGTAGTTGGGAACACATTGTTGCTATGCATGTAGATTGAGGACCCAAACATTCCCCCAAAAGCAGGAGGTAATTGAGTATGCAAGGCTAGTTGGAGACATATTTGGGTTTTACCAGTTCCACTTTCGCCAAATAGCTCGGTGATCATACCTGTTGGGTAACCCCCATTCAAGAGATTATCCAAATCATTGCAGCCCATTCGTATTTTTTGTTGCATTAATCGTAAGGTTGAAAAGGGGGTGGGGTTAATTTCCATAACAAAAGAAATTAGTGGGTTGATGGGTAATTGGCAAAAACTAAGGAGATGGCATTTGGTCGTTTGAAAATAAGGATTATGTGGTGTAATGGGTTATTGGCAAAAAACAAGTTACATTTATAACTAAGTAAACTGGGCTTCAATTTAATTATGGTAGAAGTGGGCTTGAATAAAATTAATGGGCTACTATTGATTGAGTGAGGCGTGAGGCAAGTTTATAACTTATAAGGAAGATGAAACTCCACTTTATAGTAAACAAAACAGTGGGAAAGTATGGGAAGATTCCAGGTAATTTCCCATTACAATTTAAAGGTATGAAATGAAATGTACATGTGCATATTTCCAATGAATTGAAGCCAGCTTCACCTGCAACAATCTAATGTCATGTCCATGTAATAAAATCAGCTACCCTAGCCTAAAAAACGTGTAGTATAGATTGCAAATGATGGTATTTGCTGCACAAATCTAGTGGAATTGGAGTTGAAATATCTTGTATTTACAATTTCGGATGTAGTTCATTAATGATTTAATGGAAACCTTTGAAAATTATGAAATTATTCAATCCCTATATGGGTTTAATAATAGGGAAAATTGTAAATGAAACAAGATGTGGTCATAATAGTTGCACGGTTGTCGATGGAGTTATAATTCTTATTATATTTATTTATAAAATATATGATATTATTAAAAGTGACATGTTTTAAAAAAAATGAGACAAACGGAACATTTGAGTTTGTTTAAATAAAATATATGTTGAATTTAGTGCAATTTAGTTTTGTTTCCTTTGACAGTTTGCATTCAATTAAGTTTAGTTTAGTTCAATTCAAAATAATTAGGTTCCTGTAACATTTTTTATTAAATTCAGTTTAGTAAAGTCGTTTACTTCAGTTGAGTTCAGCTCCCATTTGATATATATATCAAACATAAAAAAATATTAATATAAAATAATAGGAGATTGATCCATTTTAGTTGGTGTATGATTTTGTTACTACTTAAAAAGCAATGATAGTGCATTGTATAATAGTTGTTCGTTCGTGGACTATATTTAAAGTTTGTTTTGTTTAAAAAACCAAATTGCAAAATGACATTGTCGGTGTTGGCAAAAATTGATTATCATAAATTTGTTACGCTCTATTTTTTGTTACCTCCGTTTTCTATTATTTGCAACGATTACACATTTTTCCTATCTACTTTATGTCAAATTGTTGCAAATAATAAAAAACGGAGGTAGTATTATTTATTATTGTCTTTTCAACATGGGGGGAAATCTGAGAGGGGAGATACTGTTTGTACCCTTGTTTGTGTAAAACAAAACCATGTTACCGAAAACCCAACACATGTAAATGTTACACAAACCCATATTTAGTTGATACAAACACAAAATGTAATCGTTACGATTATTAACATATAATCGTAGGTGTATGTTTAATCTCCTAATAGTATTTATTAACATGATTTCCCTAAGGTTAATGTTGTATCTCCTAATTCCTGAGGTTATCGCATTTAGTTTAACTCCATTGGTGAACATAGAAGTTTAGGGTGAAAATGACGTGGTTAGTGATATATATGTTGTGCTAGGACTTTAACTTAAACTCCTCCCGGGTTTTTCGGGTCAATATAATTATCCTTAGATGATCGATTAAGTTCTTGACTCGATTAGTAAATGTACAAGTTTAGGGCATTAGCGAACTCCTCCATATCTCTTTCCATTCAACTAATATGTTAGTATTCTTAAAATCCATAATTAATTTTGTCACTTTTTGTATTTTTTTTCCACTACGAAATTATAAAGTTTACGTCATGACGTGATAAGTGTTAAAATATGTCATCGATAGTCTCTTGTTAGTCACGTAATAAAAGTGTTAGAGATGTATATACTTGTTTAAGTTTTTTTAGTCAAGTATATTTATTATAGACTTTTTTAAAAAAAAAATTCAAACATTAGACAATGAATTTAGAGTTCATTTCAAAGGTCACGTGTTCGAGACCTTTCAATTATTCAATTTTATTTTTACATAAAACATTTGCATTAAAAGTTTAAAGAGAGTGCCACGTGACGCATAGGCTTCTTTTAGGTACAACTTTTATTATATTTGTATAGATATTAGGCGTTTTGTAAGTAATTTGGGTACCACTTATCTAACATTTTAAAGGGGGTGTGGGTATAAATTCCATTACTTCACTTTTCATTAATTGGCCTAACCAAACTGGGTCGAAGTTGGCGGGAAAGTTACCAGAACTTGGGCTCTTAATTTAATTTGTTGGTTTGCGTGTTCCCACTGGAACACTCCACCTGCTGCTGTGGCTTGGAATGTCAAGTCTATGGACCTAGATATGTAATCATCATTTTGTGTGAAGTTTTTACTGTCAAATGTGATGGATTGGGTTGTTTATTTTTTTAAAAGGGAGTGATGGATTGGATTTCATTAGGTGTACCATTAATGAACCAAGTTGTACTACAAATTAAATAATGCAATTATTAACAACGCATATTATATGTGGACATGAAAGTGTTTTAGACAAATGTTAACATAATCTTATAAAAAAAGTTGAATATGTTGATTTTTCCTACGTAAGATTAGTATGAGTGTAATTTTGGTGGGCAATTGTTTGGCACCAAAAGGACGACAATGGGTTTGTAGAAAACAAGATTAGTCTACATAAGGGTTATTAGTATTAGCATGAGTAAGTAAATATTATTTTCAAATAGGAAAAAAACGTTTATAATACATAATTAAGATTTACAAATTTACTTCACCTTCGTCCTTTGCACTGATGTTTTTGTTAATGGTGATGCGTGACAGAAGATAACAACCAATAGATAATTAAAACCCGTGTTTATGTATTATAAACCCGCATTTGTCAAGCTCTGTGTAGTTAACAACCATAATTTACTAAACCAATCATGTTTTGCCATACAATAAAGCAAATATAATTATAAGAATAACTTATAATTATATCATAATTAACGAAAAGGATAACTTATACAACATGATTCGCATAGTAACTTTGCAAAACATCCAAAAGATTTCCATAACTTCATTGTACTCTAAAAGATCCACAACTTCATTATCATAGTTCACAAAATGATTAGGGTGCATTGTGGACGTCATGGTGCATAGAACCTCCTCCTTGTAGGAATGTCTGGTTTCGCCTTAAAAATCAAATACAATAAATTAGTAAGTAATATAAGTTAACAATTACTAGACTATTGAGTTACAATTTGTACTAACCATTATATATGCATGCAACCTTGCCTGCTCTCCAGGAACGTGGCCAGTTAAGGTGACCTCTAGGTTCCGATCGTGCCACATAAGAACTACACCGTTGTTCCTCCCAAGACCCTCAACAATGGCCCAACGCATAGTTGTACCAATTTTTGGAAATAGTTCATCAAACTCACTACGATTTAGTCTAACTTCAAGTAAAACTAAAACATCGGGTTGGTGTATACCCACAAGTGTCCAGAAATTTTCGACAAAAGAAGGTCTTGCCGCATTTCTACAATTCCAATACATTATACACGTATGGGGCGCAAATAATGCTCTTGCATGGACATCTCCAAACATACGGATCAAATTGAACCTCAAGTTTTGGTTCCTGTTCACCCGTTCAAAGCCAGACAAAGACATACTTATCCTTGACAATGGTTTTAGTACGTGCATGACATGCACCCCATCGGTGTAAGACCCCATCACAATCTGCACCTCTGACCCCCTGAAAATATTTATCTTCCCCTCAGTTAGGATTACTGGCTTAGGGACGATGATTGGGATGGCAAAGTCGGGAATTATCTTCTTTGAATCAGCTTCATCTAATTTTTCCAAGCTCCAATCAAAGAGCACTTGAAACACAGCGGGTAGTTGGATCAAATCGAACCTATTGGGGAGATAACCAACATCTGTGATGCCATTTTTCGTCATGAACAGAGCATCAAACATAGTTGAGTTTGACAAATCTTTTGCCGGATTTTTAATCAATTCCCTTAGCGTAGATGCGTCCGCTTCAGTTTCTCCGTACCAACCATGGTACCAATGATACTCCAATTGGTGGAAGTACAGCTCGGGTCCTCTAATTTTGGTGAGTTTAGCATAAATGGCCAAATTTGGATGTTCATAATATTCCCAACCAAGTGGCGGGTCCATTGTGGGTTCCGGCAGGGGAACTACATCTTCTTGAACATCCATGTTTTTGAATCTTGTTGTTGAAAACAGGGGATGTCGAAAAAAGGCTTGGCTTTTTTGTAAGGTTATGTTGTGGATTGTGGAAAGGAGTTATTTGTTTGTTTGTAATGTGTATGAAAGTCTGACTCATAATGTTATAGAAAGTGAAATAAAGTCAATATTTTTATTTCATTTTAAATTTTTTTTGAGAAAATGAAGTCAACCCTTTGTAGAATAATGCAGCATTGATTTGACGATTATTTTCGGTTATGAGCCGTGAAATATACTTCATTTTTCAAAAAATTGAATACATGAAATACATATAACTTACTTATATATATATATATATATATATATATATATATATATATATATATATATATATATATATATATATATATATTAATGTGGAGTACATAACCCATGTAAGTGTATTTGAAACCATGGTTACTGTTAAATAAACCCATGTTTGTGTACATCAAAACCATGTTATTGTTTAGTCAACCCATGTTTGTGAAACCATTTTCCCCTTCCACTCCATAGTGAAACCATGTAATTATAATGACTTCATTTAATTGTTAAATAACCACTTTACCCTTTTTGTAATTGACCCCTGTCAGTATGGACGATTTCGAAATTCCGACTCCGATCCGACTCACAACCCGAACACCTGACTCGACTCTGAACCCGACTTCAAATTCGCACATCCGACTCTGATCCGAATTAAAAGAAGGAGTTAATCAAAGAACGAAACATATTAAATAAGGTATTATCTATTTGGATTGAGTAATGTAATTGAATTGAACGAAGGAGTTAATAAAATAACTAAATAAAACACTCGAGTAAGTTATTATGTAAATGAATTGAACTTATTAGGTAATCAAATAACTAAATAGAAACACTTGAGCAAGTTATTATAACGTAATTGAATTGAACGAAGGAGTTAATCAAATAAGTAAATAAAACACTCGAGTAAGTTATTATAATGTAATTGAATTTAACAAAGGAGTTAATCAAATAAGTAAATAAAACACTCGAGTAAGTTATTATAACGTAATTGAATTGAACGAAGGAGTTAATCAAATAAGTAAATAAAACACTCGAGTAAGTTATTATAATGTAATTGAATTTAACAAAGGAGTTAATCAAATAAGTAAATAAAACACTCGAGTAAGTTATTATAACGTAATTGAATTGAACGAAGGAGTTAATAAAATAACTAAATAAAACACTCGAGTAAGTTATTATAATGTAATTGAATTGAACAAAGGAGTTAATGAATTAACTAAATAAAACACTTCAATAAGTTTTCTTGTAATTGAATTGAATGAAGGAGTTATTATAGAAAACACTCGGTGTCGGACTTTTTTATCAGTCCTTCTTCCACATGCCAACATATACTTTTTTATTAACACCTTTTATTATACTAGTATAGATACCTAACTGAAATGTAATAAACAATTAGTTAGTAATATAATTATCTAATCACTTAGTGATTAACGCGTTCTTTCATTTGATTGACGCTAGTCTTTGATTTACTTATATGAAAAACGCGATCGATCAATTGAATTACATATTAACTAACTCAAATGATGATGCATTTAGTTTCATCATTAACGGCTTTGTTGAACGAAATGTATTTAATAAGTTACAAAAGCGTTACTTCAATTGAATTACATAATACGTTAGTCAAGTGATTTATGTAGTTATATCATAAGAAGTGCGTTCAATTGAATTACATTATAACTTTATGAAGTTATATTTAGTTATACATTTTACCTTACGCAATAAAAATATTTAATAATTTAGAATCATGCCGTTTATTGGTATGTAGTTATTTCATTAACTCGTGTTTAGGTGAGTTTAACACGTGTTTAGGCATCGGGAACTATTGTTTATGTATGGGAAATCTATTGCCTTTGGCCCCTTGTATTAGTTGGAAATATTAACCTATGCAGACACGTGTATATAAAAGTATCCACATACCCACATGCCCCACATATGTTGGAGGGGTGATAAAACGCTCATTGTGAGCGGTTATCACTACCCACTCACAGGGGTAAAAGGGGAAAAGGGAAAAAGGGATACACAAACAGGGGTTGAGTTAACACAAACATGGGTTTCAAACACACAAACATAGGTTGATTTTACAATAATCAGGGTTTTAAATACACAAACATGGGTTCGTATCAATAATCAAATGTACTTTTTGGGGGGGAAAAGCTGAATGGGACACGCAAATCAATGCAACTTTTGCTTTATGTCAGATATCACATGCTTTATGTCAGATATCACATGTTTACTTTTTCACAAACATGGGTTGAGTTAACAAAAACATGGGTTTCAAACACATAAACAGGGGTTGGTTTAACAATAACCAGGGTTTCAAATACACAAACATGGGTTCATTTTTTTCTGACAAAGGTGTCACACCAACTTTTTTAATTAATGATTGGTTGTGAGTGGGAAGATAAACCGCTCACAATGAGCGTTTTATCACCCCTCCATATGTTGACCATAACCCCTTTAAGTCTAAAATCACATTTGAAATACGGTGAACTGCATGTTTTCAAATTCTAATTTCTTAAGAGGGAAAATTATTTGAAATATACTATCCTGAAATCAAATATTGATAATATGGCTATAGGGAAAAAGCAAACTGAAAGATCACTCGTATGTGGGTGTCCTAACGAACTCTCCCCCAATGTTCAGGTCACCTGCTACCATGGAGTGCCTGCTGTCCTCCGCGTCACAAAATTCGAAAGAAACTATGGAAGGAAGTTCTACAGTTGCCCCCTGTGGCCGGTAATGTTTAATATGTTATGTTCCTTAATTTAGGTAATTTAAGTGTAGTTAAACATTCCATCATCATTTGTTGCTATTTTGTAGGAGAGAGATTGCAAATTTTTCCTTTGGATGAATTCCAACAATGGAAGGCCTACTGTTTGTGACTATTGTCGAACCACAGAATTCGGTTCAGCCTTGAAAGGAATCCGGATTGAGTTGAAGAGAACAAGAAGATTGTTAAAGAATTTTCTATTTGTAGCAACCATTGTAGGATTGGTCGTCGGCGTTATGTTGTTTAAATGCATTTGATTACTCTGCTTCTATGTATAATTTGGTGTTTTATATTGCATCACCTTGTTGTTTTAGTGGGTTTGTTGTTTTCGTGGGTTATCATATATTAATGATGTATTTTGGTTTTTATTATTTGGTGTTTTATGATTTAAAGTTATCATTTATATAAAACTTAACCATACATTGAAAACGTGAATTAAAGAAACAAGTATGTAATTTACTATTATGCCATCAACAAAATTTGTCAAAGGAGCATTAAATACAAGTTGATAATACTTAAACCTACAACAACAACAAAATTTATTGCAATGTGATGTATATATATATCTAATCTCACTTAGGGATGGAAAATCCACACAAGCCACCCTTGCATTACAAAAAAAAAAAGCTATGTGAAAAGGATGGAAAATTCAGATGATGAGCAAGAAGATAATTCAAATGATAGCTCACAAAGCGACATAATTAGTGGTGTATATGATGGTAGATGGCAACCGGTTATGTGTAGCTTCATTGTGAAAGGTGGGGGAGTAGATGACCATGGGATTGAGTACGTCATGGGAGTGAATGAAAAATTCAATTACGTTTACGTCAATTATGCTCGTACAGCTGGTGTGAATCCCGATGATATATGGCTTTGTTACCATCATCGATACATTTCCCCGGACAAAACACCTTTCATGGTTGGTTTTAAGGGTCACGACGTCGTTCTAGTGTACCTAAAGGTATGTACATATTTAATTAAAGTACGTTTTATTTTGTTAAATAACCACCAACGTAATATTTGCTACATATAATCAGGGACCGGATCTTTTTGGCTTGTCAGCGAACCCAAGGCATGAAGCGTGGTCCGAATGGTGCGTGTTAACTATACAAGACTTAAGATCCGCACCAAACATTGATCAACAACGAGTGCGGGCAGATTCCAAGGTTAGTGCTATAATCAAATCATGGGTCGTTGACCGTGATTCAACCCCGGAAAAATTTACGTTGTGGATGGACAACAAGAAACTTAATCCCCTTTCAACAATTGAAGAGGAAAAAGTCTACGATGGTGCGGTTTTATACGCACAGCCTCGCATGTAACCAATATATAAAATAAATTAGTAAATCTTAAATAAATTAATATTTAACCAATGCACAAGATATGGTAAACTTGTAATGTCATGGACAATGGTTATTATAAATTAGTATATCTTAAGAAAATGTGGAATTCACAAGCAAGTAAATCTAGTTTCGAATAACTTACTTAGTTACTTTTGGTAATATTTCAATGTCAACTAACTACTAGTGAAAGTGTGTAACCATATGTGTAATGGAAATATCTGTAATGAAAATGAAATATATTATAAAATATGTATGGAATTATGCAGTTGGGAATACGTGACATGAACTAGCCTTTACTACGAGTATGAAGCAAAAAACATAACTTACCCTTACACAAACACGGGTTCGTTGTACAAAAACAATGTTCAGAGTTTCACTAACTTAACATGTCATAATCCGAACATGACAATTAAAATGACGGTACCGTAAGTAAAACAGACATCCTTGATATGTGGGCCCGGATACTGACCTCCTATAAAAAGGGGTCTAAGTAGAAGATCATACATAATTTTATCCACATAAATCAAGAGCTTCCATATGGCTTTCTTTTCACCCTAAAATATTGACTCCTATGGTGTTCATACTCACAGAAGCTATCAAGGGGCACAATGAGTATGGGATCAATGTGCCTCTAATTACATTACATGCTAGCCTACAACTATCCCTCACAAAAAATATATTAAAATTACAACTTCCAATAGCCGACCAATCCTATGGTCCTAAGACACTTACACGGGCCAACACACCGAACTCCTCCGGCAAGTTCCTAAAAATAGAGCCATTTTATTTGAATGAGTATATTGCCTCCATTTTAGATCCTAAGTTTATGAAGATGTCTAATATCGTCCAATTCACGTCCGAAGATATAGCACAACCTTTGAATATGCCAGACATAAGTGACATCGCTATGTTACCCAAGGCACTTAAAGTGTTCATTACATGGGAAGTGGTTAACTCGGAGTTGAGTGACATCTTAAGTGCTGCACACCTCATTGATATATTTGCTCCTGTAAGGCTACCAATTAACAGGGAGGTATTTGAATTAAAAATGCATGGTTCGGAGCACATGTGTATGCGAAGTTTTAGCGATGACTTCAAATTGGTAAGGGTCCCGATAATACATTCTAACCCTATGGCAGTCAAAGTTATGTCTAACATAATCCAGTCCACGGTTGACATGCGAGATGGGAGGGTCTTCAACTTAATCCTACAAGCTGAACATGACGCATTTATAAACAACAAGAACAACACAAACGACACCCGAAGGAAGATGAAACAAACCACGGGCCACATGTCTATTGCGATATGGAATTGTCGGGGTTTGGCTCGGGAATCATTTCCTAGTAGGCTTCGACATTTGTTAGATTGTCACGCTCCAGACATCTTCATAATGGCCGAGACAAGATTAACTGCAACAATGGCGCGGGTTGTATTGCGAAACTTTAATTTTCGCAATGTTAGTATTGTAAACAGTGAAGGTTCATTTGGAGGGACTGTGGTTATGTCTACTACCGGTAAAGCTGATTTTGTTGTTTCTTCAAAGGGCAATAATAAGTGGGCCGGATTTATAAACCCAACATAAGTTATATAGTGCATCCTGTATTCCTTCTTTAAGTTAAAACACAACTTAAAACTCCTTTTAAGTTGTCACTTGCGTTGAAATATATGTTTATATATATATATGTACTTTTTCAATTTAAGCCTTATATATATGAAAATGACTGCATAATCTGCCCAACAATTGTACCCCACAATTAATACATTTTCATACATCCACAAGCATTAGTTCCATAACACAAATAAAGATATGCATTATGGTTCAATCAACATATTATGGTCCAACAAGTTTACCCCTTATACACAATTGGATCCCTCCTTATACAAAATATTACTTTTGGTAAATATAATATTAACATTACAAAAATCGAAGTGTATTGTACATTACTTTCATTCCTCAGTCTCAATTGAAGCAAATCACCTATTTGTTGCTTAAGTAGATTATATGAAATAATCATAGTTAGTTAGTTAGTATATGTTCCAATGCTAACAGTTTCACAGGTCTGCAAGTTTCTTCCTCTTAGGCCCATTGATGGCACTAATAACTTCCTCCCTTGAATCATTTTCGGAACACATAATGTCCTCGCACAAAATCCTTTTTCTCTCCTCGACCATCGAATCCTGCAATTACAAAATTATTACATTGTAATATACATTCAAGTAAACAAGAACTATGCGTTATGTAATACACAAATAACATTACCATAAATAACATCTCAACAAAACGATCTGCACATCCCTTAATAGCAACCAACATTTGCACTCCTGAATCAGCTAAACTGAACCTACACCCATATTCAAGACACCATCTCAACAAAGATAAGACCAAAGTCGTATACCAAATCCACGTTCAAACAACTCGCACATAACTCAAACCACAAAATTATACTTACATTTCATCTGTAGTTGTGATGTCCAATACATCTTTATCCCATGTGTGGAGCCCTCCTACAACCCAACTTTCATCCACGTACTGGAAAAGCATGTCCATAGCAGACGCCTGTTGTATGTACATCGAGATAGTCACTGCATATAGGAATACTAATGACTACAAGGTAATAACAGATAATACGCATAACGTAACTCACCAACTTATTAAGACTAATCACGTGGCACGTATCCGCATCATTCACTTGCCATGGATCCATCAGTAAAACCTCTTTGCGATTTGGTGAGTATGCAACGCACCACCATTGGTTGTTCTCCAGCACGGGCACAAATACTATATACAATCATGTAATGGATCGTTATTTGTACAACAACAACATTGACATTCATGTACATGCATGGATTCACTGGCGGATCCAAGATTCTGATATGGGGTGGGCGTAACTTATAATGTATATTGTCATAGCAACCAAATAATAACAAGTTTAAAAGACACATTTGCGAAACATGTAGCAAGTACAAAATAAAGACGAAGTGAGTTGAAGAAGTTGATATAATAGGAAATAATTTGGTACATTTATTTCAATGACAGAGTATATATATAAATATAATGTTTTTAGTAGTGGGAGTGTGAGAAGATGTATTAAGATAATCGAGAGATCATTTCAAAACAAATGTAAATAGTACGGAGAAATAAAATAAATTATGTTGTTTCTTCAGTATTTTATATCTTGAATTTTTATTTCAATCATAAATAGTACCATGAGACACATTTGGTTAGCTTTTATTACCAAAAGGGGATTGTTGCGATTATATAAATTACCTATAGTATATATTGCAATTAATAAAGAAGGCAGAGTTCCTAGCGAACGAACCCTTAGCGAAAGAACCCTTAACTAGCCCATTAATCCAAATAAAAGGAACATAAAGCCATTTTTGTACATCTAATTAAGCTCCACGCTTTTGTAAGGAAATCGATTGATTATGGGCACTCAGCTTTCAAATAAACAACTCATATCAAATCCATGATCTTTGTTTTTATTAATTATCCTATGTAGAAACTCAATAGTATAAACCAGTCCGCGCTAGTACCATATTAACGAAAACTTTTATGCTTTATTCGCTACACAAATATAGAAATATAAGGCGACAGAATATAAAGATTACATTGTTGTGAAATAAAATAAAATTAAGGGTTTCAAATAATATTGCACCTTATCTTATGGAGGGAATCTTTTATGATTAATTTTTTTAGATTTTCGCATTTATTGCTGGATTAAGAGTATTGTAGTGCTTACTGTGCAATCACTCCATTTGTTTGTTTCCTCTAGCTCATACTAATTATGACCCGGAGACACATTGGAGGAAGTTGAATGTGCTTACTCTTGTTACTCAATTATCAGTATGAAGTTGTGATGCTTGTTTTGACTCAATTATCAGTATGTTTCAACTTCTTGCAGTTTTTGACTTAAGCAAACATACAAGTGAATCAGAAGAAAACAAAATCAATGACTAAAACCCTTAATAAAACCCTGTAAAACGTATCAAACATACATGGCTAATCCTCGTAGATGGGGTTCCCGAGAGTTGCTTGGTGAACGAACATATGATGGCCATGAGCGCCGCATACGAATCAGTAGAACAACTATCAAACTCAAGCACACGAATCTGAAAACAACAGTACCAATGAATGTATTATTACCTAATGTTCAACATATTCATAATAATGAAAACTTGATAACAATTACTTTTTTCCAATTTTTGCCACATACCGCAAACATAGGATCCATCATGAACCGCCTACTCCGCCCTGGGAATCGTCTCTCCCAGACCTTCCCATACAAAAGAGCAGCCACAGTCACATACTGCATTTGTAAATATAGGTAAAGTTAGGAATACAATAATAAGTGTATAAATATTTTGACACATGCGTAGGAATATGGAACACACTTTCATATCAACACTTGCATCGGGGTCCAAAACAGAAAAGCAAGTACTAAGTGTCGCTTCTTTTCCCAAGCAAGCAAGCAACACCATATCCCCTCGTTCTTCATAACAGCTATGCAAATAAGTGACAAGTTTTGCTTTATACTTCTTGTACTCCGAAGGCCGCCAAGTCTCCACATACCCCTCCCTCTTCTTACGCGAGCACTTTGTTTTCCTTTGGATACGACTTCGCTCGCCAACTTGCTTTCCCCTATCACCGGACCACGCATACTTCGAACCAACACCAACACGATATGGAGATGTCAAAAGGTCATCGTTACTACCATATTGCTGAACTACCATGTCAATTACTGATATGAGTCCACCTGCACAATTATATTTTTTTCAGTAATTTCACAAATGTAAATATGAAGCTATTAAGATATTTATGATAATGATTTTTACACATACCATCAGTCTCCCTCGTATTGCTTATTAGATTACTATCAAACATGGTGCGCATTGCATTAGGGGTCTTCAACACGTCATCCAACCCCAGACCTGGATTTTTTAAATTTAACCCCAAGTAGCCTATCATACATGTCAATGTTTTCAACATAAAATAACAGCAAAAATAGACTACAAGGATGTTTTAAAATTACATTTTACTCCATGTTCACATTAATGAATTCTTTTCAA
The DNA here is from genome assembly GCA_947648045.1 of Beta corolliflora. Classification (NCBI taxonomy): domain Eukaryota; kingdom Viridiplantae; phylum Streptophyta; class Magnoliopsida; order Caryophyllales; family Amaranthaceae; genus Beta; species Beta corolliflora. The sequence goes on along the minus strand of CANSZD010003287.1, from coordinate 745,249 downwards.
CATCTTTTATCTTAATCCCTCTTGCATTAGTTGATGGACTAAAATATTTAACTACAAGTCCTTAGTTCACCTTCCACTCCATATCTAACATGCTCAAATATTTTTACAACAAATTACTTGGAACTGAAAATGAAATTGCAATTTATCCAGATTTATTTGTATTACACAACCTAAAACATTTTATTTTTCACTACTCATTGATTTTACAATTTTTTCTACACAAGTACTATTTTTACCTTCAGTCAGACATTGTTGCGTAGCTTCTGCTACCTTCCTCTCACCTACTATTCCACCACTTCCTTCCCGTTCATTACTTGTGCCACCTCCACTTGTATCATCTCCACTTGTATCGTCGTGCTGGGGAGGGGGACTGGGGTGGGGTTGCCCTCGGGGAATGTTCGGGGGCGTGGAGGGGGGGCTACGGAGGGGGCCGTGGAGGAGGGCCGTGGAGGAGGGCTAGTGAGGGGGCCGTGGAGGAGGGCTACCGAGGGGCCGTGGAGGAGGGCTTGTGAGGGGCATTGGAGGAGGGCTATGGGGGCTGTCCCGGGAGGGGTTGTGGATGGGCCGGGGAGGAGGGCCGTGGATGGGGCGGGGAGGAGGGCTGTGAAGCCGTGGAGAGGGGGTGTGGAGGGGCCGTGGAGGGCCGTGAAGGGGTTGTGGAGGAGGGCTAGTGAGGGGTTGTGGAGGAGGGCTATGGGGCTGTCCGAGAGAGGGTATGGATGGGTTGTGGAGGAGGGTTGTGGATCGGTTGTGGAGGAGGGCTGTGGACTCGTGGAGAGGGGGTGGAGGGGGCGTGGAGGAGGGCCGTGGACCCGTGGAGGGGGCCGTGGACCTGTGGAGAGGGGGTGTGGAGGGGCTGTGGAGAAGGGCTGTGGAGGGGCTGTGGAGGGATGGGTGGGCGACTTGTTTCCATTGAAACATGGTTACGCCTTTTCGTCAACATTCTACCACTACTCTCTCCCACTGCACAATGCACAATCAACAACATTTAATTATTAATCATAAGTTACTTTTATTTCCCTATTGTTTTATTTCCCATACCTTCTCTAAGGCGCTTCCGACCTCTGCTTCGTCGTCTACCTTCTCCAATTCCACCTAATGTGCACCGGTCCATATCCTATTTAACAATACACAATATCCATCTATATTTGTTTACATTACACAATATCAACCGATCTACATGTTTACATTATTTCATTATACCTCAACAGCATGGGCGAATGGCATCACATCTCTTGCAGCCAAAGGATGGGTCCCTCCATATGCGACATCAACACACTAGTACCAACAATCCATCCTTAGCATTTACTACTACTTGTTAATTGACACTAATAAATTACGATATGCTTTATTTATAACACCCATAAATAACCGTACACATGTTTATAATTTAACACTTACTCCAATCAATCCAAAATCACCACTTTCGCAAAGAATCTTCCTTCTTCGCCTTGTGCACTTCAATCTTCGGCCAAGCCCTAATCCTAGGGAATAAACCCCATTCTACTGGTGACCTATTCAACCGATCCAAGTACATGACCTGCACATAGATTACAAGTTCATATATAATATAGTATAATATAGTCCATTCATTCAAAGATGACAACAACTTATTATAACAAATTTACCGCTAGAAACATAGTACAACCCCCGCACCCCTTAGCAAATTCATCTGGGTAGAACCGTTTAGCAAATGTCTCCACACAGTGCATCAAGTGATCAAGCAAAAAGGAGCACCAATCATAATCATCCGCTTGCTCAGCGACAGCAACTGATGGCAAAATGTTGATGGAGATTCTTTGGCATGTCGTTGGGCAGATCACATCATTAAGTGCTAGCATCAAAAAGGCCTTCTTCCACTCAACTTCATCTTCACAACTACCTTCCACCAGTCTCTGTATTGTTGAACACTTAATTCCTCTAGCACCCGATGGAGTCCGGTAACCATACTCGTCCCACATCCTAATTACTTCTGCATGTACCTTGTCATCATCAAGATCATCTACTGGTACTACATTTGGACCAGTTGGAATCCCAAAAACCCAATGAACCTGTGTCTTATTCAAAGGGAATTCTTTTCCATCAGGAGTCAACAAACTCCTCCTATACACATCAACCCTCGTACATAACCAGTAACAAAGACTTCTAGGTAAACCTCTGCCCTGTAAGAATAACAAACCACCAAACCCCATCTGCTTCACTAACTGCCTCTTCCTATCGTCAAATCGACTAACAATCTTCCCGAATGTTTCAATGCGACAACTCATATTCGGTTCCTATAACACCATATACATCAATAATACATACAGTTGAAGAAATTTATGTGATTGTTTAGCTGTGATTGTTTAGCAACTATTTATTCTTTAGTTTGTTTGATTCACAAAAATATATGTTTAAACCAGATTCAATAACTTTTATAATCAATTCAAACAAAAGAGGCAGTATAAGACAAGTAATTAACCTTATTGGGTTTCATATAGTAAGCTATTTTGATGAAACAAATTAGTATCTTCTTCTAATATATTATATCAACAAACAATTAACAAAGATAGTGAAAATGTAGTCTGACCAAAAAGGTTATGGAGAGAGTAATTTACAAAATATGTCGAACTTATTTACGTTTCAATTCATACGAGAAAACCTTAAACTGAGACATATTAGCCATTACAAATATATTGCTTCACATAAAATTCAAAGCTTCACTTAAACACTTCTGTGCATAAAGCATCTGACGACTCAATGTTTACAACGAATGCGATATAAGCCTATTTGATAGCCACCATGATATTTGCTTGCTTTGAGAATTTGAATTAGTGACTTATAATTTAATATGGAGTGGTACACATAGTTTCCTCCATAGACTAGATTTTTCTAAAGCTTATTTCTAGCCTTAATTTTATCACTTCTATTGCTTTAGCTTAAGAACATCCGTCATCACTGAATTTACACATGTAAAGATCAAGGTAGAAAAACAGGATCCATTACAAATGTCTTTGCTGCAAGAAGCCTTATTTAAATTATCTTTTAGGTTATTCACACGACATTAACATATTCAATGCCACGACAGCGAAAACCAGGGTTCCTCATTACTTACTCTAGAAGTTACATACAAATAGTATCTTATGTCTATGCAAGGAACCAACGTGGAAGATTCCTCATTACTTACTCTAGAAGGGGCAAGAAGGGAATTACACACAACCCAGGGTGACAGTGCAATCAGTACAGCAGAGAAGGTCAGAGTAGTGGGAGTATATTCCTAAAAGTTCCCCCACTAATGATTGGCACTAACTTCATGAAGAAGGATCCTTAGTGACGTGGGCGTGACGTGGGCTATATTAGAGCAGCATCAGCTAGTAGTATAAATAAGAGTAAGGCAGAGTAGAGAAGGGTATGAAAAATATCTTGTAATAGCTGTGTTCTTAGGGAGAGACCTCATCTCTCGAATGTGAGTTAGCTTGTATTAAGTTGATTCTTAATCCTTAATACTATTCATATCCCAGCAACTTCCTTTTATACTTGATAATTGTTCTGATTTCTAGCAGTCTACTTTGAAGCATAAATTCCACAGCAAATCACAAAAAGAAACCTAAATTTTTCACCCTAGTAACCAAATAAATCAATAATATCAAACTTCAAAAGCACCTATCAAACCTTTCCTCCACAAAAACTTTCCCATCAAATTTATGTCACTTCAATTTAGTACACCACCAACTATGCTTACCCTTTTCTGCTTCGTTACTTGTGTTGCGATTACTAGCCGAGCTTTCTTGATTTTTCCCCCCTTCGTCATGCGATTGACCTGCAAATATAATTGTTGTTCAATTTAGTACACCACCACAATCATTGTTGTTCATATCTCTCCCCTATTATAATTATTATTTATTACTCCTATATATGAAATAACTACTGCTTACCCTGTACATTGTCGGAAGAATTTTCTTCCGTCTACCTCGCTTCGCAACACTCATCTTCCGTCTGTTCTGCTTTCATATCAACAATTCATTCCTCATCAATAGTTTCACATCTAGTTCTGTCCTTAATTACATATAAGAGGGTTGGACTACACACTATACCTCATCTTCGTCATCCTCCTCATCTTCTTCTTCATGATCCTCTTGCTCATCATCCGTCTCCTCGTCCTCTTGCTCCTCATCCTCATCCAATTCACTTACGTTCTCCATTTCAACCTGCTACAATAAAACGTTTAATACTTTGACCATATGATTAACAATTTGAGTAACACTAATTGTAAATTACAATTAACATTAATAATACTTTAACATTCACAAATACCCACAATTTCCGGCTTCTTTTGTGATGACTGAGCACGTCCCCTACTTTTGCCTCTGGAAACCATTCTCATATACTACAGATATCCTTCTCAAAACTTCTTCAATCTGTTTTTACACATATTTTTTTTCAATCAAACAAACTACATATTAAATAGTTGCTAAACATTCACATAAATATCTTTTACCATTCATTCTAATTCTACTCGCAGTTCGAACTTAAGCTTAACCAGTTGCCTACCTAGCTAGTAAATGGTGATAGGTGAGTTGTTCACAAGCAAGTCAATTTCCAATATAGTTAGTACAGACCATCTACTACACTTTCTTTCATATAGTTTAACATCATTGCTAATTACCAAATTTGACATGTCACTTAATGGCATGAAACATCGTTATGCAACGGAAACCTTTTACTCACCATTACATCACACAAATAAGAGATGACATCCCATATGTATGAAAACATGTGGGGGAATTTATTTTTAATTGGGTGTATAAAAAAAAACTTTATTAAAAAAAGGAAAAAGTGAAAAATCCAAAAGGAATTTGCTGCTTAACTAAAATTACACTTAACCATACCCTTTTTAATTTAGGCTCTGTTTTAATAATTACTCTACTTCATACTTTCATACACAAATTACGTAATGTTCGGTTTAACCCAAACCCATCAAATTAGGGCATCAAAAATTTAAAACAAATCACATTTTCCAAAACCATTACAATTAAAATAAAGAGTACGAACTACCCAACTTACTGTCCTAAATCCTATTTTCCACACAAACATCGTTATTTCATCAACTTCAACCAAAATTCCAACTACCAAAAGACATTTAATTTCACTTTTTTTTAACATACCTCCATAAAACTATGCTCTTTAACTAATAACACACAACCATTGAAAATTGGGTTTACATGTGAAACCCATTTCCATTTTCCCCAAAAACACTCAATTTCGTTCAAAAAAATTCAGCATTTCATAATGTGCAAGGAAAACATTTCACATACCGTTATAGCAGATGGGAAGAAGGATTCAGTTTGCCTTGCTCTCAGTTTTTCGGTCATCAAAACCGTTCCAGCTTAAACTTAGGAGAGAGAAATAACTTAGGAGAGAGAGAGAGAAAGAAACACAGAAATAACTTAGGAGAGAGAAATTTTTTTAAAAAATTTCAGGGAGATCGAAGTCAAGTGGGGGAATCCCTTCCATTCCCCTACTCAATTCCCTCAAACCAACTTCAATTCATTAAATGTGTTCAGTTACCAGTTTACCCCCCCTATATTTGTGAATGGACCAATACACCCTTATGAGTGGTTTTGTGTTGCCGCTCACAATGAGCGCTTTATCGCCCCTCAGATCACTAGACAAGATAATTTATAGGGCACAATAATTGATTTAGGCAGGTGGTTGTTTGGTAATTAATTTGGCCTTATCTGACAAATGATTCTAAGTTCTTAGTTTTTCAACTCGGCCAGTTTGAGAAGCTTTTAATGTTTTTTGTTTTATTTTATGTTAGTTGATGATCATTAATATTAGGATTTTTTAACTGGATTGATACAAACTTTGGCCATTTCACCTGCAATAATACAAACTTTCTATTTTTATTTAATATTTCAAACTTTCTGCAAAAATTCCTAGAGTAAGACAATATGACTTACAACTTCTAAAATAGGTAAAAAAAAAATCAATTTTATTGTTTTTCCCTCCTCCCCCATCCCGACCCGCACCCACACCCCCACCTGGCACCCACCGGGCACTCGAGCAACCCCAGCCCAACCCCAGTCCCCTACCCCACCCCGAAACCATTCCCCAAACCCACCCAAGCACGATCGAACCACCCCGCGACCCCTCTCCCGCCCGCCCCCACCCCACGCCACCCTTGAAAACTACCCCAAATCCATCCCAAGCCCCTCCCTAAAACCACCCCCCTGAAAACCACCGCAAAACCGATATTTACGAGAGGGGTTGGGGTTAAAGCTTCCATTTCTCTCCCTTTATTCCCAGCAAATCTCACCCCGACACAATGCGTCTGCACGAAGAAATGGCGTTCGATGTAGAGCTTACTCCATTGAAGGCTGGAAGCTACCTGCCACGCCGCGAGATCTCTTTACGTGGTTAGGAAAGAGGTGGTTTTGGGGAGGGGGACGGGAAGGGGGTTGTCTCCGATGGGCGGTGGTGGGGGGAGGGTGTTTTCTAATGGTCGGGGGCAAGGGTTGGGGGAGGGAGAAAGAAGATCAGTGGAGGGGAGGCAAGAGGAGAAATTTTTTTTTTTTTTTGTTTTTTAAAATTTAAATAAAAATTAAAAAACAACCAATGAATAATGACACATGTCATAGTCAGTGCCACGTCTACAAGCTCACCTACTACAACAAGTTAACAACCGGTAACGACCCACTGGAGGAAATCTTTAAAAAAGTTTGATATATTAAATAATAATCGAAAGTTTGTATTAGTTATGGCGGAACGGCCAAAATTTGTATTATTCTAGTTAAAAAATCCTTAATATCATAGTGTTTGGTAATATCAATTGTTTGTTATAACTTATAACTAAAGTGAAGATTAATGTTACCATCTTTTTCCTTATATTTATCATTATTGGCAACTATAAATTGATGGTGATTAATTATAAATTGTTAGTTATTGATTATTATTTTTAAGACCTACAAGTTATTATTAATAGTTAATTGTAAGATCGTAATTGTACCAAAATGGAAAGGCGAATGTCCAAAAGTTGCTTCAATTCCGTGGAGTTTTTTTTTCATTTTGACTTAAAAATCATCTTTCTGCGAACCAAAATATTACTTATAAATCAACTGTTGTTTATCACTTTAATTTGCCGCATAAACGTGATATCGTATGGGTCACTCATGTACAATCATTTTTAAAAATTCGGTCAAGTACAATAATTGATCAAGGCATTTGTTTATCAATTTGCAAAAATGATTGTTGGACAAGTATCACTTACAATTCAACGTGATACATGTTTCATTTACGATCATTTTCTGAATTGACGTCAAATTCAATAATTGATGACACGTGTTTGTCAGTTTGCAAAAATGAGTGGTTAATGCTTGTTAGACAAATATTGCGAGTACATTGGATTCCTTTTCGCTACATAGGGTTAATAACACGGAGTATTACACAATAAGATGTCACTGCCTTAAGTATGGGCCTATGGTGGGGTGAAGGTCTAAGGCCTTGTTTGCTTGTAAGCAAATAGAGGCAAAGTGAGACTGTGTAGAAATTTAATACTCCATCCGTCTCAATATATATTGATTATTCCTCATTTTGCACGAGAATTAAGTAACTTATCATTTGCTTTAAATATTTATAGTACTTGCATTGGAAAGATAAGTATGTGCATTATTGGGAAGTACAAATATTAAATGTGGCTACAACTTTTTTATAGAAAAATGATGACAATTATTAAATGTGGGTCATGTGGCTAGGGCTAGCAAAAGTTGACCCAACCCGATAACCCGACCTGAAATTGACCTGAAAATTCTGGGTTTGGGTTGAGATTTTCGGCCTGAAATAAAAATTGGGTCGACCCAAACCGACCTGAAAATATAATGGGTTAGGTTCGGGTTGACTTTTTGAACATGAAAATAACCCGAACGACCTGATTTAGAAGTCGGATTATTTTCAGGTCAGGTCAACCTGAAATTAACCCAGACTTTCATAACTTATACAACCTATCTTTTGTTATTCTTACTTGTATTGGGCCAAGCCCATTTCTTGGATCACCTAAATTTCGTTTCAGGTCATTAACCCATACTTTCATAACTTAGCGTGTATAGTTGAATTTCATTTCAGGTCATTTTGGGTCGGTTTAAGGTCAACTCGAAATCAGTAAGGTCGGGTTTGGGTTATGATTTTCGACCTGAAATTAGAATCAGGTCGGGTTTGGGTTAGGGGTAAGTGACCTGAAATATAAACCAGGTTAACCTGAAATTGACCCAACCCGACCTGATTGCCAGCCCTACATGTGGCCATAATTTTCCATGTAAAAATAAGAATAAAGTGCAATTTCAAAAATAGAAAGATGAGAAACAAGAAGAACATTTTGGGACACCCAAAATAGAATACAAGCAATATAAATTGGGACGGAGATAGTATCTTTTTAATAGGTAAGAAGAATTTATCTCAGCTACCTTCGCAAAGGGCCCCCACCCACATGCCCATTATTACAACCATACACCCAACCCCCTCCCCTCTCCTAAATCCCAAGCAAATGCTAAGGGTAGGAATTGAACACTAAACTTCGCTAGAGATGATGAGAAAGCTCACTACTTGATCCAACCTAGCTTCCATATAGAAATTGAACATATGTATATGTTATTTGGTTGGAATGAAACTGACAAAATGAAGAAAGTAGGCTTTATAGGGAATTTAACAAGTCCGAAAAATATCAAATCCACATTCCATTTTATTCCCAATGTTGTAGAGAAAGAAAAACTAACAAGCTGTCAAAAAGTATGGGTCCATAATGTTTTTTCGAGTGCGGAAATATAGGCGTCTTTTCGATCGAATATTTGTGCGTTTTTGTGTTGGGCACATGTATTAAAAATCCAACTTATATTTTCTTGATTCGGACTTTACTTTGCCATAGAGAATGAATAAACACCCAATTCGCTCGAAAATTTTTTAATCAATAATGTTTTCTAGATGCAAAGATAAGGCATCTTTTCGAATGCACGTGTTCGTGCGGGGCATAACATGTATGAAACATCCATATTCTTTTTTCCTGGATTGTGACTCAAGTGCTATATAGAATGAAAAAATAAGCACTTTTCTTAAAAGTTTTAGTCCAATATGTTTTCCAAGCGCGGAGATAAGATGACTTTTCAATCGAGTTTTGGCGATTCAGTTTTCGGGTGCTATATAGAATATGTTTTCGGGCATAATATGTATGAAAAATTCAGTTTTTTTTTTTCCGATTTTGACTTCACGTTGTTGCAGAGAAAGAAAAAGTAACCAATTTAGTCGAAACTTTTAGTCCAAAATATTTTCTGCAGGAGGAGATAAGGGGTTGACTGCGCGTTTTTGTGCTAAGCACAACATTTAGAAACAATCTATATTCTTTTTTCTTTGATTGTGAACTAAACCAATTTTCCGTTTCATGGAAACGACTATTTTTTCCGGTTCCACCACGGTGGAAACGAAAAAAATTTGTTTTTATCATGGAGGAACCGGAATTTTTTCCGGGTTTGTTGCATCAAACCTTTATTTTTTTCATGGTTAACAATGCTCTAAAGGTCAAGTTTTCTTTTGCTTCAAACCTCACTTTTACACCCTCAAATCTCTAATTTCTAAATTTAACACCCCCATATACCCTTTCTCTTTTTTTTAAGGGTAAAAGGAAATCATATTATTAAGAAACATCAAGCTCCGCAAAGGCTATAACACCTTGCGGAAAGGAATCAACAAAGACTTGTTCCCTCCCCAAAGAAGGGAGGATTCTCGCTACAAGGTAAGCAACAGTGTTCCCAGGCCCGTCCCTGAGCGAGGGCAGGAGAGGCGGCCGCCCAGGGCCTAGGGATGACAGGTGATTCATTCCTGATTTCCAGCCACAACACTTGAAAATTTGATCTGATGAAATAATCAAGAACAAGTGAACAATGGCATGAAAATATGCCCATCTACAAATTGTAACATAAATTTTGTTACTCCTTCCGTCCCAGAATACTCTTTACACTTTCCTTTTTCATCTGTCCCTGAATACTCTTTACACTTCTATTTTTGGATATGACCCACTATTATTTTAATCCTTCTACCTTTTAAGCATTGACCCACACCCTCTCTCCTCCAAATAAAATAATACCACTCATACTACCACCAATTCTAACCATGGCCCACACTCTCTCTCCTTAAAATAAAATAATACTACTTTTACTAACTACTAACTCTTATCACATCTAGTTTTCAATAAAATAACAATTGATAACCAAACAACAACTTATCATCTAAAACCACGTGCATTGATAAGTGTCAAGAGTATTCTGGGACGGAGGGAGTATCATTTAGTTCCATGAAACAAACATGAATGAATAAACATGAAATAACGAAGTATATGAGATAAAGAAAAAATAAGTTGAATTCATGAAACAAACAATAAAAAACGCATAAAAATAAAAACAATGGCATGAATAATCACATGAAGTATATCTAAAAATCGCAATTTGACACCAAAATTGGCAACAATAACAAAAATCGTCTAAACAAGTAGAGATTAATCTAAGGAACAAAAGAAGAACCTGGAACGAGCTTCTGCAATTCGAGCCTCAGAATTTGCATATAGCAACCCAACTGCAGCCCATGAATTGGCGTGTGTTCGTCGAGAGAAAATATGAAATTTCAGATTTGAATTGGCGTGTGTTCGTCTTCTTGATTTTGAGGGAGTGGAGGTGAGAGAAACGAAAAATGTATGGAGTTTTTGACTAAAAAAGCCCAACAACGAAAATTGAAAAACCATAAGATAAAAAGAGTGTGACAATTAATATTAAATTGTAGAGTAGTTGGTTAATGCATTTTCATTTCATTTAGATTTGAAATCACTTGCTAACAAAACATTTAAATCACAAATTCTACCAATTACATACATTATAATAATTCGGTAAAAAAATGTATTAGACATGTAATTTGTTTATTAGATATAAATTTATTCAATAAAGAAAAATTAACAGATCATGGAATTGAGATTGATTACTTGCCGAATTTAAAATAAACCACATCATATTGCCAAAAAATTGATCATGGATAAATATATTTATTTGAAATCAGTTCCCGAAAAGAATTTGTAAATCACAAATCTTGTCAACCTTGTATTCTATAATTAGGTTAGTTTTTAATTCATTGGGAAAGATGAAATAAAGACATGTTGTAACTTTTCAACAATATTAGAAAAATGGTTAGTAGATAATAGTAATACTCAAGTTATAAACAATGCTACTTCCAGTAACAATGTCAAAAAGCTCAAATATTATGTGCTTATGCTTATATTATAATTCAATCTAATAATCTACAATATTTTAATCAATAATGTAAGGCAATATGATTAATTAGTAAGATTATCAATCACAAAATAGGTAAATATGGCTAAAAGACAGTTTCTTGAATAAACAAAAAACTGTTAATCATTTGTTGCTATCAGTTTAGAAGTGGATTTAGTCATTTAGAGAATCAGTATTTGCAAATATGCGGTTGGGAAGGGAAAAGGAAGGAAAATTTTACATGATTAATAATTACTACCTCCGTCCCAGAATAGTCTGAACACTTTCCTTTTATGTTTGTCCCAAATTAGTTTGAACACTTCCATTCTTGGCATAGTCCCACCATTAATATATTATATCTTTTACAAATCTTTGGCACACACTCTACCTTTTATCAATAAAAAGTTACCCAACTTTCTCTCTCCTCTAATAAAAAATAACCCCACCAACTCCTATCACATCTACTTTTTAAATAAAATAACATTTGATAATCACACCACAACTTATCACCTTAAACTACGTGTCCCAACAAGTGTTCAGATCTTTCTGGGACGGAGGGAGTAGTAAAATTATAAATCTCAAAATAGGTAAATGTATTAGGGCATGTTCTCTGTTTTATTAGAAAATTATTAGAAAATCAAGAGAAGATATATACGCGCGCGCGCACACACACCCTCTGTTTTGAAATAAGTGAAATACTTCTCTTAGAAAGCTTTCACATAAAAGAGATAAGTGTTTATATATTGATAACCTCAAAACCAATTCAAAGTTTCTCCAACGACAAAATATATAGCAAAGAATTTAGAGAAAGAGAAAATATTGTTACTATGTAAATACTCTTAAAATATAATCAATAGAAAATAAAATCAGATTTATGTATGTTCACAGATTGATTTGGATATGTTATTGAAGAAAAGTAATATCAATCACAACGATACTGATTATGTACCCTAAAAACACTATGTTTCCATCAACCAATATTTATTTCTATCTTTAAAATCTTAGTTGGCTAAAGAAAGGAGCGATTGACTATAACCAGAATTTATGTACTACTAATGCATGTTTTTATATTAGTTTCAATTCTAGAAAAAAAAAACCGATACTACTAATTATTATAGATATGGCATAATTCATAATCGTGCAACATACGGGTCGTAAGCCAAAATAAAAATTATTCTCAATACAACATCATAAATTTTAAATCATTTAATTACTGATTTTATTTAGACAATCACTCCCTTAAATCATAAAATCTGCCTAAAATTTCTATATTGATAATGGATGCCAAAATTCTCAGTGCAAGTAGTAATGACCTATTAAGCGTGAGCGTGATTGCCAAAAGAGGGAGCGGAAGAGGAAGCAGGTCTGCCAAAGGGAGCGGAAGAGGAAGCGGGTGTATGGTGAATGCCAATGGTGGTGCGAATTGTGATTTTATTTGAGCATCTCAGGGAAGCCGTATGCAGAGTAAATACTTTTTTAATCAACTTTGTTTGAAATAAAATGGCAGGTTACATGATCCACTATGACATTGACCCCATGAGCCACTGAACAAACAGGTCATAAGCCAGTTTTAAAACAATCTTAATATGATTATATAACTTTTAATCACACGTTAATATTCACACAATTCTTTTAGGAAAAACTTCCTAAAATCTTAAATTTATGGGGAAAAAAACTTTTCCGTCCAGTTTTGATTATTGTCAATACAAGATCATAAAATTTAAATCACAAGTTATTAATTTTGAAATTTAGATAGAATTGTTCTCATAGAGTTCTCAAGCCTAATTAAAACATTGATTATTGATAGTAATATGTAATAAGTATTTCATATTAGTATTGAACAAAATTTTCAGATATCAAGTCCATCTTACTAAAACCATCGTATGCGTTATAAGCCACTTTTAATTATTCTCTATACAAGATCATAGAATTCAAATCACAAGTTATTAGTTTTGAAATTTAGATAAAATTGTTCTCATAGAGTTCTCAAATTCTAAAAGCATTAACTATAGTTTATGATATTGGTTGTAATATGTAAAAAGTATTTCATATTGTCAATTCAAAAGTATTGAACATTTTAAGATATCAATTCCATTTTACGAAAATTATAACTGTATAAAGTACATGTCATAAATCAATTTTAAATGTTCTCAATACAATATCATAAAATATAAAGTTATTAGTTTTGAAATTCAGATAGAGTTGTTTTCATGGAATTCTCAAAGTCTAAAAGCATTAACTATAGTCAATAACATTAATGGTGATATGTAAGAAATAATTATTCCTTCTTTAGAATGTCCTTTCACTTTTATTTTAAGATCCAAATATTGAAAAATTTAGTATAATTTTATATTAATACTCCGTATGTGTTCACAGTATCGTATAAGATCATATGCCTAAATCCATTTTATAACAACATTAAAGATGGAGTGCGACATTTTTTCTTGAAATGACCTTTTATCATAATCCTTGTTTAGGGGTCTTGGAAAATCATATTCGACTGCATAATACATTTTGCACCGAAGACAAATGACCCTTTATCATCATCCTTGTTTAATTTATTGGAGTATTTTTTATAACCCCAATTATGTCCCTTCTTTGCTGATGAGTGCAACCCTTCCCCTTCTTTTTCGACGAAGGCACTGATGTTTCTTTTTTGTAACATTAAGAATCTCTTGGATTAACAGCAAACTTAAGTAGAGAGTAGAGACATAATAACCATTTTGAAACACCTTGGTTGCCGGTCATTTAAAGTAATATTTAATTAGGACCTTCATATATATTCTTGATGAAGCTTGTGAAACACTAAAGAATATGAGAAGCCGAAGTCCAATCTTGATGGCAGAAGAACCGTCCTTATGTTTCAATGTAAGATCTTACTCCTTAAACACCCGACATTTAAGTAATATGGCCTTTCGTTTCAAACTAGTCATGATTGAATCAAAGTTCGAACTACACACCTCTTTTTTGGAAGTTCCATCAATAGAACTTCGCTTTACAAACATAATGCACAAGAAAGCTCATAAATCGAAAGAGGTAGGATGAGGTCATACGTAGGTTCGCTCTTAGGCCTCACAAGAAAATGGGTCTGGACCAAACAACTGTTTATTTTTTCGGTCTGGACCGAAAAATCAAACATTTAAAAATCTTAGATCTAATTCGGGCCCTAATATGTAGGTTCGCCCTTAGGCTCCAAAATCTCAGAAACGGGGCTGAGTGTTCCCACACCTTTTAACATGAGAAACATGAAAATAATTAAAACTACTTCCTATCACACAAATATCCTCAACTAACAGATCCAAAGGGGAACGTCCCACTTTTCTTGAGTAAATTGCTTTCGACATATGCCCTTTCTCATCCTTTATAATCTTTGCGTTCCTCCTTAACGTTTACTCTTTTTTTGTTTTGTTATTTTCTTTCCTTTTTCCTTCGCTTTAGCTATGTTGTTATCCCTTTACAATTATATTGAATGTTAACTCCATATGCTTGTTTCAAATATAATATAATATAATAGTTATGCAAGACATATAATGCATATAGCTTGAAATGAGCACAAATTGCACTCAAAGTTCTTAATTCTCGAGTAGAGTTCAAGCTCGATTATTCGAGCTTGGGTTTAGGTTAATCTAGTTTGAGTTGAGCCTGGGATACTCATGTTTAACTCGCATTATAATCATCCGATCGATCTATTCTTTACTTTGTGTATGAAGCATAATCATCATAAATGCTCTTATTATTTTCAGAATATGTATGAAGGAAAATTCACCTATTGGAGGGAACAAGTGGGAAGATTAGTACCATTTTTTTGGATCAAGTAATGAACTTCCACCATGAAAATGGTAATGACATGACAATTGTGATTGTTATCAAACGTTTTATAAGATAAAGGGCGTGTCCGACACAAGTTTTTTAAGTAGCTTTTAGTGTTTTGGCCGAGTCAAAACACTAATTTTTAAAAAATAGTAGTGTTTGGTAAGGTAGTGGTGTAAGTAGCTTTTAGTGGTAATAGTAGTGTTTGTGAAAAGCTACAATTTGTACCTTTTGGAGTAGCGTTTAGTGGTGTATAAATTATATATTAATGTTTTGTTTGAATTTTTAACTAGTTATTTGTAAACAACTACTTTGGATGACTTCTTTTACCAAACATCAATATCTTATACCGCTACTTGGACAGTTACACACCAACCACTAACAGCTACCAGCACAACTAACAGTTACTCTCACAGCTAAAAGCTACAACCATAACTATTGTTGCCGAACACGCCCCAAAGTATACACGAACTACTCTATATAAATAATGAGTTTGCAGTTAAGTATTAGCAATAAGAATCAAGGTATTTATTACTTGTCTTTGTATTTATAGTTGAAGGTGCGTGTTTGGAGAAGCAAGATCCAACTCCAACTTTGAGTAGATAAAGAACTAGTGAGTGTCCCGGGCGATGCCTCGTGTTGTTGCTTTTCGTAATTTTTTGTCTAGTGAAGGAAAATTGACGTAATGACATGATAAGTAATTGCATGATATTTTGAAAGATAAACCCTCAGAAGTTTGGGGATGAAAGCAATAGCTTAACTTTCTATAAGGAATTGGAGTAAGAGTTTATGTCTATAATAGTCTTTTGTTATTATCATAAAAAGGTTAGGTATTTAACTACTTGTGTAAATCTTTTAATGAGATATAATTATAACACCTTATAATATTTTATTTTGAAATACTAAAAGGTTAGGTATCTAACTACTTGTGGAAATCTTTTAATGATATATAATTATAACACCTTATGATATTTTATTTTGAAATACTAAACAATGGTGTTATGTTGGATTCATGGTTAATCTTTCACTTTTAATTTCAAAGGTCACGTGTTCGATACCTTGTAACTACACAACATATTTTTTCGGTTTTTTCACCAGGTATCCCTGTAGTTTTTCAAAATTCATGGAGTACCCCTGCTTTTAAACAAATGCACCAGGTTCCCTTACTTTGGGGGTAAAATGCACGAAATGCCCTTAATGACTAACGGTGTTAAGTTTCCGTTAGTCATTAACCCCCATAACCTCTCAAACCCTAATTAACCCTCTAATCTAAACCTATCCCCAAAACCCTAATCCTAACCCTAACCCCTAACCCTAATCACCCACCACCCCAGCCCCCCACCCCCACTCCCGCCACCCTTCCCCCCACCCCAGAACCCCCCATCCCTCCCCCCACTACCGCAGACCCTTCCCCCACCCTTTACCCTAACCCTCGCAACCCCCACCCCCTCCCCCCCCCCCGAAGCCCCTATTCCCCTCCCCCGCATGCTTTGTTTGTGTTGATTTATGGGGAAAATTCGAAAAAAATCGTGTTGAAATCCGGGAAAAATTCGCAAAAAAACACTTCGCTCCGTTCGTTCTTCGGTTCGACGGCTTCCGGTCGCCATTAGTGTCGAAGGAGAGAGAGTGAAATGCGGGGAAAACCCCACACGCCATTGTTGAATGCGGGGGGGTGGCGCTCGATGCGGGCGGAAGGGGTGCAGGTGTGGGGGGAGGGGGAGGGGTGGGCTTCGATGGAAGGCGAAGGGGGTGGGGGAGGGGATTCGACGGGGGGGGGAATTCAACGAGGGTGGGAGAGCTGCGGGGAGGGTGGGGGTGGGGGGAGGGGGATTCGGCTGGGGGTGGGGAATTCGACGGGGTGGGGGAGCTGCGGGAGGGTGGGTGGGGGAGGGGGAGGGGGGATTCGATAGGGGGGGTGGGGGGGGGGGATTCGACGGGGGTGGTGGGAGGGGGTGGGGTGAGGGCGGCTGCGGGGGTGGGGGGAGGGCGGCTACGGGGGTGGAGGAGGGTAGATGGGGGTTATGGTGGTTGGGTAGTTAGGGTTAGGGTTTAGGGTGGGGGTGAGGTGTTTGAGGGTTAGGGGTTAGAGTTAGGGTTTTAGGGTTAGGGTTAGAGGGTTTAATTAGGGTTTAATCAGGGTTAGATGGGTTAATTAACCCTAATGACTAACGGAAACTTGACACCATTAGTCATTAAGGGCATTTCGTACATTTAATTTCTAAAGCAAGGGTACTTGGTGCATTTGTTTAAAAGCAGGGGTACCCCATGAATTTTGAAAAACTACAGGGGTACCTGGTGAAAAAATCGTATTTTTTTAAATTGAGGGTTTGACTTGAGAATAAAACATTTGCATTAGAGCCTTAGAAAAGAGTGCCACGTGTCGCACAAACTTTCTTAGGAACACCTTTTAATATATTTGTATAGATTAAACAAAGAAAGATTAAATGCACCAAGTATTGAGCATAGTACGGAAGTTATTCACCTTACTATCAATATGGAATCATGTCTTATTTTGGAATAGAGGAGTGCACTTTAAGCTTTGAGTGATTGAAACTCAAATATTCTTGTGTCGAGTGTGATTGGGTTGAATTGAAACAAGTGAATTGGCTCAATAGAGAAAAACGAATTAAATCAAGTCAAGTCACTTTGAACAAAAATTAAGCAAGTAGTGTCAAATCAAAATTTCAAGAGCCTAAATCTCGATTATCAATTGATCTGTATTCAGCTTCAGGGGGATGAACTTGTTTAAACGTGACCTTGATCTGGACAAAGTTGAAGCAATCAATCCCATCTTCCAACTCTTACTAATGTTTAATGTAAATAGTAGTGTGATCACCATTGTCAATAGGGACTAAATGACTAATTATTCTAAGTGTGACATCAAAAGAGAAAAATCGGTAATAAAATGATAGATGGTAATGTTCGGACATCTCTGAATCATGATTTTGAGGAACTCTAATTAACAATCTTAAAAAGTGCTCAAAAAATGAGCTACCACAATAAGCCGAGAAAGGTAACTTTTACAATGAGATAGATACATAATAATCTCAACAAATTCAAGTTATATCAAGAGGTAAGGAGGTAACTAGCAACATATGGTGCTAATAAATTTAAATATACTAAACATTATAAGAATGAGTTTGAAAACTGCAAGGAACCAACCTGGAAGATTCCTCATCACTTACTCTAAAAGGGGCAAGAAGGGAATTACACACAATCTAGGGTGACACAGCAATCAGTACAGCAGAGAAGGTCAGAGTAGTGGGAGTATATTCCTAAAAGTTCCCTCACTAATGATTGGCACTAACTTCATGAAGAAGGATCCTTAGTGATGTGGGCTGTGTTAGGGCAGCAGCAACTAGTAGTATAAATAAGAGTAAGGCAGAGTAGAGAAGGGTATGAAAAAATATCTTGTAATAGCTGATTCTTAGGGAGAGACCTCACCTCTCGAATGTGAGTTAGTTTGTATTAAGTTGATTCTTAATCCTTAATACATTCATATCCCATCAACTTTCTGTTACATTTGATAACTGTTCTGATTTCTAGCAACTTGGTATCAGAGCAAGGTTGCCTAAATCAGAGTTATGGGGGACAACCAGCAGCAAAGGTTGAGCCAGCTAGAACAGAGTGTGGCTGGAGTTAACGCAACCCTCGCAGATTTGCTTCAAAACCAGCGGGGTTTGGAAGAAAGGATGGATGGAAGAGTCAACCAGGAAAGAGAGAACTAGGAGGCCATGATGGCTCAACTCCGGGAAGAGCAGCGGAGGTTTCAGGAAGAAATGAGAGTCACCATAGTAATGATAAGGGATCCCTCAGCCACACCCTCAGTACCAATGCGGAGAAACCCTGGGGTGGGAGCGCGAGAGAACGAAGTTCAGTTCGAAAATCCCGGAGAAGAAGAGGAGGAGGAAGTACCAGTGTGGAACCACCAGGGTGCGGCGGTGCTCGACAATTGGAGGTTTAAGAAGTTGGATTTGCCTCTTTTCAGTGGTGAGAACCCGAACGGGTGGATACTTCGAGCCGAACGGTATTTCAAGTTCCACCGCCTCACGGAGGAGGAAAAAGTAGAGGCGGCGGTGGTAGCCCTTGAAGGAGACGCCCTGCTTTGGTTTCAGTGGGAGGACAGCCGTCGAATGGTCGCGCGTTGGGAAGAGCTGAAGGGAATGGTGTTGAGGCAGTTTAGGCCGACTGCAGCGGGAACCCTCCACGAGCAGTGGCTCAATCACCGGCAGACAGGGGTAATGGGAGTAGCTGAGTATCGAAGGAAATTTATCGAGCTCTTGGCCCCTTTGGGTAATTTACCAGAGGAAGTGGCAAGAGGACAGTTTGTTAATGGGCTTAAGGAAGATGTTAGGACCGAGGTTCGACTGTTAAGCCCAAGAACCCTTGACTTAGCCATTGAACTGGCCATAAGGGCCGAAGATAAAATCAAGTGCTCCCCTTTTCACAAAAACACCCAGTTAAGCCCTAATCTGTCCAAAACCCACAACACTACCCAAACCCGTTTGTCCCCCACCTACTCACACACTGGATCCACCTCACCCGTAGCCCAGCCCACAAAAACAACCCCAACTTACAACTCAAACCCACAGAGGAGCACTCAAACATGACCCACCCTTGGAGTGAGAAGATTGTCGGAGGGAAACCCACAAAAAAACACTCATAATGTCACTTTTAAGAAGTGATTAAAAGCTGAAGTTTATTTTTGATAATTAAAAAAATAGAGGGTCACCATTGAGAAATTTAAAATGTAAAGGGCCACCATTGAGAAAATCCCTAACAACAAGAATGGTAAATGAGGAATCCGAACATGTCTACATTTTTACTTAATGTCTCTCAAGAATACTACCTCCGTTCCTTTTTAATAGTTACACTTTTCACGCATGCCGATGCACTACTTTGAGCCTTTATATCTCTAATTTTGTATTTGTAAAAAATATAAAAAGTTGATATTCTAAAAGTACATATCGAGACGAATCAAACAAGACCCCACATGACTATATTTTCTCTTAACCATAAATCACAAATGATAGTCAAAGGGAAATTTGTGAATAGTGTCAAAAGTGAAAGTGTAACTATTAAAAAGGAACGGAGGTAGTATCAGTTAGTACATAGGCAATTCAGAAATAATGATATGGTTGCGGTTGTCTAAATTGATTGATCATGTTGGCTGATGCCTTTAAGTTTTGTGGGTGCTACAAATATGGTGGTTTAATGCCCCTAATTTTGGTCCAATTTTAGTTACTATACACCTTCACTTTACCATTGAACTTTTGAGTGTACCTATGCTTGTAGATTATTCTTAGTGCATCTCTTTCCTGCTATGTGTTTTTACTTTTCGTAAAGTATTGGCTGAGATCGTCTCTGTCAAGGCTTGATTGAGACGGCCAGCCACTATAGCCGTTTGACACAACAAACATCTTCTTCTTCATTCGGCCCTCTCCCTCCTCCCACCTTTACCTCCACCCTTGTTGTCGCTCACCAGCAATACCATCAGGTATAGCCTACAAAATAGACATGTACCCGTTGACCCGACCCGAAATGCACGAGACCCGTTTTCACTCGAAAGCGAACGAACCCCGAATAAACCGGCCCGAATCTACCAGAACCAAAGTGAATCGAAAACAATGATCCGAATCCGAGCCGACCCAAAAATAAAGGAAATATTTTTCACAAACATTAATTTATGTGTTCCATTTATTTGTTAGAAAAGAAAGTTTACCTTATCCGAATTGGTCCGACCCGAACCAAGACCTGATTGGAAACAACCCAATGTTGACTTGGTTCATCAAACCTGCACCCGACCATAACACAAAGTTGACTCGAATATGTACCGACCGTACCCGACCCGCATGACCCGTTTGCCACCTCTACCACCAGTGACGCCAGAATCGCTTAATTGACGCCTCCATCTCCCTGCACGCATCGCATCATTCGATACAAAATATTGCTATGAATTTGTACTCCAGAAAAGATCGTGATTTATTGCAGAAATTAGGGGCCATGAGTTCGTCATTCAACACTTCTGTGGGAGGAAGAAGATTGAGGTCGACAAAGGAAAAAGATGAATATGGGGAGGAGAGAGAAGGAAATTGGGACAGTTACGAAGATGAAACGACAGTAAAAGATGTTTGTATAAAACTAATAAGGTATGTGTTTAAACTGATAAAAAGATTCCATGAACTTATTAAATATATCTATGAACTGATAATATGTCTCCATAAACTGATAATGTAAAATACATAAATCAATAATTTTGTTACGTAAACTAATAAATTTGTGCAGTAAACTGATAAATATATAGCTTGAACTATAATGGAAACTTGTTTTAAACTAGTACAAAAATGTCATATACCGACTAATAAGACGCATCTCAGCCAAGGCACTTTGTTTATTTTTTTTTATTTTCTTAATTTGTTTCTTTATTGATTTATTAGGTGAAGTGCTTTACGATTCCCATCTCCACAAAAAAAAAAAAGGATTGGTCATGTACTATAGAAAAAAAAAAGTAAATATCATATCACTCTATGTTATTCACGTTTATTTGCAATCTATGTTATTTACGTTTATTTGCAATCTATGCTGCTTACGACTTTTTCTTGCTCAACGTTTGGCATATTACCCAAATAAAATCCAACATATGCATAAAGCCCATAAATAACCAGGCACAAAAGACTAGTTGATGTTTAACAAATACTTCACATTGAGACTAAAATCAATATAAAGTGCGTGGAAAAGCCCATTTTCTAGCTAGAGATGCAAGGAAATTGAATACATCTAACATATTTTGGGATAAAGTAGATTACTTTCTATATTTTCCTTTGCTTGCTTTGCATTTCTTCTTGCCAATAGACGAAAAAGAGACGCAATAAAAAGCAAGTATTAATTGCATGATTAAAGGAGTCGTTTGATATTTTACATGAATGCATGTGTCCTTCGCTTCAAAGTTGCGCATTTGATGCTTCATGTTACACATTTTTCTGTCCTCGAGTGTGTGCAATAAGATTATGTTCTTATGTCTGGTAGAATTTCTATGAACCTGCTTTGCTAGAAGATGAGACAGTATTGTCCCCAATGCCCAATTGCACATATATAGTGAGCCAAGCAGCAAAATCCATAAGCAAAGGCGAACTCGAGACCAAAACCTGAAACACTTGGAATCTAATGAAACACTTTCATTTCTAGCATTTTACCAGACCCCCCTATGAACATTCATAATTTCGGAAGTTCAAATTACTTTTGAAGAAAATGGAACATTAAGAAATTGGTAAAAGAACCACATTAATCTATAAACAGCCAATTTCCTTGGTACAAATCTGAAACCAAACTAGTCTGCTTTCCTGTTCTTTGGAGCTTTCTTCTGCTTTTTAGGCTGAGGGTAGATGATTCGAAACAACCAAGCAGCCGCAATTGCACCAATAAACGGGCATATCCAATAAACATAAAACTGATCCCATGTATTATGCTGATTTCTCATGTATGCCCATCCAAAGGCCTGCAACAACAACAGAAGACAATTTCTCTGTAAAGAAGTAAAATAATCGGAGAAACAAGTCCATCCTAGGGTAATTTCTATATAAAATATGGTCTAAGAAACCATGCAGCGCTCATAAGACAAATCAAACTGAGGCATTCAATATGTAGATAACAAAATATTGAATTTCTTATCATGTTTGCAGTTTGCACTCTGGTGGCACAAGTTAACACATTGTAACTTCAAAGCTTCTAGACATTATAATCTGCTGTCAGCCTGACTTCACCAAAATTCAGACTTGACTTGGAGTCAAACAGTAAACACTAAACATCAAGCCCTTCATATTTTGACGGTCACATATTGTTCGCAGTCAAGGCTTAAAACTTGCCCAAATTTGCTCCATCAATGACATAAAGACTATTACTCAGACATAAATAAAGTGTCTACTCGATACGAGTGTCCAAGTGTGGGACTCTGCCATTTTGTAGCAAAAAGTTACATTTTTGTTAACATTAAGTATCCAAGTGTCTTGCGTGTCCGACAAGACACGAGTCGAGACGCGAATTTTGAGGTAAATGAAGGTGTCGAAATAACATAGCATAAAGATACACATGGCCAGTCGCGTGTTCAGTGGAATTAGAGTACTGCATCAAATTGTGTGAAAGTTCCAACAGCTTTACATACATCGATTCATCATATAGAATTGAAGTCCAACAACACAAAAAAGTAGAATCAAGACAAAATCTATTCTCTTTTGGAATGTTATAAAGCCATATCACATACTTTCTATTTCAGGAAGTGTCTAGCCATTAAATATTGCTAATATATACACTTTTCTGCAACCAGAACCAAATCAAGTATTTCTCCTTTAACTGTTGGGATCGTTGGTCCAATATGAATCATAGAGGTCCTCGATTCTGATCTTTGTTCCCTTTCATCTGGTCTTCATTAAAGGGTGCTTATAATCTATACACCACCAATATATGTACTTCTCCACTGTGTCAGACAAGACTCAGGAATAATTCTACCAACAGCAGAAAAGAGGAATGAGGCTATCACTTGGTTGTGAAGTTCCACGGGTATCAGTTGCCAACTTCAGTTAGTTATTTAGCTCTAAAAGGTATATAATTATGTGATGTATGAATTATGATGTATTTCATTCCACAACACCAATTCATATAAAACAGATGTATGACAGTGCATAAGTACAGAACCTTCAGGTTTCTATCAATGGGATCTAACTTCGAACCTAAATACAAAAACAAGTAATCAAGCCAATCACTAATCTAAATTAATTGAAAAGATATTGTAGACCTTGTAAGGTGGCAAAACTAGATAGGTAACCATAGCAAAATTGTTGCAGCAGCTTGGCTACTAGAGACATGAATAAAGACATTGAAAAGATGACATGCTATAGAGTATTTCAGCGAAAAATACAGTAATATACTCACATTGGCGGGATTCATTGAAGGCCCAGTATAACTGGAACCGGTAACAACCATAGTGACAGTAGCCATAGCAAGCAGCCATGTCTTAACCAACATGCCACCTGGAACCTTGAGGATGATGATGAGGACAATGAAGGTTATAAGAAACGTCAACACCCCTTCTGCCATGGCTGCAGTATGCAAGTCAACTTTAATAGAAGGTCCCCCCAACATGTGTTTGTACTGACTTGGCATCACTTCCGAGATTGCCAAAGCACCGGCTACAGCACCAGCAGCCTGCCAAAAGACAAATTCACTCCTTCAAAAATTACTTAGAAGAATTTGATGGATTTATCCCCAATTTCCGATTTCCTTTTGACTTCATTTTTGTTCCAAGCCAACAATCTTCCACGACAGATGTGACTGCATGCATAATCAAAATGTACAACAAAATAGTAAAGGCAGAAAATACATATAAGCTTATAAACCATGAATGATCTCATCAAAGAAATGCCAACAGTCGATGCTTGATTGATATTGGAAGTTCCACAAAATTTTGGAATTGTATCATATCTTAGGGAGAGTATTTATAACTTCTTACAAATTCTTTGCTTATCAGTTACATGTCAGAAGTTGGGCAACAAACATATCAGGCCAGGCTCATTCAATTTAACGTGAATTGCACAATCCAAAACAGAAAAAAAGTGAAAACTCACTTACTACAACTACTACACATAAGCGAGACAAAAAGACGATTGAAAGCTGGTCAGGTGAAATGCAGGCCAACTTAACCAGTAAAGCTTTAGTAAAAATCTGGCAGGAAAAACATCAAATGAACCAATTCATGTAGCTAAACTTCAACAAGAAGTTGATAAACAATACTTCCTCCATTCCAAATTAGTTGCAAAATAAGGAGGAGACACGTGTTTTAAGAGGAAAAGATAGAGAGAGGTCAAAAGAGGGATCCATATAATGACTCGAGACTCAAGAGATGGAGATAACTCATTACCAAATAAAATAATGTTCCTACTAATTTGAAACTTCTAAAAAGGGAGGTGTTGCAACTAATTTGGAATGGAGGAAGTACTAACTAAACACTCTTAAGTCGCTAAAACATTTGTCTCAGTCTCAAACCCCAGATGTTCACCCAGATCCCTAATCCTTCACATAAACAAAACTTCTCCACATCATCAAGAAGACACCTCTACTTGGAAGGCCTCCCACCATACGTCAACTACATTAAACAAGACTTCCTATCTACCTAAAACTAAACTCCACCTCCCACAAGTTAAATGTTAAACAGAAAGTAAGATTTTAACCGCATTTCTACCAGAAAACAAGTCAACTGACAACATTGATCATACTCCCTAGTCCCTCCTCCCCTATAAGGCGGCTACTTTATTGCTGTCTACAAGAAATATGTTTGACTATTAATATCTTTTATTATGTATTTGTAATAGTTATAAAAAGTTGAAATTATACCTTAGGACGAATCTAACAAAACTCCCTTCCCCCGGGCCCTTACATGAAATTAATTCTTTCTACATATCAATGAGTATTTACGACGTCAAAAAGGAAACAGAGCAATTAATCAGGGACCGAGGGAGTTGTAACTAAATTTTTTCTACTTGATTATGACTCTTAACAGTTATCATCCTTAGCATAAAAGTCATTTAATACTACCAAGATCGCATGAAAATATTTCTTTCTACATATCAATGAGCGATTTTACGACGCCAAAAAGGAAAGCGAGCAACAAATTAGGGACCGAGGCCATAATTCTTATCATAACTGCAACAAAATTTCTTCTACCTGATTATGACTAGTATCTACTCTATTGAATTAACGTCCAATTCACTTACATTCCACAAACTTCTAAAATTCACAAAGTCAACCAAATCTGAGCTCAAAAAACGAGGAAAGATTAAAAAAGGACCTGAGCAGGAAAACGAAGAGCCAAAGAGAGGAGAGAATCGCGGCCAATTCCAACGGCGTAAAATGCAGCAGTACCAGTAGGATTAAAGCTAGCACCGCCGAGAAGTCCGCCGATGAAGGTGTAGAAGAAGACGAGAATAGCGACGATTGAGGTGGTGATAACTAGGGTTATCGGACCTTGAATTCCTAGTGTAGTCGATATTAGGTAGGTGAAAAGACCGATTGTTGACGCTGAAAACACCCATAATGATGTCAAAATTGCGTCTCCGATCGCTAATTTAATCGCCGCCATTAAAGACGCCATTGTTGCGAAGCTTTTCTGTGATTTTTATTTTTCTCTCTCCTCTTTTTTATTTTCTCGCTCTTTCTGCTACTGGTTGATTTTGGTTTTGGTCTGGTTTGATAGTTGTCAACGAGCGTGACAGACCTAATTATATCTTTTTTTATTGGAGAAGGCGTCATTGTTTATTTGAAAGTTTGTGTGGTTTTGTATTTGTTGGTATTTTGGTGCTACTCGTGGTTTTCATGTCTAAATTGAGTATTGAGTGAATATATGAGTCATCTTCTTCTTTTATGTTTCTTTTAAAAAGATGACTTTAAATCATTACCAACATTTAAGCAAATGGCGCGAAAAAGAAAAAAAAAAAGAATTTGGGGGGTGATTCACATGTCGAAAAACCAAAAAGCAAGTTGAGAATAGGGAAATTTTATGGAGCTTTTTGTAATAAGGTTTTGATTTTATGACCTTAAAGTCCTATAAAAGTTCCCCATGGTGAATATATAACTTTGTTAGAAGTTTGTGTAGTAGGAAATGTTAGATCTCTGAATATTGTCAAGTATACTTATTCCTTCTTCTTCTTTTTCAATTTAAAAATTTGTTGTATAGTACTTATTTATTAGTTGTATGCTAATGTCTCTCCCTTCTAACGAAATGTCTAGAGTTTGAAATTATCTTACGGAAAATAGCATTGGCAAACGTGATACAACATATTCAATTTTAAAAGTTCAAAATATATTTATTACTCCCTCTGTCCCATAATACTCTTTACACTTTCCTTTTTCATCTGTCCCATAATACTCTTTACACTTCTATTTTTGGATATGACCCACTATTATTTTAATCCTTCTACCTTTTAAACATTGGCCCACAATCTCTTTCTCCTCCAAATAAAATAATACCACTCCTATTACTCCCTCCGGTCTTTATTAGTTTACCCGTATTCCTTTTTGGAATGTCTCTTATTAGTTTACCCATTTCTTTTGTTTCTATTTTTGGAATGAGACCACTAACTTTCCATCACACATACATTCAACTTTAATATAAAATAATAGTTTATCTTTCTTTATATGTCCCACAACATTGTTTCTCCTAAAACTCTGTGCAAAAGAAAGGGGTAAACTAATAAAGACCGGAGGGAGTACATACCAACTCTAACCATGGCCCACATTCTCTCTCCTTAAAATAAAATAATACTATTTTTACTAAATACTAACTCCTATCACATCTACTTTTCAATAAAATAATAATTGATAACCAAACAACAACTTATCATCTAAAACTATGTGCCTTGATAAGTGTCAAGAATATTTTGGGACGGAGGGAGTATTCAATTTCAAAAGTCCAGTGCGTCATAGTTTGAGTTTTGACATAAAGAAGCAAAACACTATTGCAAATCTAAAAAAAAAACACCAAAATGTTAAAAGTTAATATTTCACTGCAAAAAAAAAGTTGGATTTTGAAGCTCGAAACTGAGGCTTGTCTTACTTCAGTATAACCTGAACCCAATCTAATAACAAGGTAAGGCCATATTTGGTAAATGGATTTTTCATTGGCTTTTGCCTTTTCAATCCCTCATGCTATTTACCGTTCGTATTTACCGTATATCGTCCGTATTTATACGGTCTTTATTATTATTTTTTCCTCCTCTACTTCTTCTTCCTCCATAACAACCATCACCTAGCCACCACTATCACCACCTCTTGGGGTGGGCCACGGGGTGCGAGGGTTGGGCCGGGATGGGTAGGGGGTGGGGGTTGGCTAGGGCCGGGAGGGATTGGAAAGGGGGCCAAGGGGGTTGGCTGTGGGGGTTGGTTGCTAGAGGCTGCACGGATATGGATGGGGTGGGGTGAGGTGTAGGGATGCTGGTGGGTGGCAACCCCCTCGCCAGACACCCAACCCTTCACAGCCAACCGCCAACCCGCAACCCCCAGCGCCCAGCCCCCTCCCACTTCCCTCGCAGACCCCCGCGCGTATCCTCCCCGCGCATCCCCCCACCCACGACGCAACCCCCCACCCTTCTTCTTCCTCTATCTCCTGTCCTCCTCCCCTGTTTTATGAGATTTCAGATTTTTTATTTTTTTCACTACTCTTTGTGGAACCGAAAACAAAATTCGACTCCACTATGGTAGAACCGAAAAATTGATTTGGTTCATACTAAAAAAATCTGAAATTTTAATAATTTTTGAGGTAAAAATAAAATACAAAATACGTATAAAAATACAGACGTTTTTAGTAAATACGCACGGTAAAGAGTAAACCCCTTTTTAATTTGGTCAAACAGCCAAAAAAAGCGTTTGGTTATTGGCTTTTTGGTTGGTTGAAAAGCTGGCTTTTAAGCTAAAATGAAAAAGTTGTCTGAAGCAGCTTTTTGGATTGGCTTTTGGCTTGTTGGCCCACAAATTCTCTAATAAACAACCAACAACCACAACTAATTTTACCAAACACTTTTGCAAACATCTGGCTTAAACAACCAACTTAAAAAGCCAATACATACAACCAATTTTCTATTTTCTTTCTCTTAATAAGTTAAATTAAGTTATAATTTTGAGAAACGACTTTCTTAATTTTGTATTTTTCTTTCATAAAAAAAAAATTCGTAGCACTTCTTAATATAATAATAATTTATTCAATTTTAATTATTTTATTTTAACTCCTACAATTTTTTTATTTTTACTAATTTTTTTATAGTAAGATGAAGATCCTTTGCAAGTTGGGGGATTTGTGGATCCCCCTTTACAAGGGACAAGAGTCTAAGTCCTATCACAGCGGTGAAAGGAGGGTTTCCAACCAACTAGGTCAACCTTGATTTTTAATTTTTTGACTTTTACAATATACCATTTTTCCTACTAATACTTCAAAACAAATATTATAATCTAAACATCACCCTATTAGATTTATTTTGAAATGTATATTGATAAATATCAAGTATATTTGATTTTTACAATTAATTAGTTAAATGATTTTTTGACTTTAACCACATTATAAAATCAAGTTTATCAAAATAACCACCTTATATGTTCATTTATTAATAACCACCTCATATGACCTAAATCTTTTTAAATACCTACCAATTGACAGATTCCATCAAGGAAATCATCCTCAAAAAAAGTTTGAAAACGATTCCATCACCTCCACCTTTATTCACTAGAATGTATATAAGGTCTAAACCCTTCTTTATGAACGATTTCTTGTACGAAATTTGTCCATTGGTATGTATATAAAAAGATTTAGGTCATATAAGGTGATTATTTATAAAAAAATAAACTTATAAGGTGGTTATTTTGAAAATCTAAACTAATATATTAAAAGGCGTGCCTAATCAAGGAACGGTGACACGTGACGCTCTCCCTAAGGGCGTTTTACTCCATGTAATCCACAACAATAAAAAAAAATTGAAATTGTATAGTATATGATTTGATCCCGGGACCTCAAGAACCTATACTAAAGTCTTAACCACTAGACCAAATAACATTTAGTGTTATCATCTTAAAGTATAATATTAATAAATGAAAATTTTCCTTACCCGGGGCATAGCCCGGAACTAATAACTAGTTGTGATTTAAAAGGTGGTAAAATCAAAATATCCTTTATTAGATACTAAGTATTAATAAATATCTCTATAAAAGTTAAAGTGGACCAACTAGAAAACAAAATAGGCATGACTCCAGAGAAGAGGTATTGTTATTTCTTCATTGGTATGC
Source organism: Beta corolliflora (assembly GCA_947648045.1). Lineage (NCBI taxonomy): Eukaryota > Viridiplantae > Streptophyta > Magnoliopsida > Caryophyllales > Amaranthaceae > Beta > Beta corolliflora. The sequence continues at coordinate 715,346 of CANSZD010003287.1, read as the reverse complement.
TGTATCCGGTATGCATCATGCATGTGTAGATGTGCTAGTTGTATGTCGTATAGTTGTTTGTCACTTGATTGTGAAACTAGAGTTTTAGCCAAAACGGCAACACTGGTTAGTTGTTGTTCACTTGTTCTGGTTTCTTTAAAGGAAAATTTGTCAGAAACCACCTTTTATAATTACTTTTTTATGAGAAACCACCTTTTAAAAAAAATTGGTTAATTAGCCACCTTTCTAGTTCTTTTTTTTGTTGGAAGCCACCACTTGCCGGAATCCGGCGTTGACCTCGATTTTCCGGCGTTGACCATCAGATTTTCGCCATTTTTTTCCAGATTTTCGCCATTTCTTCCACCTGGGATGCCGGGGGATGCGAGGGGGAGAGGGGCTTAGGGGCTGGGGGGTGGGATGGTCGTGGGGGGGTGTTTGCCGGCGGGTTGCGAGGGAGGAGGGGGGGTTACCTGGGGATGCGAGGGGGAGGGGGGTTACGGGGGATGCGAGGGGGAGGGTGGGTTGCTTGGGGATGCGAGGGGGCCTGGGGAGGGGGAGGGGGAGGGGGGAGAAGGATAAAGGGGGAAGAATGGCGAAAATCTGATGGTCAACGCCGGAAAATCGAGGTCAACGCCGGATTCCGGCAAGTGGTGGCTTCCAACAAAAAAAAGAACCAAAAAGGTGGCTAATTAACCAATTTTTTTAAAAGGTGGTTTCTCACAAAAAAGTGATTATAAAAGGTGGTTTCTGACAAATTTTCCTTCTTTAAAAGATGGAAAACCAATATCTTAAAATTCTTGTTAAACACCTTGATGAAGAAAGAGGTACAATATAGTATTTTGGAGTCCAGGCAACCCAAAAAAAAGAATTATCCCAAATTAGAAGTTACAAAGATAAAGACTACTCTCTTTTCAAACAAGGCTTGAGGAAGCTTTAGAAAAATATGGGGTGGCAAATTGAGCAGTTGTATAAATAAGGAATGACAGTGAGAATTCAGCATTCTATTATTTGACCTATTTTCCCCCCTTAATATGATTATGAGCCTAGCTTTCTAAACCTCATTCAATTTCCCTGATTTTTGTTAGAGTTAATTTTTTTTAGATTGATTGAAATTTGAAACTGATTAAAATTCCTTATTACTCAAAACTAATTGATTTTTCCCCTTTAAAACATGAACTAATTAATTATTGTTAATTCTCTAATGTTTTTCTCTTGTACATTTTAATTTTTTATTGATTTAAACTCGTTTCTACAAATTGACACTAAATTTTGCTGTTTAAAACTAAAATCTGCTAATTAAAACTGGTTTTTACCAAATATTTCCTCCATCTTTTACCATTTCATCCAATTCACTTGGCACGAAGCTTAACAACAAAATTTGAGTGACATAAATGAATTTCAGATGATTTTATGTTCATGTTTTTTATTGTACGGTACATAGGATAGGAACATGAGAGACATATGATACAACCTGTTTTTATAATTTATTGTCCTCTTACGTTTAGACACATATATCTATCACATGTCCTGTTTGACACCACATCAAACTTGGCCTAATGATAAGGATTATACCTTCCAGGTTCCAACCTCAATGTTGGAAATTTAATCCCCACTAGCAGCATTTTGGGGGAGAGGATCCCTATCCCTTTACCTCCCAAACACCCCCCAATCCCTACCTTCCCCCCTCCCCCTCAAAGTGTCTAGCCCCTAATTCGAGTCTGGTTAACCTATGAGAAGCTTCAACCTAAAAGGATTCTCCATCTTAACTGACTTAAAAAAAAAATATCATACACCACCTACTTCGACATCTCACTAGTAAACTAGTTGTCTAGTTGGCATTCCATGATTGGATGCATTTGTAAGTGTAACTAGCTTTTCAATTGCCTCTTCTCTATTATTATTATAATAAAAGAAAAGTGGGTATCGGTTACTTTTTAGATCCACCCTCAAAAAATGGTGTCTCATATGCACAGATGCAAAATAATACGTCCTATATCTTATTTTTCTTAGTGTTTGAATTCTGACGACCATGTGCACCGCAGGAAAAAAAAAACTTACTTTCATGTCCACATGGATTAGGAACTGCAATTCGGTGGCTCACAAGTCACAAGAGAATCCATGAAGGGGAGATTATTCATACCCGAAGAAAGTACAATATGACGGCAGACACGCTAGCTAAAGAAGCACGAAAATTAGATGAATGCATGAATGTAACTAGATATTTTTCTAATCCCTCTAGTTTTTGTATAAATGCTTGAATCTTAAATTGTAATAACTCTATTTTAAGAGTTATCTAATTAAGTTCCATTGTTCACCAAAAACAAAGTCATAAGAGAATTACTCTATTGAGATTGAGGAAAACATAAATTTCTAAGGAAAACATAAATTTTTAAGACACTGCTCTACTACCTATTAAATCACTTTACTAGTCGCCTTCCAATTGAGTCTTTTTAAGAGTATAGTATCGATTTCTTACTTTGAAAAAAGAACCGCCTTCTTTTGAATATCTTATTATTTTGATGGCCATAAGGTTCAAATTCCGTATGTCGAACTATCTGCTTTGTTACTCTAGGCCTAACCCAAGCAATCCCTTGATCATCTCCCTCGTATGCCTTTTGTCAAGCTTTTACGAGTTGTCATTCTATAGCACTTTAGAGTTACTATCTCTACCAAGAAGGAGCTCTTTTGCTTCGGGTTTGCCTAACCAATTACTCATTTTCCATCACAAACAAACCACTTTTGTAAACATATATCGGTCAAGTCGTTACAAAGTACTAAATTACAATGGTTTGCCTAACCAATTGCTTATTTGATAAAAGATATCTTATTCTGCTTATTGTTATGGTCTAACAACCATTGTAATTTAGTACTTTGTAACGACTTGACCGATATATGTTTACATCTTTTAGCTAAATTAACTCTAGAAAAACCATAATGCATGGATGCAAGGAGTAGGCTATTGGAAAGGATTAGTTCACTCTAATATCATCAATAACACAAGCTATACCTATCATTTTTAACAACACTAATCTATCGATCCATATTATCTATCTATATATTACAACATAAGGCACTAAAGTATAGTTTGTCATCCTAAATTTCTCTTCTAAGGTATAATAAGTACTTATTTGATTGACAAAAAAAATCATGGGAAGTAAGTAGAAATTTCTAGAAAATTAAACACGGTTATTATTATTTGGTTTGCCAAAAACAAAGGAAGTACAACTTATCGAACTTTTCACAAATTGATGGATATAACACCCTAGTCGCTAGATTAACTAAAAAATCGTGTGAAAGTGCTATTTCCCGCCTTCAACCAAACATTTTTTCATATATTCTAAGAAACTCAAGAGTAATCCTATTAAACATGTAAAGAGGCGGGTCATTTATTAGATTTTTATTACAAATATTCATTTAACACCGCATTACCATAATTATAGAAAGACGAAGGTAACTCAGTGTTACAGGGGTCACCTTTAAGATACAAGGCGACCATTAATTTAAAAGCAACCTCTTAACTTATAAAATGACCCTTTTATGGCACAAAGTAAGGTAGTCTTAGCATAATTTTATTATAAGACAAACTAATTACGCAAGACTTACTAGATAATTTTATTACGAGAAGTCATCCTTTTATTGTAAGATGATATTATATGAGATTCTATAAGCATACAAAAGTATATAACACTCTCTATTCACAAATCACAAATCATAGGTAACTAGGAATAAATAACCTTTTATTAAAAAAAAAGTACTAGGAATAAAGTAAAAAAAAAGAGATAGTAATTACCTGGGCAGGAAAGCGAAGTGCCATGGAGAAGAGAGTATCGCCACCAACACCGGCGGCATACATGGCGGCGTTAGCGGTAGGATTAAAGCTAGCGCCACCGAGCATCACGGCTAAAGCATCACAAATAAGTATGTGAACCATTATGATCGCAGTGAACACAACATGGATCATTTTGTTTTCGGTCTCGACTCCTAAAGCCGCCGCCACAACCGACGTTGCCGCGCCAAGTGCCGACGCCGTAAACATCCATCCGAATGACATAAGGGCGTCTCCTATAACTGCCTTTATCATTCCCCCCACCCTTTTCGTCATTTCCAAGTTTTGGTTTAATCGAGGTATGGATGGGAGATTAAGGTTGGGAAATAAAAGTTGAGTGAGATTTATGGTTCAAAATGAAGTATGATTTTGGTTTTTGCTTCAAGTAGTATTTGATTTTGAACTTTACTAATTCAATTTCTATCTACTACAAATCTTCAATTATCATTCATTTGTAATTTTATCTAAAGGATCAATCGAAATGTCGGATCAAACCTTTTGCTAATATAGGATATTTAAATTGGGTATTGGGCCTATTAAAAAAATTAGAGATTGGGTATTGGCTGACTCATAATTGGGCTTATCCACATTTCCACGCAAGTCCTCCTTCCGTTTTTCTTGAAATTTTTTCCTATGTTTGTTTAAATTCAATTTTCAATTTTCAAATTCCTTTATACTTTTACTTTATTCTTAAAAGGGTGATATGCTTTTGGTCCCCTTCTCTCTCTGAGTTAGGGCAAAAACCCCAACGAGTCTGGTTTGTATCGCCGCCTAGCTGTGGCTGTTTCGGGAGACTGTGATGGCGGAGGACCTTGTCGAAAAGTGCGCTCGTCTCAATATTATGGATGATGAGAATGAAATTGTTGATTTAGGTGCTGTAGATTCGAGTAACTTAAACGTGAAAACTTCTCTAATGCTGGTGGGGAAGGTGATAACGGAGAGGGCGGTTAATCTTGATGCTTTGAAAAGAACTATGACATAGATTTGGGCGCTCAATCGCAATCTCGTGGTTAGGGCTATTGATGCAAACACCTTCGTCTTCCAATTTTTCCATTGGAAAGATAAGGAGAAGATTCTTGATGGGAGGCCTTGGAGTTTTGACCAAAAGTTACTGGTGTTGAATGAGATCGTGGGTGACGAACAACCATCGCAGGTGGTGATGGATTCGTCGCCGTTCTGGGTTCGTATTTACAATCTTCCGTTTAACTGTCGATCGGAAGCTGATGTGAAAGCCATTGCTTCCTGTCTTGGACCGGTAATGGAGGTTGATTTGGACGATTTCGGACTTGATAGATTTTGCCGGGTTAAAATCATGTTGAATATTTTCAAACCTCTACGTCGGATGCAACGGATTAGGCGCAAGGATGGTGTGGTGACCACGATTGAATACAAGTATGAACGGCTCCCGCACTTCTGCTTCCGGTGTGGGGTGCTGGGTCATAGTGACAAAGATTGTAGTGCCGAGTTGCCGGAGGAATGTGACAACGAGTTGGGTTAGGGGGTTTGGTTGAAGGCTTCTCCTCACAAGGGTAGAAGCAAAAATAAAGAGGAGACGTTGGCCATTAAAGCTCGGAAGAAGGTACTTTTTGTGGTTAAGGAAAATGATGGCTCCAAGGCAAATTTGAAGGCTCCGAAAATTGGGGAGCAAGTGAAAGTGCTTCTGCAGGGAGTATTAAATGAGAATGGGGATGGCAAGCAAGTGGAGAAGGAAGGGAAGGGACATTTATTAGAGAGAGTTGGTGGTGACTTTGGAAACAAGGAGGTGAGTGTTATGCCTGGCCCACAGGAAGTCTCCAATGATGCTCACATGGGGAGGGTTGGTGGGTTGGTTGTCCAAGGTGATGGGGAATTTAATAATGATGCTGAGTGTGATAGGGAGAGGAGTGGTGGGGATGGATACAAGGGGAGACCACCAGAGTTATTGACATGTGATGTGGCGGCTAGGGATCAAGGGAACACAACATCTGCTGTTGAAGAACAGGTTGTCGGACCACACTCTATGTATGTTCCTCTTTTCAACATGGGAACTTGTGCTCCACTACCAAAAAAAGTGAAAAGCAGGAAAAAAGTCGTTGCTATCAACGGCAAATCTGATCAGGTTATTTCTCCTATGGATGTTGTCTATTTTTCTTCTGATGATTGTAACACTGACTTTGAAATACCTGATGTGAATAATAAAAGAAAATGCTCTGAGAATTATTTGGTTGATTCTGTTATGGTTGGTGGTGATTGTAACAAAAAATTGAGAGCCGATACATGTCAGGGTCAGGCTGTGATCCAAGTAGCGGAGGTTGGGTGTGTCTAACCCCGCGAAGAGCAATGAAAATTCTAAGCTGGAACTGTCAGGGCCTTGCCAACCCTTGGACAGTTAGTGCCCTTCACTCTTTGTGTTGGAGGGAGAGGCCGAGTATTGTTTTCATTATGGAAACAATGGTGGATACAAATGTTCTGGAGAAAATTCGTAACAGATGTGGTTTTTCTGATGGTTTATGTTTAAGTAGTAATGGTAATTCTGGTGGTGTTGGGTTATGGTGGAATGATATGAATGTCTCTGTGCTTTCCTATTCTTCCCACCATATTCATGCTGTGGTGCTTGATGATAATAAAGTTCTGAGTTGGCATGCTGTTGGCATTTATGGTTGGCCTGAAACAGGCAATAAACATTTGACTTGGCAGCTCTTGAGACAGGTGCGACAGCAATGCCCCCTCCCGTTGTTGTTTTTTGGGGATTTTAATGAAATTGTGAGTGTGGAAGAGAAGGATGGGGGGTCCCGCGTAGTGAGAGACTTATGGACGCTTTTCGGATGGCAATGGATGATTGTGGGGTGAAGGATTTGGGCTACAAGGGCAGCAGATTCACTTGGCAGAGGGGCAACTCTCCTTGTACTCTTATTAGGGAGAGGCTTGATCGGATGTTAGCTGATGATGATTGGTGTGATTTATTCCCTTCTTGGGAAGTTATTCATCTCCCGAGATACCGCTCTGACCATGCTCCTTTGCTTTTGAAGACAGGGATAAATGATAACTTCAGACGGGGTAACAAACTATTTAAGTTTGAGGCTATGTGGCTGGCGCGAGAGGATTGTGGAAAGGTGGTAGAGGATGCGTGGGGTGCTTCGGGTGGGGAGAGTATTACTGATCGGTTGGAGCTAGTGTCCCACAATCTGACTTCGTGGGCCACGCAGGTGTTTGGTAATCTGACTCAACGAAAGAAGCGTGCTCTGGCTCGTCTTCACGAGTTACAACAGCAGGCCCCGGATGCAAATATTATTGAGCAATGTAACATTGCGTCCTCGGATCTTGATGAGATTCACCGTCTGGAGGAATCTTATTGGCATGCGAGAGCCCGTGCAAATGAAATCCGAGATGGTGACAAGAATACGAAGTATTTCCATCATAAAGCAAGTCAACGAAAACGACGTAACTCCATCCATGGCTTGCTAGATGAGAATGGGGTGTGGAAAAAAGGCAGAGATGAAATTGGCGAAATTGTGCACAATTATTTTACTGATTTGTTTGCTTCGGAAAATCCCGAAGCTATGGATGTGGCGGTGGAGGGACTTTCGACGTGTGTTTCTGAGGAGATGAATGCTAACCTTGTTGCGCCACCATCTGGGGAAGAAGTTCGTGAAGCTCTCTTTGCTATGCATCCTAATAAAGCTCCAGGTATTGATGGCCTTCATGCTTTATTTTTTCAGAAGTTTTGGCACATTGTTGGGGTGGATATCATTAGGTTTGTGCAGGATTGGTGGAATGGGGGGATGGATTTGAGTACCCTTAACAAAACGTGCATAGTGTTGATTCCCAAGTGCGAAAGCCCGAAGACCATGAAAGATTTTCGGCCTATTAGTTTATGTACGGTGTTGTATAAGATTCTCTCAAAAACTTTGGCTAATAGACTCAAAGTTTTTCTCCCTTCTCTCATTTCCCCTAATCAGAGTGCTTTTGTTCCTCGCCGGTTGATCACTGACAATGCTCTTGTGGCTTTTGAGATTTTCCATGCGATGAAGAGGACAAAGGTGAGTGGGGATGGGGTGTGTGCGCTGAAACTTGATATGAGCAAAGCGTATGACAAGGTCGAGTGGTGTTTTTTGGAAAAGGTGATGGAAAAGATGGGCTTTTGTGTGGAATGGATTTCTAAGGTGATGGCTTGTATTTCTAGTGTCTCGTTCACTTTTAAAGTGAAAGGGGTGGTGGATGGCTCGCTTACCCCCTCCAGGGGCCTTCGTTAAAGTGATCCTATTTCTCCCTATCTTTTTCTTCTGTGTGCTGATGCGTTCTCTACCCTTATTTCCAAAGCAGCGATAGAGAAAAAGATCCATGGTGCTAGAATCTGTAGAGGGGCCCAGCGGGTGTCTCATCTTTTCTATGCAGATGATAGTATTTTGTTTACTAAAGCTTCCGTGCAAGAATGTTCTATGGTGGCTGATATTATCAGTAAATACGAGAGAGCATCGGGACAGAAAGTCAATTTAAGCAAAACGGAAGTTGTGTTTAGTAGTGATGTTGATGTGGATCGTCGTCATGCTATTGTGAGTATATTGGGTGTGCAGGAGGTTGATAAACAGGAGAAATATTTAGGCCTTCCCACTGTCATTGGCAGATCAAAAAAGGTGACTTTTGCTTGTATCAAGGAGAGAATATGGAAGAAGCTGCAAGGGTGGAAAGAGAAACTCCTATCTCGACCAGGTAAAGAGATTCTTATAAAATCTGTTGCCCAGGCTATTCCCACATATATGATGAGTGTGTTTTGTCTCCCGAGTGGTTTGATTGATGAAATTCATTCCTTGTTAGCCCGGTTTTGGTGGGGGTCAAGTGGGGTGGAGCGGAAGATGCATTGGCATAGTTGGGATGCATTGTGCCTCCCTAAATCTATGGGGGGCCTCGATTTCCGGGATTTGCATTGTTTCAACCAAGCTCTATTGGCTAAGCAAGCTTGGAGATTATGTCAAGATGAAACTTCCTTTCTATCTCGAATACTTAAAGCTCGATATTTCAAAGATGTGGGGGTCCTTGATGCTAGAAGAGGTTACAATCCAAGTTTTACGTGGAGGAGCATTTGGGGGTCCAAGTCTTTGTTGTTAGAGGGTTTAAAGTGGCGAGTTGGAATCGGGGAAAACATTAGAGTGTGGGAGGAGGCGTGGATTATTGGGGAGGGTTCTCATTTTGTGCCAACACCAAAGGTGGATAGTGATATGAATTTAAGGGTTTGTGATTTGATTGAGCTTGAAAGAGGTGGCTGGAACGTTGACCTAGTACGACAGATGTTTTATGAAGATGAGTGGGAATTGATCCTCAATATCCCCTTGTCTCGGTTTTGGGCGCCGGATCGGAGGTATTGGTGGCCATCATGCAATGACATCTTTTCGGTGAAGTCATGCTACTGGCTTGGGAAACTTGGGCATCTAAGAACTTGGAGATTGCAACACGGGGAGGGGGAGGAAAAATTGTGGCGTGATGTTTGGAAGGTACAAGGCCCGCCAAAACTTCTTCAATTCCTGTGGAGAGCGTGTAAGGGCAGCTTAGGAGTGAAAGAAAGATTATGTTGGCGGCATGTGTGTGATACTCCCACTTGTTCGATTTGTGGTGAACCTAGTGAATCCATACTTCATGCTCTTTTCTCGTGCAAGTATGCCCTTGCGGTTTGGCAGGTGAGTTCGTTTAACTCTCTTATTGCAACCATGCCTTCCTCATCTTTTGGCGAGGTGTTCTCTTGGTTTTTGAATCATTGTACGAAGGAGGAGATGCGCACCATATGTGCACTTATGTGGGCGATATGGTATTGTCGGAATAAGCACATCTTTGAGCATGACTCGCTCGACGCTCCAATGGTGGCAGCCGGGTTTGTGAAACTTGTTGAAGATTACTGTTTGTATGCGGAGAAGGTCTTTCGACATAAGGGTGGGCTGGCCCCTTCAAGTGCTGCATGGTGCAAACCTCCTGCTGGGTTTTTGAAAGTAAATTTCGATGCACACATTAATCCTAATGGTGAGTTGGGCTTGGGTGTGGTATTTCACGACTCGTCTGGAGGAGTGGTGGTGATGGGGGTGAAACGTGTGGATGCGAGGTGGGATGCTACCACCGCGGAAGCCATGGCTGCGCTGCATGCGGTGGAACTTGCCCAACGCTTTGGATATGAGCAGGTGATGTTTGAAGGTGACGCATTACTTGTTGTTAGTGCTGTCAACAACAAGTGTGTAGGTGGTGCCCCTTTATTTCATGTTTTTGATGATATAAATAGGTTGTGTTTGAACTTTGTGTCTTTCTCTTTCTCTCATGTGAAACGAGGGGGCAATGCTGTAGCCCATTTGTTAGCTCGTTGGGAGTGTTTAAGAAACTCTGAGGTTGTATGGTTTGGTTCTATTCCCCAAAGTATCTCTACTTTGGTTGATCTTGATTTAATATAATCTATGGTTTCCCCTCAAAAAAAAAAAAACAAAAAAAACTTTATTCTTTATTTGAAATGTTTATTCTATTTTCACCCTACTTCACTACTTTACTCTATTTTTATCAAACCCATATATTTCACATCCTCTATCTTATCTAAATAACAAAAGATAACCAACTTTCACATATCATGTCTTCCTTCTCTTGAATTACGTTGCTATAATAATAACGGTTTTTCTATCCTATGCACCTAGTGCAAAGGATAAGCCCTATATTACGTATTTATGTTACCAACAAATCATGTATCATGCATTTAACTAACATAGAAGATTCTCCCTAAAATTATGCTGAGTATTTAGTAATCTTTTAGTTTTCTTATCATTTTAGGGAGGTTCTTCTAGTTACTTAAGATGTATGATATATGATCTCTAAAAGGGATGTAATATAGGGCTTATTCTTGCACTAGGTATGTAGGATAGAAGAACCCTTTTTGGTATTGGGTCAACAATCATTTGACAATAACCTCTGATGTTCAATAAGATGAGTAGATATCTAAGTGGTATATTTGGATAAAGTTGCGGGGATCAATTACCACAACTCTAACTTGTGGAGCCCACTCCGCACGTTTGAACATTTATATTTCTAAAGCCGTGAATTGGAAATATAATAAGTCAAAGAGGAACAACAGAAAAAAAAAATTGATGAATAAAGCATGTCCTTTGTACTGGATTAATGGAAATTCAGTTCACTTCAATTTATTAGTATTATAAACACTTTTATTATCATTCTTATTATTATTCTTAAATTATTATTATCGTTATAATTATTATTGTATTAATATTGTAAATTATTTAAAAAAAAAAATACTTAATTAAGTTTTTAATATTATTATCGATCTTTTCATTATTTTCATTTTACTTATTAGACATTATTATACTCTTTATTCTTATTACTATTATAATGATTCTTTAATATTATTATCGATATTTTATTTTTATCGTTTTACTTATTAGACATTATCATACTTCTTAATTAAGATTTTAATATTATTATAATGATTCTTAATTAAGTTTTTGTTGCTCCACTCATTTTCTTAACCGATGTCTAGTTGTCTACTCATGAAGCAAGTTTAGGATATGTATGAACGCCCAAATTCCCTTCTGACTCGAGTTTATACAGCCAATAAGCATCTTGCTCTTCATACAGGTAAGACAGTCTCCCGTCAGCAGAGAAGTAGTTCATGGGGCTTTATAGGTCTACATAACGCAGAAAACACGTTGTTATAGGGATGTGCATGGAAGATTGGAAACTGTATTTCAGCTAATTAAGCTTGTGCTACAAATTGGATTACTGGCTCTTCTCTAGTTAGTCGTTCCCACATTACTCTTACGACAAGCGCAAACTACTAGGGTCAGTGATTTCATTGATGTTGGTAATCAATCTTGGAAAATTGCTCAACTCCGGTACGCTTTTGACCATGAGGAAGTCCAAAGCATTATTTCCAATGAGTTTCGTAACACTTCGTCAAATGATCTTTGGTATTGGAAAGGGCATATTATTCCAAGTAATTTTCTAAACTGTGATATCTGCTCAAAGGAAATTGAAAGCTCTATTCACCTATTTCGTGATTGCTCTATAGCCAAAGAAGTCTAGCACAATAATAATCTTATTATTAACTCTTCACACAATGACCATCTTTCATGTCAAGAGTGGCTCATCAGCCATATCCTCCTTTTCTACAGCGAGGATGGACTACTTAGACTCTGTTCTTTTGGACTGAATTAATAAAAATTCAATTCAGTTCAGTTCATTTCAGTTTATTTCAGTTCATTTAGTTTCCTCTCACAGTTTTCATTCATTTCAGTTCAATTCAGTTCATTTTAGTTCATTTCAGTTAGCATGCTTGCATGGAATCAATTAGGCTCTCAAGAACTCTATTACGCAAGTCATGTTTCACACGGATTCTACTAACCTTCTTTCTTTGTTAGAGGAAACTACTCAAAAACACATGAAGCTCTTCTAGACACTCCAGTAAATCAATAGTCGTTAGCAAAAAAAAAAAAATCTTGGTGTACTATTCAGAAAGTGAATAGACAACAAGTTTCAACAGCTCATGAAATGGCAAAGAAATATGCTGAAACTTGTTCTATGTTCACTTATCCCTTATAATTCCCTTATTTCCACTTCCGCTTATGTCAAAAAAAACATCAAATAAATGTATTAATTTCAAAGAAAAAATAATTAACGACAAAATAATACTATACTTTGAAAAGTTACATAACAAAAAATCAAGGATTTTTTGATTTTTACCACCTTATAAATAACCCGATTTTCACTTTACCACCTTTTGTTTTTTTTTTTCCAATTTTACCACCTTTTAGTTGCCAACTCACTAAAAATCACCACCTAACTCATGCTCCGGTGAAGAATCCGGCGAGGGGGGCCCACATTTACGGATTAAAAAAAATTTCCCTCCTTTTTGACTCTCTCTCTCCCCGATTTCTTTCTCTTTTTTTCCTCTCTTACCTTCAATCTCCCTCCCTTACTATTGATCAATTCCTCCAACAACCTATCTGTAAAAATCAGCAACTCCTCTCCTCTTTCATTTTTACAGAGAATCTTTTTCTCTCTCTCTCCTCCACTTCACCCTAAATTACAGAACACCAACTCCTCTCTCTCCTCCTTTATTTCGAATTTCGCAGCAAGAGGACAATTGTGGGGACCAACATATTCGCATCTTCATCTATCTCAATCAGTTGAGGGGACCAAACCAAGGAAGCTGAGGTAAGCACACAAACCCTAGCTTAATTTTTGACCTTTTTTAAAGCTTACTTACTTGATTAAAGTAGAATTAGGGTTGGGAATTGTGAAAATAAAAAGAGGTAAATTGAAATTAGTTGTCTAATTGCTGGCATTGGATTCATTTGGAAGCATAAAGTACATTGAAACAAACAAATTAAAAATTGGGACATTTGCAATGATTATTTAATTGAATTCCACTAGGTTTTTTCCCTGTTTTGCAGATTTTATAATGGAAAGTGAGAGAAAACATGTTTCCCTTAATGATATTGCCAATGTTAGAATTAGGTTGGGTGGGAGTTTTATTGGCAGAATTTATAAAAGTAGGAAGGTGATTTTATATGATGGTGGGTGGATTTCATTGAACCCCCAGACCAGGTTGAAAGATATTAATATAAGAATGTTTAGGAACCTTGCATTTGCTGCTTATGATAATGCAAAACAACCTGTGCCAAGTGGAGTAAAAATGTGGTTTAGGCTAAAGGGAAGGAGCTTGAGTACCGGTAAAAAAGAGTTGGTCAATGAGGAGGACATTCCTTTGCTTTTGGAGACTTTGGATTTATTTGGCAATGTGGACTTGTACTCCACATGTGACCCCCAACCCTTGGCCCAGATAGCACCTCCCCCACCTACCTTTCCTCCATACAGATCCAAACTTCCTGGATTTTCAGAGATCTTGAGAGATTACCATAGGGAACAAAGGGAGAAGGCTGCTTCTTCTAGTAACACTCCACCTTTGACTCAAAGCAACAATCCACCTTTCACACAAAGCAGCCAAACAACCCTGCTCAAACCAAAGCTTGAAAAACTACAAACTAGGAGGAGAAGCCCTAGGTTTGTAGATCCAGCTGCTGCAATAAGTCAGTCATCCCCAACTTCTCCAGTGGTGATTAGTGAAGCAGAATTTAATGCTTCAGTACACATTCCCACACCCTCTAGAAGAAGTACACCTAGAGTAAAGCATATTCTTTGTGAAAGGGGCGGGAATAAAGGGGAAAAAACCGATAGAAAAGGAAAAGGGAAGGCAGTTGAGGAAGAGCCAAAAGGAAAAAAACAGAAGAAAAAAGGGAAGGGGAAGGCAAAAAAGAAGAGTAGTGCAAAGAGGCTTGTATTTAAGGATGATGGAGATGAAGAGGGATCTGGGTCATCTAGCTCAGAGTTTAGTGATTTGGATATAGAATGGCAGCCAGGTGAAGAGGAGAACAGTGAGTTGAGGGATGAAGAAGAGTTGTTTGTTCAAACAAAAGTGGGAAAGGGTGGATCTGATATCCTAAAGCAGGTTGAGAATGACTTATTCACTAAGGAAAGAGAAGCTGCTGAGGAGCAACAAAAGAAGGAAGGGAATGAGGTGCTAGTTGATAAGGAGATCAGGTTGCAAGAAGAAATAGAGGGGGATTCAGATGAGCTAAGGAGTTTGAATGGCTCAGATTCAAAAGTTGATGACTGCACCTACTTCAACCCCAACACTGACTTCAACAAGCCTATAACATTGAAGCTTGGACTCAAATTCAGTTCAAGCAAAGTAGCAAGGGAGGCTTTGAGGGTCCATGCCATTGAGAACAGGTATAATTTCTACTACCTACACAATGACTCAAGTAGGATAACCACCTACTGTAAGGACAGATGTGATTGTCCTTGGGACCCAAAGAAGAGCAAGAAAAGGCAGTGTAGCTGTAAAGATAAGTGTGAGTTCAAGGTTCATTGTAGGAAGCTTAGTGTAGATTGTAATTGGCAGATTAGGACATTGAAATTAAAGCACAGGTGTGCAAGAACAAATATGAATAGGAAGTTATCTGCTGAGTATTTAGCCAATAAATATTTAGAGGATTGGAGGAGTGATCCTTGTTGGAAGTTGGCAGCTTTTAGGAGGAAGGTGATGCTTGATATTGGGATTCCAATCAGCTATTGGAAAGCTTGGCTTGCTAGGGCAAGGGCTAAGTTCCTGATTTATGGGTCTGCCTCTGAGCAGTATGCTAGGGTGTGGGATTATGGCAAGGCTGTGCTAAAATACAACCCTGGGAGCAGGTGTATTGTTGTTGTCAGTGGGATGGAGGGTCCAGAACCTCCTCTATTTACAAGGATGTATGTGTGCTTGGAGCCTTTGATGAGAGGGTTCAAAGGGGGGTGTAGGCCCATAATTGGAGTTGATGGGTGCCATTTGAAAGGTGCATATCCTGGGCAGCTTTTGGTAGCAGTTGGGAAGGATGGGAACAACAATATTTTTCCATTTGCTTGGGCAACAGTAGAGGTAGAAAATACAGAAACATGGTGTTTTTTCTTAGAGACTTTGCTGAAGGATCTTGGTGGTGATGAAGGTGCTGGTTGGACCTTCATGTCAGATAGACAGAAGGTAATGTATTTGTTATTTTCATTCATTATTTACCTTAAGTTTATGTGTTTACTTATTGTTCTTAAGATTAATTGATGTTTGAATGGAATTTCAGGATTTATTAGAAGCTTTTAACTTGGTTGTACCCAAGGCTGAAACAAGATTTTGTGTGAGGCACATATGGGCCAATTTCAAACTTAGGTTCACTGGAACCATCTTCAAGGACCTGTTTTGGGCTGCAGCAAGGGCAACAACAGTGGTATAATTTCTTTCTTCATCTCTTTGTTTTGACTAAGTGTTACTCTAGTGTTCAGAATGTTTCTAAACTGTGATGTTTGAATGTAATTGACAGTTTGACTATGAGGTGGCCATGGAATCAATCAGATTCATAGATGATGATGCCTATGAGTACCTTGCTGACATTCCCACAAGGCACTGGTCAGCCCATGCCTTTACAACTAACTGCAAGTCCAACATGTTGACTAACAACATGTGTGAGACCTTTAATGCAGTCATAAGAGAGGCAAGAGATAAGCCAATCCTAACCCAAATGGAGTGGCTTAGAAGATACATGATGAAGAGAAATAATGAGAAATGGGAGCAGGTCCAGAAGATGGAGTGTAAGAACATGCCTTATGTGAAGAAGGTTTTTGATGGCTTGGAGAAATATGCAAGATCTTGCATTGTCCAGGTGGCTAGGGGGGATGAATATGAGGTTCAATTGAGGGGAGATCAAGTGCTTGTTGACCTGCAACAGAGGAGATGCACTTGCTATCAGTGGGACCTTACTGGGATCCCATGTGTGCATGCATTTGCTTGCATCTTGGACAAGAGGGTGAACCCAGATGACTATGTCCATGAGGCATACAGTAGGGAGACCTACCTCAAAGCATATGGGCCTCCATTGAAAGCTATGCCTGGGCAGAAGTACTGGCAGAGAGTTGATTTGCCTCAACCACTACCACCTCCATTCAGAGCTATGCCTGGTAGACCTAGTTTGAAGAAAAGAAAGAAAGAGGCTGGTGAAGAGGGAAGCAACAAGAATCCCAAGCATCCAAAAAGGCCAAAAAGGACACTTAATTGTGGTCAGCCAGGGCATAACAAGAAGACTTGTTCAAATGCCCCTAAGGTTCTGTTCTTTGCAAAGGGAACATGTGGCAGGCCACCTTTGGACACAGCATGGGTAAAGGAGCAGAGGAAGAAGAAGGAGGCAAGGGTGAGAAAGGTATTCTTCTTCCCCTATATTGTTCCTAATCTAACTTAATTGTGCCAATTTACTAACATAAACCCTATTTTGTGTAGCTAAATCCCAGTGGTGAAGGTACTTCAAGCCAACCAAATCCAACTACACAACACCCTTCTCAACAAGCAAGCTCCTCAACCATTACTAGGGCTTCAACTCGACCACCCACAAGGCAGAAGCTGCCTACTAAGAAGAAGAAGAATGATTAGGTTTTTAGGAGCTGTTAGTTAGGGTTTATGCCTTGAAAAACATTAAGTTACTTTAAGAGGTGAACAATTTACATTTGTGAAATTATGTAATGAATGTGCAAGGAAGTTGGCTTAGGCTTCCTGTACTTGACTTCGTATGCAATGAATGAGATTTTGTTTCAAGAACTTGCTTTTTTTATTGAATATTGCAATTAATCATCAAAGGAGACAAAACTTAAGGCAACAAGTTGAATTCCATTGCAAAATAACATTGTTGTACAATGATAGTGCCATTACAACCACCATTAACCACCCTTAACCACAACCTTAACCACCCTTAATTCAATCTAACTTACCTAAAACAGAAATACAACAAATACAACAACAAGAAATAGGGTACACATTCCTATTACAATCCCCTGTGTGCATGAACTACCCCTACCTACACTGACCATTCCCCCTCCCCTTTCTTTCTGAACCTTCTTCAGTTCAACTCTCAATGCCTTGCACTTGACCTTCAATGTATCATTCTCATTGAGCAAGCACCTCCTTTGTCCACACAAATCATCAACTTCATTCTTGTGTGCATTGGCTTCAGTTTGCATCAGTTTCTTGTCCAAGACCAACTGATTTATCATATCTCTCTGCCATTCTGTCTGATCATCATCAATCCACCTAAAATAACCACACCCCTTTCTATTTGTTCCTTGTTCCCACAACTTGCAAGTCATAAATCTTCGCCCTGGGTTGTCAGTGGTCCATGATTTCAGTCTAGCAGCAGGAATTCCACAGTTGCACTTTTGCTTGTGTTGAGAAGAAGTTTCAGACATTATGTGCCTATAATAATGAAGATAAATGAGAACCAGAGCAAGCATGATGATGAATAAGACCATAGATGCCCCAATTTGGGCCCAATTTATCAAATAAATCAATAATTAAGAAATGCCCAAATTTTATAAAGAACCCTAAATACGAAATTGGGATGAGAAATCATACCTTTAGCAGTTGCGGATTCTCCAATTTTTCCTTTGATTCAGGTCGAAATTCCCAGAAAATGGTAAACCCTAACTTGATTTAGGTTTCCATCAAAGAATTTTGGGATTTTAGAGGAATTTGGAAGCAAAGTTGGGGTTTAATTGAAGAGGATATGAAAAATCGAGGCTCTTGGGATAAAATGGGGGGAAACAAAACTTAAATCAGTTATGTGGGCCCCCCCCTTGCCGGATTCTTCACCGGAACTGAGTTCATGTGCTGATTTTTAGCGAGTTGGAAACTAAAAGGTGGTAAAATTGAAAAAAAAACAAAAGGTGGTAAAGTGTAAATCGGGCTATTTATAAGGTGGTAAAAATCAAAAAATCAACAATCAACTTCTCTGAAATATAAGTAAGTAATATTTTTAACAACTAGATAGAACCTAAACATATTTTATTATGGTTATGGGGCATCTCTGAAGCCAAAATGAGTGTTTTTCGGTAATTGTAAGTCGGTAACATAAGATAAAAGCAAAAATTGATACGGGAAGGACTAATTTGAGGATGAAGAATTCGTGTTACCCACTCGCTTTCTTCCTTCCTTGCCCTTCTTAAGAAATTCACACTCCAATCTTGTCTTCACTTTTTACCGTCAGTAATATGAAAAGATAAAAGAGGTAGTAAGTGATATAATGAAAGACACACTTTTGAGAATAGAATGGGAGGCAAAGTGGCAAGAGAAGTACTAGGATGGCAACAAGAAAGACAAAACCCATGATTAACACAGCATATGCTAACCAATTAAGTTGGGTTACTACTAGGTATACTCCTGCCATGAAAGCCAAGGTCATCATTATAAGATCGACGCCAAGCAGGGGAATTGCAAGTCTTAGATGTTGGAGTTTTTAGTATAAACTTTAATTTTGCTTCAAAAGAATATGAAGAGTCAATTTTTCCTTTTGTCCCACATTGAAAGAATATAAGGGAAGAGTAAGGTTTATAACCATTCATCTTCCTCTACCCTTTGAGTTGAGTAGCAATGAGGCTTTTAGTGGGTAAGTGGTGATGTGTGATTGCCACACGCGCGCGCCGCCGCCGCCCGCCCGGACCGGGCCAGGTCCATGGGCCTTGGGCTTTGGGCTTTGGGGAATAAACTTAACTTAACTATAGTTTTGGGTCAGAAATATGTTGGCATTTTATGACCGTTTTTATCAGTCTTAAGTTACCGTTTTTCCCCTTAATCTCTCTTTTAATGCCATTTTCTCCCCTAAACTCTCTCCGCCATTTCTCTTCCCATGATGTGACCATTTTTCCCACGATCTCAGCCACGTTCTGATTTCGTTGGTTTTCCTCTCCCTATATATATCAGTGCTCTGGGATTCTCTAAGGCACAAAAATACAGAAACACATAAACACACTTTCTTCTTCTCTCCTTCATTATTCCTGGGCAGTATTCAAGATCGTTCTCAATCTGTTTTTCTGTCGACACCAGAAACGCAGAAACCGTGTATCCCTGGAGGTTGATTGCTGTGAGTCCGTGTGTTGTTGCGGGGCAAATTCAACTTTAGGGCAGTGATCTTCTCACGCCACGGTGGTCAGTTAAGTGTATCAATTTAGTTACCAGTTTTCGTTCCTACATTCTAAAGTTGAATTTAGTTTAATCTATTTTACGGAACTATGGCTGGTGAAATTCCAAATGATCCCGTGCGTATTCTAAATGCTGTCCCTATTACCAATCCCTTTGTTCCTGATATGTCTAAGTTAGATCCGTTTGATGGGAAAAATTATAAGATGTGGTCTGATAAGATGGAATTTTTTTGGGGTCAAATTGGGGTAGATTACTGTTTGTCTGTTGATGCTGCTCCTAAAAATTCTATTAGGGATTTTGTGAAAGATAATAAGACTTATCGTGGGATGTTACTGCATTATATGACTTCTGCCCTTTACATGATTTATAGTAAGTCCAAAAATGCTAAGGATATTTGGGATGCTTTGAATGCTAAGTATGGTACTGATGATTTTGGGACTAAGAAATATGCATGTAGTCGTTGGTTGAAGTTTTCTATGTCTAATGATAAACCTGTTCTAGATCAAGTTCATGAGTATGAACATTTGTGTGCTGATATTGTGGCTGAGGGTATGGCTATTCCTGATATGTTCCAAGCCAACTGTTTACTTGAAAAATTACCTCCATCCTGGGAAAATTTTGTTCATTCCTTGAAACATAGGCAGAAAAACTTTACCCTTCTGGAATTAGTTTCCCACATTAAGATTGAGGAGCAGAATCGTATCCAAATCAAAGGGAAATCAGTTGATCATTCTTCCTCTTCTGCTAATCTTGTGGAAAATAAAGCTGCTGCAGGTAAAGGACCAAAAGGTAAGGGTCCAAATCAGTTTCATGGTACAAGGCAGAATTATAACAAGTTTAAGGGAAATTGCTTCGTTTGTGGTAAGTATGGGCATTCTGCCAAGGATTGCCGTCAAAGAAAGGAAGTTCCAAACAAAGCCAAAGTCAACAAAGCTCAAGCCAACCTTGCTGAAGACGACATCATTGCTGTTGTGGTGTCTGAGGTCAATCTGGTATGCAATGTTGCTGAATGGATCGTTGATACTGGTGCAACCCGTCACATCTGCGCCAACAAGGAGATGTTCCAGGACTACAACAAAGTTTCAGAAGGAGAATGCGTCTTCATGGGCAACTCAAGCACTGTGAGTGTTCTAGGCAAAGGAAAGGTTTTCCTGAAATTAACTTCCGGGAAAACCATTGCTTTGCAGAATGTTTTGCATGTTCCCGACATCCGCAGAAACCTCATTTCTGGTTCTCTTTTAAACAAAGCTGGGATTAAGTTAGCTTTTGAATCTGATAAACTTGTATTAACCAGAAATGGTGTTTTTGTGGGTAAAGGTTTTTGTAATGCTGGACTTTTTGTTTTGGATGTTGTTATTGATAATAAGAACTCTAATGCTTCCGTTTATATTGCTGAGTCTGTTTCTTTATGGCATTCTAGACTAGGTCATGTGAATGTTGCATCTGTTAAAAGGCTAAAACAACTTAGTCTTATTCCTGACTTTAGCAATACATCTTTTGATAAATGTGAAGTATGTGTAGAAGCTAAGCACCCTAAGAAAGCATTCAACAAAAATGTATCCCGTTCCTCTTCTTTATTAGAGTTAGTCCATAGTGACTTAGGTGACTTTAAGAATTCCATGAGTAGGGGAGGAAAGAAGTATTATATTACATTTGTTGATGACTTCTCACGTTATACTAAGGTATATTTATTGAGTTCTAAGGATGAGGCTGAAGAAAAATTTCTAATTTATAAAGCCGAAGTTGAGAACCAATTGGACCTTAAGATTAAGAGGGTGAGATCAGATAGGGGTGGAGAATATGATGGACTTTCCCTTAAGAAATTTTGTGAGTCTAATGGAATTATTCATGAGGTTACAGCTCCTTATACCCCAGAACAAAATGGAATAGCTGAGCGGAAAAATAGGACTCTTAAGGATATGATGAATGCAATGCTTATTAGTTCAGGTATGCCTACTAACATGTGGGGTGAGGCTATTTTATCTGCTTGCTATGTTCTTAACCGAGTTCCCCATAAGAAGTTAGATAAGACTCCCTATGAATTGTGGAAAGGCTTCAAGCCTAATTTGGGTTACCTCAAAGTGTGGGGGTGTTTGGGTAAGATTGGACTTCCTGACTTTCAAAGGAGTAAGATTGGACCTAAGACTGTAGATGGTATTTTTATTGGTTATGCTTCTAACAGTGCTGCATATAGGCTCATTCTTAAGGATGCTTCTGGTTTTGGTCCTATTAGAGAGTCAAGAGATGTTGAATTCTTTGAGCATGTTTTTCCTATGAAAGTTAGTGTACTATCATGCTTGCTCTTTGCATCTTCATCTTACGTGCATCATGACATTGCATCATCTAGTGAGACCTTAGAACCTAGAAGGAGTAAGAGAGCTAGAATTGAGTCTAGTTTCGGACCTGATTTTATTACTACCTTTCTAGCTGAAAAAGAGTGTTTAGATGAGCAAGATGTCAATGTGCTTGTATTGGAAGAGAACCCGAGAACCTATGCTGAGGCCATGAGATCTCGTAGACTCAAGTTTTTGGTTAGAGGCTATTAACGGTGAAATCGAGTCTATTATGAGTAATAATACTTGGATTTTGTCAGCCTTTCCAGAGGTTGTAAGGCCCTAAGTAGTAGATGGATCTTTACAAAGAAATGTAAGCCTGATGGGTCTTTAGACAAGTATAAGGCTAGACTTGTAGTTGGAGGGCATCGCCAAAAACACGGTTTAGACTTTTTTGATACTTATTCTCCTGTGACTAAGGTAGCCACCATTAGAGCATTAATTGCACTTGCATCTATTCATGATTTGATTGTGCATCAAATGGATGTGAAAACTGCATTTTTGAATGGTGAGTTAAATGAGGAAATCTACATGAAGCAACCTGAAGGATGTGAGGTTCCTGGTCAAGAGGACAAGGTATGCAAGCTTATTTGATCTTTGTATGGTTTAAAACAAGCACCAAAACAATGGTATGATAAATTTCATCAAACTATTACTTCAAATGGTTTTTTGGTAAATGATTCTGATGCTTGTGTTTATTCCAAATTTGATGAGCTTGGTTGCGTTTTCATATGTCTATATGTGGATGATATGTTAATTTTTGGGACCAATATAGACGTAGTAAATGCAACTAAGAGTTTCCTCAATTCTTAGGAGAGGCTGATGTTATTCTTGGAATAAAGATTACTAGAACGTCATATGGGATATCTTTAAATCAATCTCATTATGTTGAGAAAATATTAAAGAAGTTTGATCAATTTGATTGTATTCCCGTGAAAACCCCATATGATTCTAGTATTCATTTGAAAAAGAATAAGGGTGATAGTATATCCCAAGAACAATATGCAAAAATAATTGGTAGTGTAATGTTTTTGATGAATTATACTAGACCTGATATAGCTTATGCTGTTAGTAGATTGAGCAGGTATACTCACAGTCCTAATCGAGAGCATTGGGTTGCCTTGATTAGATTGTTGAAGTATCTAAAAGGCACTATCAATTGGGGTCTACATTATCAAAGGACACCTTGTGTTCTTGAAGGATTTTGTGATGCCAATTGGGTGTCGGATAATGATGAAATTCAATCTACTAGCGGTTATGTGTTTACTCTTGCTGGTGGAGCTATATCATGGAAATCATCAAAGCAAACATGTATTGCCAAATCTACCATGGAATCTGAATTTATTGCTTTAGAATTGGCAGGACAAGAAGCTGAATGGATAAGGAGTTTGCTTGCTGATATTCCATTGTGGGGGAAGCCGGCTCCATCGGTTTTCTATGCGGTGTGACTCGCAAGGCAGAATTGGGGTAGCGAATAATCAAGTCTATAATGGAAAGAGAAGGCATATTCGCTTAAGGCATGCCATATTTAGAAATTTAGTTAAAAATAATGTGTTGTCACTCGAGTATGTAAAGTCAGAGAGGAATATTGCTGATCCTCTCACCAAAGGCCTTTGTAGAAAAATGGTCTTTGGAGTCGGCACAAGGAATGGGTTTAAAGCCTATTGTGGAGTGAATTGTGATGGATACCCTTCTTAGGAATTCCTAAGTTCAAAGGGTCAAACGAAATCACAAAAGAACTCAAGTTGTTGATACTACTACCATTCCTAGTAATAAAAGTGATGTAGTATTTTGTTTTATTATACTGTTATATGTGTGAGGTTGAGCTTATAGCTCTTAATAAGTTCATAGCCTTACTTAAGGTGGTTTGTGACTGTACAAACTTGATGAACTTACCTATGTGAATGTGGGGGTTACGCCCAATCCCCTATGAGAGTCAAAAGGCTTAGGCTCTCTAGAGCATTCATGAGAATCCAGGTAAATTGTGGGGCACTGATATTACAATTGCGAGAACGTTTCTTGATTTGAAAAAGGTTGAGTGCGCATTTATGGTTTGCTAACCTCGTGAAAGGTTCAAAGAGAAATCTACCTATTACGACAGTAAGACATACTTGTATGCACTGAGTGTCAATTCAAGTCCATAAGACATTGATACTTCAAAACCTAGTATCTATTGCCTAGATCATCTTTTTCAGCCCCGTTTCTTTCTGTTTTCTTCTTTTGAATCATGTGGGGGATTGTTGGAGTTTTTAGTATAAACTTTAATTTTGCTTCAAAAGAATATGAAGAGTCAATTTTTCCTTTTGTCCCACATTGAAAGAATATAAGGGAAGAGTAAGGTTTATAACCATTCATCTTCCTCTACCCTTTGAGTTGAGTAGCAATGAGGCTTTTAGTGGGTAAGTGGTGATGTGTGATTGCAACACGCGCGCGCCGTCGCTGCCCGCCCGGACCGGGCCAGGTCCATGGGCCTTGGGCTTTCGGCTTTGGGCTTTGGGGAATAAACTTAACTTAACTATAGTTTTGGGTCAGAAATATGTTGGCATTTTATGACCGTTTTTATCAGTCTTAAGTTACCGTTTTTCCCCTTAATCTCTCTTTTAATGCCGTTTTCTCCCCTAAACTCTCTCCTGATTTTCGGCCATTTCTCTTCCCATGATGTGACCATTTTTCCCACGATCTCAGCCACGTTCTGATTTCGTTGGTTTTCCTCTCCCTATATATATCAGTGCTCTGGGATTCTCTAAGGCACAAAAATACAGAAACACATAAACACACTTTCTTCTTCTCTCCTTCATTATTCCTGGGCAGTATTCAAGATCGTTCTCAATCTGTTTTTCTGTCGACACCAGAAACGCAGAAACCGTGTATCCCTGGAGGTTGATTGCTGTGAGTCCGTGTGTTGTTACGGGGCAAATTCAACTTTAGGGCAGTGATCTTCTCACGCCACGGTGGTCAGTTAAGTGTATCAATTTAGTTACCAGTTTTCGTTCCTACATTAGAGCCATAAGCACTAACTTAAGGTCACCCAGTTGCGCCCAAATAAGGCTGATCACGACCAATATAGAGCACAACATGGCTATGGTATCACATATAATGAAGATGTGGAAAGCCTTCTCTTGCAACATAGTAGCGATCCCCGGGTTCGGATCAGAGTCGTTGTTTCCTCCAGGCATTGTAAAACCAGCGGCGAAGGTCACGGTTGCAACAAGAGTTGCAACCACTAATAGAGTGTTCACTCTGTCTCTGTAGCGGTCTGTGTCTGATACGTTTGGTGATCGGCCCTCAGTACTTGTATCTTTGAAGGATTGTTTGGGAGCCTCTTTCTTTGGAGCTCGAGGTGCTCCAGCTGCTTCTAATGCTATCCATGTTAGTCTCTGGAGATGGTTATTGTGCATTATCAGTCAGCTATATATTGGCAGACTTCGAAAAACGTTTCAAATTTTGTGTATTGAATGTACTATTTATTCTATGGAGGTGTTTGATAATCAGTTGTTGGCTGTTAACGTTTTACTTACTGATTTGACCACTATGTTTAATTGATTATTGGTTGTTTGACTATTAGACACTTACGAAAATGTTTGGTAAAATTAGTTGTTAGCGTTGACTTTTTAGAGCAAAATGAATGCAAACGTTAAAAGTCAACAGAAAAAGCTATTGAAACCAGATTTAGAATGAAAAAATGGTCTTTCATCTAAGTAAAAGGCCATTTAAACACTTTATTTGGCTATTTGATCACATGAGAAAGTCAAAGGTCAAAAGCGAATGATAAAGTGACCCAAAAGTTACCAAACACCCATTTAGTGTTTGCTTGGTGTAACCATAGAAAGTAGAAATTTTGAGGAGGTGAACGAATGTGAAACTATTTGGTTGACAAAAATATAAGAGATCGAACTTTCTAAGAAGTTACAGGTACCACGACCAAGGAAACAAGATTTTGCACTTTCTATAAATGCAAACACATGGGAAAAATAATTTTCTGAAAAATATGATCTCTTATGCTCAACCAAACAACCACTTATTATCAAACTAACTAAATCTATCGACACCTACCAAACGACCATAAAAGAAAGTTGATGTTCTAAAAACCTTTTTAATAAATAGTTGAAGTTACCTTATCATATGAGTGGGATTCCCCCATGTTGCACTCTGCAATATCAAGTGCTGTGAAACCCTCATGGTTGACAACCCTCAAATCCACTTTCTTGTCCCATGTCATTTTGCTTACTATTTTGGTGTGCCAATTCATAGTAGCCCTATGTAAGGGCGTGTTCCCATCATCATCTACCTCATTTATAAGACTCGAATGTTTCAAGAAGAAATAGGGCAACATTATCTTTCCCACTTTCAGCTGCAACATGGAGGATATTCTGGCCATTTTCAGTCCGCATTTCTTCAGGATCCGGGCAATGCTCGAGCAGCGCTGTCACAGCTTGTATGTGACCATAAACAGCAGCCACATGAACGGGGAAGAAGCCGTTACTATCCTTTTTGAGGACACACCCAACATCTTTTTCAAGTAAACACTGAATTATTTCAATGTATCCTGCTGAAGCTGCATGATGAAGTGGTGTTCTGCCCTTTTCGTCTCTTAAGTTGATGAATGTCGGCTCAATTTGTAATATTGTGTCGATTAAAGCTGACAATATTAAGGATAAGAATGTACGATGGACAATGTTTATTATTTGTTGGTAACAGATAGTGAAGTGAGACTTCTAATCTGCAACAGCTCATTGAAGCTAAGATTCAAAAAGTTACCTTAGGATTCTTCTTGAACAGGAAGTGCAATGGATATGGTTAAGTAGGATTCATAAGTCTAAAAAATTAGACCCTTGGCCTTACCCATACCATAAGGTGTGATAGGTCTAGGACAAAGTCCGGGTATAAATGAGATATTGGCATGCATGTCAATACAAATAGAAAGGCTAGTAGCCACACAAAACATCTAGTTTTAGAGGTGTCAATTCGGTTCAATACTTCAGTTCTGGTTTAATCCGAATAGTTCAGTTCATATCAGTTCAGTTCAAAACAGTTAAATATACAACAATTCAGTTAAAGTGAGTAAGAGAGAGAAGTTTAGTAGTTTCTTGAAGTAAATAGAAGCATAGATCTCAGCTCTAAATAATTTAGGAAAATTGGAATTTAATAATCCAACCTTTAAGGGGTCTTCTTAAAACAGTCCCACTTATGGGTTATTATTTAATAATCTAACCTTTTGGGGTTGTCTGCTCATAATGGACCTAGGTGACTTGTGACCTGAACATCAGGTATTTTTTTTTACTTTTTTTTCTCCTCTTACTCACTTCTCTCTCGGCCTCTTCCTTCTTCCACTGACCACCACCGTTTGGCCACGGCAACCCCTCCACCCAAAACACCAGCCCACCACACTCCACCACCCGAAACAACCTCACCCCTACCGTTTTCGAACTTCTGGTGGTCTTGCGCACGGTTGCCGGCGTGAATTGGCTCGGCGGTCAAAGTTCTTTATTTTTTCGTTCGTTCTCCTCTTCTTCTTTTCGATTTTTCGCGGCGACATGAGGGGAGAGGGGGAGGGGTGGCAGGGGTGGGATGGGGAAGCGCGGGGGAGGGGGTTGCAGGGGCTATGTGAAAGGTTAAGGGGAGATGCGAGAGGAGAGGGGGGAGATGCGAGAGGAGAGGGGCGATAGGGGTATAGGACGAAGGGGAGAGGGGCGGGGGGGTGGGTTGTGGGTCGGGGTGGGTTGTGCGGAGGGGCTAGGGTGGGGTGGGGCCGCAGGGGGCTCATGTGGGGTGGGGCCGCAGGGGGCTCGGGTGGGGTGGGGTGGGGCTACGGGGATCTCGGGTGGGGTGGGGTGGGGGCTGCAGGGGGGCTCGGGTGGGGTGGGGTGGGGCTATAGTGAATTGGGGTGGGTTGTGCCGCGGGCCGGGCCGGGGGCCGTGGGCCGGGGTGGGCCGGGGCTTAGGGTGGGGGTGGGGGGTGGGGGTGGGGTTGGGGTTGGGGGTGGGGTGGGGTGGGCGGTGGGGGTGGGGCCGGGGTGGGGTGGGGTGGGCAGTGGGGTTGGGGTGGGGGCTGGGATAGGGCTGCAGGGGATGGGGGTAAGGGGCTGGCATGGGGTGGTGGTCGTGGTGGCTAGGTGGTGGTGTTTGTGGAGGAAAAGAGGTAGAGGAGGAAGAAAATGGGCTGACCAATGATAGTGTGACACATGTCATACTTGACCTGTTATACCGGTCACAACAGGTCAAGGACCATTATGAGAAGATACTAACAAAAGGTTGGATTATTCAAAAAAAACTTATAAGTAGGACTGTTTTAAGAAGATCGGTCAAAGGTTGGATTATTAAATTCAAATTTTCCAATAATTTAAAGAGAGTAACAGAGAGAACTCAGAGAAGTTTAGTAGTTTCTTGAATTCGATAGATGCATACATCTAAGCTCTAAATAGTTTACTACTCCTAGCTATATAATGAGTCACAGAGGAGAGACTACATATTCAATGAGTAGAGTTTTTTTTTGGTGTTAGTGCTTAGAGTTAGGAAGTTAGGATTTTTCCAACATAAGCTTAATTTGGGTCTATTAGCAGGGGTTGAGTCTGAAAATATTACACCTAACCCATATCCTATCCAAGAGCACCAAGAGACATATTAATTATTTTAAGGGTAAGGCCATATGAGTCTAATTCTTTTTAGACCCCGTGGGTCCGAATAGGATAGGATATAGGTCGTTGTTTAATCGCAGTACGGTAAGGTTCGTATGCCTAATGTTTTTACACCCTAATTTGCAAAATTGATTTATTTTTCGAAAATGTTATATAGGACTTGTTACAATCTTAAATGATTACTTGAAGAAAAGAACAGAAGATAATTTCACTCTAGTATTATTTTCACACAAAAAAATCACCAAAAAGAAAATAATAGTAAATTTGGCAGAAATTTTACCTTTGTTTCCTGTTCTTATAGCCGGTATGAGAGGCGAGTTTCCTCTAAGCAATTGTTCACAATTTTTATTCTTCACAATTTCAAGGATATCTTCCAAATAGATCTCTTTCCCGTCCTCAGCTGCCATATACAATGAAGATTTTCCTTCGTTGTTCAGATAATAACATACCTCCGGATCTTCCTTGATCAAAAGACTAAAAACTGAGTAACTTGACGAGCACCCTATCGATTCGTGCAATGCTGTGTTTCCTTTCCTATTTTTAAGCCTCAGTAGGCTTCTTTTATCTTTTTCTGAGAGCCTCGGTACGTTCTTCTCATTACTTATCAAACTCCTTTTTTGGGAATCGAAGCAATGAATAAGAGTACTAATTACTGTATGATGCCCAGCTCTGGCTGCAAGATGAAATGCAGTATCACCTACTAAGTTTTGCTTCATAATAAGGGCTGGAGCTTGAAGAAATATCTGCTCCACAGTTTCGTCATTCCCATGGCTCGCTGCTACGTGAAGCACTGTATTCCCTAGTGGTGTAACTTGCTCAATGATATGAGAGAAATCAAATTGTGAATTAGATAACATTATTCCAATTGCATCGATAAAGTGATCAACATCATTTTTGGTTGCTGCACGGTACAATTCGACTGGCATGTAATAGTTGTCTTCGTTGTTTGTGTGATCTGTAGGTGCAGAATGTAATGGCTGCGCCTGTAGTGCTCCTACATCCGCGGCTAACGTAGGTCTTGCGGATGCACTTGAGCTTGGATCACTTGGTGGAGATGATGATGTGCTTACTGCCTTGAAAGATTGCCTCATATTGCTCCAAGCAGACTTTATATTTTGGAGTATATTGTGTCTGTGCTCCAGTCGTTGACGCATTGTCATAGCTAGTTGCAGCCTCACATCGGATCCTCCCATTTATCTATACCTTATACTAAAACACAAGCGCCTGGACCCACAACTTGTACACGTATCAACTTCTGATGAGAAATTGTCCCGCCAAAATGTTCTCTTTCAATCAAGCAATAGCTTATTAGAATAAGTTTAATATAACAATTAATGATCGTATTAGATCATGCCAGATTTTTGAATTCCTTATTAGCAAATAAAATAGAATCTTACCGTATTATTGGAAGGGTTCTATGATTTATCATAATCAATAGAGTGAGCAATAAACTTCTGCCTCGAAAAAAAGGCTCTCTCTCTCTACTTTGTAGAAAACCCTACCGTGTCACCGGTTGCGCTCCGCTTGGCGGCGCCCTCCTTAGCCATGGCTGAGGAGCTTAGTGACACTGTTTCAAGACTGAAAATTGACGATGAAGAAGACTTAGTTTTGGATCTAACGTCGCTCAACCCTAATCCTGAAAAATCCAAACTTTCCCTCCTTCTCTTTGGACGCCTTCTCACAGAGCGGTCCTATAATCTTGAAGCTTTCAAGAGAACAATTACCATGGTATGGGCCCCTGTTCATGGACTAGTGATTCGGGTTTTAAGTCCCAACCTTTACGCATTCCAGTTTTTTCATTGGCGTGATTTGATGCGAGTCATGGAGGGGCGACCTTGGTGCTTTGATAATATGCTCGTGATGCTAAAAGAGGCCGATGGCGACGAACAACCCGACCAGGTAACCATCACTCACTCGCCCTTTTGGGTTCGTTTAAAGAATCTGCCTTTTAATTATAGATCAGATGAAATTGTGAAAGCATTGGTTGGAAACATGGGTGAAATTCTTGAATTGGAGGAAGATGTTCTGGGAATAGGACGTTATAGGCGAGTTAGAATTATGCTTGATGTGACCAAACCGTTACGCCGTTACCGGAAAATAAAGGATAAACGGGGAAGGGAGCTTCAAATTGATTTTGCCTACGAGCGGTTACCTTTCATTTGCTTTGCTTGTGGTGTCATGGGTCACTCTGAACGTGATTGCCATGAGGTTTTAGAGGATGACAGAAGGGAGTCTCTGGGGTGGAGTACAACTCTCAAAGCTACTCCCAGAAAGGGACGTGGAAAGGAAGTAGCAGAAGAAGAGAAATACAGAATGAGCAAAAAGGTTTTATTTGGTGCTCAGGAGGATTTGAAGGCTGTTGAAGGTAAAAATGCTCCCAATTGCACTAATACATCTCACCCAAAAACCCCACCTTCTCAAAACACTAAATCCCATGAATTAAATATTGGCCAATCATCACCTAACCCCACACCCATTATCTCTCCTCAACCAACCCACCTGTTGACTTTTACCCCACCCCCAAACCATGCAGCTACGTCCTCTCTCTCTCCTCCTTTACAACTCCTACTCACCTCCCCTCTGAAATGACTTCAAATCCCACCCCACATACCCCCTCAAATTTCCCATCCACTGCTCCCATATCACCCCCCTATTTTCCACCTAAACCCGCCTATTCCCACACTCCCCACCACAAAACCCGTCCCCCCACTCCTACCCCTAACCCCCTGATCTAAACCCAACCGATAACCCTTTCATTTTTTCTAGCTCAAATGCCAAAAAGGATCCCAAGGCTCGGGGCTGGAAGAGATTAGCTAGAGGGAGTATGGAGGAAAAAGGTCAAGTTCAAGACATGGAGACGGATTTGACCGACTCTTCTCAGAAACGTTCTCAAGATGACAGTGTTAATATGGAAACAGTTATGCATGAAGGTTCTATGAAGCGTCTAAAGTCGAGCTCCTTCAATGATCTTAGCGTTTTCTCTCCGGCGGAGGTTGGTGGTGACCAACCCCGCCCTTCATCATGAGTATACTATGTTGGAACTGCCGGGGGATGGCTAACCCCCGGACAGTTCGTCAACTCCAACGTCGGAGCTCTAGCCTGGGTCCGGATTTGCTTTTTATTTGTGAAACTATGATAAATAAGAGTGCAGTGGAGAATCTTAAGAATAGGTTTGGTTTTGAGAATGCCTTTGGAGTTTCTAGTCGAGGAAACTCAGGAGGTTTGTGTCTGGTTTGGAAAGAGGCCCTTGACTTCACTTTGACCTCTTTTTCGAAGCATCATATTTGTGGCACCATCAATAGCGGAAGTACTGCTTGGAGATTTGTTGGGTTGTACGGGTGGGCGAAAGAGGAGGAGAAGTATAAGACTTGGCAACTCATTCACCACTTATGCGATGAATCGACTCTCCCCATAATTTTTGGAGGCGATTTTAATGAAATCTTGAGTTCTGAGGAAAAGGTTGGTGGAGTTGATAGAACTCGAGCGGAAATGATGGGATTTAGGAGTGCCATGGATGATTGTGCTTTGCGCGATCTTGGTTTCTCTGGAGCTTGGTATACGTGGGAAAGAGGGCTCACTGAAGCAACCCGTATCCGCGAGCGCCTCGATCGTTTCATCTGCACTTCTTCATGGCTCGATATTTTCCCGGATACTTTTGTTGATCATCTTGTGAGATATAAATCTAATCATGGTGCAATTATGACTCGTGTGAGGAGTTTTAATAATCCGGGCAGGAAGAAAAAAGGTTTCCGTTTCGAGACGAGCTGGCTTTTGGATGAAAACTGTGAAAATGTGGTCCGTGGAGCGTGGGACTCGACTGTGGGGGACATTATGCCCTCTCGGCTCTCCTATCTAGCTGGAGAACTTAAGAGTTGGAGTGCTAAAACGTTTCACAATCTGGGCAACCAAATAAAGAAGGTTGAAAAAGATCTAGCAGAGGCGCAAAAAAATCCGATTTCGGCAGATAATTGTAATGTATGCTCTGAGCTCGAAAAGAAGCTTGATGATATAAATGAGAAGCAAGAGGCCTACTGGTATCTAAGATCTCGAGTCGCTGAGGTTCGAGATGGGGACAAAAATACATCTTACTTTCATCACAAAGCCTCCCAAAGGCGACAACGAAACTATGTGAAGGGACTTTTTGACGAGCAAGGAGTGTGGCGTGAAGAGATTAATGACATTGAGCAAATTTTTGCTTCGTATTTCAGTAACATTTTCACCTCTTTACATCCTTTTGATTTGAATATTCATGATGTTCTTCAATGTATTACCCCCATTGTTTCTGATGATTGTAACACTGCTTTAATGAGGCCCTTTTCCAAGGATGAGATTTTTGCAGCCCTTCAGCAAATGCATCCTTGCAAAGCGCCAGGTCCAGATGGAATGCATGCTATTTTCTACCAGAGATTCTGGTATATTGTTGGTGATGATGTGACAAAGTTTGTTAGTGATATTCTTCATGGGAATTCTTCCCCTGCTAATATCAATAACACCAACATTGCCTTGATCCCTAAGGTCAAGGAGCCTTCCCGGGCTGCTGAATTTCGTCCTATTGCTCTCTGTAATGTGCTTTATAAGCTTGTCTCTAAAGCTATTGTAATTCGTTTACAGGACTTCCTTCCTGATATTATTTCTGAAAATCAGAGTGCCTTCGTGACTGGTCGTCTTATTACTGATAATGCTCTTATAGCTCTGGAGATTTTTCACTCAATGAAGCATCGTCTGCGAAGTGAAAATGGTACTATTGCAATGAAGCTTGATATGAGCAAAGCCTATGACATAGTAGAGTGGGGTTTTCTCAGAAAACTCTTATTGACTATGGGCTTTGATGGGCGCTGGGTTAATCTCATCATGGACTGTGTTTCCACTGTCTCCTACTCCTTCATCATCAATGGAGGGGTTTATGGTTCTGTTACTCCTACTCGTGGTCTTCGTCAAGGAGACCCTCTTTCTCCGTATTTATTTATCTTGATTGCTGACGCTTTTTCAAAAATGATACAGAGAAAGCATCAGGAGAAATTGATCCATGGTGCTAAGGCCAGTAGAAGTGGCCCTGAGATTTCTCACTTGTTGTTCGTTGATGACATCCTTCTCTTTACAAAAGCCACCCGACATGAATGCACAATTATAGTTGATATTCTCAACAAATATGAAGCAGCATCCGGGCAGAAAATTAACTATGAAAAGTCGGAGGTATCTTTCAGTAAAGGTGTCAGTGTTGATCAGACAGCAACGATTATGGGAATTCTTAACATGAGACAGGTTGATAAGCACGAGAAATACCTTGGTATCCCTTCTGTTGCAGGGAGGTCGAAGAAAGCCATCTTCTCCTCTCTTCTTGACAGAATTTGGAAGAAACTCCAAGGCTGGAAAGAGAAACTTTTATCGAGAGCTGGGAAAGAAATTCTCCTCAAGTCAGTTATTCAGGCAATCCCCACTTATCTGATGGGGGTGTATAAAATCCCTGCTGGGATCATTCAGTAGATTCATTCAGCTATGGCTCGTTTTTGGTGGGGTAGCTCTGATTCACACAGGAAGGTTCATTGGAAAAATTGGGACACAATGTGCACTTTGAAGTGTTATGGAGGCATGGGATTCAAAGATCTAAGGGTCTTTAATGATGCATTACTAGGGAGACAAGCATGGAGATTAACTCGTTTCCCTAACACTCTTCTAGCACGTGTTATGAAAGCAAAATATTTTTCTTCATGTGATTTCCTTGATGCAAAACTTGGTTATTCTTGCAGCTACTCATGGAAGAGCATTTGGAGTGCAAAAGCCCTAATCAAGGAGGGTTGTATTTGGAGGGTTGGTAATGGCACTTTGATTGATATTTGGGAGGCCCCATGGTTAGCAAGCGAAAGTGGGCGCTTTGTTACTAGTGCCCGCACGGATTCTCTTCATAAGGTTAGTGATTTGGTGGTCCCCAGTTCAATGGAATGGAATGTCCCTCTCATTGAGGCATCTTTTAATGAAGTTGATGTGCAAAACATTTTAGCTCTCCCCCTTAGCTCCACTATGACAAAGGATGAGCTCACTTGGGCCCTCACAAAAAATGGTGATTATTTGGTGAAAACCGCGTACATGCTTGGTAAGGGTGAAAATCTTGATACCTTTCATCAAGCTTGGGTTACTATTTGGGGCGCGGAAGCTAGCCCAAAGGTGCGCCATTTTCTATGGCGACTATGCACGAATTCCCTCCCCACCCGTGAGCTGTTACACCACCGTCACTTCATTGATGAGGCTTTGTGCCCTTGGGGATGTGGTGAAGTCGAGTCTACTGCACACACCATTTTCAGTTGTCCACGAGTTTTAGCTCTTTGGGAAGCATGTGGGTGTGAGTTGATGTGTGTCCAAGCTCAATCACTGCCGATGTGCGACCTCTTTGTGAGCTGGCAGCAGATCGACCCCAAGGTTCGTAAATTGGGGCTCTTCCTTGCTTGGGTGATTTGGGGTGAAAGAAACAAAATGGTTTTTCACGAGCAATCCACTCCCCTCCATGTGATTGTGAACCGTGTTTGTAGACTTGCTGAGGATCATGACAAATATGGAGCCTGCATTTATCCACACCTCCAGCACAAAACCGCTCCAAGTTCTTCGAAAACATGGGTGCCACCTATTCATGGTGTTGTGAAGATTAACACCGACGCCTCTCTTACTGACGAGGGTTGGGTGGGACTTGGAGCTATAGCTCGTAATTCATCCGGGGAGGTTCTATTCGCTGCCACCAGGCGTGTCAAAACCTACTGGGCTCCCGAGGTAGCCGAGGCAAAAGCCATTGCACTTGGAGTAAAGCTGAGTAAGCGGTATGGATTTTTGAATATTGTGGTGGAATAGGATTGCCAACTTGTGATCAACCGGCTTTCTAAGAATGCTCTTTTCCTCTCGGACTTAGATCTTGTCTTTCATGATATCTTTTCTATTTGTGTAAGCTTTTCTTCTTGTTCTTGGTCCCATGTAAAGAGAGATGGAAACTATGTTGCACACCATCTAGCTAAACTTGTACCTTTTGGTGTTGAGCAAGTTTGGAAGAACCACTATCCCATGGAAGTGGCTCCCTATATCCTTGTTGACAATTTGGTGATTAATTAAAGATGACTGTGTTTTCCCCTCAAAAAAAAAAAAAATCAATAGAGTGAGCAATATATTAACAAAATCCATCTCTATGCCTTATTAACTGGACAAGATACACTCAAATTAAGCTATATTTTTGCGGCAATGAATGATAAATAATCTTACCATGTATATATGATACTCTTGCTCCAATATCGTAAGGTGGATATTGTTTCGGTGTTGAAACGGTGGCGGACACGAGAATGTCCGTCAGTATTTGAGTGGGCGTCCGGGACTGGAAGTCTGCAAGGAAGACAAACGTAAACTACCCTCGGGGGGGATGCGAGGAAACCCCCTCCGACGCTCAAGTCAGTAAGTGTCCGATAAGGATTTTAGAGAGAGAGAAAGTAGTATTTAGAATGTGAGAGAATGTACCTGCAGAATAGTACCATTTGGCTATTTATAGTAGTACTGTTCATATGACAGGATGCGTAATCCTTTGACACGTGTATGACTGTGATGAGTTTGATTGGAGGGAAGATTCTCTAACTTGTCCTTTAATGTGACCGCGAACGTCATCTCGGACTGTTTATTAGAAACGGCCTGGATTCTATTGATGAGATCGCGTTTCAAGTTTATTAATGTGATATCGAGGACGCGAGTGAATTTTTGCATGTCCCAGATTTTTCTCTGTTGCCACGTGTTGCCCTGGGGAGAACTTCGGATTTCAAAAAGTGCAATCATGACCTTTTTATGAAATCCCGCTCATTTTCTTTTTTATTCTTTATTAGGGTTAGCTCAACAAGCGGCACTTGTCACGCATCAGTGAGGGGAGTTGATGGGTCGATTCATCCTGGCCATTCAATCCCGCATTTGTAAAGAAGTGTTAGTTTTCTTTTTCTCTTTCCTTACACTTCGTCTTCAACCTTCCACATTTCTCTGGTTTATGCGATTTCTCCAAGAACTTCAAACCTCCTTTTTCTCGCCAAGATCTTACCTTTTTGCGACCAAATCTTCTCAAAAAGTGTTCTAAGTTACTTTTCGCCCTTTACACCCGGGGAATTTTAGCATTTTTTACCTCTTTTCGCTTGGGTTTAATCAAGGGTTTACTTCAAAGCTTTCGACTTTCCGGTGAAATTACTTTCTCCGGCGTTTATTTGACTCTGGGAATTCTTCTGTTCGTGCATTTGGGGCCTTTTGCTGTGCTTTTTTGGGAATCCGCTTGATTTTTCGGTCATTTTCCGTCGACTTCTCTCAGGTACCTTTTTCCAACTTCTCTTCAACTGCTCTTTTTGTTTCTTTCTTTCTTTGGAATTATGTCGGATCGTTCAGACAGTCAAAATACGTTGAGTGATAAATTCATGTCTGAAAGTGAACCTTCGTCTACTTCCTCCCTTCATGGCGGACATAGTTCGTCTACTTCCAGTCCTAGAGAAGAGAGAACTCGTTTATTAGCTAACCTACCCCTTACTGCTGATAGTGATAGGGAACTCAGATCTAAGTTTCTTAACGACCGCTCTACCCCTGAGCAAGAAAATTTAACTTCCCAATATCTGTCCGCGAGGATGAGCGGTGATAGACAAACACTTCGAGAACTAAGACATCAAATTTTAGCTCGCCGGACCGTTAGAAATCCTCCCCCTGATGCTGTTCCCGGACTTAATGTTCCGCCTTTGAGGGAACATGCTTGGTTAGACAACTTAGTAGATGCTGGGGTTGTAGTGGCGGATGATTTTTACGATCGCCTTGCTCATGCCGGCTCTTCTCATCCACCTGTTATTGATTTAGGTTCCGACAACGATTCTATTACCACTATGGACGAGACTGATGGTCCCTCGACTTCTGGACGTGAACAAATTCCTTGCCGGACTGAAATCGCTGTGGGAGAAAGTTCCAGCATGGCTCCCGACTCGCGGCCGGAGCCTATTCCTGACCGTGATGATGTGTTACACTCCGGGATTTGGTTGCCACCAGACTACAGCAACGGCCCAAAGTCGGTACGAATTTGTTCGTCATGGCGAGAGCATGCCATCACTAAAGAGTATTGCCGGGTTGGGGAAGAACTATATGGCTTCCCAGCTGAGTACAAATTGGTGGTCCCGGATGAAGGGGCCAAAGTAACTGAGTGTCCGACAGGGCACATTGCTGTTTATGCCCATCACTTTGAGTTTGGGTTGTGTTTCGCTTTAGACTTGACTTTAGTGAAGATACTGAAGGCCTTTAACATCTGTCTAGCCCAATTAACACCCTTGGCTATTAGGAATATCATAGCTTATATTTGGGTGTGCCGCTACTTGGGGTTCCCTGAGACATTAAACCTTTTCCGCCGGCTCCATTGGCTGCGAAGGAATGGGTCAACTGAGAAAGGATGGTGGTCTTTAATGTCGGCCAAGAACAAACTCACTGTACATCCCAAACTGACCGGGTTGAAGGGATGGCAGCCAGCCTTCTACTGGGTAAAGGTCCCAGATAATTTTCCTCTCCGTCGTCGTTTCACCAAACCGATTACTCGAATGGAGGATGTACCCTCTTACGGTTTGTCTACGGCCGAGAAAAAAGCCTTTGACTATTTCGAGTCCGAGCTTGCCTTTGTGACTGTTGATGGTGAAAGGGTGGAGGAAAGGATCCCTCTCACATGGCTTCCCAATGCCAAATATATACTCGGGAATGAACCTCTATCGGCCTTATTTCTCTGCCGGACCCACCTAGAAGGTGTGCATTTCGACTCATGGTCCGGCCTTATTGGCTTTGTTTTGCTGATTAACCATTGTACTTATCTTTGCCGGTTTGTTTTGCAGGTCCTGTCAGCCTAGATCTTGAAGAGTTGGGATTGGACGAAAACTTAAAGTCGATGTCTAAGGCTCTTGAAGATCCCTTTTTCGACTACGACACCATTCACGGCCTCACGGGAGGTCTCCGAGGTGCTGATCGCGGCCGTGGTGGTCGCAATTCAGGCCGGGCCAGCGTTCGTCGTCCCGGTCGTACGCTCGGGCGTACTCCCGGTCGAAATGCTGGACGTGGGGACCAGGAATCTCCTCGTCCCGTCGTTCACGTTCCTGTCCGCCGTGGCGGAGGTGGCGTGACTGTGGGCCAGAGGCGGCCCCGTGAGCATTCTGATGCTGACAGTCCCAGCAAGAGGCAGGCCTTGGACGTTGCAGCTGCTTCTGAAACTCAGCAAATGGAGGTTGCCATTAATATCCCGGACAATAGTCCTGTCCGGGAATCAACTGCCACAAGGGTTTCTCCTCTGAATGCTGCCATCGACAGCATTGGGAGTTGGGACGACTTTGGGGTCTGGCTCTTCCATGCGCCAGAAGATCTATGACATCCTCAACTCCCCCAGCTTTTTGACAAATCTTGGGCCGGGAATCTTTTCTCGGATCCATGAGTGGATAGAGCACAAAGAGGTGATGCTGAGCAATGCTGTGAAGGCTGCCTTCTCTCGTCCGCCCTCTGTCCCGGGGAAAATCTATCAACCCAATTGGGACGTGTGGGAGGATGAGTCCCTCTATGCCGATATCCTGGCCAATGGTGGTACCCAAGGTTACCGTCTGCTTAAGGGACTTCAACTGCCGATTGATTGTCCGGCAGACAAGTTGGTGGCTCCAGTGGCTCAGCTTGCCCATGATATGGCAGTGGTAAATTCTTTAAATTTTTTTTTTTTTTAATATTTGGACTTTTTGATGCAGACCAACAATTCCGCCATTGAGCTGATTGAGCAGTACCTCCACTATCAGGCTTTGTCCGATAGCCAAGAGAAATCTCTAGGTGATCTTCGTACAGAGTTTGATGCCGTCAAATTTCGTGCCGACAACCTTCAACAGGATTTGGATGCTGAGAAGGCTGCGAGGGCTGTGGTGGATGTGGAACTGGCCGAGTTGAGGACTAAAGCTGGCAAACTGGAGGAGTCCGAGAAGAAGGTGGCCGCTTTAGAGAAGGCCTTGGAGTCCGCCAAAAGCGAAGAGGCTGCTGCAATTGAAACAGCCAAGTCTGATGCCAGCCAAAAAGCCGTGGCGGATTTCAAGAGATCTGAGGAGTTCATAGGCCATCTGGGGGAGAGATACGATGGCGGATGGGTGGCCGCGAAGAGGTGCGTTTGCCACACCCATCCTTCCTTCGACTGGGAGCAGATTGAGGTTGCTTTCTCAGAAGGCGTTCATACGCGTCGCCTTGAAGGAGAGACCCTTTATCTGCGAGGAAGACGTGATTGCCAACGTTCTTCCTGTCGTCCCGGACGAGGAAGTGGCTCTTCCTTGATGTCTTTGGCGGTCATCTCCAGGCTCTTCTGTTGCCTCTAATAGCTATTAATTTTCTTGTATTTTTAACATTATTATCCAACTTTGAATTCGGCCCATGATGGCATGTAAATTGAATATGCTTTTAATTACAATTACTGTTATCAGTCTTTGATGCCTTTTTGATGGCTGCCTTCATTTTTGCTTGAATTGTAGTTGACCGTCATGACAGTAATTAGTAATGAAGCTTTGTTTTTACATAAATTCTTGTTTCTCGTTCTGCTTTTGTTTTCAACTTGGACAATTTATTGGCGACATGATGTCCGTTATGAAAAAACCAATCGAACGTATCTTGTGCCTGTTATTTGGCTTAGTAGGGTCTATTATATAGCCGTTTTTACACGGTCTATTACCCGACCCTTGGTGCCTGTCATATGGCCATTTCTACATTTGATCTGTTATATGGTCTATTTGTACTTGACCTGTTATATGGTCGTTTTTGTACTTGACCTGTTATGTGGTCTTTTTGGTACTGGACCTGTTATGTGGTCGTTTTTGTACTTGACCTGTTATGTGGTCTTTTTTGTACTTGACCTGTTATGTGGTCGTTTTTGTACATCACGAGCGTACAATTTAGTTTTGTTGTACATATTTAAACATGATAAGAGATAATTAATCGGAATGCTAACGATCATTTATATTATTCAAGTATGAAAAGAGTGGCTCTGGGCCCATTACACAAGATGTCTAAACATAATACTTCTTTAGAACGCTAGCATTCCAGCAATTTTTAAGTTCGATGCCGTCCATTGTTTTCAAAGCAAAGGACCCGGGACCAATTTCTTTTGCTATCTGATATGGCCCTTCCCAGTTGGCTGTTAAATTTCCCTCTGTATGAGCCTTTCCAGTGGCGGCCGTCCTTCGCAATACCAGATCGCCCAGCGCTAGCGGCCTCTCCAGAACTCTCTTGTTATATAAGCCTTGCTGATACGATCCTTGTATGCTGCGACTTTCAGTTCTGCTACCAACCTTACTTCTGGTAGGAAATCTAGATTTTCTCTCAAAGCTTGATCATTGCTTTCTAGATCTTTGTGCTTGATCCGATAGGACGGTTGACCAACATCTACTGGCAAGACTGCTTCCGTCCCAAAAGCTAATCTAAATGGACTCTCTCCAGTTGTTTCCTTTTCGGTTGTTCTATTGGCCCATAATTCTGCTGGAACCATGTCGGCCCAAGCTCCCTTGAACTCGTCCAATTTCTTCTTGAGGGCCCCTAGAATCTGTTTGTTTGCAGCCTCAGCTTGCCCGTTACTTTGTGGGTGACACACAGCTGAAAACGCAAACTTAACCCTGAACTCGGACAAGAAGCTTTTGACTGGTCGACAATCAAATTGCGCTCCGTGATCAAAGACTATTGTAGCCGGTATGCCAAATGGCGGGCGCGGCAGTGTCGTTGTGCACCGCACCCGGCCAAAGATAAAATTTCTCCTACTCTCTTTTACACTAAGCTAGTATAATGGAAGTAGGGGTCGTATCCACAGGGAAACAGGGACGAGTTTAATACTTAGCGGGATTCAAAACCTAGATTAAGCTAAGGGCCGAGAAACCTAATAATAAGGGGGGTTTCAAGTAGATTATAAACAAACTATAATTAACTAGCATAATTAAATAAAATGAGAAATCAATATGGAAAGATCTTGAATCCGATTAACATCCACTTCAATTCATTATCGATCCTTGAACCTCCACTCTAATTATTTCCATAATTATCTATTGTTGAGAATTAATCTCGTGTTCTCCTTATTCTTAGTTGAATAGCACGATCAGCGTGACTATAAAACCCTAACTAAAGGATAACCTAGTCCGATAGCGTCTAAGTTCAATCCAATAGCAGCAATAAACACAGAGAACCAACAGACCTCCTAACGTCATACAAGCGATAAACATTCAACAGTTGATTCAATTTCCCCAAGAAATAACCAAGACAATCTGCATCTAAGTTACTTCCTAGTTTGCTACCAATTGATAAAAGAATAAAACAATCCGATTCTATTCTTAAATCTAGCATTAGATTAATTACACAATCAAACTAGTAACGTTCCTAGCATAATTATGCAAAAATCATAGAAAGCAAGCATAGAAATTAAACCATAATCAAAGAAACTAAATAGAGAGGAAAGATCTCACAATAATGCTTGAAGCTCCATATTAATCTCGTTCAAGAACGGTTCAAGCTACAATCGGCATAGCATAAGCCAATCCCATAGTTGAAATCTCCTAAAACTAAACTAGAAAATAAAAACTAAAAAGAGAAGACAACAAGAGAAGAGTGGAGTTTTGGAGACTCCCTCCCCTTGTGGCTGCTGCCCCCTTAGGTCCAAAAATAGAGTTTAGTATTTATACTAAAGCTCAAAAATCAGCCGACAATTACACCGACCTAGGGGGCGCGAGGTGCGGTACAGGTCGCGAGGTGCGATGAGTTACTGCCTCCAACACGAGCTGAAGAGCTGGGCAGGCCAAGAGGTCGCGAGGTGCGAAGGAACTCACGAGGTGCGAGCAAGCAGGTCGCGAGGTGCGACCTGTCTTGGTCCTGCTTGCTGCGAGCATGCGCGAGAGCTGGGCAGGCTTGGCTGCTGGGCGATGATGCTGCTGGGTGCGCGCGAGAGCTGGATGCTACGCTGCTCGGTAGGCTTGGTGCTATGCTCGGCTACGACTTGCGGCGATGCTTGATTGGAACATGTGGCGACGCTTGGCAAGTATAACGATGTTGAGTCGTTCCAACCACTAATGCTTCTAGGAGCTCGGAACTTACAACTTTAACTATAATTAATATACAAAATTCCGAATTTCCGCTAAGAGCTAAATAAAACGCAAACGTTAACAATTATGATCAAGACCCTTAGCAAAAAGCACCCAAAATATAATATAAACACCGTATAACTTGAGCGTATCACCAAACCTTGGCATTATATTTTGCCAAATGAACTTCTTGACTTGGTTGGATTTTATCTTTGCTGTCGGCTCTGCCTCGATCCATTTTGTGAAATAGTCGATACCAACAATCAGAAATTTCCGACCTCCGGTAGCCGTTGTGAACGGTCCAAGGATATCCAGACCCCATTGTGCAAATGGTATCGGACTGAGTATGGGTTGAAGGTCATTCGCAGGCCTATTGATGATGGGGGCGAACTTTTGGCATTTATCACATTTCTTGACATAGCCCTGTGCGTCCGCTAACATACTCGGCCAGTAATACCCAGCCCTCAAAGCTTTCAGTGCCAATGCTTTTCCTCCAATGTGGTTCCCACAAATTCCTTCATGGATTTCTTCTAATATCTTGCCGGACTCCCATGCTGTTGCACATTTTAGCAGCGGTAGGCTAAAGGATTTCTTATACAGCTCATTCTGATAGACGATGTACCAACTAGCTTGGCGCTTCAATTTCCTGGCTGCCATGGCATCTGAAGGGAGTGAGCCCGTAAGCTTATACGCCACTAACTCGCTAAACCATTCACCTTGTTGATTGATGGTATTCACAGTCACAATTTTCTCGGTGATGCTTTTTTCTTTCAAAATTTCCACCATAACGGACCTTTCTATGTTTAAAGAATCAGAGCTTGCTAATTTGGAGAGTGCATCCGCCTTGGTATTGTAGGCCCTAGGGATGGCTTGAACTTCAAAGTGAATCAACTGGGCTATCAGTTCTTTGGCCTTCTCAACATATTTATGCATGTTTGCTTCTCGGACCTCAAACTCTCCTTTCAACTGATCATTGATGAGTTGTGAATCTGTTTTCAATGATACACTCTTAGCCCCAGCGGCTATACACATTCTTAACCCAGCAATTGCGGCCTCATACTCTGCCTCGTTGTTTGATGCTGGAAAGGAGAACTTGATGGCGTATTAAAAAACGTTTCCTTCCGGACTGGTCATCACAATGCCAGCCCCTGATCCGCTCACGGCTGATGAACCATCCACCTCCAACATCCATGCTTCTTTTTCACCTTGCTCTTCTTCGTAAGATGCCTCTACGATAAAGTCCGCCAATGCTTGGGCTTTTATCGCGGTTCTCGGTTTGTACTGGATGTCGTACTCGGACAACTCAACTGCCCATTTCAAAAGGCGCCCTGAACAATCCATCTTCTGCAATGCTTTCTCCAGTGGTTGATTTGTTAAGACATGAATGGGATGACAATCAAAATACGGCCTAAGCTTTCGGGCGGCAATTATCACTGCTAATGCCATCTTCTCGACCAGTTGATAGCGGCTTTCAGGACCGTTTAAGATATGGCTGACAAAATAAATCGGTCGCTGCCTTTTTTCCTTCTCGACCAACAATACAGCCGCGACGGTTTTCGGCGAGGCCGAGATATACAGTTGTAGCGTATCCCCCATCTCTGGCCGAGTAATGGTAGGCAAAGTT
Organism: Beta corolliflora; assembly: GCA_947648045.1. Classification (NCBI taxonomy): domain Eukaryota; kingdom Viridiplantae; phylum Streptophyta; class Magnoliopsida; order Caryophyllales; family Amaranthaceae; genus Beta; species Beta corolliflora. The sequence continues at coordinate 671,357 of CANSZD010003287.1, read as the reverse complement.
TTCTGATGCTCCTTGACGGCGATGAAAGCTTGACTTTGCTCCTCTCCCCATTCGAACTTTTTGTTTCCTCTCAATAACGCGAAGAAGGGAAGGGCTTTATCGGCCGACTTTGAGATAAAACGGGTTAACGCTGCCATCCTTCCAGTTAACCTCTGAATATCTTTGACACTCTTTGGTTCTGGCAAGTTCATGATAGCACGTACCTTGTCTGGGTTGGCATTGATCCCTCTCTTGCTGACCATGAACCCCAGGAATTTTACAGCTCTCACCCCAAATACACATTTCTTTGGGTTGAGCTTCATCTTATACCTTCTCAGAGTGTCGAAAGTTTCTTTTAAATCCTCGATGTGTTCGCGGTCTGTTTTGCTCTTGACGATTGAATCGTCCACATAGACTTCGATGTTTCTTCCCTTCTGGTCCGCAAACACTTTATCGACCAATTTCTGGTACGTGGCTCCAGCATTTATGAGGCCGAAAGGCATTGCTTTATAGTTGAAGACTCCACAATCTGTGATAAAAGCGGCTTTCTTCCTATCAGCTTCAAGAAGACTGATTTGGTGATACCCTGAAAACGCGTCCATAAAGCTTAATAGTGCATGGCCGCTAGTAGAATCTACCAGCTGATCTATCCTTGGCAAGGGATAGCAGTCTTTCGGACACGCTCTATTGAGATCTGTGAAATCAACACACATCCGCCATTGGCCATTTGATTTTTTCACCATAACAACGTTTGCTAACCACTCTGGGTAATCACAAACTTCAATAAAGTCAGCCGCCAACAATTTATTGACTTATTCTTTGACGGCCTTGTTCTTTTCTGTTGAAAAGTTTCTTTTCTTCTGCTTGACAGGTCGAACCGAACTGTCAACATTCAGACGATGGACCATCACGGCCGGGTCTATTCCCGACATCTCATCCGCCGAGAACGCGAATACATCGGCGTTTTCTCGTAGGAGAGTCACCAGGTTGATCCTGACCTCTGGGTCCATATCCGTTCCGACAGCCACGGTCCTTTCTGGATCATCCGCCAACATTTCTAGCTTGGACTCTCCATCAGGTTTAGGTCTTGGCAAGTCCTCTGGCCGAGCTTCTAGCTCCTCCATGGTTACGTCCATAGCATTTTCATTCTTCTTCTCAGACTGTTCTTCTGCCAAGGCCTTCTTCTTAGCTCTTTTTTCCTTCCTTGTTGGTGGACTTAATTTTTCAACAGGGATCCTTCTTGTCGGCTGTTTCAAGGCCGTTAAATAGCATGACTTTGCTGTCTCCTGATTCCCTCTTATCTTCGCTGTCGTACCCGAGTTAGATACATACAGCATGGTCAAATGATAAGTGGATACCACTCCCTGAACATCATGGATTAGTGGTCTTCCTATTATTGCATTATATGCTCCCGGAACATCTATTACTAGGAATTCAGCCATCACATCTCTGGCTTCGTTGTTCTCGCCAACTCTGACCTGTAGCCTTATAATTCCTTCTGGTATTGCGGACGCTCCAGTGAATCCTATTACTGGGTACCGGACTGGTTGTAAATGCTCTCGGCCAATCATTAGCTTCTCAAAAGTTGATAGGAATAAAATGTTAGCAGAACTTCCTCCATCTACTAAAATTCGGCGAATCAGGCAGTTTGCGACTTTCAAAGTAACCACCAGTGGATCATCATGAGGGTATACCACATGCTTTGCATCTTCTAACGAGAATGACATGGCTGGCATGGCTGGCATGGCTGGTGGCTTTCTCCACTGGCAACTCTCATTAAAGTTTACCTGATGCCGGAATTCCTTTAGACTAGCTTTCGCCCCGCTGACACTTCCGCCATGGATTGGACCGCCACTAATCACATGTATTTCACCTATCCGAGATTGAACATTCTGATCTCTAGGTTTCACCAAATTCCCCTCATTGGTCTGAGCTTTATATTGAGTGAAGTACCCTTTACGGATAAGTTCTTCCAGATTGTCCTTCAGGTGCCGGCAGTCTTCAGTTACATGGCCGTAATCTCCGTGAAAATCACACCACTTAGTCTTATAACGGTTCTTGTGAAACATCTTTCTGGGTCTCTGCCATTTATCACTTTCTTTATTCATGGTGAATATTTGTGCTCGGGAAGTAGTGAGCTGGGTGTACGCGTTAAATCTATCTTTGCGCTCGCTTTTTCCCGGCCATCTCGTTCTCGTTCATTTCCTTTTTTGACCATATTAGATTCTTTCCTTTCATCACGGCCACGATCAGCTTCACGACCCTTATCCTTCCGTGATTTATCCTCTTTCTTCTTGTCGGACTCACGATGTTGGCTGCTAGCTGCCTTGTCAAATTCTTCTCCTCTTATGAAATCATTTGCTTTGCCAAGCACTGGCCCTAATGACGTGAAAGTCTTTCGGCCAAGATAGCTTCTGAATGCAGATCCTTCTCTCAGTCCAGTCATCAGTGCTAGGACTGCCACATCCTGTTGTAGCCTAGGAATAGATACGGCCTCAACATTGAAGCGTCCAATATAGTCCCGGAGAGATTCCGTCTCTCCTTGTTTTATTGACAACAATTCGCCAGTAGTGCGCTCGCGGTGCCTATTGCTCACGAAATGAGTACTGAACATAGACGAAAGCTGAGAAAAACTGGATACGTTACCGGGTTTGAGACTTTTGAACCAAGTCTGAGCGATGCCAGTGAGAGTGGACGGGAATACTTTGCACCAGATTGCATCCACTTGCGTGTACAAGTACATGTGTCCTTCATAGGCCGCGATGTGGTCGTCTGAGTCTGAGCTACCATCGTACTTACATGATGGCATTTTGATTCTCGGCATCGGGTGATTTAAAATCTCTAGCATGAATGGAGAGAGTTTGGGCTTGATCAACAGGTGTCACTCAACTAAATAATTACTAGCACCATTGGTGCTGTACTCTCGGTATGAGCGACTTTGATTCTCATCCTCTGAATAATCAAGCTCATCAGTTCCCATCAACGTCTCTTCGTATTCAGGATCCTCCAGTTGTCTTTCCAACTGTCGGCCCTCTTGAGTGAAGGAACGCATTCTCCTCAATGGCGTACCATCAGCATTTCTACCCATTAATGGTGGCAACCGTTTGCGAGGATTTCTAGCATTGGGGGTTGGAGTATTACCATCAGGTTGAGGTGTGCCTGCTAGCATCTGGATGAAGGACGCTACCGTCTTCAACTGCTCCGGAGAAAATTGACTCAGCTGATTGATTGGAACTCCATTTGGATTTACCTGAGATACATTGTTCTCAGGAGTTTGCTGCTCATTGTTGTTCTCGGGCACCCTTGGATTGAACTGAGGTGCACCCAATGGTCCGGTAATAGCTGGCTGAGTAGATCCCTGCCCGATCTCAAACCCTGGTGGACCACGACTTGCGTTGCTTGTCTTATCCATGACTGCTTCACAAAGATGGGAGGCCCCTCCTTCTAGCGCCAAGTTGTTTCGGTGTTGAAACGGTGGCGGACACGAGAATGTCCGTCGGTATTTGAGTGGGCGTCCGGGACTGGAAGTCTGCAAGGAAGACAAACGTAAACTACCCTCGGGGGGATGCGAGGAAACCCCCTCCGACGCTCAAGTCAGTAAGTGTCCGATAAGGATTTTAGAGAGAGAGAAAGATAGAGAGAGAAAGTAGTATTTAGAATGTGAGAGAAAGTACCTGCAGAATAGTACCATTTGGCTATTTATAGTAGTACTGTTCATCTGACAGGATGCGTAATCCTTTGACACGTGTATGCTCCAAATTTCTATAATCCAGAGGAAACTAGCTCCATTGAAATGGTTTTGGTAGATGAAAAGGTGCCATGATGTATTTTATATTTAATTAATGTTTAGTGTGTTATTAGTGCAAGATGTAGATTATGATGTTTCTAACTACACATTAAATTGGTCAAATAAAAACATTACACATTAGATTGCAGGGTTCCAAGATACAAGCAACAACAACTCAATATACCTACAAAATCAAAAAAAAAAATATGACTTCAATTAAAGAGTGTGATGTTTTGCTTTTTCATGAATTTAATATCCCTTTTGAGAAAATTATGGAAGAAAGTATTATTGACATGTTCTTAGTGGGTACGATCGCATCATTCATTAATTTATAGATTATGATATATTATGGGTATTCTATGTCATGTTCGAACTAAGATAAATTTTATAGATGTGATTAAAGAACTCACGACAATGGGCAAGCCCAAGATATGTCAATAGATGGAAAACCAAACATGAAGTTGGCGTTGGAATTGGAAGATTTGAAGCAATTGATCTTTTGAAAAATTATTACTATTTACTAATGATTTTTTGTTAAATTAGTATTTAACCTTACACTATGTTTTACAGGTGGAGAAGTTTTGCTTTGAGGCTTTAGATAGAAGCTTAACAGATGTTTTAAGACCCTGGGAGAAATAAAACCAAACATGAAGTTGGCATTGGAATGGGAAGATTTGAAGTAACTGATCTTTTGAACAATAATTATTTAATAATAATTTTTGTTAAATTAGTATTTCACCTTATACTATGTTCTACAGGTGAATAAACTTTGTATTTGGAGGAGATTTCTGACAAATTCTTCCTGTTATCCCAAAAGGAATTAGGTAAGACATCTTTTTTTCTCAATCAACGCGTCTTATTTGTGGAATTTCTGTGAGATCCTAACTTTGACAAAAAACTTGCGGCTTCATGTTGGACAATCAGATTTGAGCATACATGATATAAGGGAATTTGTAGGGTGGATATTAGAAGTTGGAGATGGTGAGGTTGGAGAGCCTAATGATGGTGAAGGGAGGCAAGTAATCCAGTTGTAGCTGTTTTAGAAAGCACTTATAATCTACAAAGGATCAACACAGGTCTCCTACCCTAATCACATATACCAGAAAAATATCCTAAAAGGGAAGAACAAAAAGATTCTATGATGTCATAATATTGAGGCAAAAATCGTAATTAGCTATTGATTTTGTTGTCCAGTAGAGTAAAGAGCAAGCTAGTTGTAATTACAATGATTATAAATAGGAGTGAAAAGAGAGGGAAAAGTATGTTGAGGATTAAGGCTATGTTCAGTTCACCTTATTTTCTTATTTCGGATCGAATCGGATCGGATCGAGCCAGGATCGGATCGGATCGAAAAAATAAGTTCGAATCGATCGAGATAAGTTCGAATCGGATCGATCGAATCGAATCGGATCGGATCAAATAAGTTCGAATCGAGATCGAGATAAGTTCGATTATGCTTATATTTAAAAACTTATTATTATTGTTATTATTATCATGATTATTATGATTATTAGTATTACTAATGCTATTATTGTTATTGTTATTGTTATTATTATTATTATTATTATTATTATTATTATTATTATTATTATTATTATTATTATTATTATTATTATTATTATTATTATTATTACTATTAATATTACTATTTACTAGTACATTTGTTCAAAAAGATTATTATTATTGTCGTTGTTGTACTTATTAATTATTAATATTGGTAAATGTCATTGCTATTATTATAAATGTCATTGATGTCACTATTTGAAGCTATTTGTGTTCAAGAATAAGAATGTTATTTTGGCATTTGTACGTGTTCTTTTTTTTATATTTTATCTAATTAATAATTTTGATATGTGATGTTCTTTTTGATGTTGTACATGTAACGAACATGACAATAGTATATGATGTTTATTTTTTAAACAATTTTGGTAGAATAATATAAATTATATATTACTAGTTTATATAAAACATGAGTAGCATGGGATAACCTAATGGTGTTGTCATCACGTTCAAAAATTTTCCTACAAAGTATTTCAACTTATCTTTAAAAACAAAGTTTATATAGAACAAGACAACGATATAAGATGAATATTTAACCATTTTGTTCTAGATCATATGATTATATATATTTATAGGTTTATTTATAATAAAAAAGAACAATTTATTGATATAACAAAGAACATGTTGTTAGTTAAATCCAAACATGTCATCATTATAAAAAAAACATTTACCTTTTATTTTTAAAATGTATTTTTTAAATAGATCTTGTATGATCTTTCAGTATATGTTCTTTTTTTAATATCATTATATGTTCTTTTCATTACTACCTAAATTCTTATTATTAACGGACCTTGAACATGAACAATTTTTTTTCTTGACCATGAACAATATGTTTTTTTTACCTAAAATGTGTGTTCTTTTATTTTTAATTTTTTTAGGCCCCTTTCGGGAACCCCGTGGTAAGATGAATTTCCTCTTGACTGCCTTTGCACAGGGCCACTCACCTAGAGACCCAAGAAGCCCCAACCCCCCTCCCCCACCCACAATAATATTGAAATATATGCTTCCACCAAGATTTGAACCTTGGTCTCCCATGTGGGAGGTAAGAAGCCATACCATTGGACCCAAGAGTCCTTAGTCTTTAATTTTTAATTGTATGTTCATATACTAATGTGTTCTTTTTCAAAAAAAAAAAAACTAATTATGCTATAATAATAATAATAATAATAATATTATTATTATTATTATTATTATTATTATTATTATTAGTGTTATTATTGTTATTATTATTATAATATTATTTATATTATTATTATTTTATATTATTATTATAGAATTATTATTATTATTATTATTGAAAGTTGTGCATAGTAATAAAATGATAGTAATAGTAATACTAGTAATGAAATACAAAGTAATAATAATATGTGTAATAATATGTTTTGTAAAAGATAAGTTCGAATCGGATCGGATCGGATCGTTCGAATCGAATCGATCGATCGATCAAATCGATCGAAAAAATAAGTTCGGATCGGATCGGCCAGGATCGGATCGGATCGGATAAGTTCGAATCGAAAAATTTTCAGTGAACTAAACATAGCCTAAGTGGGAAGAGAGAGTTTTGGGAGAGAGATCTCACCCTCTCGAAATAGTGAGAGTTGTAATTGGTTTTACACTGAAGTTATCAATACAACTTATCCTTAGCCATATATTCTGATTGTTGTTTGAATTTCTAGCAAACTTGGTATTAGAGCTGTCGTCCTGATCACCGAAGAAAATGGTGGGAACAACTAAGAATTGAGCAACCGGAGCTTGATTTTTCATCGCTGCGACTTGCGAGCTACCATCTCCGAGGAGGTAGCCATGGTCATCGGCAATGCCGCCAAGGTGATGCAAGAATAGCTAGGTTCCCAGATAACTTCGAGCATGGAGAAGGCTACTCAAAAGCTCAGTGAAGATTTCCATACTAATCTAGGAAGGTTGGAAGAAAGGATTGATAGATCTTGAGCAGATCAAGAAGGGATGATCGAGAAATCTAAGGTGGAGAATTTATGTGATAACATAGTTTTGATCCATGATTACATGCTTTCTCTAATACCGGTATAGAAGTTCGACAAAGATATGTAAGGCGGATTCCAATATGGAAAGAGATTAATCCACCTGAGTTCCTAAATACCATTAGATGCTTGGGCCTTCCAAATCACTGACTAACATTGAAGATAGGTGCTCCTATTATCTTCTCCGAAATATAGACCACTCTTCTAGCTTATACAATGGTACCAGATTAGTGATAACTCAGCTAGGAAACCATACTATTGAAGCTAAAATCATTTCAGGTAGCAACATTGGACATAACGTATTTATTCCTAGAATGGTCTTAAGTCCATCAGATACCACCAATATGCCAATTAAGCTTCAGATAAGGCAATTTTCGTTGGTAGTTAGTTTGTTTTGCTACGACTTCAACTTGTAGCCATGACCAATCACTTTCTCATGTTGGGTTGTACTTCCTCTGTGTTTTTTAGTTGTTTCATTTCTTCTTTACAAGTTTGCAAATGCACAATTTGGATCTTTAATATCTCTGACTGTACATGAGTAAAAATTATAAAAAGCTAATATCTGAAAAGTATATATATTGAGATGAATCTAACAAGATCTCACTTAACTGTGTTCTTCCTTACGAAAAAAAATAATCAAAGAAGGTCGAACTACATTAGATGAATAGTGTCAAAGTCAATATGCAACAACTAAAAAGATGGATGAAGTATCTTCCTAGACCGGTCTTTGGCCCTGTTTGGCAAATATAGGTTCGAGTTTAACTGTTAGAGTTTAGAGTTTATGGTTAGAGTTTTAACATTTTTGTTCAGCAGATTTGACTTTTAATTTGACAACTTTGATTTATAAATGTGTTTGATAATAATTAACTGATTGCTAAAAGCTTGTTGCTATTTATTTGTGTAAAATGACATTTATATGGCCTTGTTTGTGTAAAAACAAGTATTTCAGCATTTGTACTAAAGAGATAATCTTCAATACTAACTTGTGTAGTTTTATGTTGTTTGCTAATGAGGTAAGAGTTTTTCTTTTCTTTGTAAACCTTATTTCAATGACTTGCAAATTATTTAAATAGTTGTAAACCTAATCTCATTTTCCGGTGTTGACCATAGACTTTCCGGCGTTGACCACTTCTATTTCCCTTCTTCCTCCATAATCACCACCTAGCCACCACTACCAACACCGGCCGCCAGCCCCCCACCCATCCCTGTAGCCCCCACTTCACCTCCGGCCCAACCCCCCACCACGCCAGCCCCACCCCCACCTAGCGGCCCACCCCACCCCACCAGCGGCCCCCAACCCTTCCCTCCCCCCTCGGGCGGTAGCCCCCCACCCTCCCTTCGCCCCTACCCTCTCTCCTCTCCCTTCTTCCCTCCCACACCCCTCCCCTCCCTCTCCTCTCCCTTCGTTCATCCCCCCCCCACCACCGCGCCACCCAGAAACCCCCTCATGACCCCCCCCCCAGCGGCTCCCCCCTCCCACCCCGCAAGGTTTTTCCTACGCCCTAAAGAATAAAGATAGGAGAGAGAGTAGTAGATAACGAAAATGGAGAGAGAGGGGGTTGCGGAGGGGGTTCGCGGTGGGGGGGATGGGCGAAGGGAGAGGAGAGGGGGGAGGGGTGAAGGAGGGAAGAAGGGAGAAGAGATAGGGTAGGGGCGAAGGGGGGGGTGGATGGTAAGGTGTGGGGGCCGCTGCGCGTACGGGGGTGGGGCGTTGCCGCCCGAGGGGGTGGAGGGAGGGGTTGGGGGCCGCTGTGGGGGTGGGGTGGGGCACCGGTGGTGGGGGGGTGAAGTGGGGGGCTGCGGGGGTGGCCGGGTGGGTGGGGGGCTGGCGGCAGGTGTTGGTAGTGGTGGCTAGGTGGTGATTATGGAGGAAGAAGGGAAATAGAAGTGGTCAACACCGAAAAGTTTATGGTCAAAACCGAAAAATGAGTTTAGGTTTCATCTTGCAAAAATAATTTACTTTTTGGTTTGTTTTCGCAAATAATGATTTATAAGTTTTTTTTTTCGCAAAACTGAACCTTAGGTTTTTTTTGGCAAATTTTCCTAAAAGATATCTTATTTGAAGACTTTTTCTATCAATGCAGGTGTTTTGGAGACAAGTGAGGACTACAATATGAAGTTATTCGACACAATTTCTTTTTTTTTTCCTTTATACAAAGTCATCTTTCTACACTTTGCTTTTGCTCTTGATCAAAATTTAAAACTTTGTCCTTTTCTCTCTTACCTCATCCTGCTAATTCTAAATTCAACAGCTTTTAATGAATTTTGAATTGTTAGTGAACCCAATATTCGTATAATTGTATAAATGAACTTCCAATTTAGCTAAACTTTTCAAATTTCATAAAATGAAGTAATGCAAATAAAAATATATATACAATAAGTAGCTTAATTTTGACCAACCTGTTTGCTATATCCTTCGGCCTCCAACTAAGCATCCATCACGCCGGCAACAAACTAAACGCGATCAGAGAGATTAGAGTGGATAGCTTAAAATCATAAAGATGGAGAGATGAGAGAGATAAATCGATGGGGCTAACTTTACTGTTTATTTTCATATATAATCATTTGTCTTCTATGGACGAAGAAATATTTTAAGACTATAAACTCTCCAACAGTCAACGCCTTTACGGCATGCAGGTCGCGGAAACCTGCTGTAACATTTATCTAGTTAGGCCATCTTGTTTTGGGCTGTACTGAGTTGAACTGAATTGAAGTAAACTTTGATGTTGTGTTTGGTATTTTTTTAACGGTTTTTTCACCAAATACCTCCGATAAATCAAAAAATTCACCATATACTCTCAATGTTTTAGATATTCACCATATACCCCTGGGTTTTCGAAAACGTTCACCAAATGCCTTTTTCTAACTGTCGTTAACTCACCGTTAGCTTTATTTATAATTTTGCCATCATTAAGCCATAACCTTAAAATCTAAACCCTAATCTGCGGTGGAAGGGGAGGGGGAAATCGACGGGGGAGGGGGAGGGGCTGCGGTGGAATCGGCGGTGGAATGGATGGGGAGGGGGAAGGAGAGGGGTGGGGTGGAGGGGAGAGGGAGGGGGTTAGGGTTAGGGGTTGGTTAGGGTTAGGGTGTAGGATTAGGGTTTAGGGTATTAGGATTTTAGGGTTAGGGGTTAATGGTGGCAATATCATAAATAAAGCTAACGGTGAGTTAACGACAGTTAAAACAAGAGCATCTGGTGCACAGTTTTGAAAACTTAGGGGTATATGGTGAATATCTGAAACATTGAGGGTATATGGTGAATTTTTTGATTTGTCAGGGGTATTTGGTGAAAAACCGTTTTTTTAATAAAGGAAAGGAAAGAAAGGGAATGGAAGAGAAGAGATGGGAAGAGAAGGGAACAAAACTTACTAATATTTGGTTAATAACAAAATGAACTAGAAAATTGAGAAGATTTTTTTTCCTTGTCTCCAATCTTAATAATTTCCTCTAAATTCCTCCTCCTTCCTCTCTAAATTCTTCCCTTTTGTTTTTACCTGATAAAAGTTATGTTAGGGCCTGTTCTCCCCAACTTATTTTCAATTCAGTTTAGTCCAGTTTAGTTCAGTTCAGTTTAGTTCGGTTCGATTCGGTTCGCCGGTTCGATTCGGTTCGGTTGTTCGATTCGGTTCGATTCGGTTCCTAAATGATAATCATTACAATTAATTAGTTATAATTTAATTCAGTTCAGTTCAGTTCAGTTCAGTAGTTTTATGCCGATACTCTCTCCATTTTTTTAATTGCTACCTTTTCTTTAAATGATTGTTTCTTTTTAATTACTACATTGTTTAAACTTTCCTTATTTGGGGTACTTGGCCCAACATAAAGTAATACTATTATATTTGTTTTTCTTTTTTTCCACCCAAAAGTACTACTTTTTCACTTTTCCCCATTATTTTACATCAAATGGGTCAATAATTACCCTCCAAAAAGTTTGAAAGTGACATTGCCTAAATTATGGAGTAATCATGGACTCCCTTAAGAGGTGAGTATAAGAGTCAAGTACCGGATTTTAAACCTAAAACATGATAGAATGTCTCAATTCTAGATTTGAAATTGGTTACGTCGATTTCGAATACAAATAATCGGTTGAAAGACTTGAAAATGATTCTGTTCCAATTCTCATCTTTTTCGGACCGGAACTGGTTGGTTACTTGATTAAGCTTTGTAACATTGAAATTATTGTAACTTTTCTTCTCTGAACACATTTAGGTATGATAATTCTTGTACTCTTATAAGATACTCATGTTGTATCTTAGTGCATTCATCATATACCCGGGTGTAGTCCGTAGGAAAAAAAAAACATGAGAGAGAAAAAAGTAGAGAGAGAAAGAGAAAAGAAAGAAGAAAAAAGCCCCAAAATCAAATCGCAAAACCCTAGTTTGGAAAATCAAAAAATTCTCAATCCTTCCCCTAGTTCCTCTGTCAATTATAGTCATGCTTTTACAAGACAATTGTGTAATTTTGTGTTAATCCTGCTTTTGCTGCATCTTGGGTTCCCATCCAATGCTAGGTTTCCGCCGAAAGTAGTTCGCAGGGAGGTGCGAAACAGTGAGTTTGTACTTCAAAATCTTCAAAATCCATTTTTCTTTAATTCCTTGGTTCAGTCTAATCAAAGTAGGGTGAGGTGCCACTTGATTTTCTTGCGGCAGCACTGCAATTCTAGAGTTAAAAACTTTGGTTTCCTTTCTTTCAAGTACAAAAGGAAATCTCTTTCTTGGGTTCGTGATTTGGGAGCATTTAATGCGAGGGCTTTAATCGAGTTTGGCGTGGAGTGTATTACTTGTTCGTTTGGATTTCATAAGAGTGAGTGGGTGAGGGATGTGAGTGATTTTGGAATTGTCTGGGAGCAATTTATGGTTCCTGGGCTTGCATTTATTGCGTTAGACGATTGTTCAAGCAGTCAAGATGAGAACTATTCCCCCCAAATTTTTGGGGTTGGTAAGTTATTTCTCTACTATAAAAGGTATTATCAGCTCTCTGGTAAGTGCACATCTATTCCTTCTTCTAAGTATTTTTCTTGCTATTTCTTCTCTCTAAAATTGTGTGTGTGCAAGTTAAGTCTAAGTATGGAGAAACCTTCCTCTTTCAAGGAAGCAATCCTACTCTCTCCCTCTCAGTTATCTAACACTTTACCTTCTGAGTCTGTTTTAGAAGGTGATGTCATTCCTGTGGAGGTGGCTGAGCCATCATCTTTGCTAAATGTTTCGGATGACCCTGTGGTTCCTCCTTTTGTCTCTTCATCTCTAATTCTAGATGAACTGCCTCAAGTGAAGCAGGACATTGTGGAACTTACTAAGTCCTGTCTAATAGGTAAAATGCTTAGTTCTCCTCTTGATATTCGTACTATTGTTTCTCGTACCAAAGCTAATTGGAAGTTTATCAAAGGGGAAGTAGAATATCTGGAAATGGGTAATTTTTGGTTTTTACTGAAATTCTCTAATCCTGGGGACCTTTCACTTGTGTGGAGTGAAAGGCCATGGCATGTTCAGGGGGACCTTTTTGTTGTTTATCCATGGCGCCCTTTATTTGATCCTTATCTAGAGGAAATCAAATGGGTAGATTTGTGGATTCGTATTCCTAGACTGCCTGCTGAGTTATTAAATTTTGAGTCAGTGGCTAGTCTGTTAGCTGCTAATGGCATTGGAGCTTTAATAAAACTTGATCCTCGATCTTTGCTTAGGCATAAGATTAGGTTTGCAAGAGCTTGTGTGCTTGTTGATATCAAGTCCCCTTTGCTTGAGTTTGCTGAAGTTTGTAGACAAGGTGATCATGTCCATGGTTATGTGATTTGGTATGAAGACTTCTCTTCAGGATGTTCTTTTTGTGGGTCTGATGATCATATAATTGACTGCTGCCCTCTCTTAACCTCCCCTAATAAGGAGGTAAAGGTGAGACTTTTGAAAAATCCTAAGCAAAAATGTTTGTTTGATAATCTTGCTAAAGCTGGCCAAGCCAACATTGAATCTACTGCTGAGCAAGCTAATGTAGTTCAAGCTCAGGCCAAGCATCTTTTTTCTGTAACTGGTAAAAGTGCTAAGAAAGTTGTTCCTCCTAAAAAACATTTTAAGCCTATATTTCAATCCTCTGCAAAGAAAACTGTTGGTTTCAAGGAAGGTGTTGATGACTCTATTCCTATTATGGGAAATGTTGCTAATTTGGTTAAGAAAAATTCTGGTAAGGGTATCATTATCAATGAACCCTCTGATGTCCCTGCTCAAATTGAGAAAGTTGGTTCTGATATTTCTGTGCCTGCTGGTTCTGGTACTTGTGAGAAAATTTCTGCAAGTGATGGTGGTATGGTTAAAGGTAAGGGAAAGCTTTTTATAGCTTGCCCTGCTGTGGAGATTTCCTCTGATGATGAGGACTTAGGGAGGCTATCCTCAGTGCTCCCTTCCTCTCTGGTTGATAAACAACAGCCTGATATGGTTGTTCCTGCACCTGTGCAAGGTGATGGAGACATGGGGGATCTGTCTCTAGCTCTTGTTCCTGCTCTCCCTCCTATTCAGGTTTTCCATCCTTCTCATCTGTTTGCTGAGTCTTACTATGATGATATGTTGTGTGATGATGATCTTCTTATGAGAGTCTCTCCTACTGGGAGCCTAGAAGGTGCTGGTAGTGACACTTTCTTTCTTGACTTACCTCTCAATGATGATGATGATCGAAAGTCTCTCATTGAAAACTCCTTCCAGTCTCTTCACTCAGACAACTCTATAGTGCAGCATATTGAGCAGATGGGAATGGAGCAGTGCTCCCCCATGGAGCATACTTCACAGTCAGGATCTTCCAAGAGGAAGGTTGAGGAAACAGATGGAGAAAGTGCCTCCTCTTCCCTAAAGAGGACTAGAACTTGATCTTCACAGTAAGTTCCACATCACTAATGTTGGTTTTTGAAGTTTATCTATGAATATTGCTTGTTGGAATATAAGGGGTTGTCGTAGACAAAATGCTTACTTTTGATGAGATTAGGGATTTTTGGAAAGCTAATTTTATTAGTATCTTTATGGTTTGTGAAACCAAGTGTAAAACCCCTCCCTTGAATCTCTTTGCCCAACAATGTGGGTTTAGTTTTTTGGATTATGTTCCAACGGTAGGCATGTCTGGTGGTTTATGGGTGATGTGGAAGGATTGCTTGTTTAATCCTTATAATCTTAATGTGATATATAAGAGTAGTAGGTTTATTTCTTGTCATATATCTTTCTCTAATAATGCTTCGAATTTGTCCTCATATTCATTTATGCCCTCTCTAACAAGTAAGTTTAAAGATGAATTTTGGGACGAGCTTATGGATTATTCTAATTCTTTATCTCTTCCTTTTATAATAATGGGTGACTATAATGAGATTAGTAAACCAAGTGATAAGGTAGGAGGAGTTACTCCTTCTTCCCACATATTCTCTCGTCTTTTGAATTTAACAACCAAGGTTCCTTGTGTGGCAATTCCTTTTACAGGTTCTCCATTTACTTGGAGGAAAAAGGCTCATGGATTGGATAATATATTTGAAAAGTTAGATCATGGATATGCAAGTGTAGATTGGCTTTCATTATTTCCTAATGCCATTGTTACAAATCATATTTTTTCATCATCGGATCACTTGTCCAATTTCTGTCTTTTATGACTCCAACCTCTTTTAAAGCTCCTCCATTTCGTTTTGAAAAAATGTGGTGTCAAAGAAAAGATTTTGATACTTTAATTAAGAAAACTTGGTGTATGCAATTTAATGGCTCTTTTATGTATTGTTTGATGCAAAAATGTAAATTATTAAAGAAAAATGCTAAAATCTGGAATAAAACTCGATTTGGTAATATATTTTCCCAGCTTCGAAAAGTGGACACAGATTTAGAAGAGGTGCAAAAGAATTTGTTAAATGATGTTTCTAATGTGTATCTCCAACGAAAACAGGGAAGGCTCCTAAAGAAAAAGAATAGCCTTCATTCTTATCAAAATACATATTGAAAACAGAAATATCGTGCCAATCATCTTTCTCTTGGAGACTATAACACAAAATATTATCATACTTTTACCACAATTAGAAAAAATAAAAATCAAATTAAAATGCTATTAGATAGCAATGGCCACACGGTTACTAATTTAAACAGTATTTCTCAAATCTTGGCTACGGAATTCAAAAGTAGGTTTACAAAAGACGTTATGTGCTCTTTTGATAATCATTTAGATTTTTCTTTAATATCCCCTATTATTTCAGAGGAGGATAATAGGTGGTTAGTGGCGGATGTTTCTAATCAAGAGATTAAAGATGCAACTTTTGAATTAGCACCTGATAAAGCTCCAGGCCCGGATGGTTTTCCTCCCTTTTTCTTCCAAAAATATTGGACTCTAGTTGGCAACTCTGTAATCAGAGCTGTCAGAGCATTTTTTCACTCTGGGAGAATTCTGTCTGAAATCAACCATACGTTTATAGCTTTAATTCCTAAAATAGAAAATCCCGAAAAAGCTTCTCAATTTCGTCCAATAAGTTTATGTTCTACTATTTACAAAATAATAGCAAAAATATTAGCAAATCGGTTAAAGGTAGTCCTGGGAAAGATTATTCATCCACTTCAAGGGGCTTTTGTTCCCGATCAACTTATTCAGGATAATATTTTAATTGCTCACGAAGTTTTTCATTCCTTCAGGAAAAAATCAGGTAAGGAAGGATGGTTAGCCATTAAATTAGATATGGAGAAAGCGTATGATAGATTGGAGTGGGATTTTATTTATGCTATGCTTGAGCATTTGGGTTTTAGTATGGTTTGGATTAACTGGATTCGTGCTTGCTTGTCTTCAGTCTCCTTTTCGGTTTTGGCTAATGGTATTCCTGGTGATAGATTTTTCCCATCTAGGGGTATTCGTCAAGGAGATCCATTATCCCCCTATCTTTTTATTTTATGTGCAGAATTATTAGCTAGGCAATTTCACCATAATAGCTTGAATAATGGTAAATTAGTGGGGGTCTCAATAGGAAAGTCCGGGGTCAAAATCCCGTTTTTAACTTTTGCGGATGATACCATGATATTTGCTAAGGCAAATGAGGATAGCTGCTTGATTATTAAATCCATTTTAGATAAATACTGCTCTATGTCGGGGCAACTTGTCAATTTTAATAAATCAGCATTTCAATGTACTTCGAATGTTTCTACTATTGCGATAGATTCCTTTAAAGCTATATTAAACATGGATTACTCTTCCTCTTTGGATAGCTATTTAGGTTGTCCTATTATTGATAGCCGCGTCACTAAAGAAACTTTTATGCCTCTTGTAAACAAAGTCCAAGCTCAATTACCAAAATGGAAGGCTAATTCCCTCTCCCAGTAGTAGGCGGTGCTAATTCACGCTAATCTGGCCACTAAAGCGAATTACCAGATGCAAAGTTTCTTGCTTCCGAAAACTATTTTAGCTAAGCTTGACAGTAGCTACCGTAATTTTTTCTGGAATAAAGATAATCAATCTAAGTCACCCAATTTGATAGGTTGGGATCGTATTTGCACCCCTAAACAGTTTGGAGGTCTGGGATTCAGAAAAGCTGATGTTAACAACATTGCTCATCAAATGAAGCTTCTTTGGAGGTTATTAAAAAATGATAACAACCTTTGGGTTCTCTTGGCTAAGAAAAAGTATTGTAAAAATAGGGATTTTCTGAATTATAAAGTCTCTCAGAATTCTTCTTGGCAATGGAAAAAACTTATGTCTTTAAGACCAATGTTTAGATCAGGGCTTAGGTGGCAAGTTGGTAATGGGGTTAAAATTAACTTTTGGCATGATAATTGGGTTTTTCCATACCCTTTCAGTAAGATTATTCAAAACCCTTATAGCAGCAATAATTTGCGAGTCAAAGATTTTATTACGGAAACCAAAGTTTGGGATCATCATCGTTTAAATGCTATTCTTCCTGGAAATATTTGTTTTATGATTTCCCAAATCTTCATCCCGTCTAATGATGTAGAGGATGAAGTTTTCTGGGCCCCGGCGGCTGATGGCATTTATTCAGTTAAGACAGGTGCTCGACATCTTATTGATCATAAGATTGGTATTCAAGATTCGGTTGAGTATAAGTGGATTTGGAAGTCCTGTTTACCTCCGAAAATTAAGAATTTTCTTTGGAAAGCATGTAATAATGGTTTACCTACGAAGGATAGATTAGAGCAAGTGAAAATTTTTACTCCACAACAATGTGAATTTTGTGGTTGTTTCTCGAGACTCGCGTCCCATTTATTCTTTCGGTGTCGTTTTGTGTTTGATCTCTTTCTTCAATTGGAAGAAGATCATGTCGGCCTCGGATTCCGGTGGAAGCGTGTTAAGATTCCTTCCGTCAAAATCTTGAAGTTTGTATTCATAAGTTAGGGATGGCAAAAACCTGCCAATTGGCCATGGGTTGGTGGTTTGTGTGGTTTGCGCGCAACAAAATCATTTTTTCTCAGGAGTCCTTCTCAGTAAGACAACTGTGTTGTTTAATTGAGAAATTTGCAGATGATTGGAATCATTGTAAAGCCTCCCAGGATTTTCTGTTGCCTAGAAAAATTGGTATTAATAATTGTTCGACGGTTGTAGGCAATCGGCCTACTGGTTGGATCCCTCCTCCCCAAGGTTCTTTTAAAATTAATTTTGATGGTTCTAAGTATCAAGACGGGCGGGCTTCCTTTGGTTTTGTGATTAGAGATTATCTTGGTAATGCTATTTTAGCAGGTTGCAACTCGGTTCCTAATGATTTTTCTATCATTCAGGCTGAGGCAGCAGGTCTTAGGGAAGCTATCAAAGCAGCTTGTTTCCTTAATCTAGAAGATATTCTTATTGAAGGAGATAACTTATCTGTTATCAACTCTCTTCTAAAAATTTGGAAACCCCCTTGGTCTATTAATGCTGTTATTACTGATGCAGGTTTAGATTTGTCCAAGTTTAGAGAGGTCTCTATTGCGCACTGTTTCAGGGAGGCTAATCGGGCAGCGGATTTCATGGCGCATGAAGGTCAAGGAGCCAGCAATCTCATCTACAAGTTTCCTCCTTACTCTTTTGATTTCTCTCTTGTCATCCGTAAGGATGTTTTAGGCTGGCCTCCAGATTAGGGGTTCTATCCTAGTTTTCTTTTCTGTATCAAAAAAAAAAAAAATCATATACTCGGGTGTACCATTTGCATGGTACACCCAAGGTTATTTTTTGCTCATTTGGAATTGTACCTATTATGTGATCATGTTCAATTGGACGTTTCAAATGAGCAATGGACAAAAAAAATAGCCTTGGGTGTACCGTGCTCATGGTACATCCTAGTGTATGATAAAAATTATAGTTGTATACTTGTATCTGGCTTTCAGGATCGATGTGGATTTAATTACTTTTGTTTCTTAAAAATAAGTGCAAGTATAGTCACAAATATATTAGTATTATTTACGAAATATAAAATTATCGAGTATTTAGGAGCCGATACCATAAGGTTTCATTTTGGTTACAAACAATTATGAACCGGGTCAACTAGATTCGGTGCTTGAAATTTGACCAGGTGTCTGGTCTTGCTCATATCGACTCCCTTGTGATATATGTGAAGGAGAGAGAAAAAAAGCCTCCAAGTAAAATAATACTTCCTCTTTATTTTTTTACTTGCAACAATTTTCATTTTTGGCAATTCTCTATTACTTGCAACGTTTCTATTTTTGCAATATATTATCTTTTTCTCTCTTCTAGCACATGGGATTTTTTTCGTCTCTTTCCATCTCCCTCCTCTCCTTTGTCCTTGACTCCTTGTGCAATGGAAAACATTGCATGTAAAAAACAAAAAACAAAGGAAGTAAACCATGGTTAAGGCAAAACTTAACAAAGTATTAAAACTAAACATGAAATTAACGTTTAAGGCTCATTAATGCTACTTTTGGGTTAATTAGGAAAATTGAGGCCTAGCAATGGGTAAAAAGAAGTTGAATCTACCATTGGGAATTCTCAAGAATAGGAATCTACCATTGGGAATTTCCCATATATTTTTCCTTAACTATAAATCACCAAAGATAAACAAAGTGAAATTAGTGAATAGTGTAAAAGTGAAACTGTTATAAAAAAAACGAAGGAAATATATTTTAATTTTTCAAATGACAAGTTAATTAACAACGATGCTCTAGCTCAGTCAAACACGAAAAAGACAACATTAAGCTGGACTTTACGCGCTATCTTCCGCGACCGTAAAAAGTCGCATGGCGGACATGCCTAATGCATTCCTCGGCTAGGGTTGCTGCTGCGTGGGTCTCGACGAACTCTTAACAAAACCTGCAAGTGGTAAATGGGGGTACAAGTGGAAGTTGACTAACCAAGTTGGCACGTTGGTTTCGAATGAAAAATATAACAAGTTGCCTTCAAATCCCTGACTGTAAAAAGAGCGTTGTTAGAGAATATTCTAACGGTTGATGCATTCGTTTCACCTTATTTAAGAAGATAATATGAAGCGTGTAATCATTGAATGATAAAAATTAAAGAATCCTAAGTCACAAATTCATGGTACATTCGACATTTAACACTACTAGTTGTTGGTACGCGCGCTATCGCGCGCGTCCCCCCAAGGTAGCGAAAATAGTTGTGAATAAATAAATGCAAGTATTAGCAATTAAATCTTTAAAATAATTTTCAAAATAAATTTCGGCTAATACAAAAAATAGTAAGCAATTAAATCTTCATTTAATCAATTCCAATTATGCAACCCATAATTCAATTCCTCCCCCTTAATCAAATTAAAATTAGCCATAAACACATCAAATTAAAGCATATTATGACCAAAAAACTATATGTAAGGGGATGCTCTGATACCACTGTAGGATTATAAGTACTCTAAGCGGAATTTCATGAATCATATTAATAAGCACTTAAAACAGGATCTCATGCATATACAATCAAGGATCACAAAATAGTTTAGAATTAACCTTTGATGCGTGATTTCCACAAAGAATCGCCAAGAACTTGGAGAAAGAACCTCAGATGTGATTCCTCTACTTGGTCCACCAATCCGGATCAACACTCCACCAATGCTAGTTGGAAGGAAGAAAGCGTTCTTCTTTTCTTGGAGTAAAATAACGTGACTTTGAGAGAGAGAAGAGGAGAGAGAAAAATATTGAGAGATACTGTATTATTTCTCTTGTGATTACCTAACTAATATATAAGAATAATTAGGTTAAGCAATCTCTCCTTTTCCTCTCTCTTGGCCGGCCACCCTACAGCTCATTATGGGCTTTAGGTTTTCTTTTGTTGATCCAAATATAATGTGTGACCTTGTAGGATCCATTCAAGTGGGCTTTGGGTTTATTATTTACTAACCCAAAGGTCTATAGCATTCTCTAGAAAGAGGTAAAGACGACCCAATTAAACGAATTATTATCTCCATAATATGATCCATATTATATTTAGTAATTGCATTAGAGTCGAGGACACAATTCCTTCAGTTTATCCTCACAAATGGGTTTGAGATCAGAATTTCAAGAACTAACAAACAAGTCAAACTATAATGTATACATATGTATAGGCATAATGCAAAGCTCATGTAAAAGTCTATCGTAAACCATAATATTTCTCATCATTCATTCATATCTTGTCCCCGTCCTCCAATTCTAGGTCAGTGTCCTTTATATTTTCTGAGTCCATGTAGGCATACCCATACCCTACACTCGTACTCGTGATAAGAGTAACATAACAATATATATTAACTCCAAGACCTGTCCATCTATGTTAATCAAAGAGTCAGAGTCTCTAGAGGCGTCAGACTTGTGAGACTATAAAAGCAAAAGCCTTTACATTTTATTTTTATTTTTCAAGGATCAAGACCATGAATCCATATAAGTCTTAAATATGAGCCAAACATGCGTACAGAAAGGTTACTAAAGAGTTTGAACTATAGAGTATTTCAAGTCCAGCATAATCTGTTGGAGATTTAGAGTATTAGATGTATTGGTTTCATGTCACGTGGTTTTGAGTCGCAATAGTTATGGTGGCGTGACTCAAATCAACATGAGTTATAGAGTTTATTAATGTATTTATTACATTGATGAAGGAGTGATCGCTCGGTTAGAGCGAGCGAACAGAATTGGCAGGGATTTTAAAGAACGCGGAAACTGACAAGAGTGCGCGAGGAGCGCACGCTCCTGCGTGGAGCGCCAGCTCCTCCTCTGCATTGTCTTATTTTCACGTCTCTTCGGTTGGTTTGTAACGGTTATTTGTCATATAAAACCAGATGTTCCTGTGTTTCAAGGGACTCTAATTCATTATCCTATACATGTTTATGAAAGCAACAAGAGAAAACTCTCTCTCTTGAAAAGCACAAATTCATTGTTCATAACATCAAATTCTTTCACACTTATTCTCATTTAATGATTATCATAGTGAGTGTGATCATCGTTGTTTCTTCTTTGTATCTCGAGACTGAATTCCGTGTAACCCGTGCTCAAAGTAAGGGTCGGAATATTGCTTTTGGGAAAGCGTATCGTGCCTAGAAGATTGTTCATTGTTGTTTCTAGTAGTCAAATTCGTGATCCTTGTAACATCTTTGTAGCATATCTAACAATCCAAAAGCAATATCTATCGAAGATGACTACGGTTCGTGAGATGACAGCGAATTTTCACAAACTAAACAAGTTTGAAGGCGTGGGTTTTCGTAGATGGCAAAAGAAGATGCACTTCCTCCTTACTTCTCTAAGTGTGGCGTATGTCCTAAGTACTCCCAAACCCGATGAAGTGGAAAATGAAACTGTTGAAGCAACTAGGAAGAGAAACAAATGGGAGAACGACGATTACATATGTCGTGGTCACATCCTTAACGGTATGTCTGACACTTTGTTTGATGTTTATCAATTTGTTGAATCCGCTAAGATTCTTTGGGATAATTTAGAAAGTAAGTATATGGCCGAGGACGCTTCTAGCAAGAAATTTCTTGTTAGTAATTTCAAGGCCTATTATGTAACAATTTCATGAAATTCAAAGAGTCTTAGGGAGTTTTAAACAACACAACATAGTGATGGATGAGACCTTTGTAGTTTCCTCTATTATTGATAAATTGCCACATAGTTGGAAAGATGTAAAGAATTCTCTTAAGCATAAGAAAGATGATATGAATGTTGAACAATTGGGTGCTCATCTTCGGATTGAAGAGGGCATTCGGGTCCAAGATGGACAAAAGGATGTCAATTCTAATTCTTCCACCGTTAATATGGTGGAGGATGGTAAATCAAAGGAGTCTTCTAATCCTAAGAAGAGGGCTAACAATTTCAACAAAGTCAACAATGGGAAGAAGCCTAAGTTTGGTGGAGGTGCTCAACGAGGTTGTTGGGAATGTGGAAAGCCCGGTCACTTCAAGAAGGATTGCACCATTTGGAAGAAGAAAATGAACAAAAAGAATGGTGGGAATGGCGAGTCTAGCCAAACCCATGCCAAACAAGGTATGAGTACACAAGTTTCACTTAATTCAAATCTGAATTTTGTGTGTGAAATTTGAAATCTTTTGTGTACAAGATGATTGTTCATGGTGGATCGATTCGGGAGCATCAAGACATGTATGCAAGGAGCGGTCTCTATTCAAGACCTTCAAGGAGGTTGACAATGGAGAAGTTCTTTACATGGAAAATGATTATACGGCTAAGTTCTAGGTATAGGACAAGTAGAATTAGTTTTTAGTTCCGGAAAGCCTCTTATTTTAAGAGATGTGTTGTATGCTCCGGAACTTAGGAGAAATTTAGTCTCCGGTGCTACCTTATACATGAAACAACCGCAGCTTATACACCACAGCAAAATGGTATAGCGGAAAGAAAGAATAGAACTTTACAAAAAATGGTAAATTCTATGTTATCCTATTCAGGTTTAAGTGATGGTTTTTGGGGAGAAGCTATTTTAACAGCTTGTCATATTTTAAACCGAGTTCCAATGAAAAGGAACGAGGTTACCCCATATGAACTTTGGTATAAAAGAAAACCAAACTTGAGTTATCTCAAAGTTTGGGGATGTAGGGCATTTGTAAAAGTGCCGGAATCCAAACGTAAATAGTTGGGTGAAAGGGGAGTTGAGTGTATCTTTATAGGGTATGCTCTTCATAGCAAATCCTATAGGTTTTATGTTATAGAGCAAAATGATGTTTGGT
This sequence comes from Beta corolliflora, assembly GCA_947648045.1. Taxonomy (NCBI): domain Eukaryota; kingdom Viridiplantae; phylum Streptophyta; class Magnoliopsida; order Caryophyllales; family Amaranthaceae; genus Beta; species Beta corolliflora. The sequence goes on along the minus strand of CANSZD010003287.1, from coordinate 647,944 downwards.
CAATTCACACTATTGTGGAGTCAAGAGATGCAATTTTTTATGAAAACAGATATTCATCAATTCATAGACTAAAGGATATTACTCCTTATACCAATATTCAAGCAATTGATCAAACTAACATTGATCAAGGAGTTGAAATTGATCCAACCAACATCGATCAAGAAGTTGATGAACAAACTCTTGATGAGAATGTTGCATCAACATCATCACAACCTAGGAGAAGTAAAAGGGCGAGAAAAGAGAAATCTTTCGGCCCGGATTTTCATGTATATTTGGTTGAAGGATTAAGGAGTTCCATAGTGACTAAGTTTCCATATATATTTAATGTGGAAGAGGATCCTTTAACGTTCAATGAGGCTATAAGGTCTCAAGATGCCGCTTTTTGGAAAGAGGCAATTGATGATGAGATGGATTCCATCATGGGAAATAACACTTGGGTTCTAGTTGATTTACCTCCTAAGTGTAAACCAATAGGGTGTAAATGGATTTTCAAAAATAAATGAAGGTGGATGGGACTATTGATAAGTTCAAAGCCCGTCTTGTGGCTCAAGGTTTTTCACAAAAACCGGGTATTGATTATTTCGATACATATGCACCCATTGCTAGAATCTCTACCATAAGGTTATTAATAGCTCTTGCGGTTATTCATAAGCTTGTGATCCATCAAATGGATGTCAAGATGGCGTTCTTAAATGGAGAACTAGAGGAAGAGGTTTACATGCGACAACCGGAAGGGTTTGTTGTGAAAGGTCAAGAGCATAAAGTATGCAAGTTAATTAGATCTTTGTATGGGCTAAAACAAGCACCAAAGCAATGGCATCAAAAGTTTGATGAGGTTGTGTTGTCTAATGGTTTCAAATTGAACAATTCAGACAAATGTGTATATAGCAAATTTGATGACAACGGTAATGGTGTCATGATTTGTCTATATGTAGATGACATGTTGATATTTGGAACGGATTTGTCACAAGTTGAGTGGACAAAATCCTTTCTATCTTCACAATTCTCCATGAAAGATTTAGGGGAGGCGGATGTCATCTTAGGTATAAGAATTAAGAGAGACAATGGAAAATTGATCTTGTCACAATCTCATTACAATGAGAAAGTGCTCAAAAAGTTTAATGTTAGTAATTGTTCTCTTGTTTCAAATCCTATGGACCCAAGTGAAAAATTGTTGCCAAATGATGGTAATGTCATGTCTCAACTTGAGTATGTGAGGGTTATAGGTTGTTTGATGTATGCTATGACGAGTACTAGGCCGGATATCGCATTTACGGTGGGGAAATTAACTAGATATAATAGTAATCCTAATATGGAACAATGGCAAGCTATTTGTCGAGTATTAAAGTATTTGAGGAAAACCATGGATTATGGTTTATCCTCCAGTGGATATCCTTCAGTTTTAGAAGGGTATTCAGATGCAAGTTGGATCTCTAATAGAGAAGATCATTCCTCCACAAGTGGATGGGTATTCCTCCTTGGGGGAGGTGCTATATCTTGGGCTTCCAAGAAACAAACTTGCATTGCGGATTCTTCAATGACATCAGAGTTTATCGGTTTGTCATCGGCAAGCAAAGAAGCGGAGTGGTTAAGGAATCTCATGTTTGAGATACCTTTGTTGCCAAAACCGATTTCACCTATTGCTACACATTGTGATAGTGATGCAGCATTGGCAAGAGCTTATAGTCAAGTATATAATGGTAAGTCGAGACACATTAGTGTGAGACATAGTTATGTCCAAGGACTTATCAAAGATAGTGTTATCACTGTTGACTATGTGAGAACTAGGGGTGATAATGAGCCTGACAAGCTCGCGAACAGTTCGGGCTCGGCTCGGTCAAAGCTCGGCTCGTTGTGGCTCGGCTCGAGTTCGGGCTCGGCTCGAGACTTAAACGAGCCGAGCTGAGCTAAGCAAAGCTCATTTTATACTAAAAAAATATTTTATATTAAAAGAATATTTTATATTAAAAAATTATTTATATATTAAAAATTATATTAAGTATTTCTTTTAAAATATTAACTCAACTAAGGTATATACAGATTTTTCGCAAAATAAATTTCCCAAACGAGCTCGAGTCCATAATCGAGCTCGAGCCCATAATCGAACCCGAGTTCGAGCCGAGCCTGAAAACGAGCTCGAGCCTAGCCGAGCTCACGAGCCGAGCCGAGCCCATGAAAAGTTAAACGAGCTCGAGCCGAGCTCGGCTCCCCCAAGCTCGTCGAGCTCACGAGCCGAGCCGAGCCCATGAAAAGTTAAACGAGCTCGAGCCGAGCCCAGTGCTATTCGGGCTCGGCTCGTTCGATAAGCACCCCTAGTGAGAACTACGTATAATCTAGCTGATTGTTTCACAACGGCATTATCTAGAGATACGGTAAAACGGATGGCAATCGGTTTAGGATTGGTGCCCATTGATAATCACGAGTCGGGAAATCTTAACTTAACGCCTAATAAGACGTTGGGTCTTGAGTTCAATAAGATTAATTTCCTTATTTGATGATTGAAAGAACTAATGTAATCATCCAAGGTAAAGTTCTTTAAATATGTGATGATTTAAGAGGTTGTATAATCTTAATAGGTCTCTTGCATTATGCTCTATCACAGGAGCATGTTTCATTTAAGAGATCTACCTATGTAAGTGCGAGGTTTGGCCGCTTCAAGGAGCTAGTGGGCAAAGCTTTGATGTACTTATTAATGATACTGACACATGGCTATTTTAGTGTCAAGTATATATATAATGAGAACAAGTATTTAATCTTGTGTGTATCATATCTTCAAGTGTTCATTATGTATTGCTAATGGTTCAAACGTTTAACGACACCATTTGGATACGAATTCTTGGAATGTGTATTGTACTAAGTGGAAGTTTAAGTCTTTGTACACTTTCATTTATGCATGAGGTTGTTTTTGTAATGATGATGTGTGTGCTAGTAATATAATTGGATACTCTAAATGGGGGAGGATTGTCGGAGATTTAGAGTATTAGATGTATTAAAAGCATTCGCTCGGTTAGAGCGAGCGAACAGAATTGGCAGGGATTTTAAAGAACGCGGAAACTGACAAGAGTGCGCGAGGAGCGCACGCTCCTGCGTGGAGCGCCAGCTCCTCCTCTGCGCTGTCTTATTTTCACGTCTCTTCGGTTGGTTTGTGACGGTTATTTGTCATATAATACCGGATGTTCCTGTGTTTCAAGGGACTCTAATTCATTATCTTATACATGTTTATGAAAGCAACAAGAGAAAACTCTCTCTCTTGAAAAGCACAAGTTCATTGTTCATCACATCAAATTCTTTCACACACTTATTCTCATTTAACGATTATCATAGTGAGCGTGATCATCGTTGTTTCTTTTTTGTATCTCGAGAGTGAATTCCGTGTAACCCGTGCTCAAAGTAAGGGTCGGAATATTGCTTTTGGGAAAGCGTATCGCGCCTAGAAGATTGTTCATTGTTGTTTCTAATAGTCAAATTCGTGATCCTTGTAACATCTTTGTAGCATATCTAACATAATCAGTTCTCAATAATCAGAAGCATTCAGCTGAACATGTTGATAACTGGATATTAATTTCAAGCATTTAGAGAATTTGGTTCTAGTTCACAATTCTAGATTCAATCAGATGGAAACAGCTCGCCTCTTTATGACAATCAACAAAAGATATAGGAGAAGTCTGAAAGTATCACAAACAACACCTAATGCTTTTAAATTATAGATGTCTTAGGTAATTGCAGTCAACTTCAAGACTAAAATCAACCTACCCTTCGAACAAGTTTCGTACAAACATGTAGTTCTTAGCGCGCTTTTTCTGGAAAGGCGCTACAAATCAAGGCATACATTGGCGCAAACGTGCTTTTTTACACCTCCCAAAAGGATTGGGAGGTTTAGGACTTCGCAGCATTGGGGTATTTAATAATGTTCTTTTGATGCAAAAGGCATGGCGTATACAACAGAACCCCCAACTACTCCTCTCCCGAGTTTATCACACCACTTGCTTGAGTGCACGCAGAACTACTATGTCTTGGGGCTCTCGTGGTATCTTGAAGGCCACTACCACCTTAAGGAAGCACTGCGCTTGGAAAGTTGGCAATGGTAGAAATATCCTCACAGGTAAGGAAAAATGGGTGCACGGCCAAACCCCAATTATGAAGGATGATGTTCCGTTACATATGACCGCTAGATTAAAAGTTGCAGATCTTATCTCCACAAATGGTAAAGAATGGGCGAGTAGAAGAGTTCGTGCATACTTTATCCCTTCCAGTGCTCGCCAAATTTTAGGTATGGAACTCCCCAACAACTCAACCACCCAATATGGGTTATAATGGCCTCATACCAAAACGGGTCAGTTTTCCACCAAATCAGCTTACACTCTTATTCTTAAACAACAGCAGCATGACATCTATAGCATGACAACTCCATTGCATTTGCGTTTCTTTCGCATTCTTTGGGGCTTGAACATCATGCCAAAATGGAAGCTTCTCATTTGGAAGCTATGGCATAATAGTCTCGCGACTTCGGAAAACTTATTTCGTCGGGGACTTGGAGATTCGGCATCCTGCCCTATTTGTTTAAATGAGCTAGAATCTCGACAACACCTCTTTCGAGAATGGCCTCTTGCTTTGGAAGCTTGGGCTACTAATACGAATTTGTTAATTCCTGATATTGATAGTGCTTCTTCCTCTTTTGAGACTTGGCTTCTACAACATATTCTTAGATTTACATAACTTGAAGGGCCTAATAGTTCCCTTTTGCGTGACTCTATAACTAATATCTGGGCTCTATGGACAACAAGGAATGATCAGATCTTCCGCCGTATTCGTGCTACAGTGGAGGTACTTCAACAACATATCGATGCAGGCAAACAACAATATTCCAGTTTCTCACAGGAACCTCAAGGGCATTTGGGGGTGCCAATGGGTGGAGGCCCCCCTCCAGGGTTTTTGTATGCCACATTTGGTCATAATAGTCAGCTGATGCCGGAGGTTCTCTTTCAAATTGACGGGTCATGGCTCAAGCATTCGCAACAGGGCGCTACAGCTTGGATTGCTTATTTTCCGGGAACTCAAAACTCAATTAGTCATGCACAACGTTTCTTAGCCTCTTCTGCACTTCACACTGAAGCTAAACCATGCCTACTTGCGCTTACCTGGGCGCGACATAATGCTATTGCTCGAATCCTCACGTATACTGACTCGGCGACCCTAGTTCGTCTTTTGCAAACCCCTACAGCTCGGGACATTCTGATACAGCACACAATCGATGACATTCGCTTTATCATGAGGGATTTTGAATGGTGTCGCATTGTCAAAGTAAGCAGAGAGGAGGTGGCTCCAGCTCATGATTTAGCCACTCTATGTCGTGTTTCTAGTTTTCCTTCTCTTTCTTTGTAATTTTTTCTAGTTTGTACGTTTTCTCGTTGTCAAAAATAAAATAAAAATTGCTCATAATAGCTAAGAAGCTAAGGGAGCACAATTGAAAAAGTTTATATGTCGTAACCAATCAGTGTTACACCTTACAAAGGAATGCAAAATTAAATTGGTATATTGTATAACAGAGCACTACAAAAATGATCTTGGTGTCTTGGCCAAGTCTTTCAGGAAGTTAAGTAGCACCCAAATGGAAGCGGGAACGGATGCGAGTACGGTTACGGGACATAAAATGTCAAAATCAAATTTTCAAAAAATGAGTACGACATGGATTCGACAAAAAAAGATTAAAAAAATCTAGAGAAATATTAATGTATTTTTAATGAGTCAAACTATCAAAGTAAACCACCACTTTTTAAAGTATTGCTATAATTTAAAGTATTTTTAACATTTATGTTTTCCTTCTAGGGAATAGGGGTGTAAGCGGACTGCGAAAAATCCATAGTCCAATCCAGTCCAGTCCAAATTTGTCGGACTGGACTCAAACTCAAATTTTCGAGTCCAAAAGTTTTTGGACAGGACTTGGAATCAACCCTATGGAGTCCAATGTCCAATCCAGTCCAAATAACTTTTTGGCATATATATATATATATATATATATATATATATATATATATATATATATATATATATATATATATATATATATATATATATATACATATATATATATATATATACATACATATATATATATATATACATATATATATATATATATACATACATATATATATATATATACATACATATATATATATATATATATATATATATATATATATATATATATATACATATACATACATATACATACATATATATATATATACATATACATACATATACATACATATACATACATATACATACATACATATATATATATACATATACATACATATACATACATATATATACATACATACATACATACATATACATACACATATATATATATATATATATATATACATATACATACATATACATACATATACATATATACATACATACATACATATATATATATACATATACATACATATACATATATATATATATATATATATATATATATATGTATATATATATATATATATATATATATATATATATATATATATATATGTATATATATATATGTATATATATGTATATATATATATGTATATATATATATATATATATATGTATATATATATATGTATATATATGTATATATATATATGTATATATATGTATATATATATATGTATATATATGTATATATATATATGTATATATATGTATATATATATGTATCTATATGTATATATATATGTATCTATATGTATATGTATATATATATATATATGTATATATATATATATATACATATATATATATATATATACATATATTCATATATATATATATATATGTATGTATATATATATATATATATATATATATGTATATATATATATATATATGTATATATATATATATATATATGTATATATGTATATATATGTATATATATATGTATATATGTATATATATATATATATATACATATATATATATATATATATATACATACATATATATATATATATACATACATATACATACATATATATATATATATACATATACATACATATGTATATCCAGTTCAAAGTTTCCCTCTTGTTAAATAATCTTCAACCCTAATAGTAGACTGTTTTACCTTAGTACCCTACTTACTCTCTTGTTACATGAATTCCAATCCTAAATAGTCTAAAGAGACCGTATATGGGTTGTTGTATGTGTGTAAGTGGACTATTGTAGATGGATGCTTAGATATTGCAGATTTTTAAGAGATCTTTTTTATTACTATTATTTTGGGACTCGGGTAATCTATTTTATAATTTGCATGTTATTATAGAGTTTAGAACCCTTTTAAAATAGATATAGTTACTTATTTGGAATGGTGTTAGTGGTTTTTATATATGCATACTCCATTTTCCTTAAAAATTAATTTTGCAATATTGAGTAACTTTTAAAATTTCAATCATAAGAAAATGATTTGAACTTAATTTGGGAAAAAATTATATTATAATTTGGACTCTACTGGATTTGGATTCAAGAAATTTTTTTGGACTGGATTGGACTCAAAAAAAAGTTCAGATCAGATTTGGACTCAATTTCTCAAATCCAAACACCTTTGGACTGGATTTGGATTTGGATTTGACCAGTCCATCCAATTTACACCCCTTTTAGGGAATAAGAAAAGCTGACATATGGAGAATAGCTGACAAGAGTAACGAAAACTTTAAATACATCACAGGCCCTGCCACACTTTAGATATTTTATTTCCCCACAAGCACATTACTTCCATGGAATTATTTACTCATTTACTACATCTCCAAAGCTTTTTCCTCTCTGCTCACTACCCGACACTCCTGTCACTGGCCACCCAAGTATGTCAGCAGCCACCGGAATATATTAACGGCAACTAGAAAGGGTCACCTATCATCGACGACCTGAAGTCCTATGATTTCTTTCCTAATCTTCTTTGTTTGATGCTTTAGTTAATAGATTAGGGTTTTAGAAACAAAATTACCGCGTCCATCGTTCTTTTCTTCCCCTCTTCTCATTCGATATTATCCCGACCCTTGATGTCGACAAAACCCTTAGTTGGTGGCTTGTTTGGCTGAAATTTCATTGAAGAGAAGGGGACGCCTCTAAACTTGCTTCAACCGCCCCCGAAATGTCCCCGTCAAGAAACCCTAGCAACCCTGGATGACTCGCCGTCCCCACTATTTAGAGATGCGTCGCGGACGCATTTCCGGCGTACCCGTACATTCCCCATCCTCGTGCTTCATAGATGCTATGGATCATTATTAGTAGGAAGGGCATATTAGGTAGTGCAATTAGTAGTATCTCGAGGAGAATGATAAGTGAGTTAGTTAGAAGAGTAATACTATAAATAAGAGAGCATTAGGAAGGAATCAACAAGTTGAAAATTGTTGAGTATTTTGGGTGAGCTTTTAAGAGTTAAATGGAGAAAATAAGCCTCTCAAAGCTTGTAATTATCTTTACATTTTATTGTATTTTCATATTATTATCCCAATTTTCTTCTTCCTTTATTTGTCCCATCAATGATGTTTAAGCTATGTTAGTTTATAGCAATGTATTCCCCAAAATAGGCTGATTTCAATAAGCAACAATAAGTTCTCCTTCATTTTAAAATGTATATATTCCAGCCCCCCTATTTGTTATAGGAGTCACCAATTGTATTTACCCCCTCTCTTAAATCCACTTCTACCTTGAGCAGCCACAAACAATCCCTTGAAACTCACCACCACTGTCAACTTCCACATTAGCCCCCCTGCATCACATGAGCTAGTGCTGCAAATATTAGCTCATGCAGCCTCCAAGCTCAGCCACCCCGACCTGTTATCAACCTTTTTCATAAGGATCTATGAAGTAAACAGACTAATGAACTATGGACGGCAGGAGCGGACCTATTAAGGGTCCTGGGTGGCCCAGGCCCCCCCCACAATAATAAAAAACGAAATATTGTTTCTGCGCGTCAACGACAGAATCAAACCAAAACTATTTTCCGCATCTATGTTTCAGCAAAGTAAATTTGGTCCAGTGGTCAGTGCGAGTACTAAATGGTCATGAATTCATAAGGGTGTGAGTTCGATTCTTCTTTGACACATTTGACGTGATCCTTTTTACTCTTTCCTTCTTTCTTTTCTATCCATCATTTTGTCCTTTCCTTTATTCTGTTTTCTTTCTGTCCTTTTTTCCTTTCCTTCTTTCTCTTTTCTTTCCATCTTTTTAACATAGTTAAAGACTAAAAAAATTATATTCTTATGTCTAACTCAAAATATTTAACCATCCACTTTCCTATAATATTTTTTTAATGATTTCGCTATTCTTTGTCAAATAAATGTGAGAATTTTACTATATTAAGAAATTAATATGGTCAAGCTTATGTATTTGGGATATGAAAGCTAAAGTATCCCTTTAGAAAAAAGAAGTTGAAGTGCTACATATATCAAAATATTGGATAGTCTGACTAGAATATAACAGAAGTATTTTTTTATAGCTCACATGAACATTATAAAGTTTTAGCTTTGTCAAATCCGAAACTTGGTTCTCATTGTCAATATGTGTCGTGAAATTATTGTTCTAATTCTTTATTATTCTCATTATGTCCTTACATGGTTTAGTCAGGACCCCCTAAACTTAAAATCCTGGATCCGCCCTATTGGTCGCATGTCAGTGATATACAATGATAGGTTTTGAAGTTGGATTGGAAGAATCAAGGTGAAATCATTTTGAAGAAACTCAAATGGGCAAGAGCAGTAAAGAAGAAATCAAGATATTATAAACTTATTTAAAGGCAGCTGGACTTTTCATAAACCCACAAGTAACCTTAATTTTAAAAAGCGTGCCTTAAGGTGAGCCAAGGCGGTGAGAAAATCGCATCCATCAGCTCAAGCAAGACGCACAACGATAGGCGTGAGGAGGAGTGCGCTTTTGTGCGCCTTTACTTGACGCAATAGGCGCTGGCTTTTGGGGTTAAGGCGTGCGTGTGCCACCACCCCCTTTTTTCCCACGTTCTCATGTTTTTGGATGTCATTGCTTGACACGCTTTCTGGGTAGAAACCCTAGATCTAGAAACGCACTTGCCTACTGCTCGCTGCTGGATGTCGCCGATGGTCGCTGGTTGCCGCCTCCTCGCCGGTGGTCGCCGCCTAGCGGGTAAGTTCTCTTCTCGTATCTTCTCTTCTTCTTCTATCTTTCTTTCTTTTTCTTTATTTGTTATCTTCTTCTTCTCTTCTTCTTCTTCTGTCTTTCTTTTCTCCTTCTATATTTCCTATCTTCTTCTCTTATCTTCTTCTCTTCTTCTTCTATCTTTCTTTTTCTTTCTTTCTTTATTCTTTATTCTTCACCACATGTTTTTTATTTTTCCGAGTGGGTATTCATTTTCTTTCTTTGTTCCTTCTTTTTTTTTCCAGTGGTAACTTCTTTCTTATAGCAGAATATGATTCTTTATGTCTTATTTCTTCTTCACTGCAATTTTTTTTCCATTAGCCTGGCAGTGACTAGTTTTTTTAAAAAAATTCTTTTACATGCTTCTTTAATTATTTAGTTTTGGGATATCATTTGAATTGTTGCTTGTTGATTGTTGATAATGAAATTTGGACTTTTAGTTGTTCTAGTGGGTTAATCTTGGAAACTTTATTTGCTTTTTTTTCTACTTAGTACTTTGACTTGTTTCGGTATTCTAAAGATGAACTATGCTTTCTTATACCCTTTTATGAATCTTTAATATATTTCTATGTTGTTTTAAGTCCTACAATGATTCTTTATTTGAATTCTAAGTTTTCTGGCACCAAAGGTGCACCTCGCCCCCTCGCCTACAAGAGATGCATGCGCCTTCGCGTTGCGCATCGGTGCGCCTAACGCCTTTTAAAACTAAGTAGGTAAAGTAGCAAATACATTCATCAGAGTAGGACTGGTAAGTGGTAAATGAACAAGGAAGAAAGAACCACTATGGTAGGAGGTTCATGCCATTTTTAGCTTTCAGAGCAGATGGGTCTCTACTTATCTTCCACACCTAAGTTGAAAAATATTACCCTCTAATGCCTTCGCAATCAAATATCCATCAGAACTAAAAAAATCCAAATATGCAACCTAGGTAGTGTTTTGGTTGTATGGAAAAAAAAACTTTTTGCACTAACATCTAACTCTCCTAAAGACATTTTTCAGCAGAATTCTAGTTTCCTATTAGATTTTCCAACTAAATTGGACGAAAATGCACATTTCATAAACTTCTTTCCCCACCACTTCCTTTGTCTTCCTATGAATTTCATATGACTTTTAGAACCAAACATGGTAAAATTCACATAATTCCTTTTCTTCATTTTCCATCCCAATCCTTTCTACCATTCGAGTTGTCCATTAGCTCACAACATATCACAAATATACAAGCGAGACGAAGAGCCCTCAACCAACCACCACAAGCGACACAGACATTATTTAATTCCCCTACCCACCTCTCAAGTAAATATCACTCAAATCCAATCTCTACTCACATACATATATAGTTCTACAAAAACACTCTACAGTCATCCCGACTAGGCGACGACCACTTCTCCTCACCCCCAGGTTCAATTACCAAATTACACAACGCATACAAAAGCTATAACATTAATTTTAAACCATAATAAATATTATCAATCAATAAGTTGCTACCAACAACGATATAATTCGACAAACAAAAAACACTAACCCTAAACTCACCTAGATAATCCAAAAAAGTTCACCATTTCAATTTCAAAACCTAATCAAATCCCTAGATTCCTCATCTCAAATCCCTAATCCAAAACCTAATCAACTTCTAATAAGCTCTCAATACGATAGAATCTGAGTAATACCTCTTTATAAATTGGGTCATAACGTGAGTAGAACACTTTAAAGTGGATTAGATATTATTGTCAATGATAACAAGGATTTCTTTATTGCAAGTCATTCAACCTCGTTATCTTTTGTCTCTATCCATATATAGATCAGCCTTAATTACAAGCTACTACCTAAGAACACTTCTATCATTCTTCCACGCTTTACAATTTAAGAGTCTAATTGATCAAAACCTTTACATGTAACATCTGACATACATTGACAAGAGTTACTCTTTTAAAAAAAATATCATAATGTGCTCTATTTAACAATTAGAATGAATTTCACTCTTCCACCATTGTAGTGAACACATACATAATTTAATGCCTTGAGGAACTATCCTAGTTAACTCGCAAATTTAGGTAAGGAGAATGTGTTAACACTTACATGAAACTGTATTTTATAGTTATGTCTTAAGAGTATGAGACGACTATCCTAGTTGATGTACATCCACCATCGACCTTTTTTATTCTTGAAATTGTCATTTTATTGGATGTAAAATATTGTAGCAAAATTGCCTATTCTTGATTATGATTGTCATGGTGAGTAGTAAGTAAGAAAGTTTACATGGAGGGTGTTTGGACCCATAGTCTGGTCCAACAGTGGTGTGTAAAACCCATTTAAAAGATCTGCTCAGCATGTCACCAAAGGGGCCCATCAGCTCTTTAGGTAAAGAATAACTTTACCCTAAAAGGGAGACAATTTTCCTACATACATGGATGTTCCCCCAATAGGGTTTCCTGTCTGGGAAATCCCCAACATTATAAAAGCAGCAAGCCCCATCAATGAACATGTATTCAATTCTCACCTATGTAAACCAGAGCATCTCTCTCTACAATTACTCACTTTCTCTCTCTACCTCAATCTCATACCCCTCACGATGACCCCCTTGTCATAGAGATGAAGATTGCCAACTCCCAGGTTAAGAGGATCCTAGTCGATAGTGGCTCCTCAGCAGACATCATCACCCTAGACTGCCTGCGCAAGCTCAAGTATACCGAGAAAGACGTAACCCCGACTAGTCAGCCGCTGATAGGCTTCGAGGGAGGATCAGTATACCCCCTCCGGTACGTGAAATTGGCTGTAAGACTCGGAGAAAGGGGAAAAGCAAGAAGCCTACCAGTCGACTTCCTAGTGGTTGACACCCCGCTACCTTACAACGCTATCATGGGTAGGCCCACCATGAACAAGATAAAGGCAGCCATCTCGGTATACCAACTACTCATGCAATACGAAACAGACGAAGGGCAAGTCGGGAAAATTTACGGTGATCAGCAGACAGCTCGGGAGTCTTATACAAATAGTTTCAAAGCGAATTCGCCGAAAAAAGAACGATCAAAGAAGAGGAAGAGGGAAAACCCCGAAGACACCCCCACTGGTCTCGGGGTCTACCTTTCAGAAAATCCAAAGCTATATGAACGACCCCAGCCGGTCGAGGAGGATGAAGGGATAATACTTGATGAAGGCCTTGGGCACGGGGTAAGGATTGGCAAAAACCTCAGTCCCGAGATTAAGGAAAAACTCATCAACACTTTGCGGAAATACAAAGACGTGTTTGCTTACTCCGCCTCTGACATACAGGGGATGGATCCCAATTTCGCATCCCATGAGCTAAATATCAAGGAGAGATTCCGCCCCATCAATCAGAAGCTCAGGCATCAGGGGCCCGAGAGAAATGCGGCAGCAGCAGAAGAGGTCAAGAAACTGCTAGAGGCGGGCATCATCGAAGAATACCAATACACAGAGTGGTTGGCCAATGTTGTTCTGGTTAAAAAGGCTAGTGGAGCTTGGCGCATGTGCGTCGACTTCACTGACTTGAACAAGGCTTGTCCCAAAGACAACCATCCTCTACCAAAGATTGATAGGCTGGTCGATTCAACGGCGTGTCACGAGTTGCTCAGCTTCATGGATGCCAACGCGGGATATCACCAGATCCCGATGACGGAAAAGGACCGAATACATACAACATTCGTTACAGCCCAAGGCGTATACTGCTACAAGATGATGCCCTTTGGGCTAAAGAACGCAGAGGCAACTTATCAACGAACAATCAACAAGGTCTTTGAGGAGCAACTCGGGAGGAACATTGAGGTGTATGTAGATGGCATGATCGTCAAGAGCAAAAAGGCAATAGATCACGTCAGGGATCTGGCTGAAACGCTGAACACCCTACGACGCCATGGCATGAAGTTGAATCCCAAGAAGTGTGTGTTCGGGGTAAAAGGGGGGAAATGCCTCGGGTTCTTGGTGGATGAAAGAGGAATTGAGGCTAACCCCGACAAGATCAACGCAGTATTAAACATGTCCTCACCAAGGAATGTTAGAGAAGTTCAGAGGCTAACAGGGTGCCTAACAGCCCTGGGTCGCTTCTTATCCCGCTCAGTGGACAAGAGCTTGATGTTCTTCAAAGCACTCAAAAGGAAAGAGTTTGAGTGGGATGACGAGGCTGAACATGCCTTCCAGCAGCTGAAACAGCACCTAGCAACATTGCCCAAACTCATATCACCCTTGCCGGGAGAAGCTCTCTATATTTACCTCTCGGTATCAGAATACGCCCTCAGTGCGGTACTTGTGGCTGAAAGAGAGGGAACTCAGCATCCAGTTTACTTCATCAGCCACGCTTATAGAGGAGCAGAAGTAAGATACAGCCAGATCGAGAAGATGGTTTTTGCGCTGGTAATGGCGAGTAGGAAGTTGAAGCCATATTTCCAGGCGCACCCTATTAAGGTCCTAACCGGACAACCCATCAGAAAAGTGATCGAAAGCAGGAATCATTCAACTCGGATGACCGAGTGGGCAGACCTGTTGGCAGACTTCGGGCTGGAATATGAGCCTAGAAGAGCTATCAAGGCACAAGCGTTGGCGGATTTCATTAGTGAATGCAGCTCCCGACTCCTTGACCTGGAGGAAAGGGAGTCATGGGAGCTACAAGTGGATGGTTCAGCTACCAAAGCTGGCAGTGGAGCAGGGCTTGTGGTCATCCCCTCAGTCGGGGATAAAATGGAGTATGCTGTGAAGTTTGACTTTCTGGCCTCAAATAATGAGGCTGAATATGAAGCTAGCTTTAATCCTAGGCCTCCAAATCTGCATCAACTCGGGAGCCCAGGCAGTAATGGCCAAGTCAGATTCACAGCTCATAGTAGGGCAGGTCTCGGGGGAGTATGAGGCCAAGGAAGACAATATGAGGATGTACCTCAACAAAACCCGGGAGCTCATCAAGAAGTTGGCCTCATTCAACATACAACACCTCCCGAGGTCAGAGAACCAGCAGGCCGATGCCTTGGCCCACATGGCAAGCTCAGCAGAGGGGTTGACCCCCCGGACCATCATCTGGGAAGTCCTAAATCACCCCAGCATTAACTCACTCCAAGTCCAAACCCTGAACAGAACTGATACATGGATGGGGGAAATCATAAGCTTCCTCAGAGATGGCATACTCCCCTCGGGAGAGAGAGGCTGAAGCATTAAAGAAGAAATCAGGTTGGTTCGTCTGGCATGAGGGGGTCCTCTACAAAAAGTCCTACACACATCCACTATTGAAGTGCGTAACACCCTTCGAGGGCGACTATATCCTCCGAGAGATTCATGAAGGAGCCTGCAGCAGCCACCAAGGGGCCAGGACCATAGCCGGGAAAGCTAAGTGTAGCCTGAAACACAAAACCAAATGCACATGCAACCATCAAGAAATTGAACTTGTACCCATGTTTTATAAAGAAATCAACTTGCTAAGATAAAGGAAGTGCAATAGAGTAACAAAGTCAGTTCGCAAATTAAAGGGGTAATCGCACTTATTTTCAAATTAAGCTTTTAAATCTTGTCGGCAAAGCAAAAACAAAAGAACATGAATTAAACAAAAAAAAAATCACCCTTCACAACTTT
Organism: Beta corolliflora; assembly: GCA_947648045.1. Classification (NCBI taxonomy): domain Eukaryota; kingdom Viridiplantae; phylum Streptophyta; class Magnoliopsida; order Caryophyllales; family Amaranthaceae; genus Beta; species Beta corolliflora. The sequence continues at coordinate 632,200 of CANSZD010003287.1, read as the reverse complement.
GTCCACACCAAGATCATCTGAAATCATACAGTCGTAACTAAGATTCAAGACTCTGGTATAAGGGTAACTTTATTTTTCTTTTAAAAAACTTCAGGTCCGCAAAAAACACTGGATGAAACTTCTACCAGACATAAAAGGTGATGAGAGGAGCACCTCCCAAGCGTAAGAACGAAAATGACAGAACACACTTTTTAAATCAAAAAATATTACAGCATATTAGTAATTATCAGACAAGCTCTTAGAATTCACCTACAGCCAGTGTACGATATAACCAGGCCTGTAGGGTAACTCGATACTTTACTAGCAACCAAAAGCACCAAAACTTTATTGCAGAAAGCTCCAACTAAATCTTAAGCCAGTTTTAGCTAACTAATAAGACCAAGCAAGCAATAAGAGGCTAGACAAGGCACTAGACATTCCATCTCTAGTAAGACTCTGACCAATATCCTGCAATCTAAGTTTTGCTGGTTAGCTTCTGAGCCCATATTAATCAATATGAGATCAATGTGGAAGTGAAAAACAATACAACTAAAGGAAACAGCAAAGAAGTTTTTTTTTTACCTTGATTTATTATTATAAAAAAAGAATTATTTAGAATAAGAAGCTCAGTTACCTCTTTAGAACGAACATCAATGTAGAAATGATCACTGTGACTAAGCTTTGCAAGGAGCTTAATTAGCCTAACATACCACTGATCAGTCCAGGCGCCAGATCTTAGGTAAATGTATGCATTCTTCAACTTGAGAGTAGGACCTTTTGACACAAATGATATGAGATCTTGCCCATTATCACCGAAGAAGCTGAAAGATTATAGATTAGGAGTGTTGATTTCAACCTTTTCCAAGTTTCTATAAGTACAAAGATTCAGATAAACCAAGTGTTGACTTGTAATCTTAACGAATTGCAGATTATGAAAACCGCGTAATATAACTTTTCAAGGACAGGAAAGTGTTTCAGTAATTGGGCAAAGTCATAATTGTCCAATTGAAATCGATCCAACTCCAACTTCTTCATATTCCTACAACCCACCAGCGCAATGTCACAAGACTCCTCATAAAAACTACCGTAATACGTATAACTGAACTCCAATAAGCTTGGAGCCTCTATTTCAATTGCTCTCAATTCATCCTAATACTTAAGGCTAACACGTACACTCTCGATTTTTATAAGACCGGAGATTTTGAGTCTTGTCAATCCATAGCAGCCTCCATAAGTAAACTCTTCAAGATTAGGACAACTTGCAAGTAACATTGCTATCACCATCTCATCTAAACAAACACTTCTAAGATCTAGCACCTGTAAATGAGGCAACTGGGTATCTGTCAACAAGGACAAATTCAGCTCACACTTTAACAGTCTCAGTTTAGTAATTGAACTAGCATTAAGTACACTCCTAGCCACGCTATATCGGGGACATTTCCCTCGACCAATTTCCAAGACCAAATCCCTGACTCGGCATCCAACAGCGCAACCAAGCCAATGGTCCAAGCGATCCTTCAACTCTAACCCAAAATAAGGTACATAAAGCTTAAACTCATCTAGCTTAATTTGTAATCATCCTAAAAGCTCGATCAAGGAAGTCGTAAAACCTCTCTCTTCTGAAAAACTAACTCCCTCTTCGCTTTCGAGGCATCATCATCCTATAACATATTTCCATTAACATGACAAAAAACTTGATGAAAAGGCAACCTACTGTCACTACAAGAAAATAGGTTTTGGGCGACGGATTTGAAACTCAAGGGCGACAAAACTGAATTTCGTGGCCCATAATTGAAAACAAGGGCAACGAGTTGAATTTGTCGCCCGTAGTGTAAATTATGGGCGACTAAATTTGTTGTTGTTGCCCCAAATTCATATTTGGGCGACGAGATAAGTTTGGGTTGCCCATAACCTTAGTTAGGCGACAAAACTATATATTTTCGTTGCCCTTGTTTAATAAATGGGCCAGTTCAAATCATGTGTCGTTGCCCAAACCCAAAAGAAAATGGCGGAAAAAACCCCGCTCTAAATTTTCCCCACAAAATCACATACTTATTTCACTTCTTCAAGACTCTAACTGCTCATCTCCTCTTCCACTCACATCCTCTTCAACACCGCCCTCATCTTTCTCTTTTTTCCGGTGATTTTTGACACTTCCGACGACATCTTCGACGTGTCTCAGGTGATGAATTTAATTATGATGGAAATTTGAGTTTCTCATGAATCAAACTCCGACGATTGACGTTTCTCAGGTTTCTCGACGTTCTCAACCACCTCGCGTTTCTCAGGTGACTTTTCTTAGGATCTCAACGTTTCTCATGTGATGTTTCTCTGTGATGAGTTTAAATACGATGGAAATTTCGATTGATGGTTAATTCTTACCCTCTTTTGCTCTGCCCTAACTTTTTTTAAATTATGGCAGGTGGTGAGACGGGTGGCGGTCGGAGGTCAACGGTGAGGCTAGCGGTGAGTTGGGTGGCAAGGTTGGTATCTTTAATTATTTGCCCTAACTCACGAATCAAACTCCTTTCTTGTCAAACAAAATGGTTGTTTACCCTTGAATTATTGGTATGAATTTGTCAATGTTTATTTGAATTACTTAGATTATTTGTTCTTACGAGTGAATGTGAATGTTTTGATTGGTATTTTTCAAGTTCAATGCGTTCCTTTCTCCTTCACTCATATTCCATCTTTTTCCTCAGCATCTTTTTATGGCTTTGTTGTTTTGGCTTTCTCTGTTTTATTTTTGATGCAATTCATTTTTGTGTTTATTTTTGTTGTGTGTATTGCGTTTGATTTCATGACTTGGACTACATATCTCATTACATGCATCATGAACAATGTTTTGAGATTTAGGGCTTGTTACTATAACCTGTTTGTTGTTTGAATGTTTATTTTTTTTGGTCTGCGTATCTTTATCTGTGTTAGTTAAAGGAGGAGCAAATGGTCATGACCAGGTAATGGACAGTGGACATTATTAGAATTTTGAGGGATTGCGGTAGAAATATTTGAAGTACTTTCAGCAAAGTGATAATGGATGAACATTTAGACTAAGGCTTGCCTTACAGGACTTAAAAATAGAAATATTCAACAAAATTATGATCTAAAGTCTCTATGACCTTGTAGAGCTCCTACAAAAGCGAGAAAGACCATGTATTACTGCCCTATATAAAGCAACAAACTATATTCATATGTTCCAAGTTTTTCAATATGTTTATTTTTACATCCAAGTCAGGCTAGATGTCATATGTACACAAGAATATTAATCATATTCTAAGTGTCATATATAGATTACTGTGAATCTGTGATCTTCTGGATCATTAAACTTCAGCTTTATTTCAGGTTTGTCTTACTAAGCTGAAATTTATCAATTCTTGAACTTCTTTTCAGTCTATATTTCTGAGTCTTGGCATCAATTTTCCAACATTTCCTGTTATCAAACACTACTCAACCCATGAGTCGTATATAAAGTGTAATTCAATGTATCAGATCAACTGTTTTGCTTCTTAGATAATGCTTCCTTAGATGAATTTCTTTATTTAGGCCAGTCTATAAAGAATTATCTTGTTACCTTTGATGAAATTTTTAACCCACCCCACCCACTCAACCCACCAGGTGGCCCCTTACTCTCTCGTTTACTCTCTTTATATCCAATATCACCCCCCTTCAAGTAACACTCTTTTTTCTCAGTCTTAATCATATTTATATTCTTAGTTTTACACAATCTAGCAATAACTCCTACACTCCCTATTATTTCACTCTTTAAAATACCTGTCGAAGCCTAATAGAGAAATTACTTGAGGATGGAGAAAGTAATGTCTTTTACTCTTTTGTTCTTTCTTTTCCATCATCTAATTTCTTCTATGTACATTAATTCCCTTTAACGATAATTCCTAGGCGTCTGAAGTGATGATTTAGTCTCGTAGAGAATGGTTGCCTCTCACTTGCATTTGTTGCCTGCTCATTACTGTCTTTTTTTTCTAGTGATCATTTGACATGGCCCCCTACGTATCTTTTTTGTTGTGTGCGTAATGCATCATATGAAAACCAGTAGCTCCATTTGCTTAGTAAGAGAAGAATGGATGTTGTTCTCTACATTATTAGCCTCGATAATCAAAGCATCTAATAACTGAAATTTCAAAAAATACCTTAACAATCCTCATACATTTGATTTAACTTTTGATCAGAATAAAAGCTTGTTTACCCTTCCTTATTGAACTTGATAGCATACCTTTTCCATATCCAAAGTTTGATAAGATATGGTGAAATTTATGTACTCTAAATCTGCTGAAAGCTTTTCTTTCTAATGCGCCATTAGACTCCCCTAAAGCTGCTACCATTGAAGTATGTATGACCTCTATTTTTGTGAATAATTGCTTCCAAATTATTTGTTGCCTAGATTATTAGAAGTGAAGAGACTCAGTTCAACCGTATCCAAGCAAAATGCATCGGAGTTGATCCTAGTTTAGTGAAACTGATCCAAATATGGTTTCATGAAGTTCTATATAGCTGTTAAACTCTTAAGTTTGAACTGAGCAATTCACATAGTTTCCGCACAGTTCCTTCAACAGCATTTCCAGGCTTCCAGCAATGTTGGACTGCATTTTAACTTCCACTAGCGTGCCTCTGCCTTCACTCTTCGATTGGCTTATTCACGATTTCTCAAATCTCACTAAGGTATGTTTGTTTGTTTGTTCATTCATCTTGCCATTTTTCCGAATTTTGAAAATTTTATTACCAATGCTTATTTTCTTTTGGTTTTATGTAGGAGTTTTTTATGCTAATAAGAAGTTGGATTCCGAGCAATGTGCATATCTTGTAACTTACTTGCGTGGGCTCTCTCATCTTATCAAGAAATTCAGTAAGTTCAAAAATTTTGACTGGAAACAAAACCAATCTATTATCAGTCTGAATTTTGGCATTTTTATTGATTTTACATTCAAGTGCTAAATTAAGTGAGAGATGACTTTAAGGATGATTTGTCCTATTAAGCTGAGTGGCATTTTTATTGATTTTACATTCGGGTGTCAAAAAATATGGGTAAGTGTCAGAATCTAGACATCTTCTGTTGATTTTGTGAGCCCAATATAGTGTGTTACTATTGACTATTTGTAACTCGAGGAAAATCTATTTTTTGACGACAATTCCAGCACATACACCTCAGCCATACCATTTACTTCTATTTTAGCTTTCATTATACCATGTACCTCTATTTTATATGTCACAATACCATTTTGACTCCTTTCCTTGAACCATTTACCTCTATTCTTTTGATTATCGTGTTGTTTTAACCTTTAAAATCTAGTGGTTATGCATGATTTTGGACCTGCATTTTTTAAATTCTGAAATCATTTCGTTAGATTTTTTCATGGATAGTTAATATGACCGCCTAAAAATTTCCGTTTCTACTCGTGGAAGTTTTATCTTCTGCTTATTCCATCAATATTACTGTTGAACATCACTTTTGCTGGTTAACAAGGTCTTCTACTTGAAGTTATGTTGTGATTGTAGTTAATAGTACTTGTTATATTGGTGCACCTATACATATTGTTTTTTTGGGCGAAAGAGTAAAAAGATCTTTAATCCCCCCATTTTTTAATCACATGGGTACCTAATTTTGACGTTTTTGCTTTTATCAGGAACAATGAGTCGTGACTATCTTCCCATATTAGCAGAGGAGAGCTATATGAAGTATGATAAGGCATGGATTATTTTAATTTCTTCGTAGATTTATGGGTAGTGCTAAATAGTTTTTTTACATTTACTTTGAATTGTAAGATATTCAAGTTACGTCGGATATCGAATTTGAAGGTTATTTTGTTGTCCTCCAATGTCTACAATTTGCTACTCCATGAATACTTCTTTTATTATGTCATACTTTTGTTTTTAACATGTTTATCTAATATATATGAACAGGGAAAATATTATAGATTACACAATAACAATAAACTCGTAGTCCATATCAATTTGGGCAACAAAATAGGTATTACACATTGTCATTTCAATTTAGCTTGAGATTTAAAATTATGTACAACAATTGTAGCCGAAAGTATTTTGGGCGACGAAACTGGTGTTGCCCAAGGCATCATACATGTAAGATTACAAGAGATAATGGGCGACGAAACTTAAGGTATTGTTGCCAAAAGTCAGTCAAGTATAGGCGACGATTTAAGAAACTCGTTGCCCAATTGTCCCATATAATGTGCAACGAATATGAGTCTCGTAGCACAAAGAGCATCATGGGCAACGAATGTAACTCGACGCCCCAGATCTTGTTTGTGCGACGATTGCAATTTTCGACGCCCAAAATATAAAGGGCGTCGAACCTTAAGCGACGAAATTGGCGTGTGAAAATTTCGTCGCCCAAACATTTGTGCAACGAAATTGTCCCATTGGGCAACGAAAATATTTGTTGCCCAAAACCTATTTTCTTGTAGTGGATGTGCACATCAAAATGGTAACTCCAAGCTGCCAATTCCTAAATGGCTAAATCATCCCACTACAGCTTCACAACCAAGGAAAATATGAAGATGCTATCTAAGTGCAAATACATAATACGAACAACACTGAATTCACAAAATAATCAAAATCATTATCATTATCGATCAACACAAAAAGAATACGAACAACACACACATATCTAAGTGCAAATACATAATATAATTCACAAAATAATCAAAATCATTATCTAGGAATTACAAAATAGTTCAACAATTCTATCTAAAATTCACAACGAAATTACAGAAAAGATCTTAACCACTGAATTCTGAAATTAAAAAATAATACAAAAATCAACCAGATTAATCTCAACAGATCAAGCAAAAATTACAAAATTACAGAAATAAAATACACCCTAAAAACGTGAAATTAATCGTCAACATAATATCAACATTCTCAAACCCTAAAACGCGAAACTAACCAAAAATAAAATATGAAATTTCTCAAAATCTAAAAACGCGCAATTGATATCAACTTCAACGGATATAACAATTAATCAATTAATTAAGTGAATTCAAATAAGAAAAACCTTGAATTTGAGCTCGCCATGAGAGGGATGAAGAGAGAGAATTGTAGATCAGCTCGCTGTTGGTGGTTGTGGTGTTGAGCAGTAATATGAGGCCACCATCTTCATCGTCGAAATTGAAGATCAACCCGCTGTTGGTGGCGACGCGGATCCGCGGCTTCAGTGGTGGTGGGGTTCAGTCGAAGCTTCGTGCGAATTTTGCAAGAGAGAAGACGAGTAGAGACGATGACCATTCGTGGTGGTGGGGTTCAGTCGAAGCTTTATGGTTGAAAGAGAGGGTGTGAGGAGAATGAAAGGGAGGTGTTGGTGTTGGTGTTGGTGTTGGTTGGTGTTGGTTGGTGGTATTTAGGGGACAGCGACGAGGTGGAGGTGGCGTGAAAATCAGAGAGGAGGGAAGTTTGAGGAGAGAGGAGAGGAATTGGTGAGCTTAGGGTTTGAGTAGAGTTTTAATGAGGAGGAGAAGGGGGACTCCACTTGGGCTCAAACACGGGTGTTAGACCAAAAAAAAAAAAAAAAGATTAACCGCTGCGGTCAAGAAAACTGAAACCCGATTTTCTGTTAACCGATCTGGTTCTCCAAGAACCGCAGCGGTTTGTGTTCCCAAGTTTTCCATCCAAATTTTCGAGGATTTACCGATTCGGTTATCTTAAGGACCGCAGCGGTTGTGTTGTGACATATAACGTTTTTTCCACTAGTGTAATAGTCATTTGTCCGTTGCTTTTGCGCCTAAGTCTGCTGAGGAGAAGGAGTACATGAGTCGGGTTCCTTATGCTAGTGCAGTAGGGAGCTTGATGTATGCCATGGTTTACACTAGGCCGGATCTTGCACATGCAGTCAGTGTTGTTAGTAGGTTCATGCGTGATCCTGACAAGGAGCATTGGCAGGCAGTCAAGAGGATATTTCGGTATCTTAGAGGTACGTCAAATATTGGTCTTATTTATGGAGGTGATGTGATATGTTTAGTTACAGGTTTCTCTTATTCTCATTATGCTGGGGGTGTGGACGGTAGGAGGTCTATGACTGGTTATGTGTTCACTCTTGGTGGTTCTGTTGTGAGTTGAAAAGCCATTATGCAGCCTATAGTGACTTTGTCTACTACTGAAGCAGAGTATATGGCCTTGACAGAAGCAGCTAAGGAGGGAATCTGGTTAAAGGGGCTAGTCAGTGATTTGGGTCTACATCATGATCAGGCGATAGTGTATTGTGACAGCTTGAGTGTGATATGCTTGGCCAAGGATCAAGTTCATCATGAGAGGACTAAACACATAGATGTCAGGTATCATTTTGTGAGAAGTGAGACAAGAGTTAAGGTGAATAAGGTAGGTACAGCTGATAATTTAGATGATATGTTCACCAAGTCGGTTCCACAGAGTAAGTTTCAACATTATATTGTTTGGACTTGCTCAATGTTCGTGGTTGTTAGTTGCCCTTTGGGGCAAGTCTGGGGCCCTTAGGGGCTAATCTGGTGTCCTTAAAGGACAAATCTAGTCTGGTTGTCTTTCGGGGCAAATCTGGTTGTAGGGCGAGTCTGGGCATTGTGTTCAATGCATCTGTTATCTGATTTTCTGGTTCGTTGTGAGAGGATTCAAGTCAAGGTGGAGATTTGTAGGAATTATGCCTTGAATCTGTTTGAAGTTCGTCAAAGAGCGTGTTCGCAGGCCCGCTCGGTCAAGTCGGGCAGTGCCGCCCGACCGGGCGGGGTCAAAGGTCTCAGCAGGCGCTTGGCAGCAGGCCGCTCGATTGGCTCGGGCGGGTTCGCCCGATCAGGCGTGTCCACCGAATCACGACCGGGCGATTAGCACCCGATCGGGCCCGAGATTGAATTCTGTTTGGGAAAATTGGTCGCCCGACCCGATCTGGCGGTGGGTTTTTTGACGCGGATTCGCATTTACGAGTTGGGTTATAAATAGGCTTTTAACCTAATTCGTTTTAAATTGTCATTAGTGTGAAAACACGTCTATAATCTGAAATTCATCAAGATCAATAAAAATATTCTCTCTCAGCCCGTGGACGTAGCCAACACTCTGTTGGTGAACCACGTAAATCTGTTTGTTCTTTATTGCTTTTCTGCATTCAATATTTGTTCTTTCTCACATCCGTTATAACAGCGGATTTCTATTTATTCGGAAGTGTAAAATAGACTTGTTTGGTTAACAAAAAATTTACAATATGAGGGAAGTAGAACTTCTCATGCACTTCTAGTCTTCTACTTCCTACAAAATGGGGTAAGTAGCTTACCCACTCCACCCCCGGCCCAAGGTAGATAGAAGTTCATGGGAATTTCTACTTACCTTATGAATAACAAAACAACATTGTTCAATTCCCATGAATTTAGTGAAGGAACTTAATTTATGTGTATTCAAAATTCATGGAATTTTTTTACTTATATGTTGAACCAAACAAGGAACTATTGGAATTGACGTATTACGTGCTACCTATCTAACATAATGTTGCAGAGATGTTTACCTTCGAGTTTAAATGTTTTGTTGCTTCAAATGATCAAGAAATCTTATCTAACTAGGGTATGTTTACTTCATCTTATTTAATTATTCTTAACTTTTTTTTCCTGATATTTTCTTACTTTTCTTAACTTCTCTTATCAAACTTTTATTATTTTTTCAAAACTTTGCTAAAGTTTTGCTTAAATTTTATGAACGTTTTTTTCCTAAAAATACGCAAAAATAAGGTGAAGATAACATACTCTTAGAAATTACTGTTCAAGAAAGATTACATACTACCTTGAAGCTTGCTCAGATAGGTGTTAGCAGATCATCAGCTTGTTTAATCTGTGCTACGGAGATGAGTCCCATAAACATTTGTTTTTTGATTGTCCTTATAGCTTGATCTGCATTAAGGATGTCAAGCATTGGTTAGGAATTACTGCCAAGACTCAGGAGTTGACCAGGTTGATTACCTGGGTTGCCAGAAGTAAAAAATCCAAATTCCAGAGGGCTGTGTGGTATTCTGGTCTTTCAGCTTTGGTTTATTGCATTTGGAGATGAAGAAATGAAGCGTATTGCCAGCATGCTGTTACTAGTCCCCATAAGATGCTAGATAGCATGAAACATATTGTAAAGGAGAGAATTAACTATTCTTCCTCAAAAGATAGCTAGACGAGATTATAATTGGTTTGAATTGATTTTTATTTATTTTTTTTTTTTTTTTTGGGCTTTTTTCTTTATTTAGAGTAGTCGTTAGGTTGTAAATTGTTTGGTGCCTTGATATATACATACTTACTTGCCTAGCAAAAAAAAAACATACTCTTAGAGATGCCTTAATTTTCAACGGTTAAGTGGAAGTCTTATTGGAGTATTGTATTATGTGCAATGTTGTGTTTAGTGGGCTTGGTTTATTTTGTTGTAAAGTCTAATTCTTGGGCCTGTTTTGGGTTTGCCTTAGGTTGTATAAATACTTTAGCTTTTGTTTTGTTTTTTTTTTATATCTTATTTCTAATTGTTTTCGAGGTTAAAACGACTTAAGAGCCTAAAAAACCCCACCCACCAAAAAAAAAAAAAAAAAAAATTACAAATTTTTTTAGGGCGGGAAGGGGAATTGAATGTGGAGGGGAGGTGTGGGTTTTATGTGGGGTTGGGTTATTTTTTTGGTTTTTTCTTTTGTGGGTTTTTATTTTTGTTGGGGGGGGCTTTGGGGGAGGGAGGTTAGTTGTCCGGTTGGCCGGGGGCGAGCGGGTGGTTCTTTGGGGTTGGTGGAAGGTGGGTTTTTGTGGGCGGCCGATTAGAAAGCGAAGGGGGATGAGGGGTTGTTTGTTTTTTTTTTGTTTTTTTTTTTTTTTTTTGATTTTTTTTATAATTGTAGTAACTTTCCTCTCCCCCCTTTTTTTTTTTTTTTTGTGGGGGGGTGGGCTTTTTTGGGGTGTTGGTTTGGGGTTTTTTTTTTAATGGAAGCCCGATTAAACCGGGTATGGGGGTCTTTTTTGGAACAAACAAAAAGAGGGGTTGTTTTTTTTTGAATATTATGGAACCCCCAGGTAAGTGTGGGTGTTCTTGATGCCACCATTCCCAAGTTGTGATTGTGGGAAATGCAACAATGAGATTGGAAAGAAACTCCATGGAATGAGGGAAACAGTTCCACATTTATGGGTGGTTTGGATGATGAGATTTTTGGGGCGGTGAGGTGAATCTGCTTCCCGAGACCCTTCCCCACCTTAAATCGTGCTTATCAAACACTAATTCAAGAGGAGCGTAAGGTAATGCAGGTGAAGGTTGATCGTGCAAACAAGCTTTGTTGTACGGTCGGACACTCGTAATAAAGTGTTAACAAATCCCTCTTTTCATGCCTTTATTCGGGTGGGTCACGACATGGGTCAATGTTTTTTGCTCGTGGGTTACCCGAAGATGGTGGGGATCGCCCGAGGAAGAGGAATGCGCGAAGGGCGACCTGGCACAGCGTGGGGACGTGGTGGAATGGTGAGCGCATCTAGGTGCTAGTGTTGATGCACATCTTGTGGGTTCAGCGGCCTCAGGTAGGGGGCAAATGGCGTGCTTATAGAAAGGTTGGCTTTATATGCTCGGTAATCAAAAATAATTTGGTAGGAAGTGTGCCTTTTATTGACAGGAGCTCTAATTTATTTTTTAATTTTTTTTTTTTTTGGGTTTTCTTTTTTTTTTTTTTTTTTTTTTTTTTTTTTTTTTTTTTTTTTTTTTTTTTTTTGGGGGGGGGGGGGGGGGTTTGGGGGGGTTGGTGGTGGTGTTTGTGGGGGGTTTTTTTTTTTTTTTTTTTTTATCGGTTCTTCGATTGTGATAGTTGTTACTCTTTGTTGGGCTCATTGCTCTACTTAGAGTAGTCGTTAGGTTGTAAATTGTTTGGGTGCCTTGATATATACATACTTACTTGCCTATTAAAAAAAAAAAAACCAACATACTCATTAGAGATGCCTTAATTTTCAAATTGCGTTAAGTGGGCTGGTTTATGGAATTCTGTTGGTGTCTTTGGGTTTGCCTTAGGTTGTATAAAAAATTTTTTTTTAAAGTCTAGAAGTGAGAGAGAAAAAAAAAGGTGGAGAGAAAAATTTAAAGTGGGTTATTATATTAAAAAGTGGACCACATGGGTGGAAAAAGAGGAGAAAATAGATGGGATTTATAACCAAAAATAGAAAAACAACGGTGTGTAGATTAAAAAGAAACGGACCAAAAAGTGTGTGGTAGAAAAGCAAGGTAGTAAAATATCAAGGTACATTGTATTAAGACGTAAATATTTTTTAATTATTAAATCAAATTCCACTTATTATTATATCTCTAATAGGTAGATTATCCCCTTGATATCCAAAGATACTTTCCATCTTAAATGACAAATCATCAAATACCGTACCTTGATTCAATCCAATCTTGAAATCCGGATAAAATTATTTTGCACCCATTCACCAACAAAGCACATTTTCACTCTTTATTCTTAATAATCAATACTGAACTCCTTTTTAAAAGAAGTGCATCATTATAATAATATAAACTACTAATAATAATTTATACTAACCAATGCCTCATTTTATGTGATCAATCACAATAACCTTTTTATAGACAAAAATCACCCCACAACAAAATCTGATTGGATCCACCCTAAACCCTACAAAAACTAATTTAATCTCATATTCTAATTAATTTTTTATTATTAAATTATCTAGTCAAATACTCCATCCGTCTCCACTTATTTACTACATTGTTATAGGCACAAGTATTTAAAAGACGCAAAAAGTGTAGTGGAAACCATAACTTCATGTGAAAATGACAACTAGTTAGAAGTTATAGGTAGGAAGATAGACAAAAAAGAGAAAAAAATTGGCATTTCTGTGGGCTATGATTACCAAATAAAGATATACAACAAGTAGAACAAGATATTCATTTATAGAAAATATAGCAAGTAAAATAAGACAAATGGAATAACCAACAAATGAAAAAAAAAACTTAAATGGGTTGGGTTCACAATAACTTATTGCTCACCGGAAATTATTTGACTTAGTCAATTTTCGTTTGATATAGTCAGTTTTTATACGGTACAATCACCTTTTATATAGTCATTTCTTGTATGATGCAGTCACTTTTTTAATATAGTTAGTTTTTTGTATGATATAGTCGGTTTTTTCTTAATATAGTATGTTTTTTTGTGATAACATTAGTTTTGAGTGCACAATAAAATATTGTCAACCCAATTCACCAATGAGGTGTTGAATAAAAATTGAGTATAAATATGAATCTACACTCATGCTCCGACATTCAAATATAAAATAGTATATCCCTTTTTCTCTCTCTATTTATATCATTACACACCACCTTCTTCTTCCTCCCTCCATTTTCTCTCTCCTCTTCTCCTCTCTTTCTCTCTCCTCTGTTTCCCGCAGTTTTTTCCCCACATCTCGAAAATCCCTCAATTAATCAGACACATCTTCACTTATAACTTAAACCCTTTTAATTTTGGATCTTCCCCTTTTCATTTCATTAATTTTCAATTTTTTTTAAAAATTTAATTTATCCTTCTCTGCTTCGTTCTTCTTCCTGCATACGAAGCAGAAGGGTTAAATTTCCTCTTCTGTTCTTTTTCTTCTTCTAGATCTTGATTCTGTCTTCTGGGTTTTTTTTTTGTTTTTTACAAAAATTACCGTTAAAAAAATATATTTCCTTTTTCTTTGCAGGGGGATTTTCAGCTTTTAAAAAAATCCATAGTAATGCAGAACCAAACTTTAGAAGAACAAAAACCCAGTATAAATCATGTCGTTTTATCCTCAGATGATGAAGAAGAACCAACCCAAAACTACAAGCAAATAGTTCTATATGATCCAACCACAATTGGGTCAGTAGAGGCGGATCCAATTCAGTGTAAACCGCCATTATCGTCTTCGAAGGCGGGTTCGAACCCGGTACCTCAACGAGTATTACCCTCTGTAGGTGCTTTTACAGTTCAATGTGCAAAGTGTTTCAAATGGAGGCTTATACCCACAAAAGAGAAGTATGAGGAAATAAGAGAAAACATTTTAGAGCTTCCATTTTCATGTGATTTAGCTAAGGAATGGAGACCAGAAGTTAGTTGTGATGAAGCTGGTGATTTAGAGCAAGATAATAGTAGGTTGTGGGCCATTGATAAGCCTAATATTGCTCAGCCTCCTCCTGGTTGGGAAAGGGAACTCAGGATTCGTGGTGAAGGCTGTTCCAAATTTGCTGATGTGTATGTTTCTCTTTTTTTCTGTAAAATTATAAAATTTTGGAGTGTTATATTTTTAATATTTTGGGTTTGATTGTTATTGTTTTTAGGTGTTTTAGGGGACTTGAACACGGAAACGATTCCTTATGACGATTCATGTTACTCGAGCTCGAATCATTTTGGGACTGAGGCTTTGTTGTTGTTGTTGTTGACTTGTTGTTGTTGTTGTTTTAGGGAACTTGGGTTTTCTTTATGATGTGGGGTTTATGTAGAATACAATGGCAAATTAATTGTTTGGGGTGGGTGGGTTGTGATGGAATATATGAGTTCATGAACTTTATTTGTTCTTCTTTGATTGTTGGTATGTGTGTTAGTTTGGTTTGTATGAGGCTGTGAAGAACTTTGTCATAGTAGTTAGTTAGTTGTTGTGAGATCGTCGATGTCGAATTGATTTGTTGATAAAAAATAATAAATGATGGTCCTGATTGCTTGTGAGTTGTGCATAGGGGTCTGCCTTTTGGGTATATTGGTAGCTGGTTACCAACTCCATAAGGCATCTTTGGTTGATTGCTTCTTGTGTAGTTAAAGGTTCTTTATGCTTAAGATTTGATTGTTCTTGTTGTTGTTGGTGAGCTAGTTATTGATCTGGGAGGTTATTGTAAATTGCTTTTTTGCCTACAGTTGCTATCACAGGGTGGAGGATGTCGGTAACTTACTGCGTAAGAAACAAGTTGGTCTTATAAATGAATGCATTGATGATTTCATCATGCAGTTCTGTGTTTTTGTTAGTTGATGTAGAAGGCCAGATGAAGAGCATGCGATGTAGGTGTCGTTGATAGTAATTTTTTGACCTGTGTGTCTTTGTCACTGAGCACGACCCTGTATGCACTTGGGAAACTTTTGTATTTTATGATATCTAGCGCTTTAGAGTTATGGCTTGTTTACGTAAACTTGTCTAGCATGCTTCATCAACTGACCATATTAAGGTATTGGGCTGTAATGGAATGTTATCTTTTTGCCTTTGGTCTATTAAAGGGGTCTTTTGTGTTTTTTTACTTATAAATTAAGAACTAAGGACAACTGCAAACCAAGTAGGCTTTCCTTATGAAGTAATTTATGTTCTTGTTTTCAAGAGCTTCATGATTCGTACTTTACCCCCCTTTCAAGTAGGTGAGACACAGGACATTGTATTGATAGGATTCCAACCTTCTGACATCTTGAGGAATTTTAATGTTAATTGGCTTATCATAATGAAAGTATTTTGCAGCTTTCACCCTAATTTCAGCAAGACACTCAAGGTCTTCTGAATTTTTATGCAAAACACCCTTATCAATATATAGGACATAATCTCAATAAAGAGAGACCACACTAGATAATTAGCGGGAAAGGTTTCAGAAAAATAGTTTTGTTTTGATCTGTGGGGGAGATTTCAATAGGAAGAGTCAAGAGAAGTTACTTGTCTTCGAGCAGGCAGGAAAATAACTTATTTTTCTGCCCTTCTTTCGTTTGCTTAATTGCTGTCTTTCTCTATTTCTTAGCTTATCTGTTTATATATGGCGAGTATAGCCATTTGCCCTAGCCACCTAGCTATGTTCAATTTGAACTAGAATCCTTCTTATGTATATGGCTCTGACCCACCCAGTTGCTCTTATAGTCTTATATGAACTTAGATTGTCTGGTTGCCAACATAATTCATACTTACCCTTAAGCTTTGGGGAGAATATGATTCACGTAAGGAATGTCTATGGAAGGAAGGCTCATTTATCAAGGGCCTGCTCTTATGAGTTTAATAGTTAAAGATGAACGACGTAGTTGTTACTCCATAAGATGGCTTTTTAGATTACTAACTAGCTGATCTTGTGGATTTGGTAACTTCTTCTTGCCTTTTCTGCTTGAGATCATTCAAATTTTGCATTTCAGATCATGTCGTTATATATTCGTTTTTTTTGTATATATATTCAATTTGTGACAACGAAGTTTACTTGATAATTTCAGGTACTATATTGCACCATCTGGTAAGAGACTTCGGTCGATGGTTGAGGTTCAGAAGTATGTTTCGTTTAACCTCTTTATTCTTTAAATCTTCTTCTTTACCAAATCTTCATTTGTAGGGCCTGTCCATACTGATTTCTTGTGTGCAAAGTTTCCATTTGATGCAATATCTGTAACTCAAATATTTTGTCTTTGTGCAGATACCTGTTGGAACATCCGGAATTCGCTATGCAAGGAGTGACACTCTCCCAGTTTTCATTTCGAATTCCAAAGCCCCTGAAAGAAAACTATGTCAGAAAGCGCACTGCTCGTTTACCTATGCCAGATGAGACTAATTTTGGGATGCCAGGACCCAGACCTCTCCAGACCATCGCAGGTATATTTTAGTTTGATATTTTGGATGCTTATAGCAACTTGGTTTTAATTTTCATTGTCATCTTCATCAGTATCATATTTCCCTATCACATGAACTGAAAATCTGACAAAGCGGACTGGCTATGTTAATCTTTGAACACATTTGGTTTAATGTTTTGAAAGAAAAAAAATTAGAAAAAGCAAAGGTATACATGGAGAGAATCTAATCTGATACTGATGAGATGCATGTAAAACATTGTAGCGCCACATAATGCTTCCCATGTACATATTCGTCCATGATTTCATTGATCTGAATATCAAAATGAACATTGTACTTCCGTGGTGCGTTTGTCTCTTAGAAGATTCTATCTAACAAGCAATCTCATTTTCAACTATAAGCTAAAAGACGATGCTGATATGCTAGGAAAATGTGAAGACTCTAAATGATAGAACTGCGGCAAGTTGGGATGTATTGCTTGTTATATGACCTGGATAATTGATTTCTGTACTGCATTGTGACATTGTGAACTGGAAACTCTTAACATTTGCACCTCCCCCTCATTAAAGGATTATAAGTTATGGTAGTGTACACTAGCTTCTGTTGGAAGCCTGGTTTCTTGTGTCTGGCTTTTTTTGCTTCCGTAGATGCTCTGTCAGAGCACCTTCGGATATGTATGATTAAAGACAATTAAACCAATGTTAATGACTATTCCTAATTAAATCAGCATGAGTAAATTTTGCCTGTTGATGTCGTGAGGTGTCTACCCTGTGTTTCAACTGCTTCGTTATAATAAGCTTGTATAGTTTAATGGGAAAATTCCGTTTCAGTATTGTGTAAGTTTGGTCTTAATGGATTCGAGAGGCTAATTTGGAAATGAACCTAAAATGTATTGTGAAATACCCACATGGATACTAAAAGATTTGGCTCTTGTGCTATATTTACAGGATCTCTTTGAGTTACATCTTCGTGCCTCTCTCATGCACACGTAGTGAACACTTTAGATGGATGTGGATACTTAGATGTATTCTGTCAAAAACTACTTGACCAACTTAGAGAAGCTTAACATATCTATGACCCACGCTTTAAACAATCAGACATGTTAAGCTTAAGTAGCATAAGGTGCAAGTGATCTTGACTTGTTTTAGTAGGATGTAACAAGGCCATGCATACTGAAAAGGAATGATCTGGAACTCTGATGCATCATAGATTCTGCAACTCTCTGTTTGAGTTGATGGGTACTTTATTTCACTAACTGTGTGTACTTATGTTAGCGCTCTGGTAATATTTACTGCCGAGGGATCATTGTCTCAATAATGAAAAAGATTCCTCAATTTGAATGTGTATACAGATTCTTTTACTGTAAACAAGATAGCAAGCAATTTGATTCTATAGTTGCTTTGTATTCTTCAAACATCAAAGGGAGTAGGTTTTGCAGACACGTTATGCTAGAATTTGTTTCTTATAATCTATAACAAAATCAAAGTCTAGTGAAGAGCTATTTTTGCTATATTTACTGTTCTGTTTTATCATATCCTGCTTCTCCTGTGCTTCATCATCTGCATGATAGGGTCATAAACTCATAATTTGTAATCAACATTAACGAGCTGCTTCATGATCTCCATGATATGTACTGCACAAATGATGTATTCCTTGCTGTTTTGCAGCGAGTCCTTTGTCATGGGCTGCCCCAGCTGACCCCACACCCTTGCAGCTTGGTCGACCTGGCCTCTCTGCTGATGTTACTCCGCCAGCAAAAAAGAAGGCTCGGCAATCCACCAAGCACACTCACAGCAGTATCCCGTTGCAGCACGCTCCACATACATTCAAGATCAATGGTCCCAGTCTACCTCAGAATGGTGTCTATGACCTGTGATGAGAGTTTTTAGGTAGCTCCTCTTTTCTGGTTACCAGTTACCACCTAGGATAGATATGTGTGATATACAAGTACTTCTAGCACATGCTTTTTGCACCCTATACAGTGTACGTTCAAGAGAAAGTGAAAAAATGAAATGGTTTTTTTGTGAAGTTGGTGGAGATATAGTGAGAAAACGAGGGTGGTGGGGGTGTTGATGTAGGGGAGTTTTACAAACTTGCCTTTAGGCGGTTTCTGTTGCTTTCAAACAGAGAAATGATGATACATGTTACAATCTTAATATATGTTCTTCAAGCTAGTGATTTTTGCAACTTGGGCATATATTTTGACTCCTGAATATGTGAATGAACTTAAATTTCTCTCTGAGTTATAGTGACGAAAGTTATTAAGTAGTTAATATAAATGAAAGTATATTAAAAGTATGAATCTAGCAACACCTTTTTTTATATAGTTGTAATCAATGTAGTTTGAGAGTAATTGTCGTCAACTTAAGACGTAAAAGGTGAAAATAACATTTTTGTAGATGGATGGAAATACAAAATACTCATGATCTAGAGAAGAATGTTGTACAATTTTGACTACTATTTCTCAGATCTGATTATGTCGATATTTGGCATGTGAATCTTTCTTTAAGAGGTAAGCTATCCAATCTGTTTCCGGGGGACAAAAGAAAAGCCAAGTTGATGGCATGGTCCCTCTTTCTCATCATATGAGGTGAGAAGTTATAATATGCATGGTTCACTAGTCGTACTTGGTGAATCTAGATTAGTTTTGTTTTGCCACTTTACAAAGGTCATTTTCCTAAAAGAATCAAGAATGTACTGAATGAGTCCTTGAGAGATGAACAGCAAACTTGAATACTGATATCTTAAAACAGGAAGACTATCGATCCATCAAATTAGATCGGTTTCAAAATGAGACCAAATTTTGTAGAAAATAAGCGATTCATCAAATCAATTCGGTATCGGTTTTAAAATGAAACTAAATTCTCTAGAAAATAAGCTCTATCATCGTTTTAAACTTTACATACTACAACCAAATTTCTTTTCAGCCAATCAAAAATATGTGAAATTTTTTATTATTCATAAACCTCCAAAAAATCCTCTTATTTTTCCAGGGTTGTATTGCCACGTGGTGCAATAATTGTATCAGAAAATTCCCACATATTTTGTTAGGCAATTTTTCTTCTTTTTATCTTTGAGTTAGAAATGTGACTAAATTTTAATATTAGACATTGAATATGAAATTATGAACAGTATAATAGAAACAACATCGACTAATCAACATCCAAACACTTTTGCAGGATACCAATAAACAGCGGCGGATCTAGGGGGTGGCCTACCCGGGCCTCGGCCCACCCCATGATCCAAAATATCTATAAGTAACGTATCTGAGATAGTAATGCAAATAGGTATGGTGGAGCAGGTGGTTTGAGCGCGAGTATACTAGGCATCAAGTCATGAGTTCAATTCTATGGACAGTTGTTTTTGGTTTTTTTGCTTCCTATCTTGGGTCTTTCAGCTTTCCTTAGCTGCCATGTTATTATTCCTTTTCATTTTAGAAGTGAAGTTATCCATAGGAAGTTAGGAATATATTTCCTTAACGTTGATCTTGGGTTTTCAATAATTACATAATGCTGACCACTGCCGAATAAAAAATAAGATAAAGTAAGTATACAATACTATTTTTATACCTTAAAAAAAGTTAAAAATAAAAATAGTGTTAAGTTATTATTATTTACTTGTATAATTGTCACCACATTTTTCGTTATACGATTTGTCTATAAAATTGTATATTCTTAAGTCATATAGAATATTGAAAGTAAAATGGTTTTTATATACTCCGTCTAATCTATAAAACTCTCTACATTATTCTTTTTATCTGTTTTATAATATTTTCTACACTTAACTTACAACAATCTCTCTATTATCTTAATACATCTTCCTTGTTCCTAGTTCTATAACGTTAAAGCCATACACTCTCTCATTCGAATAAGCGTATCCTACTACTTTCAATGATATTTACTTATTCAATTAAAGAATATCCTACTATCTCTAATTACCTCTATCTTTGCAACGAGGGTTTTAGTATAAACTAGTTTTGAAGCTTGTGCGTTGCACGGGTTGTTGTTTATTTTATTTTTTGCAAATTTTTTGTTAATATTGTTGATTTTTTTGTTGCTGTGAAATGAGATTTTTCAACACCATCGTATTTAATTACATATATTTCCTCCATTCCTTTATTATTGCAACAATTACCATTCAACTTTTGGTAAAAAAAGCAACTATAGTTGACAACGTACATCGCCTTTACTTTATGTTAATAAAACTATCATTAATTACTCAAATTGCCTCATAAAGTTGTGTTTACTTTATTAAGGATTTACTTATCCCCTACTCTATATTTTCAATGTTCAATTGAATATTGTAGCTAAGTCTATTATTAAATAGTATCCCAATAATTGGTACGACTAACAATAGCTAACACAGTTTTAACATGGAAAACTAGTATTTTTGGCTAGGGCGATGCCCCAGGTTGTTACAATTATCAAATATATTATATTCATAAGTTTCATAATTGATTTTATTAGCTTTTTGTAGTTTCATAATTGATTTTATGGCAAGATAAGTTGTTTTAAAAATTATTTCCAAAGAATTGGGGATTAAAATAACAATGTTAATAGAATTGGGGTAAGAGAATGTTATTACCTTCAAAAAAGTGTTAGAGATCAAAAAGCTTGTCTTTGTCTTTATAGTTACATATAATTATAAGACTTTATTGTGTTTTACTTTGAAACATTAAGCATTGAAATTGTAGTGGATTGGTGGTTAAACTCTTAAATTTCATTTCAAAGGTCATGTGTTCGATTCCTAGTAGCTATATATTGTTAATATTTTTTAATGAGATCATAAACATGTGCATTAGAAGTTTGAGAAGAGTGCCACGTGGCACCGTTCCCTTGATAGGAACACCTTTTAATATATTTGTATAGATATATGAATGATACTTTAAGAAAGTAGATGGTCATAATTTAATAGATGCAGGACAAAAAGAATAGAGAAAAAATATGAGTGTCAGCCACAACTTCAACTTTTAATTAGCACATAAACACTAACGCGTATAGAATAGAAGATGGGAAAGCCAAAAAGAAGATAATAATGATGGTATCATGAATAAAATAAATTTAATATAAAACTAACCTCTATTAACTCAATTTTTAAAGTATGATTTTGAAAGACATAATTGCTATTGTTACATAATACGCTTTTTGTATAGTTATTTTTATATGTATTTAAAATAAAGAAAAAATAATATGTTATTGTTCATCTAAACAACTATATTTTCATAAGTTGTAAAACTATATTGTATATGGAACTTATTTCGAAACATATTTCGAGCACTCTCTAATGGTAAAGAAATTATAATATTGCGAATTTGTATCAAAAGTTATATTCAATTTACATAGTATAATAATTTATGTTGTTTATTTAAAATCAGACTGTAATAATCTTCACTTATCCAAAACACCTCATATGTATTTATAACTATGTTGAACACAATTTTTGAAAAAAAAAATTGAAAATTAAAAAGAATGACATGGCATGCTTAGGTGGAGCTCTCTAAAATATTCTAAGGTTGTCTTTTAAAATCAAACTCTAATTTTTTCATCATCCAAAACTCTAACATATATATAACTTTATCACTATAGAATTTAGTTTTTGTTGTAACCATAAAGTTTCCTTAGTATATTTTGTTGCAATACTAAATTATTTTGGATCAGTTGAGTAAGGCTAATGTTTTGAAAGATAATATGTTTAATCCTATAAATTGGACCTATTATAAAATACCATAATCACATATTATACACTATACTTATAGCTTAATTATTATTATATATTTATCTAAAAGAAAGACTAAAAAATGTCTTACCATTCATCTAATTAAATATAATTTCATGAGTTGTAAAAATATATTGTAAATGGATCTCATTTTGAAGCATATTTCAAACAATCTCCAATGGTAAAACATTATAATATTTTCAATTAGGTAGCCAAAGTTATATTCAATTTACATAATATAATAATTTAGGTTTTTTTATTCAAAACCAAACTCTAATTTCTCCCTATTCAAAACTCCTTTTATGTATTTAAATATTTGTAGAACTCTATTTTGTAAATATTTAAAAGAAAAATTAATGACATGGTAATCCTACGTGGCGTTCTCTATTTCATAAGTTGTAGAACTATATTGTATATGGATCTTATTTCGGAGCATATTTCGAACATTACCCAATGGTACAAAAATTATAATATTCAGAATTACGTAGCAACATTTATACACAAATTACATAATATAATAATTTAGGTTGTTCATTCAAAACCAAACTCTAATTTTCGCTTATCCAAAACTCCTTATATGTATTTAAATCTATGTAGAACTCTATTTTTGTAAAAAATAAAAATAAAAACCACAGTCTAATTTCTCCCTATTTAAAACTCCTTTTATGTATTTAAATATGTGTAGACCTCTATTTTTTAAAATATTTAAAAGAAAAATTAATGATATGACAATCCTACGTGGCGCTCTCTATTTCATAAGTTGTAGAACTATATTGTATATGGATCTTATTTCGAAGCATATTTCGAGCACTACCTAATGGTACAAAAATTATAATATTCGGAATTACGTAGCAAAAGTTATACACAAATTACATAATATAATAATTTAGGTTGTTCATTCAAAATAAAACTCTAATTTTCGCTTATCCAAAACTCTTTATATGTATTTAAATCTATGTAGAACTCTATTTTTGTAAAAAAATAAAAATAAAAACCAAACTCTAATTTCTCCCTATTCAAAACTCCTTTTATGTATTTAAATATGTGTAGAACTCTATTTTTAAAATATTTAAAAGAAAAATTAATGACATGGCAATCCTATGTGGCGCTCTCTATTTCATAAGTTGTAGAACTATATTGTACATGGATCTTATTTCAGAGCATATTTCGAGCACTACCCAATGGTACAAAATTTATAATATTCCGAATTACGTAGCAAAAGTTATACACAAATTACATAATATAATAATTTAGGTTGTTCATTCAAAACAAAACTCTAATTTTCGCTTATCCAAAACTCGTATTTAAATCTATGTAAAACTCTATTTTTGTAAAAAAATAAAAATAGAAAGAAACTCTAATTTTCCCCTATTCAAAACTCCTAAATATGTGTAGAACTCTATTTTTGAAAATATTTTAAAGAAAAATTAATGACATGGCAATCCTATGTGGCGCTCTCTATTTCATAAGTTGTAGAACTATATTGTATATGGATCTTATTTCGGAGCATATTTCGAGCACTACCCAATGGTACAAAAATTATAATATTCCGAATTACGTAGCAAAAGTTATACACAAATTACATAATATAATAATTTAGGTTGTTCATTCAAAACAAAACTCTAATTTTCGCTTATCCAAAACTCCTTATATGTATTTAAATATATGTAGAACTCTATTTTTGTAAAAAATAAAAATAAAAATTGATGACATGGCAATCCTACATAGCGCGCTCTATGGCCTCGAAATCTTGAGGAGCTTCCTATGCTCCTGAAAAGTTCCTCCTTTATTTATATATATTGATTGATTATAACAAAAGGTATATATGCATATTTGATTTATGAGTGATCTATATATCGTTTTCAAAGAATTTAATCAA
Source organism: Beta corolliflora (assembly GCA_947648045.1). NCBI lineage: Eukaryota > Viridiplantae > Streptophyta > Magnoliopsida > Caryophyllales > Amaranthaceae > Beta > Beta corolliflora. The sequence goes on along the minus strand of CANSZD010003287.1, from coordinate 608,110 downwards.
TAAGTTCGGCCCATCCTATATAAAAATCCTAGATCCGCCACTGCTAATAAAGATATTACATCTAAAAAAATGGTCTTAATTTTAATATCCACTGTATCTAATTCTATGTCCTCATTTCATCAGATAAACAACTCTCAATCCTTGGGATTTCCTCTTCACTTGATCACTTCGTCCTCTCGAATGGCTACTTAGGAAAAAAAATGTGTTAGCTTGTTAGGCAAGGTAATGATTGTGTGAGTGGAGTTTTTTAGGCAAGGTAATGACTGTGTGAGTCAATAGAGGTTGGGGAATATTATCTATCTAGCTTAAACCTTTTAATAGCAAGAAAAGTGAGAGAAATTCACAACGAAGCAAGAAATTCAGATCCCCTGTTCAGTCCTTGCTTATGTGAAGATTAAGGCTCCGTTTGGTAGGACGTAAAACGTTTTCCTGAAAAACTGTTTTCCTCTATTTTCAATTTTACATTATTTGGTTTGCAAAGGAGTGTAAAACCATTTTCCCTAGGAGTAAAATTGCTCTTCCAATGGGAAACCATTTTCCCTTCAAAATGAAGGGAAAACTATTTTCCTTCATTTTTATTATCTCTCCTTTACACTCCTCTCCCTACCTCCTTACTTTCTTTTTCATTTTCCTTTCTTTTCATCATTTTTCTTACCTGGAACCAAACAATTGAAAAAGGAATTGTGTTTTCCATGAAAATCATTTTACACTAAAAATGTTTTACACTCAACCAAACGGAGCCTAAGGGTAGCAGTTCAGTTTCAAGAATTAATGGCTGAGGAGAAGGCAAAACAAACGAAGGAGAGGAGAAAACAGTTTAAGGGAAGCCTGAAAAAAATTGAATTAAAAGCAAAATTAAGTTAATTGCAATAATTAACAAAACAAAAAAATATTTGGGACCCACAAGGATTCTTTTATAACCTTTGCAACCAGTTACAAGTCTTTCAGGCCCGATAAAGGCATAAGAGGTCATCCTTAGGTCCTGCACAAAATAATCACAAGTTGGGACCTATAAAAGATAATGACCGATAATTGATCCCCATAACGTCAATTTTTCCAACTTTAAATTCACAACATACCTATAACAAATACTCCAGAATTATTAACATTTATACTCGTCCACTACCCTAGAAAATTATGCTCTATTACTCGAGCAAGACAAAAGCTAACACGACATGTAGATACAAAAAAAAAGAGGTTACTATTGAATGAGTCAGATTAGTGTTCAAGATTTCTTTTCAATCCGTTTACATTTGACGTGAAAACAGACACGGACTTTTACCAACTGTATCGATTACCAATGCCTATGAAATTACATTCCCACTCCGGCCCATCATTCAGCATTCCAGCGTCACCTACACCTCCAGTCCTCCACCTTCACCTCTAGAAACCCTTTAATTTTTTTGGAAATAAAACCCTTTAATTAAATAAATCAATAATATGAAGATTTTTTTTTTTGAGGGAATAATATGAAGATCTTCTAGAGATTATCTTCTTCCAAAATTCAGACTGTTAGAAAATTACCGTTGCAAACCTCTCTCTGTCACTTCCAAACTCACTTCAAACACGAAGGCGTTTAGAAGAAGAGAGAGAAAGAGAAACTTGTTAATACATAAGCCATTATTTCATCTTGATCTTCATCTTCAATTCCCACTGCTACTATTATTATTCATCATATGTGATATGGGAGATTTTGGTAATTTCCTTTTATTTTATTTGTGTGTCCTAGAAGGTTTTCGATTTCAATTATTGAAATTTGTTATAGTTTTGGGTTTTTTGATATTGTGTCAAAGTTCCAAATTTGTGTTTTGTGTTCGAATATTTGATTGGTTGATAATGTATGAAAGATGGGTTGGTTTTCAATTAACTTTGGAAAAATTGACAGGAGCAGTTCCAACTATAAGCGTCCCGCCATAAAAAGTCCCAACTATGAATTATTCCACATCAGGTCAAACTTTGTTGCACATTTGATATGCGTGGTTCCAACAAGTCATTAACCTGCTATAACAAGTAAATTGAGTCACGTGCTACAACTAGTTGACTCACATGACCCAACCTTTGAAACGCCACCTTCTCTTGCTTCTAAACATACAGTCATCTCACTCATAAAAAAAAAAAACCAAGTTAATGTTTTAGAAATTGGTTTCCACTACATAGATGTCGGTACAGTAGAATTGTGAAAGATTTCAACTAAAAGATCAAGAACTAATTCCAGCAGAGTGGCGGATCTTGGAACTTTTGCTACTGGGGGCCAAATTTTTTTTCAAATGACATATATGAAAGTCTACAACTATAAAATATATGAATTTTATTATCAGGTCTAAAGTAAACAAATAAATATATACTATATCAAAATAAAGTAAGCTATAAATTAATTTTTACACCTGATAAGTAATAAGTCTTGGCACAAAGACAAAATAGAAAAGTCAAAAGTTCAAAGTTTTAAATAACATTAGGTAAAACATGTACTTCTTCCGTTCTGTTTTAAATGAAATGTTTGCTTTTTCACGCAACCCAACGCACTTCTTTAATCATTAATATCTTTAATAGTGTGTGCGTAAAAAAATATAAACAAGGTATAAGTTAATAGTAAGCATCGAGACGAATCTAACAAGATCCCACTTGACTATGTTTTTCTTTATATAATGGCGATAAATTGGAGTAAAAAATGATCAATGAATAGTGTCATTTCACCCAATATTTCATTTAAAACAGAATGGAGGAAGTATAAGAAAAATTAAATAAAGATAAAAAAAAACAATAGGTTTAATTTCTAAATGGAAAAAAAAAACACTTCAAAGAAAGGAAAAAAAGAAAAAGAAAGAAGTGCTTTTCATACGTGGGTTGTGGGTTTCTTTCATTTTGTGCTACAGTGGTATAGTATTAATGTGCAAGTGAGTGATATACCTACAATTGTTTATTAAAGGAAGTACATAGATATGTGTCAGTTCACTATTTATAACATCAACTTGTGGGCCCAAGTATTTTCTCTTTCCCCTTCATAAGACACGGTGGGTTACATATTCCCATGACCCATGTGTTGTACTCCTATTTTTGAGCTTTTTTTATTGGGCTAAAATAGAAAGACCTTATTAGATTTTTTTCCAAAACCTTTTGGGGGCCAGGCCCAGTCCTGCCCCCAAGAAGGTTCGCCCCTGCCAGCAGATACATCAAGAAGAATAGCCTATCAATCCATATAGTAAGAATCGATAGATAGAATTATATCGGGAGCCAAATAAATAAAAAAACTGAAATTTTAGTTGGAAAATCAAAAGGAGGAATGTGATTGGAAGAGAGGAGAGGAGAGGAGAGGAGAGGAGAATTGGAGATAGGACGACGACGACAACTCTGATTTTCTCGAAGAAGCAGACACTCAACGAGTCTTCTTCGTTTTCACTTCCGCCAGAAACTTAAAAAAAAAAAAGCTACCGTAATCAAACAATGTCAGCCACACATTGATCCACTTCAGCACTAGCATATGATGACTGTACCACGTCATTTTAGGTAGTTCCTTATTTTTGCGTTTTTAATTTAGGCAGCAAACATTTTACTTTCAAAATTATATTTATTAAATTCTTTTATTTATTTACTGTATTTGGTATATATGATTTACGAACTTATACAGTTGTACTACAATAAAATACACGACATTATACTTTTTAGTATACGATTTTTTGTCAAGGTATAAATAACAAAATTAAATCTTACAATATACGAAATTGTGCTTTATAATATATGAAAGTATACCTTATGACATACGAAATACTACCTCCGTTTCTTAATAAGTGCAACACTTTCCTTATTTGGAATAGTCATAATAAGTGCAACCAAGCTCAAAATGGTAAAAAAAGTTCAATATTATTACAAATATGCCACCAAAAAGTAAGAGGGGACCACAACTTTTTTGTTTCATCACTTGAATTACTCTACTTTATTGTGGTCCCAACTTTCTCTCTCTACATTCCTTGGTATTCCCCCACTTTCTATTGCGCACTTATTAAGAAACGGAGGAAGTATTACTTTATTAAAAATTGGCACATATTATTTAAACTCCATTAACGTCTTCTTCAATGCCCCCAAACCTCCATTAACGTATTCTTTAACGGCGAGCATGGTAATTTGAAGACAATTAGGGTTTCGACAGAATTTGAAGACAATTAGGCTTCATAAAGTTGACTTGCGAAGTTTTGTGCAACATTCCATTCACGCGTATTGATACGCTCAAGTTATACGGTGTTTTTATTATATTTTGGGTGCTTTTTGCTAAGGGTCTTGATCATAATTGTTAACGTTTGCGTTTTATTTAGCTCTTAGCGGAAGTTCGGAATTTCGTATATTAATTATAGTTAAAGTTGTAAGTTTCGAGCTCCTAGAAGCATGAGTGGTTGGAACAACTCCACAACATCGTTGCACTAGCCAAGCACCGCCGCAAGCACTAAGTCTGCCCCTAGACTCACGTCCGCCCAAAGAAGCTCAAGCATCATCGCTAAGCCAAGCCCGGCAGCCTAAGCTCGCCCAAGCAAAGACAAGCCAAGACTCGTCGCACCTCGCGATGAAGCTCGCGACTCGCGACTCGCGCTGCCAGCAGCGATCAATGCAGCTCGTGACCCGCGAAGGAGCTCGCGACTCGCGACCCCTGCCTTCGCACCTCGCGAGCTAAGTCGCGACTCGCGACCCTCTTTTGCCCAGCCAAGTTGTGCGGATGACAGTGAGCTCGTCGCACCTCGCGACCAGTATCGCGACTCGCGACGCTTAAGTCGGTTTGGGGCCACGTTTTGTGCGGGGTTTAAAAGCCTCCTAAAACCTATTTTCTAGGGAGAGGAGGAGCAGAGCTGAAATGGAGGAGAGAGAAAAAACACTTCTTTCTTAATTCTCCTTCCTCACTTTTGTTATCTTTCTTAGTTTTCTTAGTTTTCTTAGAGATTTCAATGTTGGATTTGGTTTTTGCTATTGGATTGTAGCTTGAACTGTTCTTGAAGAAAATTAACATGAAGCTTCAACCGTTATTGTGAGATCTTTCCTCTCTATCTATTTTCCTTGATTATGGTTTAATTTCTATGATTATGTTCTATGATTTTTGCATAATTATGCTAGGAACGTTACTAGTTTGATTGTGTAATTAATCTAATGCTAGATTTAAGAATAGAATCGAATTGTTTTATTCTTTTATCAATTGGTAGCAAACTAGGGAGTAACTTAGATGCAGATCGTCTTGGTTATTTCTTGGGGAAATTGAATCAACTGTTGAATGTTTATCGCGTGTATGACATTAGCGAGTCTATTGGGTTCTCTGTGTTTATTGCTGCTATTGGATTGAACTTAGACGCTGATCGGACTAGGTTATCCTTTAGTTAGGGTTTTATAGTCACGCTGATCGTGCTATTCAACTAAGAATAAGGTATTGATTCACGCTAGGTATCACAAATGCTCCGGTTTTTTCTTAACCACCGGAGCATTTGCTAGTTTTTTTATTTAAAAAAATTTTGTATAGCTTCAGCAAGCTGTACACCAACACTACACCAATAAGGAGTAATAAGTTCAACATATAAGTCAGGTACTCATGTACTAGTACCTTTTAGTGGCAGCCCCTATCATGCCAGCATACATACAACTCATACCCCACATAAGTTAGGGACTACTTATACTCTTATAAGAATCAAAAGAACATACATAAGAAGGATATAAAATTAAGGGTTGGAGAGAGACAATTAGATATGAGAAATAAAATTAGCTAGGGTCATATGAGAACATGCATGTAGTAGAAACCAAATATTCACATGTCTGGCTTCATTGTTCAAACTACCATGCTTGCACTCACCTTTACTCTCTCCTTGCTTCCGTTGTCGAGCTGTCAAGAAAGCTAGGTGAGACAGAGTTGAGTGCTTTCAATCCTTTCAAGTTTTTTAAACTATCCTTCATTTTAAAGGCGAAACATGAAAGTCTAGCAAGAATGGCGAAACATGAAAGTTTCGCAAGCAAAATGAACATAAAAACAAAAAATATTGCAAGAAACGATATGAAACTACAATCGTTTCGTAATACTTTTTTTCAATACATGGGTGTAATTTTATCCTACACAACTCAGAAAAAAAAGGACACAATTCATGCCATGATAATAGTTCAATAATTCCAACAATTTATTCATTAATTTTCCAGGTACAAGCAAACTAACAAACCCCAACTTTGATTTAAAATTCAAGGGCCAAGAAAAGGTTAAACTTTAAATGAATTCATGAAATAGACATATTAATAATAAAGGAAAAGGCAGACTTTTATTAAGAACAAAAGAATGAAAGAGATAAAAGGGACGGAAGAGATATGTAACATCCATTGATTAGTGAGCGAGAGAAAGCAGAATCAATCCGATGTTCCAAAACCGATCCGGGGTATGCGTGCATGAACTCATGAAGCAAAACAAATGCCTGAGCTGCTTCATGCCTGAATTTGATCTGCAAATATCACACTTCCAAGAATCAATCCCATAATCTTGACAGCCACCATTACGAGTCAATATTTTCAAGTAGAGGAATCAAGAATGATACGTTCATATTGAAATACAAATGTAAAACTCAAGGTAAAAAACTCAAACACAAATGCGAGTTTTTAGTAATATGGAACAACAAAGAATGGCGACAACTCACATGTGGTCTATGACTTTGATAATACATATAACTCGTCGCCCCTCGAGCACATGTGTTTGCATCCATGACAATAATAGCGACCAATTGTTTCGAGTATCTCCGGGAAACTGCTTGTGGAGGCAAACACCGCATTAGATGCCTATATGAGGAGGGAACCAACAGAGGAGTCTCGATTCTCGCCGCCGATTTTGTGCTAAATGCTGCTTGAAACAACCTGTAAGCTACAGCAGAATCATAACTTTGCAACTGCATAGGGACTTGACCAGATGATAGCTGCTCATGCAACTGCGTCGGGACCTAACCAGGTGTGATAGCTGCTCCTGCGGTATAGTATAGGCACATATACATGAATAGAATGACTAGGTTGGCAATAAAAAAAACTTCAGATAACGAAATTACAATATTAAGATCATAAAGTGGAGAAAGACTCGTATTGAAATTTGCATTCTCTATGTTCTGTAAGCTACTAAGCTTCCCCCAAATACATCCAAATTGGCTATTTTAAAACGTATGAACCATTTGATTCAATTCCTTTCATAACATTAAAAAATCAAGACTTAGAGATTCGCAAAAAGAAAAAGTTCAACTAAAAATTGTTGCCCATGGAAAAGGTGAAAAAATCATAACTAGTTAGCGGGAATGTGGGATCATGTTAGTCGAATTCATCTCATTTTGACAAATACTTCAGTGAAATCAATAGTATACTCAACTGTCCACACTTATCACTCATTCCAAACAGGTAACATACTATGGCTATTAACTTAAGCATTAAGCTATAAAGTGTCAATTAAGACATATTTCACAAAACGATACCAGCTGTACTACAGGAATAGAGACGCAACAATACCTGCTTTTATAATATGAAACTCTATTCTTCTTAAAGCACAAATCTACAATGCCATCAAGCAACATATATGGCAAAGAGACCGGCAGAACAGGATGTATGAATCATGATCGGGTGAACCACAACAAGGAACTTCATTACCATTACAATAGAAACAAACTATACGAGTAATATATGTTCTTGCACACCATTTTGTACTTATGCAAACTTTGACTGGAAACATTATGTACTTATTCAAACTCTGATTGGAAATTTGGAAACATTATGTACTTATAGCGCAAGGTTATAAAAGACGAAAATAAATAGGAAAAATTGTCAATAATAAGTTAACCTTTGGACGATCTGCTTAAAATAAGTCATACTTTTGATTAACTCATAATAAGCAAAGCTTCTTGGGCTATACGCTTTTAATGAGATTAGATGACCACTGACCTAAACAACAGGTAATTATTTCATTATTTTTTATTTTCTTTTTTTCTTGACTGATCACTCTACTGTCCCAAATCTTTTTCTCCCCTCCTCCATCCTTCTCACTCCACCACTTCCAGACCACCGTAGCTCCCACCCCAACCCAACATGCCTGCCCCACCTTATCCTACACCTTAGCCCCCACCACGCTTCAGCATCTCTTTCTTCCTCCTCCCCACCAGAACCCAACACCCAGCCCACCCTAGCCCCCACCAACACCCACTGAAACTCACCCGCAGCAACCTGCAGCTCCCCTTCCACCAGCCCCCACCCCTGCCACCACAAGAAAAAACACGAAGGTGAGAGAGAGAAACACAACCCTTTTTTCCCTTTAGAGAGAGAAAGCTCAAAATTCCATCAATGGCTTCTTCACTTCTTTCGCCGCCACCTTACTCTCTCCTCTCACTAAAAAACGCCGCTATTCTCCTCCTATAGCCTTGCTCTAATCCACAACCTCATCCTCAACTCGCGAGAATATCACGCGAGACGAGGCTCGCCTTGGACACCGGGATTCCTCGACATCGATAATGGTGTGAGAGGCGAGGAGGATCGATGAAAAAAATGGTGCATTTTAGAGGGCTGCTGCCTGGGATGTGGAAAGGGAAGGCCGGGGGTGGTCTATTTCGGGTGGTGGTGGTCAAAGTGGGAGGCTCGTGGAAGAGGAAGGGGAGTAGTGGGGGAGTGAGAAGAGGAAGGAAAGTCGGTGATTTCTTTTAGTTTTTTTAGTTAATACTTTAGAATAAAATTAAAATTAGAAATTTAAACCAATCATAAAAAGACACGTGGACATATTACCTACAATAACAGGTTGTTTACCTGTTGCACTCGTTAAAAGCGGATAGCCCACTAAGCTTTGCTTATTCTGAGTTAATCAAAAGCCTTACTTATTTTAAGCAGATCGGCCAAAGGTTGGCTTATTTTTGACAATTTTTCCAAATAAATAAATTCTCGGTACATATTCATGCTCTATAAAGTACTTCTAAGACACATATCACTGACCACTGAACACACACACACACAAAGAAAACAAAAAAACAAGAAGAAGTTTGTACTCTATTGCAGGTTACTTTGTTTCTATTTATTCCAATGGAGGACGTTAGTCGCCGTTTCTTGAGTTATGAGAAAATATCAAAAACTTTCTTAAGGAGTTATAGACACTAACCATGGCTACTGCAAGGAAGTCGTTGGATTTCGACTCCAAGAGAGAATCGTTCAACCGTACGTAAGTAGGACATAATGTAATGTACGAACAATTAGTAAATCATGCCAAGTGGTAAACAAGCGAGCATACATAACAACGAGATAAGATAATCAAGAATCGACCATGGTCCAAAATGGAAGATTGCAACCAACAGCAAAAGGCAAGACATGCACCCAGAATATATCTACTACAAGTGCAAGATCATAATTTCGCAGGATCATAAACCCTTTAACTAAGAGTTGGGATATAACTATATATCACCTGGTGGGGAAGTAGAAATTGTAAACTGATTCATGAACTTGCATATGATGAACAAACTAGTACGCATTTGAACTCAATGTATAAAATGAAGAGGATATTGAAGAAAAAAAAAACTAGATCACCAGTTCAGATATTAGGTAAAGGATCAGCATCTCGAAATCCCAGCGCTCACACGTATAGACATAAAACACAATTTCTTAAGCATCTCCTTTTGAGAAATAGCTTCACATTCCACTGTCTAGAGGATAGATCTGACCTAAGGACAAAAGAAACAACACTCTCAAGTTATGATCTTAAAAAAGACAAGTGAAGTACATATATATTAAAAGAGAGTTTTCAAGGTAAAGGTTATGCCATACATTCCTCTTTTCGTGGAGAAGGAAAAGTCTCAAAGTCCTAATATCAAGATGATGATGATTAACATATTTTATTACAGACACTGCTGCATATATGGCTATATTCTCCTTCAGCTAGCAAATAAAACTAAAAAGTTATAAGCAAAAGTTAAGAAAGCTACAAGAATACCTGATTATGATACTGTGTGTTTCGACAGGACACATTCATGAAGGAATCAGCGCCTTATTTAGTCAATAAGATCAGGGCATGATTGAACCACTAGAGGAAAAAAGGTCAAGTGCTCGTTTAAAAATGTAGTAAAAGGAGAGAAATGAAATGTTTGAGATTGAAAGAATCACATTTTGCTTTATGCAAGTGTGGCACCATTTCAGATGAACTAGATTCATCCACTTCCAGTAGCAGATATATGACGATTCACTGTCCGAAATTGTGATGGTGCCCCTAGCCAAGTGGTTCACAGTAACATGCTATTTCAATAATGCATGTTCTTCTCTTAACAGAATGCATTTTTTTTAAAAAAATGTAGTCCACTGAAATCTCTCTTCTTTCTTCACTCAAAAATCACTCTTGCAATGAACTCTTTGTTCCCACCAAAAAAAAAGCATTTCTAATGTGCCCATCCTCAATAACAGGTTTTGCCCATCAACTTTGGTTTTAGAGGTCGATCGATTGCTGCGAGGATCTTGGCAACTAATACAACTTGTAAGACATAAATCAGAACATCCTGAAGAAACTCTACCCTCAATATCTCCAAATCCAATACTGCAAGACCATACAGAATTCCTCACTAATTTTGAAAAGTTAGAATATTTCTTTTCCAGATGAGGAAAAAGGAGATAATTTCATCTATATGGATAAGGCACTTTAAGCAACATTCACCATATCATCCCTAACCTTGACAAAGTAATATAGATCAGAATTTCATGTTTGCGATGAATCAAACTACGTTCTCTACACCTTATATCACGAACTTATTACTTTACTCTTGTTGGAATCAGTGAATCATTCCAGACTTGATCAGATCAGAGAATTTCATACCAGACCACGAAAAATTCAGACCATACAAGATGAGCTTATTTGGAATATTTATCTACATCTCTAAAAATTCAGACCATATACGCAATCTTATATCCCTAATTTTAACCTAGAAATTCAATCTTAACCCTAAGTCAGTGAATCGAAACATGATAAATGAAATTTAAATATACCAACAGAAAAGAGACGAAAGTTACTCGTTGTATCGTATACAAGAACCACCGTAGCAACTTCCCGGCTCCAGTTTCGATCAACAATCCAAATTCGTCAGATTGAGTGAGAGGGAGTAAAAAGAGAGGACGGTGGTTGAGTGAGAGAAACCCCAAGTCTACCTTATTTCCAAATCAAGCCCTAAAATTCAGCACGAGCTGTGAATTGAACCCTAGAACCATAGATTCTAGGGCTTCTGCTGCTCTAAATTGCACGGATCTAGCACCGGAGCAGAGCAGAGCAGCCAGCGAGAGAGCAGTGAGAGATATCGAGAGTGATAGAGGGTAGATGAGAGAGATCGAGAGTGGAGAGGGTAAGAGAGAGAAAGGGAACCAGTTTGATGGAATGGGAGAGAGTGTGTGTCGAACAGAGAGAGGTAAGAGAAAAAATCAAAAGGGGGAGAGCAAGTAGAGTAGAATCGAGGAGAGGAGGGAAGCGAGTGAAAAAAGTAGGCAGGAATAACAAATGCTCCGGTCAAACAGAGCATTTGTGAATTTTTTATATTAAAATATTAACGGAACTCACCAAATGCTCCGTTTGTGAAACAACCAAAGCATTTGACAAGTAGCAAAAGAACTTTTTTCCACTAGTGTTGGAAGAGGATGAACCTCAACCCAAAAGGATTCGAAGATCTACCAGAGCTGAAAAGCCAAGTTATGATTATTATAATAGTGAAGACATTGAAGATTCTGAAGATGAAATGTTTACTCCAGCGAAATACAAAGAAAATAAGGATAGGAATGATGATGTTACTCCATAGAGTATTTATTCATGTTATAAGATTAGTTAGTTGAATAAGTAGCTAAGCTACAATGATTTAATTTTTTTTCTTTAGCATCTTTATATTGTTGAGGAATAAGTTTGGTTATTTTAGATTAGAAAGATAATATTATTATCGTTTTGAGGAATAAAAGTGATTTTAGTTATTTGAGTGGAGTAAGAATTTATTTTAGTACGCGAATGTGAAATATTTTATTTACTTATTGTAATTGATTTCATTTAATCCTTAATGATTATTGATGTGAATATTTATTCATGCGTGAATATATGATTGTTATGGTTTATAGTGATTGAACTTAGTGCTATTATAATTCCATAGAATTTTATTTTGATGCGATCTTGTATGATCAAATCGATTTGATGCCTTCGTAGTGAATGGCAAATAGTTGTGAATCGAAACCTAAAATAGACCTACGAGACTTACGTTAAATTTAAGGTCGCGAAGTAGAATGACAAACAACGATACTGCTTTAGCTTCTGCTATCCGCCTTTTGGCTGAGAAACTGACTCAAGAAAGGACTGAGCGTCCTGATCCTGTGGGGGATATGTTTGAGAGGTTAGCTAAGATTAAGCCGTCGTTCTTTAAGGGGCAGGCTGATCCTATGTTCTTAGAGAGCTGGATTAGGGAGTTCGATAAGATTTTTGGGGCTGTGAATTGTCCTGAGGCAATGAAAGTGGGTCAGGCTGTGTTGTATTTGAAGGATGAAACTGATTTATGGTGGAAGAAAAATGGGAATAGGATTAGTGTTGTGGAAGGTTATAATTGGGATTCCTTTACTGCTGCTTTAAGAGGAAAATTTTACCCTACTTTTATGAGGAACCAAAAGGCTCAGGAGTTCATAAACCTTAGGATGGGGAGTATGACCATTTCTGAGTACTATAGCAAGTTCATAGCATTGTCTAGATTTGCACCTGATGTTGTAGCGACCGAAGAGCTGAAAGCTCAGAGGTTTGAGCAGGGGCTGACTGAAGAGATTCAATTGAGATTAGGTGGTGAGACCTTTACGTCCCTAGATGTTGTTTATGGGAGAGCTGCCCATATTTATGGTCTTCAATTAAGGCGTGATAAGAAGAATGTTGTGGTAGGTGAGAAAAAGAAGGATTTCAATGTTTGGGGGAATCAGGGAAATTTTAAGAAGAATAGGAATGGGAATGGGAATTTCCAAGGAAGGAATGACCAAGGTTTTAATGGTAAGGGCCAGTCTGAGAGAAGTTACAACTGCAAGAGGTGTAACAAGAATCACCCTGGTAGAGATTGTAAAGGGGAACTAGTGACCTATCATTATTGTCAGAAGAAGGGGCCTAGAGAATTTGAGTGCTTCACCAAGCATAAGAAAGAGCAGAATGTTAATGGGTATGGTAGTCAAGGATGGTATGGGTTCAACCAAGCGAACAACCAAGGGCCGAAGCCTACGGGATCACGTAATGGTCAAGGAAGCTACGAAAAGCTCGCTAATGAGAACAACAACAACAACTGAGCAAAGCTCCGGGAAGCCGTTCGTGATGAGTCGCAATGAAGCCGAAAAGTCTGCGACGTAGTTTCTAGTACTTTTTCTATTAACTCCGTTCTAGTTGAAGCGTTATTTGGATTCTCGGAGCGACCTATTCATTTATTTCGTCGTCCATTATAAAAAGTTTGGGGTTAGTAGACTTTGAAGTAATTGACCTACCCATAAGTATACCTACTGGAGAAGTTATAAGGTGTACTAAAATGTATAGAGACTTACCTTTGAAGATAGGAGAATGTGTTTTTCCTTCTAATCTGATAGAGTTCAATCTGGGAGACCTAGACGTTATTTTGGGGATGAACTGGTTAGGTTTCTATAAGGCCAAGATAGATTGTGAAGCTCAGAAGGTAATACTGAGAAGCCTTTTAGGGAAGTTAACTTCATATACCAACGATTTGGAAAGCCTAAGAGTTTTGGGATTATTTCGCAGGTCACAAGTGAAGAAGTTGGTAAAGAAGGGGTTCGAGTTGTTCTTCCGTAGTGTGCGCAATGTGAGCAAAGAGGTTGAATTAAAGATTGAGGATGTACCGATTGAGAATGAGTTTATGGATCTGTTTCCAAGCGAGATTTCTGGTATGCCGCCTAAGAGAGCCGTTGAGTTCACCATAGACTTAGTTGCTGGTACTGCACCTATTTCTAAGGCACCGTATAGAATGACACCTCCTGAGATGAGCGAGTCTAAGACGCAATTGCAAGAACTATTGGAAAAGGGTTATATTAGGCCTAGTGCGTCACCTTGGGAAGCTCATGTGTTATTTGTGAAGAAGAAAGATGGAAGTATGAGGTTGTGCATTGATTATAGGGAGTTGAACAATGTGACCATTAAGAATAAGTATCCTTTGCCTAGGATAGATGAGCTATTCGATTAATTGAATGGAGCAAGTGTGTTTTCGAATATTGATTTGCGTTTGGGGTATCACCAATTGAAGGTAGCCCATAAGGATATACCTAAGACTGCGTTTAGGACGCGTTATGGTCATTATGAGTTTACAGTAATGCCATTTGGATTGACCAATGCTCCGGCTATATTCATGGACTTGATGAATAGTATATTCCATGAGTTTTTGGATAAGTTCGTCGTAGTGTTCATTGATGATATTTTGATCTATTCGAAGAGTGAAGAAGAGCATGATGAACATTTGAGGATAGTCTTGGAGACGCTTATGAAGAACCAACTGTATGCAAATTTCTCTAAGTGTGAGTTCCAATTGGAGAAAGTAGCATTTTTGGGTCATTATGTATCTAAGGAAGGCATTTCTGTGGATCCTGCGAAGATTCAAGCTGTTAGTGAGTGGCCTACACCGAAGAATGTGTCATATATTAGGAGTTTTCCGGGATTAGCTGGCTATTATAGGAGATTTGTGAAAGATTTCTCGAAGATAGCAAGACCGATGACCAATTTGATGAAGAAAGAGTCAAAGTTTGAGTGGAGTGAGAAGTGCGAGGAAGCCTTTCAGACTTTGAAGGAGCGTCTGACCTCCACACCTGTTTTAACCCTGCCTGACGGAAGTGAAGGATTCCAGGTGTATAGTGATGCTTCAAAGAATGGATTGGGGTGTGTTCTGCAGCAAAATAGGAAGGTGACCGCGTAAGTTGAAACCGTATGAGTCGAATTATCCTACCCATGACCTAGAGCTCGCTGTTATTGTGTTTACATTGAAAATTTGGAGACATTACCTGTATGGAGCGACTTGCAAGATCTTTACTGATCATAAAGTCTGAAGTATATTTTCAACCAGAAGGATCTCAATATGAGGCAGAGAAGACGGTTGGAATTGATTAAGGACTATGACCTAG
The DNA here is from genome assembly GCA_947648045.1 of Beta corolliflora. Classification (NCBI taxonomy): domain Eukaryota; kingdom Viridiplantae; phylum Streptophyta; class Magnoliopsida; order Caryophyllales; family Amaranthaceae; genus Beta; species Beta corolliflora. Next base: position 593,008 of record CANSZD010003287.1, on the reverse strand, counting down.
ATATCCAGTACCATGAGGGGAAGGCGAATGTAGTCGCTGATGCTTTGAGTCGAAAGTCGAGTCATAGCGTGAATGCGTTGGTAGTTCCTGAGGAATTGTACCGAGATATGCAAAGGCTTAGGCTAGAAAATTTGAAGCCTGGGGAGATTGAAGCGAGATTGAGTGCTTTGTCATTGGGATCGTCAATTTTCGATGAGATCAAAGAGAGTCAAGTTGGAGACGAGCACCTAGAAAAGATTAAAGAGAAGATGAAGCAAGGCAACGAAGTTGACTTTAAGGTTCATTACGATGGAAGCTTGAGGTTCAAAGTTAGGTGGTGTATACCACAGAAGTGTGAAGAGCTTAAGAGAAGACTTATGGAAGAGGGGGCACAATACTCCATATATTCTGGGGCCGGTTGAGGTCTTGGGGGTGGTCGGCGGTAATGGGTGGAGGGGTGCGAGAGGGTGGTGGGGTGGGGGCGGGGGCGGGGAGGAGGGAGTGCAGGGGGTGGGTTTGGGGTGGGGCGGGGCTTGGGGGGAGTATAGGGGGTGGGAGGCGGGTGGGCGGGGGTGGGTGCGGGGAGGAGTGCGGGGGGTAGGGGGGGGGTGGGGGGTGGAGGGGGCTGGGGTGGGGCGGGGCTTGGGGGAGAGGGGGGGTGGGGGGTGTGGGGGCGGGGCGGGGGGGTGGAAGTGCGGGGATGGGTCGGCGGGCGGGCGGGGGGTGGGCTAGGGGTGGGGGGCTGGGGGGCGGGGTGGGGGGATGGGGTGGGCGGGGGCATGCGGGGCGATTTAATTTATTTTTTTTAAAAAAAAATATGAATTTGAAGGGCTGCGGTTTAGGCTTAAAACCGCAGCCCTTCAAATAAAGAAGGGCTGCGGTTTAAGCCGAAAACGCAGCCCTTCGAGCTAAGAAGGGATGCGTTTTTGGCCTTAACCGCAGCCCTTCGTTGTGAAGGGCTGCGGTTAACCGCAACCCTTCTTTTCTATTGAAGGGCTGCTATGGAAAGGGCTACTGGCCAAAAACGCAGCCCTTAGGGCTGTTTTGACCGCAACCCTTCCTTATTTTTCCACTAGTGGATGTGCCTTATTGATCCTGTAATGACCCATTTGGTGAGCAGTCGTTTAGGATCAATAAAGCATCGACCATTTCAGATCTGAAGATGATGCATCATTGGGTTCGGGAATTCGTTTGGAGAGGTTGTGTTTTAGTTTCTTTAATACTTTCATAATTTCTGGTTTAGTTATGGTTTTAATAGTTTGACTTTTATTGTTGGTTTGACTTTGTTTTGATTTCAGAGTTGACTTTGTGGTTGACTAAGTTTAATTATGTTTTCAAAGTTCTTTATTTATTTCTGCTGCAAAATTCTGAATAAGCCGATACGTTATCACACGGGCGATAATACTTTGGTAATTCTCTACGTTTTGTGGGAAAAAGGTATATTATAAAATAGTGAATTGTCGAGGTGTTACATTGATGGTGTTTTCGAATTTGGAAATGTTGAAGATAAGTGACATTCGTTTTGGTGTGTTGGACAGTCCCATAACCATTTTTGGTCATAGCCGCTAATTGGATAGTCATAATTTTTTGGCTATGACCATAGTTTTATACGGCCATGGCCGAAATTTGAATTCCTATTATAATTGTACTCAGCTTCGAAAAATAGTTAAACCAGAAAGTTTGTTGCTCTAAATTGTTTGGTCACTGGCATTGAACGTGGTGGACATGCCCAAATATTAATTAAACAATATATCGGTTTTCAACAACAAGAGGATATCATAAATAGGGAAAGGGTTTTTAATTACATAATGACAGTATACATTCTATTTATGATAAAAGTTGAATGAAACAATTCACTAGTGGAAAAACAAGGAAGGGTCATGTCAAACACCTAAAGGGTTGCGTTTTTGGCCGGCAGCCCTTTCCATACAGCCCTTCAATAGATAAGAAGGGCTGCGGTTTTTAGCCGCAGCCCTTCACAACGAAGGGCTGCGGTTTAGGCAAAAAACGCAGCCCTTATAAGCTTGAAGGGTTAGCGTTTCAGCTAAACCGCAACCTTCCCTCTATGTGAAGGGCTGCGGTTTTAAGCCTAAACCGCAACCCTATTTAAGTGAAGGGCTGCGGTTTAGGCTTAAAATTTTTTAAATTTTTTTTTTAAAAAAAAATAAATTGCACCCTCCACCCCCGCGCACCCCCGCCGGCCCCAAGACACCCCACCCCCGCCCACCCCAAGACCCCCCCCCCCCGGCCCCCCAGCCCAGCCCACCCCCGCCCACCCCAAGACCCCCCACCCCCCCTGCCCACCCCCCGCTAGCCCCCTCACCCCACCACCCGCCCACCCCACCCCCCCCACCCCCGCCCACTCCCCGCCAGCCCCCGCACACCCCACCCCCCGCCCACCCCAAGACTCCCCCACCCCCTACCCACCCCCGCCCAAAGACACCCCACCCCCGCCCAACCCCCCGGCCCCCACCCCCCCACCCCCGCCCACCCCCCCACTCCCACCCCACCCCCCACCCCCACCCCACACCCTGCCCACCCCTGCCCCCCCCCCCCCGCCCCCCGCCCCCACCCCAGCCCACCCCCTTCACTCCCCGCACCCCCACCCCATCCCACCCTCTCGCCACCTCCTCCACCCATTGCTTGCCACCACCCCTAGCACCCAACGAGCCCCATAGCCCAGCCCAGCAGCCCACCATGGCAGCCCCCCCCCCCCCCCCACCCAAAACCTCCCTTCGACACAAAAAAAAATCGATCAAATTGCAATAATAATATATGACAAGTTTTTGAACGTAATATAATAATTAACTTTAAATATGTATATATTTAATAATGTGAAAAATGTACATAGAATTAATACAAACTAGTAGATGTATCATAAGCAATCATCGCAAATGTGGGACGCCAACTTATCCCGAACTTCATGTAATTCGTCTGTGGTGAAGGCCCTCAAACGTGGTGTGTTATTCATATAAACCTTGCAAAACAACCAAGGAATAAACACATAATATAAGAATTCAATCATTTACGTACCGTAGTTAGTAGTTCTAAAAATGACATATACCTTCCCGAAATTCAATCAAAAACCAATGCAAGCCTAAAACTCTACACACTAGTTATATTATACCTTATATTATCATATTGAAAAAGAAAATGGAGTTAAATGAAGCGATAAGTACGAATTAGACGCGAAAAGGCAAAAATAGGCCTAAAATGCCCTTTTCGTTCCCAAAATTCAACCTACAACAATTGCAAACCTAAAAATCTACACAATAGTTACATTATGCCTCATATTATCATGTTAAAAATGAATTTGGGGTTAAATGACTCGATAAATACGATTTGGAAGCGTAAAAGGCAAAAATAGGCCTAGAAATGACATTTTCGTTCCCAAATATATGCATGTGCTACTTTGGTTTCTAAACCAATTAATACCTATTACCAATCGATCTAATCTAAACTAACATATACTAATAAGTTACATACCTTTTGAAAATCATCGGTGTTAGTGCACTGGTTGACGATATCGAACATGTACCTCAACACGTAATAGCCACATGCAAGTCCATCTTCTTGTTGCGGACACTAAATGTTCACCAAAGGATGCATCCAATGACATTCATGTTAATTAGATGTGTAGTATGTGGCTAAAAGTGTTTCTATATAAGGACAAATAAATTAGTCATGTTACCTCGACCGATATCCAAACAGGAGCTTTTGGTGCTCGAAGTCCTCGTTGCACTAATATGCTTCATCACACTACATCAACAACATTATTATAAGATTAGATGTACTAACTGTTTATATATTTAAAGATGATGAATAATGTGTAATATTAATAAGTGCGCATATATTGAGTTTCGATTAGGCTACCTATTTAACAATGATTTGATTAGTAAGGTCCGTGGTGGTTGTCGACGCAAAGAATCAAAGTGGTAGACTTCGTTACGTGACAAACATATCGCAAGCAGTGTCCAATGAGCCCTACAACAAGAAAATATAGTTATTATTAATCGTAGAACAATTAATAGGTCAATTTAAGTATCGAATAATAAAAGTAAAGCGAGTGTAACAAGCATACTTTTCAAGATAAGGAACAAGAATGATCTGATGATATCCAAAACGAGATGATGCTTTGAAACTCATGTCGAGATACTCTTTCACTTCTGCTTTGTTTTGTAAGCAATTGTCATCTCGTATTATGTTTGGACATAACCAACCAAACATTGTACTAGATGTTGCAAGCAATTCATTGTATAATAACCTGAGAAATTATATTGATTATATTAAAAGTAAACCAACAATTACTTATTATGGATTTGAAAACTACTTAAGGCATATATATGTATATGTATATTTAATTTATATACTTATGTATTACCTCATGAATGTTTGTATCATGGAAACATTCAACTCTACCCCACATAAGAATTCTTTAATATCAACCTTTGAAATGAATGTCGATGAGTCCTCAAGGTAGTGGAATTGTTGCTCCCCCAAAGCAACCTCAATTGCGCTTTCATCGGGTAAATCGCTAGCGCACTCATGTAACCAAAAGCATGGCGTAGTAAGGCACCGCACCACCTCTGGATCGATAATAAGTGGATTTTTTGTCTTAGAAACATTTCCCGTCACCACATTTCGTTCACCTTCATCACGTAAACTTGCTTTCTTATAAGGTGAACATGCCTTCTTTCCCTTCCTGGCATGTGAGTCGGCCTTCCCCCAAACCTAGTATTTAGTTAAAAGTAAAGATATTACTGACTATCATAGGAACTATAAAACAAAACACGCATATATATATATGAATGTTAATCATTGTACCTCTCATCCAAAACCGCACCAATGCACGCGGCCACGTAACATAACGCCAAGGGCATCATTTAGTAATCGTAGACCAACTTCGGCTTCGACAATGAAGAGGTAATTTTTCGAAACCTGACACAATTTCATTGAGGGTGACCACATAGTGATTATGATCCACTAACTGGTTATGCAATCGTACTCGGTCACTAGGGGGTTGTGCATGGCCATGAGCTACGAGGATGAAACTATCATAACCATCTCCTCGAGCTAATAGTTCACATGGTGTCTCTTCCTGTAAAAAAAACTCTATTTATAGTTAGTCTATGAAACAACATATATATAGTAAGAATTTCATGCATTTAAGAACGTAACAATAGTTGTTTAACAAAGCAAAGGGATTAAGTGATTACCTTCAACTCGGGTCCTACAGGTGGATCAGGGTGGCTAGGTGTAGTATCACTACCCTTCTTGAATGTAGCAAAAGTCGGTAAACCCATTTGCTCCAAAATGGCGTTGAAGTTATGGGTCATCTCCTCCCTTAGCTCATCCCGAATTGCAGCTTTCATAGCCTCCACATCTACTGACGTTGCCGAATTCACACTACTTACACTTGATTTTGTCGCTGTAGTGTATTGATCACCATATACCTTTCTCAAACCGAGGCGGACACCTCCCTACGCCCCTCACGCGTCCACCGTGGTCCCGGTCCCTAAAGTTTCGTGCAATGCATCAATGTGTCCTTTAGGAGTGAACTCACCGCTGCCTCTTTTTCCTTCAAGCCAATCTACATAAGTATAAGAGAGAAATGCTTGTGAGCGCAAAAGTTATATTATATATACCTTATATAACCATATAATCTGTACTTACAATGGCGTTGGCTATCTGTTGTGTTCCGGGGTCAGGCAAGACTCTTTTTCCCTTTGCATCAACCCCATGCATCGAACACCACCAATCGAGGACTCTATCTGGTTGCCGAGGCTGTGCAACTGTCGTCATTGAGCCACTCCCCGTTGCCGTTGTCGACCCTATTGTGGGGTAATGGCTGAACATCCACTTCTCTCTCGCCTCATTGTACGAATGAGCACCTAAATGATGATAATACTTCCTAGCTTTTGCACTCGAGCTACTTTTCTCACGACTTGCCTAAAACACACAATTATAAACAAAGGTTAGCTACGTACGGTGCTATACAATAATATCGGATCTAAGTTTATTAAATCTTAATAAAATATTCTTACAATAGCTTGTGGGGTTGTTTTCTTGGCAACAAATGCTTCCCACTCTTCAGGTTTGATAGTTTTCCATATTTGAAATGGTAATTTGGATGGTACAGATGATGTTTCCGGTGAAGCCTCAGGATCGGCTTGTGTTTCTCCGCCGTAGATGTTCTTCTTCTTTGCACCTACTACTTTCCTCCGCTTAGTGATCCACCCAGACACTAACTTAGCCTTGAAATCTCTGAATCTCTGGGCAACCGCGGATAGAAATGCATTCTTCTTGGCTTCATCATCTTCGATATTGAATTGATTCTACAAAAAACGCAGTTCACAAATTAGTTTTCGCAAATGTTGTAATTTATATGCTATAAGTAATATTACACATATATTTAACTAAATAATTAAGAAACTAAACGTTATTGTACTTGAAGCTTACCATGGTATCTTCCCATAGACACCGCTTCAATCCCTCGGGCACCTCTTTCCATGAGTGCAAAATGGAGAGTTTATGCATGCAAATGCCAACTTGCATGCCATACTTTTGACGCCACTTTCCACAAGGTTGACCCATGTTATCGTACTCCAAAGTCATATTTGTGTGTTTCCCTAGTGACTTTGTAGGTCCCCTTCCTTTTCTCTTTTTCGTCGCAAATGACTTCCTAGGCATTTGTGCATTTATCTCTTCACGGCGAAATCGAGACAATTTACCCCGTTCCTTTCTCGCATCGAAAGACTCATCCTCGGTAGTGTGTTCAAGACCACTTGTGGTGTTATCCGTATGCACATCCGCCATCTCCCCGAAATTGTACAAATAATGCATTAATATAACAAAAATTAAAAATTAACATTGCCACTAAGGGGGTGGGGTGTGGGGAGGGGGTTCTGTGTGCAAGGGCGCAGCGGTGGGAGGGAGGGGGGAGGGCGGCGGTGCGGGGAGGGGAGGGGGAGGGGAGGGAGGGGCGTGCGGGGGAGGGGGGGGGAGGGACTGTGCAGTGGGGGAGGGAGGGGCAGCGGTGGGGGAGGGAGGGGCAGCAGGGGGAGGAGAGGTGGTCGTGGCAGTGGGGGGGGGAGGGGCATGCAGGGGGGGGAGGCTGGGCGGGGGGGAGGGCAGCAGGGGGGGGGAGGGGGGGTGCGGTGGGGGAAGGGAGGGGAGGGGCAGTGCAAGAGGGGGAGGGCCATGGCGGGGGGGAGGGGAGGGCGGCAGGGGGAGGGGAGGGGGTCAGTGCAAGGGGGGGAGGGGCGGCGGGGGGGAGGAGGGCGGGTGGTGGGGGGGAGGGGGGTGTGCGGTGAGGGGAGGGGAGGGGTCATGGCGGTGGGGGGGGGGCAGGCAGGGGGGAGGGGGAGGGGCGGCGGGGGAGGGGAGGGGACCGTGTAGTGGGGGGGAGGGGGGAGGGGGGGGGCATGCGGTAGGGGGAGGGGGTGCGGGGGGAGGGGGGCAGCAGGGGGAGGGGGAGGGGGCGGTGATGGGGGAGGGAGGGGAGGAGGGGTCAGGGTGGGGAGGGGAGGGGCAGGGGGGGGGGGAGGGGGCTGGGGTGGGGGGGGGGGAGGGGTGTGCGGTGGGGGGGAGAGGAGGGGCAGGCAGTGGGGGGAGGGGGAGGATTTGGAAGCGAAAAGGCTAAAATAGGCCTAAAATGCCCTTTTCGTTCCCAAAATTTAACCTACAACAATTGCAAACCTAAAAATCTACACAATAGTTACATTATACCTCATATAATCATGTTCAAAAAGAATTTGGGGTTAAATGACTCGATAAGTACGAATTGGACGCGAAAAGGCAAAATTTGGCCTAAAATGACCTTTTCGTTCCCGAAATGCAACCAAGAACAAATGCAAGCCTAAAAATCTACACAATAGTTACATTATATCTCATATAATCATGTTCAAAAATAATTTGGGGTTAAATGACTCGATAAGTACGATTTGGAAGCGAAAAGGCTAAAATAGGCCTAAAATGCCCTTTTCGTTCCCAAAATTCAACCTACAACAATTGCAAACCTAAAAATCTACACAATAGTTACATTATACCTCATATAATCATGTTCAAAAGAATTTGGGGTTAAATGACTCGGTAAGTACGATTCGGAAGCGAGAAGGCTAAAATAGGCCTAAAATGACCCGAGAATCAGGTCACATGGCAATGGAATGCCCATCAGCTGGTAGCGGCGGAGTTGAAACTGTTATAAATGTGGAGAGCACCAGATGGGCTTTCGATTGCCATGTGACCTGACTCTCCACATTTACAACAGCCCCACCACCACCGCCACTACTGCCCCCCACTGCAATCCCTCATTGCCATGTAGGCGTAAAATGACCTTTAATTTTCGTTTCCGAAATTCAACCAAGAACAAATGCAAGCCTAAAACTCTACACAATAGTTACATTATACCTCATATAATCATGTTCACAAAGAATTTGGGGTTAAATGACTCGATAAGTACGATTCGGAAGCGAAAAGACTAAATTAGGCCTAAAATGACCCGAGAATCAGGTCACATGGCAATGGAATGCCCATCAGCTGGTAGCGGCGGAGCTAGTGAGAAGTGTTACAAATGTGGAGAGCATTCCATTGCCATGTGACCTCACTCTCCACATTTGTAACACAGTCCTACCACCACCGCCACTACTGCCCCCCACTGCACTCCCTCATTGCCATATAGGCGTAAAATGACCTTTAATTTTCGTTTCCGAAGCCTAAAAATCTACATAGTTACATTATAAAACAAAAAAGAAAATGAAAGATAGTAGTGATACCAAACATGTGTTACAACTTACAACAATGCCTTCACAACAATGCCTCACCCACCCCTATCCACCCTCCCCCGCCTCCCCCCCACCTCCCGGCCAAAGATCCCCCGCCCTCCCCCACCCCATGCCCAGCCTCCCCGCCCTCCCCACCCCCTTTCCAAGATCCCCCGCCCTCCCCCACCCCATGCCCACCCTCCCCCACCCCATGCCCACCCTCCCAACCATCCCCCACCCCTTCCAAAGATCCCCCGCCCTCCCCCACCCCATGCCCGGCCTCCCCAAGCCCTCCCCCACCCCCTTTTAGCATCCCCCGCCCTCCCCCACCCCATGCCCAGCCTCCCCCACCCTCCCCCACCCCCTTCCAAGATCCCCCGCCCTCCCCCACCCCATGCCCAGCCTCCCCCAGCCATCCCTCATCCCCGCCCAAAGACCCCCACCCCCTACCCACCCTCCACAAGCCCTCCCCCACCCCCTACAATCACATTTTACAACACAAAATAGAAGAGAAATTAAATAAAACAAAGAGGAGAGAGAGTGAGAGGGGAATTACCGACAATGCAGTAGTTGTGGTGGTGGTGGCGTCAAGGCGCGCTGAGAGAAGAGAAGAAGAAGGAGCTCAGGCAACACTGAGAGAAGAGAAGAAGAAGTGTGCACCGGCGATGGGACGGCGCTCCGGCGATGTGTCGGTGCTCCGGTGATGGCCGTTAGGGCAGTGCGAGTTAGTGTGAGGGAGAGGAGTGAGTGTGCGAGTGAGTGTGAGGGAGAGGGGTGAGCTGAGTGTGCGAGGGAAATTTGCGAGTGAGTGCTACTGTGTGTTGCGCGCAAAACTCACAGGTTGAAATGGGCGGGATAGGAAGGGCTGCGCTTATCCTAGAAAACGCAGCCCTTCGTGTATGAAGGGCTGCGGTTTCTAGGCTAACCGCAGCCCTTCACATAAAGGGCTGCGGTTAGCCTTAAAACCGCAGCCCTTCATACTGCATGAAGGGCTGCGGTTTTAAGTCTAACCGCAGCCCTTCACAAAAAGGGCTGCGGTTTCCTTGGAAACCGCAACCCTTCATACAAGAAGGGCTGCGTTTTTAATAAAACGCAGCCCTTCTTGCGCAACCCTTCCTTTTTTTTCCCCTAGTGAATTCATGAATAATGACGAACAATCCGGCTCTTGTTGTTAATTTGATATTGGTTTTATGCAGGTAACTGCAAAGGGGGAAGAATATGATGTAAACTGTAAAATTAGCAGTTTTTATTTTCTCCTTGAATTAGGGATTTGATCTTTTATTTAAGAATTAGAGGATGATAATTAATGTGGAAAAATAAGACGATGCTATTGAATTTTTTCTCCTTTTTTACAAAACCCCTTTGTTTAAATAAAGCATTTTATTTGTTATTATACTTATTTGTCTGGAAAGAAATTAATCTATTTAGCATATTTGGGAAGGAAATAATTATTTATTTAGCATATTTGGAAAGGAGATAATATAATTCTATTAGTCTTCAAAATTTTAAACGAAAATATCAAAATTATATTCTACGCAATCTTTTGTACGTGGGTTAGTGGGTGGTTACGAACTAAGGTTTTGTCTAGGGTTTGCCTTCTATCATCACACCGGACCCACTGTACTTTCCCCTCTAATCTCATCACAAAAGCAGTGGAGTATAAGGAATTGTTAAGTCCAACACATTGCTTGAAATTGTCGGTCTGCACTCGCACCAATGACAGAAGACAAAAACAACTCCTTATGTGTAAGTATTGAAGAAGTATTACATTGCGGTTTTCTTTATTTTCCTTAATTTATGTGTTCAATATTGTATCGTCTAACATATGGCGATAGATTAGGAACTTAATTACCATAGCCAATTAATTAAGAATAAGCATCGCCAATAATTAATATTGTAATTACATATTCAATATAAATTATATAGATATGCAATTGGAATATATCTTTCACAAGTGTAAATCCAAAACCTTATTTTGCATTTTTCGCTTTCATTTTGTTTGTGTAGAACTTAGGTGTGATTCTAGAAGCCATAAATGAAATACGCTCAAAGTTAGCCAACATCGAGTTGTTGTTGGCTCAACTAAATTCAAAGCAATATGGTTCTCATGCTGAAGCTAAAAACGATGGTGGGAAGTCCCCAAAGGACAATGAAGAAGGTGATTGCACACCGAGAAAACAAAAATCAGCAAGAACTCCAAGTGTGAGTTGTGCTACTAATAATCGATCGAATCCCCTTTCCTAAGTCCTGATGGTGGATTGGTTGATTGCTTACAAAAATAAAAAACTAAGCGTAAGCTAGACGTTGATTTGGGAGGACAAGAGGAAGAAATTGCAGAAAAACCCTTAGAAATTGAAGTATTTAGTATCCGAAATGTTCGTTTCAATGTGCCTCAATTTCCTCCGGGGTTGGAAACACTGAGAGACGTGAAGGACGAGGCAAAGAAAGAAGTAAAAAAAAGCCAAAAAGCCTAGTGATGTCTAGAAGACTCCAAACTCTATCTCAACATCAAAGGGCAGTAGTGACCTATCTGGTGGAGCAAACAATGAAGATAAAACAATGGAGAAGCGGACTCCTTGACGCATAAAACAGGAGCACCTAAATTCAAATGAAACTGTAAGTTTTGTAAGTGTATTGTTTGTCAGCCCTTATTATTTCAACGGTCGTCACCTTATCCTGTGTGTCCCCAATTTATAGGCAGCTTCAAAAAAGCCCAAGGTAAACAAAAAGCATAATTCAAATGCACAAAACGAACAGGTATACCTTAACATTTGATTTGGCAATTTAATAGCCAAATTATTAATGCTTGCTTTGGCAATCCCAAAACATTCGGCTGGACATTACAATATTAGAATGTATATACCAGGTAGGGAAACAAGGAAAAAAAGCATCAAAATCATAATCTTCGCAGCCGACATCTTTGAAAGCAAAGAGGCAGAAGAAGTGCAACTCAAAAGAGCTCATTGTCTAACAGGGGCATTATGGTCATCACATTTTACTTTTCCTGACATTACCACACGTATATCAATTATTGCTATTAAGAACTGACAGTTGCTCGAGGGATTTCCTATTTAATTTGCCTAGGATGAAGAGGATGTGCCTGGTAATGGTAGCCATTCAGTTACCAAAAGACGTAGTTGTAACAAATTACCGAAGCCATTATTCCATGATTATCTACCTCAGCTAGAAGATCAGGACAAGCAAATATGCTTAAATCTACACATGTTTGACAAACATGACGAAGTGTATTGTCCAAGTGAGGGTATGCACATGTTGACAGTTGGTGACTCTATGTGTGTATTTCCAGATGGATGGTTGTTTGATCATGTAAGCTGTCTACTCAAGTCTTGACTAGCAGTACTACATAATTCTAATTCAAATGACATGCTCACAAAAATTGTTTTTATTTGAAGGTTTATCAATGTCTACTTGTATGACATGCAACTGGGATTAATTACGAAGATCGTATCACACCATCTTTCCAGGTACATTACCATTATTGTGTTACACTACTTTGACTTTTACAAGCGTACTTTGCGGTTATTGATTTGAACCAAAACATAAAACTGTTGCAGGGTGTTGTACTGAAGTCGGATGACCGGAATCCATATCGAGAAACTCAAGCCATAATGAATAGATGTTCAGCCGTTAATGAAACCCTTATCCCTGAACACGTCGATAAGATTGAACAGGTTTTCATATTCGCAAGTGTTGCAATTTATTTGAGATTTAAATCGCCTTTGTAGTTACTCATCTCTCAATATCTTCGTTCGCAGGTTTTCATTCTTGTGCTAGATAACGAGGCGAGACATTGGTTCCTGTTGGTTTTTCATGTCTTGAAAAAAACTGTGTACATCATAGATTCATTAGGAGCTTCAAACAATCGTTTCAATCTCGCTGAGGAAATGGTAACCTTATCAAGGTACTACGCTGTACTTTTCCAATGTAGCGACTATAACGATGGTTGACCCATAATTACTTCAATTTGATCAGATGAGCAAAACCAAGACAATGCTTCGAAGAAGTCGCTTAGGTGGACTCTTCAACGAGCACAAAGATTTTTTATATGATGTCGTAGACGTTCCGTTACAGCCAAACTAGTAACTTTAATTCTACACAATTAGCTTAATTATACTCGTATTAACAATTCTATAAACTAATCGACATTACAAATTCACCTTTTTTAGTCATGACTGTGGAATGTATGTCCTCAAGTACATCGAATGTTCTGATATCAAAGCCACGCAACACATTATATACTCAGTAAGAACCTTCAGTTACTTTATTTGGGGTAACATGTTTTGAAAATGCAATTGTCATCTAACTTCCTTTTCTAATTGACCAGACTCACGAGATGCGTGCCGAACGATTGAAGTATTTGGCTAAACTAGTTACAAGCAAAAATAACAACTTGGCAAATATCATAAAATTCAGCGGTGTTGATTCAAGTTGTGTTTCATAGAGTATAATTTTGACAAATGCATCGACACAAAGTGTTCCTTATGTATTCCTAGAATAAATCTTGGTAGCATTCCCCATTTTTTATATTAACAATTTTTGAAAATTTTATATTCACTAAAATTATGTGTACAATTTTTGGAGTATTAAACCTTCTTTCATATATGTGTTGCAAAGTTTATGACAATGTCCAAACACGTATTAGTCATTATCAACCAATGTTACAAATAAAATACGAATGTAAACCCATGTGTCATGACTCATGAATACAAAAACCAATTACATATATAGAAGTATTGCAACTTTTACACATGAAATAACAGTTTGGTTCATTCTATATGATGATTCTTAGAGTACCTTTTGTGTCATGCCATATGATGATCGTGGACATTACAAAATCAGAATACAGACAAATATTTGATAGTGCATAAGTAACACAAGCTCCAAGTTTTCAACACAACACTTAGTTTTACCATGCCAATATTATGTGTATACGATTGTTGGAGTACTCTAACTGTCTTTCATTTATGTGTAGCAAAATTTATGGCAATCCTCAGAAAATGATTTGGGTCATTATCAAACAATGTCACAAAATAAATAATTTATAATGCCATGTGTCATGAATACAAAAAACAAATACATATATATATAACTATATAAGTATTGCAACTTTTACTTATGACATACCATTTTGGTTCATTATTCTATTTGATGATTCTTATAGTACCCTTTGTGTCATGCCATATGATGATTGTGGACATTACAAAATCAGGAATATACACAAATATTTGATAGTGCATAAGTAACACAAGGTCGAAGTTTTCAACACAACACTTAGTTTTACAGTACAAATATGTTTAAGATTAACAAATAAAATCCACCAACGTCTAACTTCGTAACCTCAAAACGCCAATGCCAACTTATAAACAACATCTCTCAACTGATTTTCGTCCCATTCCATCAACGAAATTAGAGTCTTTGTGCGATGGGCTGTAAGATCCTAATTTGTTGGAAAACATATGCACACAATTAGTTACTTTGAATAGAGCAATGCATGAAAAATATGCAAGGTTGGATATGATTACCCATAAACATCCATTACCTCAAAGTATTTCTTATTTGTCCACTTTCTCCTGTTAATTATGTGCTTCCATGTATTTGGTGACATGCATCCCACAGTCAACTCTAAAAGGAAAGTGGGAGACTTTAGAAAAACGTATAGCCTTCTCCAAAAAGAAATTCTAATAGAAAAGTTGACTAGTGAATGACGTACCCGTTAACCTTTATCGGAGTTTTGACCTGCTTGATTTCCCAACCAGAAAATGCCTTAAAACTTTTCAGCCTTTCATCTACCTTGTTTGAAGACATAAGTATGGACAGTTTCCTAATATGTGTCACAAATGCAGCCATTATTTTACATACACAAGAAAACCTCCAACCATCCAAACAATCGAAGACGAATACATGACATTTGACATTATCAATCCTTTTTGACTTGTTTTCATCAGGGTGCGAATCAAGCATGTAAATTTTGGAGTCCTCCATACAAACAACACACATGTAAAAATGGTCTGGCTGACCACAATGGAACCATGATCTATAATATATTATATTATTAAAATATTCCAAAAAAACAGCTATTAGTGGAACAATATAGGGAAATTAATATTACCTCTTTGCATTGGTCTGAATCATCTGGCAAGTATGATGTTCGCATTATAGGTGAATCCGACAAATATTTTGATCCCTTCCTCGTCCTTTCACATCCAATCCCTTCAGTATTGAAAAAAATTAATAATAATAAATACATGATAATTTCATGACAAATTTCAACATAATAGCAACTCGAAGACATAAGAACTAACCCGGAGTAACGCCGGGATGAAAAAACTTATTTGCCGAGTTATTGCCTCTCGAATCCCCACCAAATTGATGATCTTAAAAAATTCCCAAATAAGCTTCACTGGGTTTTCAATCATTTATAAACAGTCTTATATATTTAATTTAATAATGAAGTCTCTACTTGTTCCTTTAATTCACACCCCGGACGCAAGGTCCGTAGCTCTTTTTTCGTTGCATCGGTCCACTTTGACTTAAACATCACCTCCCTATTACAAAAGTAAAAACAAAAAATTTTAGCTTCAAGTTCACAAAATTTTTCAAGTTAAAAAGGCCCACAGATAAAGATGGTTGAAGATTAACTTCACGGACTCGTTCAGGTTCTAAGTCATCATTGAATACATATCCCACAACAGCTTTTGTATCAGCCTTGCATTTTTTCATCGCAATACTTAGCGACACATGTTTTATCTGGAACGACTCCTTGTCATTATTGTCATCAACCTCAACTCATTCACCAAACAGTCAGTTCACACCATATGTGAGCAACTATAAACAATGATGCTCAAAGTAATGAGGAAATACTATATACGCACTTACATTTATGGTTTGGTAATGTCCGTAATACTTTCACCAGATTGCGTAAATGAACAAGTATCGGGAATAATATAAAGGATTTTTTTAGCTAGAATAATACAAACTTTTGCCCGTTCTCTCGCAATAATACAAACTTTTGATTATTTTTAAATAATACAAACTTTTGCCCAAAATTCCCCTGGTAGGTCAATACCGGTTGTAACTTGTTGCAGCAGGTCACTATGACACGCGTCATTATCTTATTGGTTGGTTTTTTAATTTTTTATTTCAATTTAAAAAACAAAACCCAACGTTTTTCTTCTGATTATTCTTTGGGCATTAAAACAGAGAAAAAGAAAAAAAATATCTTTGAATATCTTCCATATCCACTATATCTCTCTACCCGCAAAACTCACAGTAACCCATTTCCACTTGAACCTCCATTAAAACTTTCTCCCACATTTTTAAAAATGGCGCAACTCCATTCCTTATGCAGAAAGAAGAGTCGTCTTTTGATTTGGGCCGCCAATGTGGCAAAAAAATATTTGCTGAGCTGAGGAGTAAGGAGAGAGAAAATATACAAGAAAAATCAAAAGCGGGACCGCCATTGGTTTGTGGTTGGTTGATGCTGAGTTGTCTTATTCCTGATCACTAGTTTTGATTTCGAATCGCACATGGTTTTTTTAATTCCGTGTGATGATCAGACGAGGCAGTGGTGGTTGTAGAGGATGATGAGGTGGCGGAGTGTCGTGTCTTTGTCGAGGCAGTGGTGATCAGACGAGGCAGTGGTGGTTGTCGGTCTTTGTCGAGACTGATTCACCCCCAGTTCTTCTGATTATTCTTCCCTTCAATCTTCTCCAGCTTTATCGTTTATCTATACTCCGCAAAATTAAAGCATCAAAATTTAATTCCACCATAAACGATAACGATCTTTGCTCTTGAATTGTTCAATTGCATGAATTTCCGATCGAATTGAATTACAATTGATGAGTGTGGTATGTTGAATTTGGGGAGTGGAAGGTGATGAGAGAGATAGAGTGAAATTGGGGTTGAATTTGAGGAGAGAGAAGGAGATCGAGTGAGGAAGAGAGTGGAAAGAGGAGAGAGAAAGACAGCATGGGATCGGGGGTGGTTCGGGGGTGGTTTCGGTTGGATCGGGGGTGGTTACGGGTGGTGGGATCAGGGGTGGTTCGGGTGGCTTCGGGGTTACGGGTGGTGTTTCGTGTGGTGGGGGTGGCTTCGGGATTTGGGGTTACCTGTTATGGTGGTCGTGGGGTGGGGGTGGTTTCTTGGTGGGAGGGCTGGTGGGTTAGGGGTGGTTCAGCTGGTTGGGGGCGGGGGAGGAGAGAGAAAAAGATTTAACCTGTTTTACAGGTTAAAGGTCACATTGACCTACTGGAGGAATTTTGGGTAAAAGTTTGTATTATTTAAAAATAATCAAAAATTTGTATTATTGCCAGAGAATAGGCAAAAGTTTGTATTATTCTAGTTAAAAAATCCTAATATAAATTCTACGGTTTTTTCACCATATACCCCGACAAATTAAAAAATTCACCATATACCCTCAATGTTCCAAAAATTCACCATATACCCCGACTTTTCAAAACTGTGCACCAGATGCCCTTTTTCTAACTTCCGTTAACTCACCGTTAGCTTTATTTACGATTTTGCCATCATTAAGCCCTAACCCTAATTCTAATCTAACCCTAACCCTTACCCTAACCCGAATCTAACCCAGCCCCTCCACCCCAGCCTCAACCCCCACCCGCTCCCCCCCTCGTACTCCCAGCCCCCCTCCCCCTCCCCCTATACTCCACCGTGGCGGCCCCCACCCCCTCCCCCTCCCCGTCGATTCCCCCACTCCCTTCCCCCCCCCAGTCGATTCCCCACCCCCCATCTCAGTCGATTCCCCCACCCCCTTCCCCTCCCCGTCGAATTCCCCCACCCCACCCCTCCCCCTCTCCCTCGTCGATTTCCCCACCACCTCCCCTTAACAAACACACGGAACACTGCGCGAGTGCGGCCTCTCCGTGGAGTAGATCGGACGAGAGAGAAGAGCGAGGGAGGAGAGAAAGGCAAGGTGGGGGCTTTCAAATTGGGGCGTTGCGGGGCCGGAGGAGGAGGGGGAGGGGCTACTACGGAGGGGGAGAGGGAGGGGAGGGTGGGGGGGGATGCGGGGTAGGGGGTTGCGGGGTAGGGGGTTGCGGGGCAATGGGTTGCGAGGGAGGGGAGGAGGTTGCGAGGGGAGGAGGGAGGTGGGTTAGGGGGGGCTACGTGCTTGGGGGCAGTGGGGGCCGGGTCTAGGGTGGAGGGGAGGGGGGGGGGTGGTGGTTGGGGGCGGGGGGTGGCCGGGTCAACGGGGTGGAGGGGGTGGATGGGGTGGGTTTGGGTTAGGGTTTAGATTAGGGTTGGGGATTAGGGTTAGGGATTAGGTTTAGAATTATGGTTAGGGGTTAATAATGGTAATATCGTAAATAAAGTTAACGGAAGTTAGAAAAAGGGCGTTTGGTGAACGTTTTCGAAAATTCAAGGGTATATGGTGAATTTTTGGAACATTGAGGGTATATGGTGAATTTTTTAATTTGTCGGGGGTATATGGTGAAAAAACCGTAAATTCTATAATTCAAAAATTCTTAAATATTCAACTAACACACCTCTTCGTCGCTTCCTTGAGTTGTTTTAATCTTTTCAGCAGGAGCTTTACCTTTGTTTGGTTTCCTCCTTGTATTCTTTGTGTCTTGATTCTCCTCTGGATGATCCTCATCTGTCGTTGAGGCGGGATGCTTCTCATCTGGTGGGGCGATCGTCACTAGTAGAATAATTGCTTATTGCTGCAGAGGTATTGCTGCGGTTTTACCCATACGCAGCAATAAACCGCGTCAAAATAAAAAAAAAAATCAAAAATAAATCTATTGTTGCGGTTTTGGGTGGAAACCGTAGCAATATACCTCAACGGTAAAATTTCAAACTGTGTTGACCAAGTCTGACGAAATATATTGCTGCGGTTTTTTCAAAGAACCGCATCAATAGATTAAGATATTATTTTTTTTAATAATATTTGAACCTATTGCTGCGGTTCTTAAAAAAACCGCAGCAATAGACATTTTAAATTAATAAAAGAAGCACCTAGCTAGGGTTTCTTTCTTAAGGGGGTGGGCGCCGTTCTCACTCCTTCAAACTCTCTTTGTTCTCTCTCCTGAACGCTCCTTCAAACTCTCTTTGTCCTCTCTCCTGAACTCCTTCCTCTCTCCTACTCTCCATCATCTTCGCATCTCCTCGCCGCATCAACTCGCCGTTGATTCTCCTCGCCGGCATCAACTTGCCGTTGAATCCGCTCGTTCTTCTTCTAATCTCCTCCCTCATCCTCTCTTTCACTCGTTCGATTTCTCGTCGGCAGATTTAATCTCTAAAAATGGTGACAATCTCTTAGTCGCCGCCATCGCCGACGGTTCTCTCAAACTCTACGACCTCTCATTACCTCCTCCTCAAAATCCATCTCGCTCTCTCTCCGAACACACCCGCGAAGTCCACTCCGTCGACTGGAACCCCGGCCCACTCGTCGCGACTCCTTTATTTACGGGTCGCGACTCCTTCATTTCCGACTCCGAGCATGAGGTGTTGAGTTGTGATTGGATTGATTGTTACTTGGTTCGGGTTTAGGATGTTAGGAGTTTTAGAGCTCCCCTGGCGGTTTTGGCTGGACATGGGTATGCTGTTAGGAAGGTTAAGTTATATATGTTCATTATATATGTTCGTCGGAAGAATATTCCGGTAAATCTTGCCCGGTAAAATGTTTTCGACCCGACCCAGTTTACGGCGAAAATGGGGTTACTTACTGGTGTGGTTGCGCCGATGCTCATTGTGCGGGTACTCGGGTCTCTAAATTAGGTTTTTGTCAGGTGGGAAATGGTGGATCGGGTCCATTGTCGGGTCAAGCTCTTCTTTTAGTTCATATGGTTTGGCTTATTGTTTTAGGGTTTTCTCTTCTTTGTGGATTGCTTTGAAATTTTAATTTTACTCATTTTTTTAGGCTTATATTTTGTATAATGGGGAGTTTTTTTTTTATTTTTTTAGGGAGGGGAAATATTGATTTATGTGTGCAATGCTGATGATGATTCTTTTTGTATGTATTGTAATTGGAATTTGACAAATTATTTTGCATCTTGGTTTGTATGTAACAATTTGGTAGTCTTTGAATTCTTGTACTATTGTATTCTTTTGTGATTTGAGATATATGAAATCTTTTGCATTTGAGATTATATGAAATTTTTTCTTTCTCATTCTCCGGTGCGATTTTGAATCTGTAATTTAGGTTTATGGTGAATTAAATTAATTTGTATTTTTTTTATAAAAAAAAAGCAACCTATTGCTGCTGTTGTTTGGTAAAAACAGCAGCAATAGACTCACCTATTGCTGCTGTTTTTACCAACAACAGCAACAATAGGTTACTTTTCAATTTTTTTTTTGTTATTCACACTACCTATTGCTGTGGTTTTGGGTAAAAACCTCAGCAATAGGTTGCTATATTGCTGCGGTTAAAAACCACAGCACTAGGTAATTACCTATTGCTGCGCCCTTAATTGCTGCGCGGCCAAAACCGCAGCAATATGCCACTTAATGACCGCAGCAATAAGCAATTATTCTACTAGTGCGTATTGACTTCTTCTTTGTTTTCGGCTTCCGTTAATGTAGCCCACTTGTTACCAATGTCCTCACCACTTCCATGACCTTTATCATTTCCATCATCATTCATATCATCATCATCACCCTTCTTATCATTATCGTCTTCGTTCTCCTCCTCCTCACCAGCACTGTCATGTCCATCAACATTTTCATCATCATCGTTCCCTTTTTTCTCTACTTCACCATTCGTATCTCTCTCATCGACATCTTCAGGGACTACGCTCCCAATTCCCCCTACATTGACAGGCTAAAGTCGTATCACCTTATCAAAAATAACCTAAGGTCCACTAACAAGTAGTCAGGGAAGTCAGGATCGAATCCACAGGGAGAAAGTTTTACTATTGTATCTGAACTCTAATATTATACTAACTAAATCAGATGAAAATGGTTTGTTTTACTGAACTAATAGGCAAATGACAAAACTAAGTATGAAGGTAAGAATCAATTAATAAAGAACTAGGACTATGGATCACTATGCATACAATCCAGGAAATCAGAGACGAATAATAATCACCCAATAAGTCAATTTATCTAGGGCACATGTAATTTCTCTCGAACATTACCTCCCTCAAAGATCACCTAGCCGCTCTCGCATGGTCAAGGATCACTATGCCTAATGATTGAAAGCCTATACGAAATCTCTCCTCTCGAAGCAGATTCAATATTGCGAAAGTAGAAATATAAATCAGGCCTAATTCATAAATCTAGCATGAACGATTCAATCACAGGAAACAATTGAAATAAAGAGTAATTATACTAATCTATCAATCCCTCATTGCATACATAGATCCCCACAATCCTAGAAATAAAACTACTCACTCATGCTTGAGAAAACAATAGCAAAATCAATGTAAAAATTCATACTTTCAACTATTGCAATTAATTAAGAAATCAATAATAGAGAAAACAAACAATAATGGAGAAAACAAGGAAGAAGATTACCAAATAAAATAACTATATTGAACTTGCAAGAAATCCAAAGGTTTAATCTTGAATCCACAATGAAAAGTAGTAACTAGGGTTCTTGAGAGAAACTATGAGAATTAAGGACTAAAAACCATATGCCTAGTAATATTCTGATTTTTGCTATTTATACTAATCCTAAAACAACTAGGAAAAGTCTTAGAAAAATAGCCCGAAAATCATTAAAAAAAACGCGTGTCTGATAAGTCGCCCGATCGGGCCACATCTGCCCGACCAAATCGGGCTCAACGTAGCAGCATAGCTCCAAAAAGACCTCGCCCGATGAAATCGGGCCGACACGCCCGATTAAATCGGGCGGCACACCTGTTCTAAGCATTGCGCCCAAGATATTGCTCAGTTACGCCCGACGGAATAGGGTCGAACCGCCCGATCGGGCGACTCACCGAACTAACGAACGGGCGATAGCGCCCGATCGGGCCCGCAACAACAACTGGTATGACACTTGCCAGCGCCCGATCGGGCGTGTCCTGCCCGATCACATCGGGCGCATGTCCGGTTCTTCATTCTTGGCTCTAGGATCCCGGAAAGTATCCTCGGGACTTTGAAACTCCGCATAGAACCTCTTCAGTCCAGTGTAATGGTCAAATAATAGTAGAAAATAGGGAGATGACTCCCTAAAACCTGCAATCAGACACAGAACAGAAAACCACAACTAGATGGAGAAAGTTAGCATAAAATGGCTCCTAAGAGCACCATTGATACACATTTTAGCTCAAATATAGGGGGAAAAACACCATATAAAACCATAACATCAAACTCCCCCAAGCTAAACCTTTGCTTGTCCCCAAGCAAAGCACAACATGAATAAGAATAGGATTGCTTCACCCCTCAAATAGAAAATTTTAAACTCAATTATTTCCAACTCAAAATCGTTCAAGCAAGCAAAATTCAAGTTCAGTTGCTCAGATCACCTGACTACCAATCACTTAAGCAAACCATCAAATGCAGCTGCCCTACATATCATGCAAGTCTTGAAAAGGTGCTCACCGAGGTGTCACTCCTCTCAATTTTGTGGCAGGTAAAATGTGTGCCCGATCGCTCACCAACCCAACCATAATTGCCCTTCCCACTCACACTCTCATGTGTTTAGAAAGGTATAATATCGCTCATCCTAATCAGGTCGACTCAAATAACAAACTTAATCTTCAACTTTGGCATATTGACTCAGTATTATTCCAATAAACAATCAAACACGTGCTCAAAAGGTCTTTCTCAGGGTTGTAATGGGGCTCGGGTAAAGGTACGGAAATTATTTAGGGAATGTGGTGGAAAAGCCAAGAAAGGGGAGCAAAAAAAAAAAAACACTAGTATGACTAGGTGTGATCGAAACAACTCCCATGGCATCAACAACATAACCAAGATAATAACCAACTCTTGAATTTTCACGAACCAACCAATAATTGCATCTTTCAACATAATTTCCAATGCTTTGAAAGTTAATGAGTGAAGATCATAGAAATTTTTCAAATTTTTCACTATCATTTTTCTTTTTCCTTTTTCTTTCTTTTCTTTGTACCAAAATATTATTATTTTCCAACCACCCTACGGAATCAACCACACAAAATGCTATTAACTCAACAAATGCTCCCCCAAGCTAGGCTTGGGACAATAGTCATTGAAAAGGCTCAAGGCGTGTAATGTGGCTTAATATAGATCCAAAAAGAAGTCATTAGGCTCAGCGGGGCTAGGGGGAAAATGATTCATTAAACAACTCTGAGGCTTAAAGATTAAACAAATAAATGCCTCTATCACAGCACATGTCCAAAGTCACCAGAAATCAACGAGTACAATGCCAAAGCCAAGATAAGAATGCTACGAGGAACTAACACACAAGAATAGACCGGATATAGACATAAATCCGAGGGCTAGAATGAATCCTCACAATCTAACCAATTCAAGCATGCAGTTAAAATAGGCACTTTATCGTCAAAATTCACTCAAGATCGAGGCAATCAGAGATCACATCACAACATCCCAATCACAAATGCCCAACTATCCAGTATAATGAGTTAAATCGTTTTTTCAGAACAAAGTTCGGGGCACAGGGAAGCAATCAATCTATTCATATTCAACTCGTATTTTTGTGTTTTTTTCAAGCAATATTTCATTTTTTTGTGATTTTTCATTTTTTTTCAAAGCAATTAAACTAACTTAACTAACCTAAAAAGCACTAAAAACAAAAACAATACGAATACTTACAGAAGTCCTCCCCCAAGCTGAACGGGGCAATGGCCTCATTGCAACAAGGGAAAGGGAACGCATGGATATCAGTCATCCATGGAAAGGTCATCACCATCAGCATCCTCACCTTCGCCACCCCTACTACTGGACCCCGGCTGGCTGTAACTCGGGTTTCAAGTGTACCAAGATGGGTGAGCATCTGTTTCTGCAATTGTATGCAGTCTGCAGTAGTCATCGTACATGGGGTACATAGCTAGGTGTTGATCATTGGCCAATGTATCAACACGCTGGCTAAGGCTCTGGAGAACGGCAGAGTTGGCATCTACCTGCTGACCGATGCTCTGGATGGCGGTAGAGTTGGCAGTGATACCAGACTCCATCCACTGGAGCATGCTCATCATTTCCTGAAAATCAAAAGAGGGAGGAGGAGCAGCAGAATATGGGGGAGGAGCAGCATCAGAAGTAGAGGCAATATCATCAGAATGAGGGAGGCGGCGGTGAAAGGTGCGCTGGGGTATCTCAGGCACGGGGGTGGGAAAGTCAGAACCAGCAATGGGAAGGTGGTAATGGGGCTGCCCAGGTCGGATTTTTGCTAAGGGACTAGGTAGCTCAATAGAGCGTCTCCCGTTGATGCGCCACTGATATTTATCCCCCGCCCTCTCTAACCAATGGAGACGATCTAGGAAAGCATAATCCAGGAGGGTAGGTCCTATGACTGGCTGGTAGCGAGACTCGTCAAAACCGGGGATTTTCCTAGCAAAAAGAGTGACCAACCCCCCATTGACAATGGCGCGAGAGGTCAAGGTACCGTCTGCTCGCCTCGTGGGATATGTGGTAGCTATACGCTCCATCTGGAGCGCAACATGATGAGGGATGTTGTATTGAAATTGGTGGCGCGTCCCTCTAAGCATGTAGCTTCCTATTAAGTACGACTCATCCCCCCCGATTAATGGCCTTCCACCCTCCCAAATAGTGTCTGAGACATAAATCGGACCCAAATTTTAAAGATGGGTTGATGGATGTATTTGCCCTTGCAATATTGTAGGGTGAAGTCATTTCCATCACCGGTGATGGCAAAATAGGTGTCATGATGGTGGTAGTTAGGGGGGTGCCCAATCTCCCCACGACATTGGACTCGAATAATTCGTGCAAAGTCCGGTAGGGATAGGTGGAAATCCTGATTTAGCAGTCTAAAGGATACAAATGAGACGGGTCCAGTTCGAGGTTTGGTAACCTCAAGACTACTATAAAATTCATAGACAAGTACAGGATATGTATTAACATGCACGGAAAAGAATGATTCCATCCCAATTATTTTCATGAAATCCTTGAATTCAGAGGCAATACCCAATTTATTCAAAAATTCAATATCAAGAAAGTGGGTAGGACTCACCTCGCGCCCTTTTAGGCGCTGAAACCTTTCACGCTGCTCCGGCGACGAAAAGATGACATCCGGAAAAGTCTCGTCCCGGGGGACAGGTGGTGGTGGTGGTTGAGACCCGGTGCCGGATCCACGACGCCTCCTCGAACTCATGTTGCTTGGAAAATGTAGAGGATTTCACACTCACTCTAATGGGGAATGATGGAGGGAAGCTTTTCACTCACTTTAATGGTGGAAGGAAGGAGGAAGAGGATGGATGTGAGAGATGGAGTGAAAGAAAAATGAAGAGGATGGAGTGGGTAATTGGTATGAGAAGATGAGAGGAGTGATTTTGTGAAGATAGAAGTAACTTGGATGGAGGTCTTTAATGGTGGAGGGAGAATTTAGGGAAGAAGGTGAGAATTGGGGGGTTAGGGCTTGAAGAAGAGAGAGAAAGAGATTTGGAGATGAATGAGAAAAATGAGTGAAAAATCCCGATTTAATGATACTGCGGCATACGGCCCGATCGGGCGAGTGGAGCCCGACGACATCGGACGATTTTCTGCGTGAGGATTCTGGTCACGGGCCCGATCGGGCGACCTCACCCGATTCAATCGGGCGTCAGACTTCTTCGTTCAGGCAACTGACGGAATGCGGCCCGATCGGGCAGAGATGCCCGATCAAATCGGGCGCTTTGGTTTTCGTTGACGGAACATTGCCCGATCGGGCGAAGTGGCCCGATCCAATCGGGCGGCTGTGTTTTCTTACTTTTGCCATTTTTCTTCGCGGGCCCGATCGGGCGGCATTGCCCGATCTAATCGGGCGGATGTCCAAACAGCCGTTTTCTCAAAATTTTGCGATATTTTCAATGGGAAAACGGGCCAAGCTAGTATGAAAAAAAAAATTCCTGCACACATATAGCCTCAAGATGATGATTAGTACCCTCGCACTCTCTTACCAAAACTACGAAACTTGAAAAACTAAAAACAAATAAGAAGAAAAGGAAAGGGGAAGTCGGGTTGCCTCCCGAGTAGCGCTGGTTTATAAGGGTCCCGCACGACCATAATGCCGCATCCCTCAAACAAGGGGAAGGGGGTTGGAGGTATAATTCCTCCACGATCCAACAAGAGCTCCCGTATGATACAGACTTTAAGCGTTGGCCATTAACTTTGAATTTTTCACCTGTTGCATTCATCACCTCAATAGAACCAAACTTGTTAACATTAGTGACAGAAAATGGACCAGACCACCTAGACTTCAACTTACCAGGGAAAAGTTTTTAATCTAGAGTTGTACAATAAGACCTTGTCACCAATTGAGAACTCTCTACTCAAAATTTTCTTATCATGCCATCTCTTAATTAGTGCGCTCCTTGTAGAGACGCGAACTATCATAAGCATTCAGCCGGAGTTCATCAAGTTCATTAATCTGCAAAAGGCGTTTTTCTCCTGCTAACTTAGCATCAAAGTTCAGCTCCTGAACAGCCCAAAAAGCCTTGTACTCTAGCTCAACAGGTAAGTGACATGCTTTCCCATAAACTAACCTGTAAGGGGTGGTGCCAATAGGGGTCTTAAAAGCAGTTCTGTAAGCCCATAAGGTGTCATCTAATTTGTCACTCCAATCCTTCCTAGATTTAGCTACCACCTTCTCTAAGATAGTCTTTATCTCACGATTAGACACTTCTACCTGCCCACTTGTCTGAGGGTGATGAGCTAGACCATTCCTATGGTAGACACCATACTTCTTAAGCAGAGCCTCGAAAGTGCGTTTGTGAAAATGAGATCCACCATCACTTATGACAACCCTTGGTACCCCAAACCTTGGAAAGATAATCTTTTTAAATATTTTCATAACGACTTTAGAGTCGTTAGTTGGGGATGCAAGGGCTTCTACCCACTTAGACACATAATCAACAGCAACAAGGATAAAATTATTGCCCGATGAAGAGGGAAAGGGGCCCATAAAATCAATACCCCATACATCAAATAATTCAACTTCCAAAATGGGGGTTTGGGGCATCTCATGTCTACGGGAAATATTTCCCGTTCGTTGGCATGCATCACAGGACTTAACAAAGGTACTAGCATCATGAAATAAAGTAGGCCAGTAAAAACCAGATTGAAGTACCTTAGCAACGATTTTGGAGGGCCCAGCATGGCCTCCACATGGCAGGGAGTGGGAGTGCTTCAGAATGTCATGCACCTCCCATTCGGGAATACATCGCCTATAGATGGTGTCAGCGCAGAGCTTGTACAGTAGAGGGTCGTCCCAAAAATACTTTTTAGCCTCATGGAGGAATTTCTTCCTCTGCTGGTAACTCAGCTCTGGGGGAGTCTGTCCACTCACACAAGTTGGCGAAGTCGGCATACCATGGGGTGACAGAAGTGACTGCCAGGAGCTTATCATCAGGAAATGAGTCATCAATGGGTAGACCTTCTTCCATATCTTCATACTGCAATCTGGACAGGTGATCAGCCACTACATTTTCTGCTCCCTTTTTATCTCTGATCTCTAAATCGAATTCTTGGAGCAGCAAAATCCACCGAATGAGTCTAGACTTGGCCTCCTTTTTGGCTAGGAGGTACAATGCAGCATGGTCAGTATAAACAATGACCTTAGACCCCAGCAAATAAGTCCTGAACTTGTCCAATGCATAGACCACAGCTAGAAGCTCTTTCTCAGTGGTGGCATAGTTAACTTGAGCTTCATCTAGTGTCTTACTAGCGTAGTATATCGCATGGAGGATGGTGCCCTTCCTCTGCCCAAGCACAGCTCCCACAGCATAGTCGCTAGCATCACACATAATCTCGAATGGAAGGTTCCAATCTGGAGAACGAATGATAGGAGCGATGTCAAAGCTTGCTTGATCCCGTTGAAAGATACAAGACAGTCATCGAAACATGAACGGGGCATCCTTGAGGAGCAATTGAGTAAGTGGTTTAGCAATTTTAGAGAAATCCTTGATGAAGCGGCGATAAAACCCCGCATGACCAAGAAAGCCTCGCACCCCTTTTACATTCACAGGAGGGGGCAATTGCTCAATCACTTGAATTTTTGCTTTATCCACCTGGATACCACGTTTAGAGATAATATGACCAAGTACCACTCCTTCAGTAACCATGAAGTGGCACTTCTCCCAGTTCAGTACAAGATTGACATCTTCACACCTTTTCAAAACTTTAGCCAGATTTATCAAACATGCATCAAAATCAATTCCATACACGCTAAAGTCATCCATAAACACTTCCATAATGGACTCAATGAACTCAGAAAAAATGGCCATCATACAACGTTGGAAGGTGGTGGGGGCGTTGCATAATCCAAATGGCATTCTTCGATAGGCAAAGGTACCATAAGGGCAGGTAAATGTGGACTTCTCCTGGTCATCTGGGTGGATAGGGATTTGGAAGAAACCTGAATACCCATCTAGATAACAGAAATAAGAGTGACAAGCTAGCCGTTCCAACATTTGGTCAATGAAGGGGAGGGGAAAGTGATCCTTCTTGGTGGCAATATTTAATTTCCTATAGTCAATGCACATACGCCAACCAGTTACTACTCTTGTAGCAATTAATTCATTTTTTTCA
Source organism: Beta corolliflora (assembly GCA_947648045.1). Lineage (NCBI taxonomy): Eukaryota > Viridiplantae > Streptophyta > Magnoliopsida > Caryophyllales > Amaranthaceae > Beta > Beta corolliflora. The sequence continues at coordinate 564,599 of CANSZD010003287.1, read as the reverse complement.
TTTTTAACAACAGTAGTACCTCCCTTTTTAGGAACCACTTGAACTGGACTCACCCACTTGGAGTCAGCAATGGGGTAGATGATTCCAGCATCAAGCAATTTCATAACCTCTTTCTTAACCACTTCCTGCATATTGGGGTTCAAACGACGTTGGCCTTGTATACTAGGACGATGATCATCCTCTAAGTGAATTCTATGCATGCAGAAGTCAGGGCTTATGCCTTTCAAATCATCAATATTATATCCAATGGCTTGTTTATGTTTTCTCAAAACAGACAAAAGTTGAGACATTTGACCATCATTCAGTGAAGCACTAACAATCACAGGATAATTTTCAGATTCATCCAGAATAGCATATCGCATAGAAGGGGGAAGGGGTTTCAGTTCGGGTTTCTTTACCTCTACCAGTTGAGTATCATATACTAACCGTTCCTTGCCATGAGTGGTAATACCGTCAAACTCCTCACATGTAAGAACCGCTTCCCGGTCATCCACCTGCAAAGACTCAAGGGATTACCATCACCCGTAGAAGATGCAAAACAAAGCAAAGCCTCCAGAGGATCCCGCAGAAGGGATTGAGGCATGTCATCGTTAACTAGCACATCGATGACATCAATTCTATAACAGGCTTCCTCGAGCATGGGACTTTTTAAGGCATTGGTCAAACTAAAGGTCACCTTGTCATCTCCCACAGTCAAAGTTAATTTCCCATTCTTAACATCTATGACAGCGCCAGCAGTATGAAGGAATGGTCTCCCTAAAATAATTGGGATCTGAGTATCCTCTTCCATGTCAAGCACAACAAAATCCACAGGAATAAAAAATTTACCTACTCTCACAGGGACGTCCTCTAGGATACCTAGGGGGTATTTGACGAACGGTCAGCCATTTGAAGAGTAATATTGGTACATTTTAAATCTCCCATGTCAAGCTTTTTGCAAACAAGTAAGGGGCATGACACTAACACTAGCACCCAAATCACATAAAGCCTTATCGATAAAAATGGTGCCAATGTTACAAGGAATAGAGAAACTCCCGGGTCTTTCAATTTAGGTGGGGACTGGTTTTGCAAAAGAGCACTACATTCTTCATGAAAGCTACGATCTCAATTTCATTAAATGCTCTTTTCCTAGTCAGAATTTCCTTCAAAAATTTAGCATATGCAGGAACTTGAGTAATAAGTTCAGTGAAAGGGACAGTTACCTGCAGATGCTTCACTATCTCCAAAAACTTACCGAGATGATGATCAAGCTTAGTCTTCAATAGTCTATTGGGGAACGGTACCTTGATCACAGGAGTGGTAGATGGAACTTTTTCAGCTACTATCTGCTTCTCTGCATTGCTAGCCTCCTTAGGAGCTGTGGAATTGTCAGTGACAGCTTCATCCTTGTCGGACTCAACCGGATCATCTTTAGGCATCTCCGGACCATCATACCACGTTCCACTCCTAAGAGTGATGGCATTGGCAGTATCTCTTGGTTGCATGGGTTGTGAAGGTAAGGACCCAGGCGGCCTACTAGCAGAAGAACTAGCCAACTGAGCTAGTTGAGTCTCCAACATCTTGTTATGCGTACCCAAATTTTCCAACTGAGCCTTTGTGTCGGCTTGAAAGGCATTAAAACCTTTCGCATACCGAAACATCATATTCTTCAGCTCTGTCATGGCTGGGTCAGTAGGAGGAGCAGTTAATTGTGGAACCTGATTTCTCTGAAAACCAGGAGGAGCTTGTTGTTGAGGTTGATATTATTGAACCTGATTTTGTGGGACATATGGTTGTTGAGGTTGAGGATTCAACACATTATTGCTCCGATATGAGAGGTTGGGGTGATTTCTGTACCCGGGGTTGTAAGTGTTAGAATATGGATTGAACTGACCCCTAGGTTGTGACTGAAATGCATTAACCGCCTCACAGGTACTCCCGACATTAGAAGATAGGAGCGCAGGGCACTCTTGACAGTTGTGCCCAGGTATCCCACAAGCATCACAAATGGTAGCAGTATAATTAGAAGCACTAGCCATCGCATTAACACTCATTGGAGAAGAGTCATTACCTAGCTTCAAAGAATCAATCTTCTGGTTTAGAGCAGCTAGTTGCCCGGACAGTAATGAAATGGCCTCGACATCATGTTTCCCTCCCTTCTTCATGGAGGAACGAATAGTAGATGCTTGATTAGAAGCGAGTTTCTCCAGAAGTTCATACCCCTCATCAATGGCTTTATCCATGAAAAACCCACCGGAAGCTCCATCAATTACCCTCCTTGTATCTGCATCAACTCTAGTGTAGAAAATTTGACACAAATACCACTGGTCTAAACCATGATGAGGACAAAGGCGTTGCAGATCCTTGAACCTCTCCCAAGCTTCATATAATGACTCTCCAGGGTCTTGGGTGAAAGTTACTATGGCATGACGCATATCTGCAGTCTTTTGGTAAGGATACCATTTGATAAGGAAGATTTTGGATAGTTCTGCCCAGGTGGTGATGGTGGAAGGCAGCTTATTATACCAAAATAGAGCTTTGTCGCGCAGAGAGAAACCAAATAGAATGAGTTTCATCTCATCGAGCAGTAACACCCACTTGTTTTTGAGTAGCACAACATTGCAAAACCGCTGCGGTGCCGATTTGGGTCTTCGATGGTAACCCAACAAAACCGATTATTCGCAACCATATTCGAACATGAGACTTGATTTCGAAGTTTGTAGCGAGCAATGGTAGGCATCCGGACCCCGAGTGGGTACATTATCGGGAGAAGGTTGTGCATAATCTCTGAAGGTTGGTTTAGCTTCGTCACCCATTATAGCAGTAATAGGTGAGATGGAAAATTCTTGTTGTGGTGAAGATGGTGGAGCAGGTGTCTTTTGGGATGGTGTCCCTGCAGACAACTTCGCTTGCTTAGTTTGCTTTCTGAGTCTACGAGCGGTCTTTTCAATCTCCGGATCAAATGGAATGAGATTTGGGGATTTTAATTTCCTGCTCATACACCAAAAACACTAAAACAAACCTGAGATGCTCCAAAGAACAGGTGTTCTTCGGAGTAGAGGTTAGTGTAATACTATAATTCAGACAAAATAAAAATAAACCGTCTCCCCGACAACGGCGCCAAAATTTGACAGGCTAAAGTCGTATCACCTTATCAAAAATAACCTAAGGTCCACTAACAAGTAGTCAGGGAAGTCAGGATCGAATCCACAGGGAGAAAGTTTTACTATTGTATCTGAACTCTAATATTATACTAACTAAATCAGATGAAAATGGTTTGTTTTACTGAACTAATAGGCAAATGACAAAACTAAGTATGAAGGTAAGAATCAATTAATAAAGAACTAGGACTATGGATCACTATGCATACAATCCAGGAAATCAGAGACGAATAATAATCACCCAATAAGTCAATTTATCTAGGGCACATGTAATTTCTCTCGAACATTACCTCCCTCAAAGATCACCTAGCCGCTCTCGCACGGTCAAGGATCACTATGCCTAATGATTGAAAGCCTATACGAAATCTCTCCTCTCGAAGCAGATTCAATATTGCGAAAGTAGAAATATAAATCAGGCCTAATTCATAAATCTAGCATGAACGATTCAATCACAGGAAACAATTGAAATAAAGAGTAATTATACTAATCTATCAATCCCTCATTGCATACATAGATCCCCACAATCCTAGAAATAAAACTACTCACTCATGCTTGAGAAAACAATAACAAAATCAATGTAAAAATTCATACTTTCAACTATTGCAATTAATTAAGAAATCAATAATAGAGAAAACAAACAATAATGGAGAAAACAAGGAAGAAGATTACCAAATAAAATAACTATATTGAACTTGCAAGCAATCCAAAGGTTTAATCTTGAATCCACAATGAAAAGTAGTAACTAGGGTTCTTGAGAGAAACTATGAGAATTAAGGACTAAAAACCATATGCCTAGTAATATTCTGATTTTTGCTATTTATACTAATCCTAAAACAACTAGGAAAAGTCTTAGAAAAATAGCTCGAAAATCATTACAAAAAACGCGTGTCTGATAAGTCGCCCGATCGGGCCACATCTGCCCGACCAAATCGGGCTCAACGCAGCAGCATAGCTCCAAAAAGACCTCGCCCGATGAAATCGGGCCGACACGCCCGATTAAATCGGGCGGCACACCTGTTCTAAGCATTGCGCCCAAGATATTGCTCAGTTACGCCCGACGGAATCGGGCCGAACCGCCCGATCGGGCGACTCACCGAACTAATGAACGGGCGATAGCGCCCGATCGGGCCCGCAACAACAACTGGTATGACACTTGCCAGCGCCCGATCGGGCGTGTCCTGCCCGATCACATCGGGCGCATGTCCGGTTCTTCATTCTTGGCTCTAGGATCCCGGAAAGTATCCTCGGGACTTTGAAACTCCGCATAGAACCTCTGCAGTCCAGTGTAATGGTCAAATAATAGTAGAAAATAGGGAGATGACTCCCTAAAACCTGCAATCAGACACAGAACAGAAAACCACAACTAGATGGAGAAAGTTAGCATAAAATGGCTCCTAAGAGCACCATTGATACACATTTTAGCTCATATATAGGGGGAAAAACACCATATAAAACCATAACATCATACATCTGATGGTGCAATGTGTATGTGTATTCCCTCGTCCACCAAGTGGGCCGATTTATTCGCCTTGACATCATCTTGCTTCTCCTGACTGCTCTTTAATACTATTTGCCGGTTTTTTGGTTTTCTCTTTCTCCGCTCCTTGACATCCTCAGATTCTCCTTCTTCATCCTCCCTTTCATAATCAGAATCATCCTTACACTTCTTAACATTTATCAGATATCTCTTCTGTTTGCTTCCTTTCACATTTTTCTTCTTCCGCTTCTTCCTTCTCTCAATCTCTTGTTCATCCTCCGATTCTGCTCCAATTTCTTCTTCTTCCTCACCTACTGCTCGAGGATATGTTCTATCCACTAACTCGGAAATAAATTTAAATATTGCATTTACAGCATTACCCCAACGATCCACCTTGTCAAGAATTTGAGAAAATGCCTTTTCTACATTTTGTGCATGTGTAGTTGGAACCTTTCGTAGTTATTTGACATTTGTCTTTCTCGACCACCACCAACAACTCCACAAAAAAAGTAGGATATATATGTTTTAATACCTTGTCCAACCTAGGTGGGAAAACATGAATAAGATTAGGGATTAATTGATAAGAATAATCCCACCTTTAGGCGGTCTTCTGAAAATGGTCTCAACTTTTCATAATCTGAGAATATGCCCACCTTTTGGGCATATCTGCCCAAAATAGGTCATTACCTGTTGGTGACCTGCAAATGCAGGTTTAACACTCTAATTATGTAATTAAAAACTAATTTAATTATTTAATACACTAATTATGTACTTGAGAACTAATTTAATTATTTAATTAGCTAAAAAAACTAAAGCACCCCCCTCAACTACCACGCACCCCTCCACCCACCGAAAGCCTCCCCTACCCTCCAACCACCACCGCGCTACCCCTGCCACAAGCAGCTCTCCCCTCCATCTTCCTCTCCAGAACCCATCCCCTGCCACACCATCCCTTTCTTCTTCCACCGAAACAGACCACCTCAACCCAGCCACCAGCCCCCTACTTAAACCATATGTTTTGTCTCTCTCTGCCACCCTTCTTAAACCCCGAGCCACTCTCAATCGGCGCATCAACCACAACACAACCACAACCACCATTTAATCGGCGCATCACTGGCGTTCAAATCATCACCCACTTAAAAACTCCCCACCACCACACAACCACAACCAGCACCCCTAAGAGAAAGCGCATAAAACACACACTCCCTCCCACCATAATCGACAGTTCAATCACCATTAAACCATCATATCTATAAATTAAACGATCATGATTCAACCTCTACATTTGCATCGTCAAATTCAGCACCCATCCACTTTCTCTTTCCTCTTTCTCTCTTAGCTTTCTTCGCACTTGCTCTCTGCATAGCCCACAAAATATCCGACCCGCTTATCTCTTTCCCTTTGTTTAAGCGCATAAAGCGGGTCGATTGGTTGGTTGATATCGGGGTTGTGGGGCGGGTTTTGAGTGGGTGGTGTAGGACATTGTGATGGTGGTGTAGGATTTTAGGGTGAGTGGTGTAGGTTCTGGAGTAGTGGGTGCGTGAGATTCCGAGTGGTGGTGGCAGTGGGGTGGGTTGGTTGGGTTGTGTGGTGGTGGATTCAAGTCATGGAGGAAGAGAGACTCTTGAATATTTGAGGGGGTTGAGTTTGATGGTAAAAAATGGGAAAAAGATTTAATTTATCAAATTTAACCTATTCAACAGGTTTTAGGTAAAAAGGACTAATATAAGAAGATAAAGTAATAAGGTGGGATTATTTTGAGATTATCGAAAATTGGGACTATTTTAAGCAGACCGGTCAAAGGTAGGATTATTAAAATCTATTAATCCTAAATTAGTGGTGACCAAACATACTGTTTGGCAATATCCAAAACCTAGTTCACATATAACATATTTTCTTAAAAGGTAGAAATTAGGGTAAACTATTTAGATCTATTAAAACTACCTCCCACGTAAATTTCGAAACTGAACTTTAAGGATCCAATTCCTTTGGTTAATGAATTAAAGAGGATTTCGTGTCAGGAGCCTTAATAAGTTTAAACAAATTCACCTTCATATACTGATTTGGCCTCTCAATTTTTCAAGGTATGTTTCAATTTATATGGTAGCTAGTATTCAATTAATCTGTGTCTCCTAAATATTTTGTTGTTCAAATAACACTATATTGATTCATTTTATGAATATATTGGTCTTGTGTCGTATGTACCCAGATGTTCACGTTCAATTGTTAATTTTATAGTCTTCACCTAGATTTCATACCTAGTTCACGGGGGCTTCTTTCTCATCAACCTTTGTAAAGGTCGTGATCATGTTTAATTTTATACAGCATGGACACATCAAATTACGGAAGCTTACCACAACAACTAGAGTACGATGCAAATAAGAGTATGGTATGTCACATATTATTCCTCAAAATTGTTAATTTAATGTAAATACAACATTATGTAGTTAATTTGACACGAAATTCATATAACTATAATGGCCTACTTTAACTTTATTAATTTTGTTATTTTCTGTGCAATGAACCCTAAAAAAACGATAAGTATTGCGGTACTCTAATTAACTTCGACCCTTTCGTGGAGGGAAATACAGAACATAACATCGAAGACAACAATTCTGACGAGGTACGTCTTTAGCCACTTATGTTATTGTATTAAAGATCGAGATGTTTGGACGAATGTTAACTACTATCCTAATTACAATTTTTTTTCCCACTTGATAAATACGCAATCATCAAATATAAGTCCCAGGAAAGTGACGCTGGAGATGGGGATGAGAGTGACAAGGACTCTGATTCAGAAACTGACATGGAGGAAAATACAGCCACATTCTTCGACCTTGAAGTTTGGGATCAAATTGGCAAGGATTTAGAAGAGTTTACAATAGATGGCATGAAAAAACTTTCTTTCAAGAGCGATCACAATTGTCTTCAATTTTATAAGAAAACTACAAAGTGAAAGGTTTTGGTGTATGCCGCAAGAATCCAATCAGGACTAAAGTGAACGGACACATTACATCTCAATTGGTTTGGTGTAATCGGGAGGGATTCCGATCCGTGAGCTACTTGGAGAGAAAGGAAAGGAGGCGCAAATATAGACCTATCACGCGATGCAGTTGTAAAGTGTTGATCAATTTCAAATGGGATCCCAAATCTGACACATGGCACGTGACACGGTTTATAGAAGAGCATAATCACGAACTTGTTCAAATGAACCAAGTCCCTTTCATTAGGTACTTCAAATGTCTAATTGAACATATACAAATAAGTGATACTACATTCTTTTTTGACTTTGCTCATTTCACTAAAAAAAATGTTTTTTTTTTTGTTTTAAACAATTGCAGGAGCCAAAGTGAGGTCACGGAAGTCGATAAAATACAGATTAAGTCGTTAATCAACTCTGGAGTACGTTCTTCCGTCACTATGAGGAATATAGCCCAACAAATTGGGAGATTAGGAAAGTAGGATTCTTATCTACTGATTTGTACAACACATGCCAAAAAAAATAGGACGAGATAGATGATGGAGACATCGAAACTGTAATTGCCTACTTGTTTGGGAAAAAATCCTTTGACCCCACTTTTTTTCAGGTACACTCGTGATGAGCAAGGTGGGATTGACAAGTAGTTTTGGTGCAATGGATTATGTCGTAACAATTACAAGGCTTTTGGAACAATAATTGCATTTGACACAACTGACAAAGTCAATGCATATAAGAAGCGATTTGTTGTCATCGTAGGGGTGAACCACCATCGGTGGACCGTTCCATTTGCAGTTGCATTGATTGCAAATGAAAAGGAAGAGATGTATACGTGGGTGCTTCAACAATTATTAGAGGCTGGTGGAAATAATGCTCCATACACCGTTATCACTGACAGGGATAGGGCAATGGCAAATGCTATCATGGTCGTATTCCCAAATGCTTGTCATAGGTTATCTTTGTAGCACTTGATGCAGAACATCAAAGGTCATACCAACAAGCGTTTCTGTAGTGGTTTCATGAAATGTGTGGATGGATATAGAACTATAAAAGACTTCGAACAAGCACGCAGAGAATTCATGACTTCTTATGAGGTGAGTGAATGTCAGTAGGCAAAGGATTTGTATAGAGACGAAGAAAAATGGGCTGAGGCTTTTATGCATGGGATTTTTTATGCCGGTAAGTAAGCTCCAGTCAACATTTATTGGTTATGTCCCTTTAAGGTTTAGGTCATTACCACACATTGTTTATATGTGTTTCTTTTGCCTTTTAAGTTCTTCTTTCCTTTTTAATTGTACACTATTGGAAAGTACAATTTTAACGTCTGCGTATTGTAGGGATGAGAAGCACACAAAGATGCGAGTCAATGAACAACACGTTAAAGACCGTCCTCACCAAGAAAATAATGTTGTACAGGTTTGTGCAGTTGTATGATCAAGTACTGGAACATATCCGATTTGATGAAGATCAAGATGAGTATATTTCTCCACACACCTTTACTGTCATCCAAGGCGTCTTGTCGGAAATCAAGACACATGCAGCACAGACTAGAGTTCGAGTCAAGACACATTGTGGTTAAGACGAAAGATGCTTGGACCATTGTGAGGGTCCATCAAACACCTACTGGTTGCATGATTGCATAAGTGTAAATATGAAATATATTGTATTCTACAATATAAACCAAAAGATGATGTTTTGCTGCTGTATGAAACTCGATTCCATTAGGTTTCCTTGTCGACATATGTTTGCTGTTATGAAAGCTAAAGGCATGGTTGAAATACCAAAAGGTTGCATTCTTAAGAGATGGACAATCAGAGCCAAGTCGTATCATTCATACCCATATGGATATCATAGTCTACATAAAACAAACGACGAGAGAGTGGCTACTGGACGTTTTGCATTTCTAAATGGTCTAAGCACGCAACTTTGCAGGATGTTTCAACCTCATACAAGCGGTCTTTGTGGTTGAAAGACAAATTAGGAAAAATGCTTGTGCACACAGAAAGAGAGAAGACAACCCCCAAGACAGCAAAATTGGAAGAGAATATTGATCCTAAGGGTGCAAAAGGAAAGGGTAACAAGGGTAAGGGTAAGGGTAAGGGTAAGGGTAAGGGACATGGTATTAGGAAGAGGATGGCGGAAGAAGTGGAAAGGAATTACGATCTTATTGAAGAATTGGGAATGAAATATGATCCTATGGAAGCAATGGTTGCTGACGATCCTAATGATAAGCATGGAATCGCAAAATTTGGCAATGGTTTTAATTTTGTCAACCTATGGAAACTGTTCATGCCGACGACATATTGTGCAGGTGATGCATCAAATGCTAAAGACTGCTATGAAGTGAGCACATTCACCAAAATGCCAACTGTGTTCGATTGGGATCCCAGCAACCAATTTAAGATACTAATGCAAATAATGTATTATTTTGTGGGTTTTTTTGTCAAGGACCTTGAGCTCTTTGATTTGTATTGTTACAATATTAGACACACTTCTTATGTGTTTTTTATGGGTGACAACTGGCACATTCACATGTTTAATAAAACCTGATTATGATAAGTTACTGGGGATTAGCTTCTTCATGCTTCATTGTGAATCTCCATAGATGATTATTAATATGATTATGTCTAGTCACTATTTTGGTCATTTCCATGTCCAAGAAATTTCACCAACCCAAACTTATATGTCAACAACCAACTATTTTTTTAGGGTAGTGAATTTTAATATGCCGCCGGTTGTATTTCCTAAGAATTAATTATAAATACGAAATGTTTTGTGTCTTTGGTATAAAAAACTAGCCTTATATGCACGTGATGCGTGCAAAAAGATGTAGGAAATTAAATTAATTGCTATTAGATCTAATAAATAAAGGGTTTTATTAATTTTTAATCAGTTTGTCCACTAAATCAAGGATTTTTAAATTTTCAAAAAACATTAGTTGAGACTTGAGAGGTATATAATTGAATGTCTTGTAAATTTTCTCTGTTTCCTATTTTGTTAGTATTTTTTATCTTTTTTTTTATTTTAATTTATTAGGTGGTTACATCCTTTGTATTTTTCTATTTTTACTTATTCTATTTTTTCGTGTCCCATACATGTTGTGATTTCAGTTTTGCGATTCCCTAAATTAAAAATAAAATTACTATCAAAATGAAGAGCATATAATCCTTCGTAGGTTGTACTTTATGATTTTATTGGGTTTAGCTCTTTCTAAAACGAAAACGTGCAATTTTTATGTAATCTCAATATTGAGAGATTTTAAAAAGTAAAAAAATAATTTACGACTAATGATAAACACTGGTCAACTGAATCTTTAACCAAACAGAAAGTTAAATTAGGGAAAGTGGGGGATAATGGGACCACAATTGAAGTAGCCTAAAATATCAACGGCTCTCTTGGAGACACATGGATCCATCAGGTACATACACGTGTCCTATCAGACGAAGTAAAGAAAGGAGTTTTAACCATTGGGTTTTACCCAGATGAGTGTAACTGCTCACCTTTTGGCCCAAAGGTTATTCAGAGCCCATGTCCCTATAATGGCTGCAGCTGATTGGTTGATGATCCATCCCCAATCATACCTTGCCAAGTGTCATGATTTGATTGCCTAGCCAATCAGGTGCCGCTATTCTAGGGTAACCTAAAACGGCAGTAATCATATCACAAACACTATAAATACCCCTGAAATCAGGAGAAAGGTAATTCAATGCAAACAGTGTAAACTTACTCTGTGGAAATACTCTCTCACTTTCTCTCTCTATCTCTACTTTTTCCTTCTCACTCCTGATATCTGACTTAAGCTTCGATGGGCGAACCACCACCCAAACCTCCAGGGTGGGTCCCTTTTTGCAGGATCGGGAACGGAGCTTAGGTTCGAATTCCTCCGATTCAGACATCGTTGCACAAGTCTCCAATTGAAGAACATCCAGGGAAAATAGATTACTTGCCAGCCAAGGAGACTAAACATTTGGCGTCGTCTGTGGGGAGACGCAATGATGACTAACTGTCAATCGTCCAACATGGCTAGAAATCGGAGTTTTCATATTACTGTTGAAGATACAGTAGATCACGAGGGACCGCCTCGAGGAAGGGATAGACTCCCGTCCATCGTCAATATCCCTAGACAAAGCCAACAACCTGTTATTCAGGAGAATCTTGATCGTCCAGTGACTGCTGCCCATCTAGAGAACGTCTTGAATGACTTTCAGACTAAGATGGCAGCAGTCGTCCAGGAACAGATCAAGAACAACATGCTGTTTTTCCATATCAACCCGGAGCCAGCGGCTAACGATCCAGCTCCTCTTAGGGGGTGTTCTCAAGAGAATCGTCCAGGTCCAAGTCGACCTGTTCGTCAGGAACCATCTAGGAGAACATCTAGAGAAAAGCAGCCAGAAGGTAGTGAGCAGCGAAGGAAGATGGACTGGAACCTGGTGGTTAGGACCCAGGACAATGTTCGTCTAAATGGGCACCGAATGGAAACGGATGCCAGGGATTACCTAGAGGCAAATAAAGTTGATGCATTACAACGGTCGGCCACAGGATCTACACCGTATTTGAGAGACCCCCCTTTGAGGATACCATCCAGGACAGAAGGAAGAAGTCTGGGCCATTCTCTTATTCGTCCAAGACAAGAGAAAACGGTGGTTCAACCAATGGTTTATAGGCGTTCAGCCCCTGCAAACACTTCATCTAATCCCGTGTTGAAAGAGTTCCATAAGGAGTTCATACCCATTGAGGGACAGCTGGGAGCCCTCCGGATCAATTGACCAACCCCATTCTCGGTCAGGATCATGGAGGCGCCCCCCTTCCCAAAGGTAAATTTCCCTACCATAGAGCCATTTGATGGCACTACTGATCCAGACGATCACCTATCCGCTTACAAGCATCAGATGTACGTCCAAGCAGTAGATTATGCTACTTGGTGTAAGAGCTTCCCGCTACTCTGAAGGAAGTAGCTCAGAAGTGGTTTAACAATCTTCCCCCCAATTCAGTCAACAATTTCACCGAACTCAGTTTCTTATTTACTAGTCACTTTGTTGCCAATCGGCAAGAGCAAAAAACAAGCATGCACCTGGGCAAGGTCGTCCAAGGACCAAAGGAAGCCCTTAGAAGCTTTGTTAAGAGATTCAATCTAGAAGCCCTTCAAATTCAAGACCTCAATGCCGGTGTGGCCTTTGACGCCTTCATCAGGGGGTTGAGGCTAGGAAGTTTTAAGTTTGATCTTGTGAAGAAGAAAATCACAACTCTTGCCGAAACCTTAAAAGAAGCCGAAGCGTTTATACACGCCACTGAAGTATGTACTGAGGCAAAACATCCTGAGTCCAAGAAGCCTGAAGAGGTAGCTCAACCAAAGAAGAGCAACCCCAAAAAGGCTGAGACTTGGGCTATAACCTGCACAACCACTTCGTCTAGAAGAGGCAAGAGAAAGAAATCTGACTCTTCAGCTAATCCCATTGAATTTAGCAAGGATCAATACTCCATTCTTATGGAGATAAAGGATCAATATGAGCTAAAGGCTCTGGCTGAAATGAAGACCCCTTAAAGAAATAGGGACAAGAGCAAGTACTGCCATTTTCACAAAGACTGTGGTCATGAGACCAATGAATGTAAACACCTTAAGAGAGCATTAGAGGATTTAGCTCGAAAAGGAAAGATGAACTCATACTTACCCCAAGGGGGAAAGAAGTTTCAGAAGAGAGATGATCGTTAGAGCAAGAAAAAAGAAAGTGAAGGCACTGATGAGGATGTTATCCTTGTTATCTCAGGAGGATTTGCTGCTGGAGGACCAACCAACAGGGGGCACAAAAACTATCTTAGGGAGCTCGACCAAATTTTGTTGACAGATCAGACAAAGGTCGAGCCCTTTCCCAAGGTAGTAGTCAGTGAACAAGATCGGGGGAAGCTGAGAACCCCCAATGATGATCCCTTGGTTGTGGAGATGAAGATAGCTAACCTGAGAGTAAGAAGGATTCTAATTGACACTGGAAGTTCCACGGACATCATCAGTGCCGACTGCTTATCTCGACTAAGGTTTGATGAAAAGAACTTGGTTCCCGTCCACCACCCAATCATTGGTTTTGGGGGAAGAGTCATTCATCCTATGGGACCAGTCACGCTACCCGTCCGAGTTGGAGAGAAGGAGGCCTCCCAGACTTTGTTCATCAAGTTCTTGGTTGTCCGAGATTTGACGGCTTATAATGTCATTCTTGGACAACCAACTCTTAATCATGTTAAGGCTGTGATAGTAACTCACTTAAAGCTCATGAAGTTTGAATGTGATGGTGGTCAAATTGGCTCCTTGTATGGAGACCAGCAGGCGGCTAGGGAATGCTACATAACTACTCTGAAGCCATCATCATGGAAGGCAGGCAAGCAAGACCAGACGAAGGTCGCTGGCGAAGGGAATGCGTCTGAGATTGTGAAAGACCAAGTGGCCTCCCTGAGAATGACAATTGAAAGTCCTTAGACGAAGGTTGCTCCCTCAAGGAAAACATCTGAAAACCTTCCCAGCAAGAAAAGAATGTATGAGCCCGTCAAGGAAGAGCCACCCTTGTCTGGAGAAGTGATGGCCATTATGGGCGTTGCCCTTGAACGTCCAGAGCCAGTGGAGGCCCCGGAAGATGTTTGTTTGGATGAAGCTCGTCCAGAAAGAACTTTGAAGATTGGGTCTTCTTTCTCCCCTGGGTTGAGGGGCATTTTGATTAACTTGCTCAAGGAATTTCAAGATGTGTTTGTCTACTGCGTTGAAGAGATGCATGGAATTGATCCAGAGATATAGCCGTTCATCGACTAAATGTTGACCCAAGCTTAAAGCCTGTTCGTCAGAAGAAAAGACATTTGGGACCGACCAGGAACCAGGCGGTCGACCAAGAAGTTCAGAAGTTATTGCAATCTCGCTTTATCAGAGAGACTTACTATCCAGACTGGATTGCTAATGTGGTCATGGTACCAAAGCCCAATGGCACATGGAGAATGTGCGTGGACTACAATGATCTCAACAACGCCTGTCCTAAGGACAGCTTCCCTTTGCCTAAGTTAGATCGGCTGGTAGACTCCACGGCTGGCCATGCTTTGTTAAGCTTTATGGACGCTTATTCAGGGTTTCACCAAATACCCATGTGGCCGGAGGACCACGACAAGACGTCCTTCATCACAGAGAAGGGGTTGTATGGCTGGCTGAGGATGCCTTTTGGCCTCAGGAATGCCGCAACCACTTTCCAAAAACTGATCAACACGGTGTTCCAGCCACAATTGGGGAGGAACATGGAGGCATACATAGATGACATGAGTGTGAAAAGTCAGCAGGAGCAAGACCATGTTGGTGATTTGAGAGAAACCTTTGAAACTCTCTGGAAATACAAGTTGAAGTTAAACCCCAAAGAATGTGTCTTTGGTGTGTTGGCGGGGAAGTTCCTAGGCTTCTTAGTAGATCAGAGGGAAATAGAAGCCAATCCCGAAAAGATCCAAGCTATTCTAGACATGAAGTCCCCGTCAAAGATAAAGGAAGTTCAGCGCCTGACGGGTTGCCTAGCCGCCCTTGGACGCTTCTTGTCTAAGTCGGGAGACAAGTGTCATCACTTTTTTGCTACTATCAAGTAGAAAGCCAAGTTTGAGTGGACAGCAGAAGCTGAACAAGCACTTCAGCGAGTCAAAGATCACCTTCGTCAGTTACCCAGGTTGGTCAGTCCAGCCGAGGGGCAAAAACTGTTTGTATACTTGGCCGTGTCTCCTCAGGCAGTGAGTGCTGTTCTACTGGCTGAAAGAGAATCCGTGCAAATCCCAATATACTTCGTGAGTCATGTGCTCAAGGACGCGGAATGTAGGTACACCCTGGTGTTTTAAGTTCGGGTTGGCACTTGTCATGGCCAGCAGAAAGTTGAGGCCTTACTTCTTGGCTCACAGTATACTAGTCTACACTGACCAACCTCTGAAGCAAGTCTTACAAAAGATGGAAGCCGCTGGACGAATGCTGAATTAGGATGTTGAACTAAACATGTTTGACATATCTTTTGAACCAAGGAAAGCTATTAAGGGGCAAGCTTAGGCATATTTTATAGTTGAGCTCACTCGGCCAACTATAGAGCCAATATCTGATCCAGCCGAAGGAAGGAAGCACTGGACGCTCATGGTAGATGGATCATCCACTGTCAATGGATGTGGGGCAGGAATCATTTGTCAATCTCCAGAAGGAGATAAATTTGAATATGCACTAAGGTTCCAATTCCAAGCGTCCAATAATGAAGCTGAATATGAAGCACTTCTGGCTAGGATCAAGATGTGCAAGGCGGCTGGGGCTTTAGAGATTGAGGCCAAATCGGACTCTCTCTTAGTGGTCAGTCAAGTCAATGGAGACTTTGAATGTAAAGAGGCGTCAATGAGCAAATATATGCGTCTGATCAAGGATAAGATTGAACCCCTAAAACGATTTATTCTCGACCAAGTGCCTAGGTCGAAAATCATCAAGCGAGATGCTCTCTCAAAATTGGCCAGCTCAGCTGACTGTGATGCACCAAAAACAAGTGTTTTGGGAAGTTAAACCAAAAAAGAGTATTGGCCAAGAGCAGGTCAAGTTTCTTAGCCGAGGGGCAGTTTGGATGGATCCTATCATAGAATTTAAGAAGACAGAGCGACTACCTTCAGACCCTGTAGAGGCTAAGTACGTAAAAGCCTGAGATAAGTGGTTTGAATTGTGGGATGAAACCCTCTACAAGAAGTGTAATACCCCAATAATTCTCTCTTTTCTAAAATACCTTTTTAATATAAAACATAGAGAATTATCAAAGTATTATCGTCCGTGTGAAAACGTATCGGCTTATTCAGAATTTTACAGCGGAAAACAATAAAAATAAACTTTATAAATAAAACTTAGTCAACAATAAGTCAACTCCAAACTAACCAACAAAACCAAAGTCAACTTTAAAACCAAATCAAACCAACTATGAAAAGTATAACTCAAGAGTACAATATATAAACTACACAAGCTTTCCAAAATCCCGATCCCAATGATGCATCATCTTCAAACCTATAGATAGACAATGCACTATTGATCCCTAGACACTGCTCACCGAAATGGGTCATCACAGGATCAATAAGCAAAAGCCATGATCAACATACACAACAAAAGCACGTAATCAGCAAAGCTGAGTACTACATACTAAACAAGTAAACAATCCTAACATGATACTAACAAATAATAGGCAGGAATAAATAATAACATAATAACTTGCAGATGACTTTTACTGAACTAAACTTTAACAACATTCTTATTACTTTAAATGGAAAAGTCAATGGATCGAGTTGTCTAACTAAAACCAGCCTTCCCTTTGGAAGACGAAATACGGGCGCGACTCCGTATTCCCATGACCTATGATATCGAGGAACCTTTGAAATAAAAATAGGACACGGTGATCAATCCGGCCCCAGAAAAAAAGCCATGGGCTACCACCATGTACTCCAACTCCTAATTATCCAACACTTCAGACATGCACTAGTCTAAAGCTATTGCTATCCAGTTTCACTTTACATGATTTACCAGTTATTACTTGTTATGACTCATAAGTACAACAAACATACAATCAAGCAACAATTACAAACTTTCATTTATATCTTATGATTAGATAAGTGATCACACAACTTAACAATCCATGATTACTTTTCAACATTAATTCAATCCTTCTTATTTGTTGAACCTTGCCAACAACCAAATTACCTTTCATAGGTAGAAAATATCAACTTACCAGATAAGGCCCTCGGTCCTTATAAAGCAGTGAAATAATCATAGGGAACAATGATCAATCATGATCCAATACTAATAAATATATTAATTCCCCCATGTGAATTAATAAATTAAAGTTCCCAACCAACATGCTTGCATCAATTTTCCATACAAACATGATATAAATCTCATAATATAATCTCATAATCAACATGTTTACACCACAGCATAAAACATGCGAAATCCAACATAATCAATATCATATATGAACTCAACATAGTTCCTATACATGATACTACATAATTTTCCTTCCTTAAATCATGATACTATCTCAATCAACACATAGGTATGTACGTACCTTGTGTAGACAAACTGGGATGCCACTTTAACCAACTCAAAAGTCGCCTAGAGAGAATTCTCCGCCTAAAATAACCAATATAAATTTATAATCAATACTCAAATAATTTCCAGCAACTTTAAAATACTTAAAACCTCCTTTAAAAATATTTAAAAGTTATTTCCATCATTAAAACTTCAATTACTAATACTTCCTAGCATAGTACTACTATACTAGTCATTAAAACCCTTAAAACTCCATTAATAACATCCTTTTTAAAATTTCAGCAACCTATAATTTATTAAAACTCCCTTTAAACATACTTAAACATGCTTAGAAACATAAAGGCAATAACCGTCATAACTTATATTCCCTCCGTCCCAGAAAGATCTAAACATTTGTTGGAACACGTAGTTTAAGGTGATAAGTTGTAGTGTAGTTATCAAATATTACTTTATTTAAAAAGTAGATGTGATAGGAGTTGGTGGGGTATTTTTTATTAGAAAAGAGAGAAAGTTGGGTATCTTTTTATTGATAAAAGGTAGAGTGTAGGCCAAAGATGTGTAAGAGAAATAATATATTAATAGTGGGACCATGTCAAAAATGGAAGTGTTTAAACTAATTTGGGACAAACATAAAAGGAAAGTGTTCAGACTATTCTGGGACGGAGGGAGTAATAAACTACTATGATTTCTAACTTTTAAAACCCAAAAAAAAATTCATGCTTTGATAATTAAAATCTACTTTAAACTCAAATATGCAAATCTGAATTTTATTTTATCAATACACAAATTATATAACTTAGATTCAATAATAAATCATCAACTTATAACTTTTAAACATAAACTAATTAAAACAAAACCTAAAAATACAATCTTTGAATAAAACTTGAGGAGGAAGAAAAGAAACAAACCAAAGCATGAAGGAAAGAAGAAGGACACGCCGGCCAAGGGCAGGCGGTGGCGGCAGCAGCAGGTAGTCGCAGGCGAGGTGCGACGGTGGCCGGAATTGGTGGTCGCCGGAAGGGATGAGCCGAAGGAAGAGGAGGAAGGAAGAAAAAAAAGAGAGAAAAAAAATGTGGGAGTGCCAAAAATTGGGAGGAAGGAGGAGAGAGAAAATAATGTTGTGGGAAAAAATTGAGGTTTATGGGGTATTTATAGTTTCTCCTTTTGTGGGCTTAGGAAAAGACAATTGGGCTTCAAATAGAGTTTAATGATCAATAGGAATGATGATTGAACTCCTAACATCACTAGAATTAGTATTTGGGTTCCTCAAGCCCATTTAAACTCCTTTTTCAAATCCAAATAGGTATTTCAAACATTTCAAGTATTTTCAAAGCATGACTTTAATAAAATATTTGACTTGAATAGATTATTAAAATAATTCCTTTGACTTTCAAATAGTCAACCTTTGAAGGATAAATCATTAAAATGCTAAAATATATAAAAATATAAATAACCATATATTAAAATATATTTATAAAATTACGGGGGATTACAGTCTACCCCTCTGAAAAGAAGTTTCGTCCCGAAACTTGACACGAAAACTCACACATTTTCAAAAAAATTTCAACTCAACTCCCATTGGAGGAATACTTGTGCCACTCATGTGCACTCTTTTGCCAACTTAAAATCACTTGTGTTACTTATGAACACCTTTTCATATACGGAGAATCTATTTATTTTGCACCAACATGTGCAAATTGCCAAAATAAGCATAAAAATACCATAAAAATAGGTAAAAAGCACGAAATTCTATCGCATTCTACCCTCCTTAAAGAAAACGAGTTACGCCCTCGTAACTCACCTCAAGGAATAAATCTGGATACTTCTTCTTTATTTCAGCTTCAGCTTCCCACGTTGCCTCTTCGAACTCATGGTTCGACCAAAGCACTTTCACGATATTGACATCCTTATTGCGTGTACTACGCACCTTCTTATCAAGAATTTTCACATGCCTTTCCTCATATGTGAGGCTACTATCAATCTGGATCCTCTCAGGCTCCAAGACATGACGCTCATCAGGGATATAACACTTGAGTTGGGAAATGTGAAACACATCGTGCATCTTTTCGAACTCCATTGGCAAAGCCAACCTATAAGCTACCTTTCTAATTCTTTGCAGAATCTCATATGGACCTACATATTTGGCACTTAATTTGCCCTTTTTCCCAAATCTCATCACACCCTTAGTTGGTGATACTTTTAGAAACACTTTATCCCCTACTTCAAACTCATCTTCTCTTCGCTTCAAGTCGGCATAACTCTTTTGCCTATCTTGAGCAGCTTGAATTCTAGCCTGAATCAACTTCACATTCTTGACAGTCTCCTCAATGAACTCTGTCTCTAATACTATGTTCTCACTAAAATCATTCCAGCAAATGGGACTTCTACACTTTCTTCCATATAATGCTTCCAAAGGTGCCATCTTAATACTCGCATGATAACTATTGTTGTATGAAAACTCAATCAAATCTAATTGGTATTCCCAACTACCCTGAAAATCAATAGCACACCCTCTCAACATATCTTCCATAGTTTGGTTAGTCCTCTTAGTCTGACCATCAGTCGCAGGGTGAAAGGCAGTACTCATTTTCAATGTTGTCCCAAGATTAAACTGGACCTTTTGCCAAAATTTCGAGAGGAATCTTGAATCACGATATGAAATAATATCGGTTGGAACCCCATGCAATCTCACTACATGCTTAATATATGTCTTCGCAAGTTGCTTCTTCTTTCACGTCTCTTTAATTGGAATGAACACGGTCGACTTTGTCAGACGGTCCACAATAACCCAAAAAGTATGATTGCCATTCCTTGTCTTAGGCAAAGCAGTCACAAAATCCATCGAAATGGAATCCCACTTCCATCCAGGAACCTCTATGGATTGAACCTTCCCCATGGGTCTCTTATGATCTATCTTGACTTTCTGGCAGGTTAGACACTTAGACACGAACTCGGCAACCTCACGCTTCATGTTTGGCCACCAATAGATCTGCTTAAGGTCCTTATACCACTTGTCATCCCCAGGGTGCACAGAATACGGAGTATTATGGCCCTCATCCATAAGACGTCTCTTTAGCTCATCACATTTTTGTGGTACATACCACCTCCCCTTGAACCTCAGACTACCATCATCATGAATCTTAAAATCAACTTCCTTTCCTTGGCCCATCTTTTCCTTAATCTTCTCTAGGTGCTCATCCCCAACTTGACCCTCTTTGATCTCGTCGAAAATTGACAACCCCAATGACAAAGCACTCAGTCTTGCCTCGATCTCCCCAGGATGTAAGATTTATAGGCTAAGTCTTTGCATATCTCGACACAACTCCGCAGGAACTACCAAGGCATTCATGCTATGACTCGACTTCCTACTCAACGCATCAGCAACCACATTTGCTTTCCCTTCATGATATTGGATGTCTAAATCATAATCCTTTATCAGCTCTAACCATCTTCTCTGCCTCATATTGAGGTATTTCTGGGTGAAAATATACTTCAAACATTTATGGTCAGTAAAGATCTTACAAGTTGCCCCATATAGGTAATGTCTCCAAATCTTCAAGGTGAACACAATAGCGTCTAACTCTAGATCATGGGTAGGGTAATTAGCCTCATAAGGTTTCAACTGACGCGACGCATATGCGATCACCTTCCCATTCTGTTGTAACACACATCCCAAACCATTCTTTGAAGCATCACTATACACCTCAAATCCCTCATTCCTATCAGGCAGGGTTAAAATAGGTGCGGAAGTCAAACGTTCTTTTAAAATCTGAAAAGCTTCCTCACACTTCTCACTCCACTCGAATTTTGACTCCTTTTTCATCAAATTGGTCTTCGGCCTCGCTATCTTCGAGAAATCTTTCACAAATCTCCTATAATAGCCAGCTAGACCTAGGAAACTTCGGATATCAGACACATTTTTTGGAGTTGGCCACTCACTCACAGCTTGAATCTTAGCAGGATCTACAGAGACTCCTTCCTTAGACACATAGTGACCCAAAAATGCTACTTTCTCCAAACGAAACTCACACTTAGAGAACTTGGCATACAATTGATTCCTCCTAAGCGTCTCCAATATAATTCTCAAGTGCTCATCATGCTCTTTTTCATTCTTCGAATAGATCAGAATATCATCAATGAATACAACCACGAACTTATCTAAGAACTCATGGAAAATCCTATTCATCAAGTCCATAAATATGGTAGGTGCATTGGTTAACCCAAAAGGCATTACAGTGAACTCATAATGACCATAACGAGTCCTAAATGCAGTCTTAGCTATATCCTTGTCAGCTACCCTCAACTGGTGATACCCCGAACGCAAATCAATCTCCGAGAACACGCTCGCTCCATTCAACTGATCGAATAGGTCATCTATCCTAGGCAAAGGATATTTTTTCTTGATGGTTACATTATTCAATTCCCTATAATCGATACACAACCCTTATACTCCCATCTTTCTTCTTAACAAACAACACAGGAGCTCCCCAAGGTGATGCACTAGGCCTAATATAACCTTTATCGAACAGCTCTTGCAGCTGCGTCTTCAATTCACTCATCTCCGGAGGTGCCATTCTATAAGGTGCTTTAGATATAGGTGCAGTTCCAGGAACTAAGTCTATGGTGAACTCAACAGCTCTAGCAGGCGGCATACCCGAAATCTCACTCGGAAACACATCCATAAACTCATTCACGATTGGAACATCTTCAATATTTACCCCAGCTTCTTTACTCACATCTTGCACACTACAGAAAAATAACTCACACCCCTTCTTCATCAACTTCTTCACTTGCATTGCAGAAATAACCCCAAAGTTCTTGGACTTCCCAAACCGTCTATATGAGGTCAACTTTCCCAACGGATTCTTTAAAACTACTTTTTGAACTTCACAGTCTATTTTGGCCTTGTATAAACTTAGCCAATCCATCTCCATAATTACATCTAGGTCTCCCAGATTAAACTCTATCAGATCAGAAGGAAAAACACAATCTCCTATCTTCAGAGACAAATTTTTAAACAACTTGGTACACCTTATGGTCTCACCAGTAGCTATACTAACAGGCAAATCAATCACCCCAAAATCTACTAACCCTAGACTTTTAATAACAGACGACGAAACAAAAGAATAAGTCGCCCCCGAATCAAACAATGCTTTAACTAGCACGGAGTTAATAGAAAAAGTACCAGAAACTACATCGGCATATCGTTCAGCTTCATTGCGACTCATCACGAACAGTTTACCAGGAGCCTTGTTCTGGTTGTTGCTCTCACTAGCAGGCTTATTGTAGCTCCCTTGATTGTTCAGTGCCCCTACAGGCTTCGAACCCGGATTTCCAGACTGGTTAAATCCAGACCTCACTTGGTTACTACCCCTATTGCCATTTTGGTCTTTCTTTTGCTTAGCAAAGCACTCATACTCCCTATGGCCCTTCTTCTGGCAGTAGTTACAGGTCACTAGTTCTCCCTTGCAGTCTTTACCTGGATGGTTATTACTACACTTCTTACAATGGTATACCCTCTCAGATTGATCCTTATTGTTGTGGCCCTAATTATTCCTCCCTTGGGAATTTCCATTCCCATTTCTACTCTTCTTGAAGTTCCCTTGATTTCCTCCAGCATTGAAATCCTTTCTTTTCTCACCCACTACAACATTTTTCTTATCACGCCTCGACTGAAGACCATAAATGTGGGCGGCTCTTCCATAAACAATATCTAGGGATGAAAAAGCTTCACCACCTAACCCCAGCTGGATTT
Organism: Beta corolliflora; assembly: GCA_947648045.1. Lineage (NCBI taxonomy): Eukaryota > Viridiplantae > Streptophyta > Magnoliopsida > Caryophyllales > Amaranthaceae > Beta > Beta corolliflora. The sequence continues at coordinate 541,193 of CANSZD010003287.1, read as the reverse complement.
CATCAGTCAAACCTTGCTCAAACCTTTGAACCTTTAACTCCTTAGTGGCTACTACCTCAGGTGCAAACTTCGACAGTGTTATGAATTTGCTATAGTACTCAGAAATGGTCATAGTCCCCATCCTCAGGTTAATAAACTCCTAGGCTTTCTGTTTCCTCATAAAGGCAGGGTAAAACTTCCCTCTCAAGGCAGTAACAAAAGAATCCCAATTGAATCGCTCAGCAGCACTCAGTGTAGTTCCACTTTTTCTCCACCACAAATCAGCCTCATCCTTTAGGTACAGCACAACCTGACCTACTCTCATATTCTCAGGACAGTTCACAGCCCCAAAGATTTTCTCAAACTCCCTAATCCAGTTCTCCATAAAGGTAGGATCAGCTTGCCCCTTAAAATATGGTGGTTTAACTTTAGCTAGCCTCTCAAACATGTTCCCAGCAGAATCGGGACGCTCAGCTCTATCTTGAGTCAGTTTCTCCGCCAAAAGGCGAATAACAGCAGCTAAATCGTTATTGTTGTTTGCCATTCTAGTGCGCGACCTGAAATTAACGTGTTCTATTTTAGGTTCAATACATTACTTATATGCCATTCTCTACGAAGGCAACATTTGATTTGACCATAAAGATCGCGTCAACAAATAATTTCTCATGATGTTACAATAATATTATAGAATAATCATCATCAATCATCCATGAAGAATATTCACATCAAGAACACACAGTTTAGGAATCATGAATAAAATTCAATCATAACAAATAAATAAAAATATTCCCATTCGCTTGCCCAAAATAAATTCTTGCTCACTTGGATAACTAAATATTTAACTTTTATTCCTCAAAAGATGTTAATAACAATTTTCTCAACCATAACACTGTACTTTTCCTAAAAATAAAATAAAGGTACTATGAAATAAAATTTACATCACTGCTGAATGAATTATCCAACATTATTCTTTAAAGCATAAATACATAATAAATAATCTAATGTGAAACATCATCAGTCTTATCCTCTGATTCCCTGTAGTTTTCTGGAGTGAAAACCTCATCTTCAAATTCATCAATGTCCTCAGTATTATAATAAACATATCTTTTAAATCTCGTGGATCTCCGTTTAGGTTGAGGCTCGTCCTCCTCTAACTCAGAATCAGTCTCATATCTCATAACAGCACGGTAGATATCACATTGGTCTGTCCTCTAGCATGGTCAAACTCATGAAGAACCTCATCATCACTATCAGGCATGCCTGCTCTTAGTACATTATGCATAATGAACTCTAGTTCGGTATAGTTATCATCATCAGACTCATAATTTCCATCACTCTCATCATCACTCAGCATGATAGGGTTGTAATAGCTTCCTACTCTAGTATCTCCTCTTTCGGCCATGGCTAGGAATCTATAACAATAAATTTAACTTCTATAAGCAATTACTCTCACTTAACGTATAATCCCAACAATAAACAATAAGCAAGAATAATCCACAACATAAAGCATAGGAATAACATAAACAGTTAGCAGGGAAGAAAAATATAATCATGCTGAACTAACTATCTAATGCAGACATATAATATTGTGGTGGTCGTCGGAAGGGATGAGCCGAAGGAAGAGGAGGAAGGAAGAAAAGAAAAAGAGAGAAAAAAAATGTGGGAGTGCCGAAAATTGGGAGGAAGGAGGAGAGAGAAAATAATGTTGTGGGGAAAAATTGGGATTTATGAGGTATTTATAGTTTCCCCTTTTGTGGGCTTAGGAAAAGACAATTTGGCTTCAAATAGAGTTTAATGATGAATAGGAATGATAATTGAACTCCTAACATCACTAGAATTAGTATTTGGGTTCCTCAAGCCCATTTAAACTCCTTTTTCAAATCCAAATAGGTATTTCAAACATTTCAAGTACTTTCAAAGTATGACTTTAATAAAATATTTAACTTGAATAGATTAATAAAATAATTTCTTTGACTTTCAAATAGTCAACCTTTGAAGAATAAATCATTAAAATGCTAAAATATATAAAAATATAAATAACCATATATTAAAATATATTTATAAAATTCATAAAATTACGGGGGATTACAAGAAGTCATTCAATCGTCCTCTTCTCAAGTGTATCACCAGAGAAGATGGACTAGAAGTACTGAAGGAACTCCATGAAGGAGCTTGTGCATCCCACATTGGGGGAAGAGCATTGGGGGAAAAGGATTTAAGGACTGGGTATTACTGGCCTACCTTAAAGGAAGATGCTCTTGCTTATGCAAAGAAGTGCGACAGTTGTCAGAAACATGTAAAAATCTGCATCAGAAGCCGTCCAACTACTTAACTCCTATATTGTTCCCACTTCCTTTTGCCAAATGGGGCATGGATATATTTAGACCTTTTCCTATGGCCGCTGGGAAAAAGAAGTTTGTAATCGTAGCTGTGGACTACTTCACTAAATGGATAGAGGCTGAAGCCATGCGGGGTATAACAACGAATGACGTTAAGGGCTTTATTTGGAAGAACATTATAACTCGGTTTGTCATGCCGCAGTCCATCGTCTTTGATAATGGTCCACAGTTTGAAACGCCTAAGCTGAAAGATTGGTTGGCAGAAAGGGAAATCAAAGCTCACTTTGCTGCAGTCCCCCACCCACTAGCCAATGGGCAAGTAGAGTCGTTCAACAAAATCCTATCAAATGGCATCAAAAGAAAGATGGACAATGCCAATGGACTATGGGTTGAGGAACTACAACTGGTGTTATGGTCTATCAGAACCACGACTAAAAACTCTACAGGAGAGACACCCTTCATGTTGGTCTATGGTACTGAAGCCGTCTTGCCCATTGAGATTGAAGAACCCACCCTACGAGTCATGATGTACACGGAAGAAGTCAACTGGACTGCATTACGCACGGCCTTGGACCAAGTACCAGAGGTCAGGGGCAATGCTCTGCTAAGAATGCAATTGTACAAGCTGCGAATGGCTCTGGACTTTAACAAGAGAGTCGCTAGACGATCACTCAAAGTAGGGGATTTGGTTCTAAGGAAGATGGAGGCTGTTGGACGAGCTAAGGAGCTGGGTAAACTGACACCAAACTGGGAAGGACCCTATCTGATCATCCAGGAAGTGTGAAGCGGAACTTTTCGTCTCCAAGACATGGATGGACGACCAATACAGCGCACTTGGAACTCAGATACATTGAAGAAGTACCACGTCTGAATCAGTTAATCGACAAGAATTCTACAGTAGTTTGTAATCCCAAACAAGTGCCACGGCACAAAAAAGAGAACTAGAAATGTATACATGTATCTTGACACTTAGTCAAGCAAAATTCATATAATACAATTTCTACTTTCTCCCTTTATGGTTCCTTTAATTTTTACTAAGTTACTTACTTTGGGGCATTTTTACCACCAGTTCGTCTAGTGGTCTAAAAGTGACATTAACTTAGCCAAAATTACACAGAACAATAAAACGTCCAAAGATAAACAATGGACATCACAACAGGGAAAAACCAGTTCTCTGACGCACATTGCTTCCTCAAAGAGACCGACCAAAGTGTAATAAACCTAAGAGGTATATCACACATCTGGTTAACCAAAGAATGATAGTCTCTAGTAAGAGAAACATCATGGTCCCTAAATGGAAGCTGACCAGAAATAAGCAAGCCTTAGTAAAGGAATCTTACTTTCAAATGCAAGGTCGGCTAAGTAGTAAAAACCCTAGTAAGGGCTCACTACTTCAAGACGAGCACTGCTTCCTCAAGGAAGCCGACTAAAACATGATCCAGCCATAAATAGCAAAAGAAGAATTGCATACAAAGTATCTTAGCTCGTCCTAAATGTATGAATTTATGGTGGCTCGGCCAAAGTTGGCCGCTCTCCTTCCTGGTACAAAGCTCGTCCAGAGTACAAGGATGAGCTCAGCCCAAAAAGGGGGGATGTACAGCTATAACCCATGGAACTTTTAGGACTAGGCAAGCTCGAAAGCAGTCTGAAAAGCAGGACGAGCCACAATTATACTTAGCTTCTTTAAGGGAAGTTAGAAGATCGTCCAAAGACAAGGACGAGACTCACCCTTTCCATGACTAAGCTCGAAGGCCGTCTGAAAAGTAGGACGAGCCACAATTATACTTAGCTTCTTCAAGGAAAGTTAGAAGATCGTCCAAAGACAAGGATGAGACTCACCCTTTTCTTGACTAAGCTCGAAGGCCGTCCGAAAAGTAAGACGAGCCACAAGTATACTAAGCTTCTTCAAGGGAAGTTAGAAGATCGTCCAAAGACAAGGATGAGACTCACTCTTTCCTTAACTAAGCTCGAAGGTCGCAGGAAAAGTAGGACGAGTCTAATTTGCAGAATGTTTGAAGATCGTCCAAAGACAAGGACATGATGCATCTATTGCTTACTTAAGTTGCAAAGACGTCTAAGAAGAGATGGACGAGTCTCAGTTGATGAAAATTTGAGTGGAACAAGAGAAAGGACAAACATTGGCAAAAAGTCATTTCATTATATACCCGTCAAAAGAGGCTTACAACTTAGTCTAAGACAAAAAGAAGAGGCTAAGCTACAACGGCGAACAAGCCAATAAACTTTGATGAATAAACCTAAAACTAGGTACTTCATTCCGGAGGTGTTTCTGGGTCGTCCTCAGGAGACTCTTCCTCGTCCGCAACCTCTTCATCTGAGGAGTCCAAGAATTCAGGAGGCTCTTGAGCAGTCACCATTGCACAGTGGACACTCTCCTGAAATTCCAGACGACGTACAAAGCTAGGAACTTCATGAGGCTCCGCCAGCATCTCAAAGGCCTTGACGGCCCAGTCCTTGGACATTTCAATGATCTGATTAAGGCCTTCCTTAGCTTCATCAAAGGCCTGGGCCGCTTCCTTTTTCAGCCGAGCATTTCGAGCCCTTAGAAGGATATTATCCTTTCTAAGCTGAACATCGGCCAAAAGGGTTGTATCTCTCTCGCCCTTCAACTCAGTTGAGACTGTGTCCAAGGCCAGTTTCAATTGATCCTGCTCCTTGTACAGCTTGTTAATGGTGACGAGATACTGTTTGTTATCGGACTCCAGCTCGGCTGACCTCTTCTCCCAGGCCTCCCTTGACTGACGGTGTAGAGTCTCCACCATCTCAATATCATACATGGCCTTGTCGCAGGCCGTTGTAGCTTGATGGACGAGATGCTTATTTTCCTTCCTAAGCTCTCTTGCCCACTCCTCAGTTAAAATACTGCGAGCCAGAAGCAGAAATAACAATGATCAAGCAAGTCAGTAGACGAGTTGCAAAATAAATAGAAATTTAAACAATTACAAAATAAAGACGGCAACAAAACGTACCTCAGCAGCAAGTTGTGACATGTTGCCCACATGCCTAGCTAATGCTCCCCTCAAGCCCTTTATATAGGACTCAGGGTAGCATTTGAACAGCTCCTGCTTGAGCCAATCTCGCTCAGCCTTTGACATTTTGGCAAAGGCAGCAGAAGACTCCTCATCTGAGTCCACTGTGGGAGCAGCCGAGGCTGAAGCAGGTTCTTTACCCTTATTTGAAAGAGGGGGGGAGTCAGTTCTCTTGATAGGAATGACTACTGCTTGTCTGTTGGATGGACTCATTGAACGTCCACCGACCCACAACTTCCTAACTATGTTAGGATAACACGACTCACCCGAAGATAGGGACGCCGCCCTAATAGATAGCGGCATCTGAGAGACCAGCTTAGCAACCGAGCCGCTGAAGGCTGGTTTGTCTTCAATAGTCGTGTCCGGCTCGTGAACCACCAACGCCAGAGCAGAGTTTGGCTTAATCTCAGATCGATCAGTTGGAATTGTATCCAACTGATCAATAGGAACAGACTCCGGCTCTTTCTCTCCCATGGCCGGGGTATCGGTGCACGACTCCTCTTTCAAAGCCTTGTCCTTGGGAGGGTGGATAGTCTTCTCTCCACCTCCCTTGCCAGACGGGGTCGCCTTCTCAGTTTTCCTCTTTGCAAAGCCCTTTGGCTTTTTGGTCGGAGGCTGATCCCCAGCTGCCGCAGGCCTCTTCTTAGAGGAAGAAGACTTCCTAGGCGGGGCTTTGTTGGTTGGGGCATTTTTCTGCAAAAATAAACAAGTCAGGAGAGTGATTGCCCAAAGAAGAAAAAGTTAAAATATATTCTGGGCGGACCCGAATTGCTAAAAGAAGCCGTCCAATTGAGCTCCAGACGAGGGTTGATCCACGAAGGAAGCCGTCTAATCATGGACGACTTCTTTCTTCAAGATAACCTCGTCCAAAGCTTTCTTCACACTCCAGACGAGGATGGTGCGACGACGGAAGCCGTCCAAGATTGGACGCCTTCCTCCCACGATAGACCCTCGTCCAAAAACTGACAAACACCTTGGACGGGCCATCCCTGGCCTCGTCCAAGGTCTTCATCATACTTTAGACGAGGATGGTTCGACGAAGGAAGCCGTCCAAAGATGTGTTATCTGGTCTGGAATACTTTTTTATTTTAAAGTATTCCATCACCTCCTCGTCAAATCTATCCTCTAAGTCCAAAAAGGATTTCCCTCGTCCAGTATTCAAGACGGCCCGGCTATAAAAACGGTACCCCTCAGTGGCAGAATCATTGGCCGCTTTGAGAAAGATGAAGTCGGCCTTCCAGTCATGCATCTTCGAAGGCTTTCCCCAAGAGGTAAGGAAGCCAGGGCGGTTGCAGGCGCTGAGCCAAGCACCTTCCACTGTCCCTGGAACTTTTGACGCGTAGTGAATCTGAGTGAAGGCCGGGAGAGAAAGGGCCAGGCCGCACAACTCGCAGACGGCTATGAAGGTTAGGATGTTGTACCAAGCATTTGGTGCCAGTTGGTTATGACCGATATTGTAGTGCCTTAGCACTTGCTCGATAAACTCGTGAAGAGGAAATTGTAACCCCGCGTCCAAGGCTAGCTTGTAGACGACGAAGTGGTTCTTGGGAGCGCTTAAAATTGCAGCCTCCTTATTGGGAATAACACAAGAAAAGCCCGACATGGGCATAATAGTGGATAAGTAGCTGGGATCAGGCCCTATTTTTTGTAACCACTTACGATTGACTATGATAAAAGCAGGGTCAGAAAGGGGACCTAAGCGTCTCCTAATTTCAGACGAAGTAGTGGAGGGTTCGTCCGATTCTTCAGCGGTGCCGGAATCACCCTCGTTATTACCTTGGCCGGCTTCTTCCATAGCGATATCCCTACCAGACGGACTGGCCTCAGGGTTTATTTCAAGATTTTCCCCAACACTGTTATCAGGGGAAGTAGGCCCAGCCAAAGGCTGAGCACTTTGGGTCTACCTTGTCTCATCTGGAACTCGTCCAGTAGATTCCTCCATTTCAGAGCTATAGGACGGGAGAATTGTTATTCGTCTTAGACGGGCCGTTTGCTTGACGCGCACCAGATTACCCTGCACAGGTAAAGACTGGGTCGTCTGAATTTGCCGGCCAAAACCATAAAAAAATATATACTCGGCCAGAATAGGCCCAACTCTGGAATGTGCCAAAGAAGAAGTACTATCGCTTCTAGGGTTAGGGCTAACTCTTGATTGGCCAGGATTATTTGACGAAGAAGAGGAATCCATTTTATTGATTTTTTAAGGAAAAAATAAAGAATAAAGGAGAACAAAAAAGAAAAGAAACCTGACGAAACGCTTGGACGATTCGGTGAAGAAAACGAAAACTGGACGATCTCACTCTCTCTCTAGAAAACAAGAAAATATGTAGAGCCTCTCTCTCTAGAAAATTTCTCTCAAGATGTGAAATGATTTAATGAGGACAAAAGAAGCATATATATAGGGGGGTGAAAAACCTGCTGAGCCGGTTAAAAGTTGACCGGTAATCATTAAACGAGTTAAATATGACCGGTAAGGCCCAAAAAATGGCGTGTCTTTGCTTCTTTTTGAAATTGAAGTAACTTCCTCATGTAAAAGGGCATTAACCGTCTTAGGGGCCAACAGTAAAAACCCTTTTAGGGGCAAATGTTGTAGCCTAAAATATCAAGGGCTCTCTTGGAGACACATGGATCCATCAGGACCATACACGTGTCCCATCAGAGGAAGTAAAGCACGGAGTTTTAACCATTGGGTTTTACCCAGATGAGTGTAACTGCTCACCTTTTGGCCCAAAGGTTATTCAGCCCAAATCCCTATAATGGCTGCAGCTGATTGGTTGATGATCCATCGCCAATCATACCCTGCCAAGTGTCATGATTTGATTGCCTAGCCAATCGGGTGCCCCTATTCTAGGGTAACCTAAAAGGGCAGCAGTCATATCACGAACACTATAAATACCCCTGAAATCAGGAGAAAGGTAATTCAATGCAAACAGTGTAAACTTACTCTATGGAAATACGCTCTCACTTTCTCTCTCTATCTCTACTTTTTCCTTCTCACTCCTCATATCTGACTTAAGCTTCGGAGGGGGAACCACCACCCAAACCTCCAGGGTGGGTCCCTTTTTGCAGGATCGGGAACGGAGCTCAGGTTCGGATTCCTCCGATTCAGACATCGTTGCACAAGTCTCCAATTGAAGAACATCTAGGGAAAATAGTTTACTTGCCAGCCAAGGAGACTAAACAACAATTGCCATTTTTTAAAAAAAAATACCCAAATTTCGTCATATCATGATAAATTGCTGACTAAATTTTTTAAATAACTCTAAGATCTTAAGTAATCAAAACATTACAAAAGCATAAACTCAAGCCTATAACTTGATTGCATCTTCAAAATTTGGTTCAACTTTAAATTATCATTTTAAATGTGAAATATAAATGTGTGTATTTGCTACATGACAATTTTCATACTGTATTACGATCATTACCTTAAACATAAAATACTTCGTGGGTTGTACTATATGATTTTATTGGGTTTATCTCTTTATAGATTTCAAAGATATATCAATACTCCTTAAAACCACATGGAAAATGACATTATGAAGCGTTAATAGATACACCAGACATACTATAGGACATTATCAACACCGTTGTAGTGACTATTGTAAAGTAAAGGAATATCAAGGTATTACTTATGTTTTTATACCATGTTTAATGGTAACTTTTAATATCTTAAGATGCTTGGAGCACTTAACTATTTAGCCATGTGTTAATTATAAACTTATGTAATATATTATTAAATAAAGGATACGACCAGCAGAATAATACTTTGTCTTATTTAGTCATAATATTAAGAGATTTTCTTAAATAAATTATATTTCAAAGCTAATCATATCCATTAGTCTAATGAGGCTTAAATTAAAAAAAAAAAAGATAAATGAGGGAAGTGGAGGGTGGTCAAATTTCGTTTTTCTCACAGAGGGAAGTAAAGATTTTCTTATTTAAAAAAAATAAAAGATTTTAAGGGATTATTTTTGGTGGGAAATTCGACTCATTTTTGGTGAAAAATCCCATTAATTTGGCGGTAATTCTTTTACTATAATAATAGACATAATATGTGAACAATTGAGTAACCAACGTCGTCACAAACCTAAGATAATTGCAATGTCTGTCGACAATAAATTGGCTCATTTGTGCGACACAGTTTCCATAAGATTGTTTGTGTCTGCATTGATGGATGAAATTAGAGTGAAACCTATTTATGATACATTGGATAGAATCGAAAAATAAGGCCATGTACCCTTCATGAAATCGATTTACCAATCAGAATTGACCTTCTTTCAACATACAAAGGGGCTTTGGTATTATGATGGGGATGCCAAAGGTAATATATATATTATACATATTGTATATATCTCCAAAGTAGTTAAACTATGTGCTTTTTTAATTGTAATCAGTTGCACTAATTGCGCGGTTAAACTTTTATAATGGTACGATATAATTAGTATAATTTGCATTGCCAAACTCGTTACTAACCAATAGCGTGACTGACTTATAATTGTACTATGTGCAATTTTTCCAGATCCTCGTGGGGATATTGGGGACAAAGCAACACATACAAAGACTTAAACGAATTCAGAGTCTTCATGAGATACCTAATTGCATCTCGTGGACTTGAAAATGTACGTGTATTGGTGCAATTATGGCAGTCAAAATTAATCAATGATTACTTTCAACTTGAAGAAAAACATATTTAGAGAACAAAGCGCTTGTACAAGTATGGACCCATGGATAAAAAAAGATTCAAGATTGCTGCCTGGCCATAAGGACAATGTCGAGGATGACCTAAATGGTGAACTAGTCTCAAATTGCACCTCGGAGAAAACTACAAAAAAAAAAGTCATAGAAATCATCAATATCAATGATGAAGAAGATTAATTTAAGTGTTTTGTTACTTTGAAATTTTCTGCTAGTGTTGCATTTAGAAATATTTCAACATTTTAGCTATTTCATTAAATACAAATTATTCAATTGTTGTTGATTACATCATTCGTCTGTTTCTTTTTACTTGACTTTCACGCTTGCCAATGCATAAGTTCAACCATTAATATCTTTAATGACCGATAATTAATAATTATGAAAAGTAGATATTCGAAAAATATACATTCAGACGAATCTAATAAGATTCCACATGAATATGTATTTCCTTAACTATAAATCACCAAAGATAAACTAAGTAGACTTGGTGAATAATGTAAAAGTCAAACCGTTGCAAGTAAAAAGAAACGGAGGAAGTATGATTTAATGTTTAATGATATGTCCAAAACTCAGTTTGGTCATTTTCAGAACTTCATTACACTTAGTTTTTAAGTTGTGTGTTCATACTAATTTCATGTCATATACTTCACCTACAAGATGCAATAATCGGTGTCATGGTTGTTATCAATGTTTGCTCTATTTTTTTCCCATAAGTTTATTAATCAAAATGACAATATACGAATTGAAGAACATTTTCCCTCCAAATTTTGTTGAAGTTCACCATAATAAGATTCAGTATGTTTGCTATATATTTACCAAATGCATATTAAATACAATATATCTTTTAAAAGATAACTTGACTCCTAAAAACTTGAATTAAATAATATTTCGGGATAATAGCCAATAACCGCTGGGGTTTGTATTACGTGCCATCAATCAATGTCTCCTTAAATTTAACAACAAATAACTCAGAGATAAGGTAATAACCAAATCCCACCAAAATTCATAACGTCAAAGTTTATTAATTTGCTTATTTATGGGATATTATTGATTGCAAGGTGTTGAGAATAATTTATTTCCTTAACTATTGGGTATTTTCCAAATTTTCTCATATGTTGTTTATGACGTCTAATATATGTGAAAAACTACTCTTAATATGCGTGTATAATTATAACTTATTTATGGTACAAAATGATATGTTTTTATATTAAATGTGCAAGTTACCTTCACTCAGAAACGATCATATATATTTCTCATGCAACAAATTGGCTTCGCCAATTACATCCATGGCTTTTTTTAACCTAATTTTTACTACTATTACAACTATGTTCTTAATTGCTAAGTGCACAATGGCTGAAATATTAGACTATGTATTCTCACGAGTCCTCAATAATGGGCTATAATAGTGTAGCTAGCTAGGGTGTACTTCTAATGAGGTTGCAGATTAATTATCAGGGACTAGGGAGAAAGGTGTACTTCTAAAAGTGCAACTGTGTCATTTTGGGGCGTAGGAGGAGACAAGCTGCCAAGCTCCAAATGAAGGGAAATATAAATGAAAAGAAAACTAAAAAGACAAAAAGCAGAAACAAAAAAGAACAATGATTGATATTGCATGAAAGTACACCCATTCTGTAATTAAAATCCTCCAACAATAGTATTTCGGAGGTCGTACAGGATAGCTTGAAAATTTTACGAGTTTTTTAGGAGAAAGAAGATCAAAGTTAGCTAACCAATCCACATCCTTGTAAGCTTTCCTATATCAATGAGAGATTTGCACTGGTCAATTCTCTCGGCCAAATATTCCATCAAGGAAAAAAATATCTCGACCAAATAAAGCCTTGCACTTCTTAAGTTACTCATGGTTTAGTGCATCAGATATGTATATATCTTCATATAATGCACTATCGAGGGTGAAGCTCCGTTATAGACACCTCGTTTATTGAGTTTCTCACTAAGTTGCTGCTGGATTTGTTTGAAGTACTCCCCTGTGCTGGTGCGTCATCGTGCATGTCGCTCTGTGCGAAGAACCCGGGTTTGGATGGGACTGGGAGGGAGATTGGGTCACTTTTTAACATAAGATCAACCAATTGCATAGTTGGTCTATCGTTTGGGTTTTGTTGGACACACAGTAAACCAACATGGATTGATCTCAAGATCTCAGTGCTATAAGCATTTGATAATGCAGGATCCACAACATTCCAAGCCGTACCTTCTATCCAATTTCTCCATACCTGAAAAATTGAAGGTCCATCATCATTCTTGATTTGAATTAGTTACTGTGTCCCAGATAGATAGTTGCAATTGACATAAATATTGGACTTTTGACATTGAAATTCTTTTTTAATTGTAGTTTTATAATATATGCAGGAGTAAGCAAAAAATAAACATTAATTAAATTGATGGTTGATTATGCCGTAAGTTTATAAATTAATACTCTTCTTAAAAAATGTATTTAATTTTTTATGCAAACCCAAGACCCTGTTCTGTTTATCTTATATTAAATTTAAGAAAAAATAAGTTCAGATGAACTTAAATAACGTCTAATAAGTTAAGATAAGTTTAGTTTAATAAAAATAAGCAAATATAATGTTTGACACGCTAAGAAAGTAAGGGATAATAATTTCATATACGCTATAATAAGATCAGATAAATAAAAATAAGTTGAAAAGAACAGGGTCTAAGGACTTCATATATCAAACCCTTATTACTTTCTCTTATTGTAGATTATGAATTTGTCAAAAAACTCTGGCCGAAAACATCCAATAATATATAAGGAAAAAAAATTATGAAGTGAAATTTTGTTAGATTTGTTTAAAATTTTTTTAATAGGCCAATTTCAAAATCCAAACTTTTCATTATGGTGTAGTAATACAAAGCAAATTAAAGGATATCTATCAATGGCTAAACGTGAGTATTGGAGACCTTGAATGGCAAAGAGGGAATAGCAAAAACAGAGAAGCTAGGGACTATTTTTTAGGCGACCCTACTTCTTACTCCATTCTCCATTCAAACCGAAATAATTACTACAATCCATCTTCACACAAGTCCTTAAGATAATTAAATAGTAGAGAAATTGAAAGTAGCTAGCCGTGAGCAAGCAGATACATGCCAAAAAAAAAATTCATGGAGCCGGTTCACAATAGCTTATTGTGCACAAGATATCATATGACCAAGTCAGACTAATTTGATATAATCAGTCTCTATTAGATATACTCCGTCTGTTCATAAAGTTCTTCCTACTTTTCGTTTAAGTACGTTCAATAAAGTAAACTTCTTCATGTTTCTATTGTATTCCATATTTGACAAACAAATATATTATTCTATTACCTACTTGTCTCACCATATGAACCTACTACTTTTTACACTATATCTCACACACAATAAAGTATCCACTTGCACACCCTCTCTCCTAGTAAATTAATAATAAATAACATATTTTTTAAAGGTTATTGGCTATGTATTTATTCCCTAATTTTAGCTTCTTAGTTGTCATTTAAGTATTGTTTTAGGATTTTTATTTAGAGCTCGTTTGGTATACATGGGAATTTAATTCATGTAGGAAATTTCATTTCCTAGGAAATTACTTCCCTTATGTAATTCCTAGGAAATGGCCTAAATTTATTTGGTTGACATCAAGGAATTCGCAATTCATGTGGGAATTCTGATTGACCAAGGGGGGAGTGGGTAATTAAATTCCCACATTTTGTGGGAATTTCAATTTCCCAAGGAATTTCCATTGCACCCATTTTCACAATTTCCTGTCAACTAAACAACTTCCCAAATGAGAAAATCATGGGAATTTTCATTGCCTACATAAATTCCTGTCAACCAAACGAGCACTTACTTTTCATAATTATAAGTGGATTTGTATAAGTTAGTTTGAGTTCACAATAATTATCGTAATCCCGGTCCACCCAAGACTTTCTAATAGGTGCCCGCTATATGTTGGGTTAGTCTCCGCAAATCTCAAATAAGTTATAATAATAATTATTATTATTTTGTTGTGAAAATGAAAAGAAAGAAAAGAAAAGAGAAAAGCAAAATGTAAATTGGCAACTTGGAGCCTTTGCCTCCAAGGTGATCACGTGAAGCTTGGCCTCCAAAGTCCAAGGTGACTTTGGTTTTGCTTGGAGATCAAGGCCTTTTGTGCTATAAAAGGAGACATGTTGCCGTGGCAAAAGAAGTAGAAGCACAAGATAAGTAGTGTGAGTGTATTAGTGTGAAGAATACACAAAACACAAGTGTGAGAGGGAATAATCGATGTGAGACAAAACACAATATTAGTGTGAGGGTGTTTAGGATTAATTAGTGGAAGTACCATTGTGAAGGATACGAAGTAGCACTTTGTCCTAAACACACATATTGTCTAATATTGTAGTTGTAGTAGTTACCTTTGTACTCCCAAAAATATTATAGTGAAGTTTTCATCCCTGGAGATCCGGATCTTTCCCTAGTTTAAGAGGGTTTTCCACGTAAAAATATTGTGTGTCATTTTTTCTTATTTTTCGTAGTTTATATTTCTTCCCGATATATTGCGTATTTGTTGCTTATTTCCCGGCCAATTGACCAAATTGGTAAAAAAAAATGACTCTCAACGACAATTTGATAAAAAAAAACTTGCTCTAGCGACAAATTGGTAAAAAAAATTAAACTTCAGCGAAAAGTTGGTAAAAAAAATTGAGCTCAGACGACATTTTGGTCAATTAGCCCTTATTTCCCAAGTCCCAACACTATATAGTAGAGAGAAATTTCCAAAAGTAGCGTATCAAACAAATCGGTACCATACATAGAAAAGGAAGTGTGATAATTAATTTGAGACCGAGCAAGAATATATTGAAAATGATGGTATGACTGTACTTACAAATTCAACAAGGGTTTCCAGATTCTCTTCTCTTCGGAAAGAGGTAATCTTTTGCCCAGTGATGATTTCCAAGACTAGCACACCAAAGCTATAAACATCCGATTTCATGGAAACTTGTCCTTGAAGAACATATTCTGGAGCCATATATCCACTAGAGACCAATGTACATTTGCAAGATGATTAGATTGAGGGTGGAAAATAAGGAAGATCATAAATAAAGAGTTGCAAGCAATTCGATGATTATACTTACAAGGTACCAACAATTTTGCTTGCCACTGATTGAGTTTGGTCAATGTTGAACAGTCTTGCCATCCCAAAATCTGATATTTTGGGATTGAATTCTTGATCTAGGAGAACATTTGCAGCTTTGAGGTCTCGATGAATGATCCTCAGTCTCGACTGCTCGTGAAGGTAGAAAAGTCCTCGCACTATGCCATTGATGATTTTGAAGCGTGTTTCCCATGTCATAGATGTATTCCTCTTATTTGGATCTGCATATATACAAACTTCTTAAAGATCTGGTCATATGTATGATGGTGTGACTATAGTAAGTGCTATTGTTTGGCTGTAAATTAGCGAACGGATACTGCTATAGGTTTTACTAGATAAAACTTGCGTCGTGCTTCCTTCTTTTTATCAATACATATGAAAAGTTTTTGAGGAGATTTAAAAGTACAATTCTCATTTTCTGTTAGGAAATATTGTGTGACTAGGAAAGTTTCCTATGCCTAGAGTCCTTGGTTTATTTGGTTTCCTCTTTTGTATCCCATATATATATTGTATGATGGCATCAATGAGAAGACACAACTTTGCCCTAATAATACTCTTCACATGGTACCAGAGCCGTGAATTCAAGATCCCAATTTTTTTTTTCCATCAACATCCATGGCTGGTGATCAAGAAAAAACACCAGAGCCATCTTCTATCAAACATGACATAACCAACCCCTACTTTCTTGGCACTGGCGACAGGCCTGGGGATTTTATAACTCCGACGAGACTCCGCGCCGACAACTACGATGATTGGGCCGGCGACGTGCAGTTAGCTCTTGAGGCTCGTCGTAAGTTATACTTTGTGAATGGCACCATCACTTCCGCTTCCGCGCCATACACTGACTCAGATTGGATTACCGTCAATGCTATGATCGTTTCATGGCTACTCAACACCATCGATCCCGAAGTTAAAGGTACGTTGAGTAAATTCCGTGAAGCACATAAATTATGGGATCATTTAAAAACCCGATTCGCCACTGTCAATGGTCCGCGTATTCACCAATTAAAATCAGCCATAGCAAAATGTGAACAAACCACAAACATGTCTATCTCTACATACTATGGTAAATTGAATGTATTGTGGGAGGAGTTGTTTAAACACGAGCCTTTAATATCATGTACGTGTTGTAGTAAGTGTACTGCTGGTACTTTGCATGAACATCATCGCGAAAATCAAAAGCTTCATGATTTTTGAATGGGCTTAAACACAGAACATTACAGTCAATTGAGAACTCAAATTTTATCTACTGACCCATTGCCTACCTGGGATCGGGTGTATCAATTGGCTGTGCAAGACGAACGTGTTCGTCTCGCCAAAACACCCATTTTCAATTACTTATTCAAAAAATATTATTCATTTTTAAGTAACTAAATAAAAGCTTCAATGTGAACTTTTAATTTATGTCATGTAATAATCTGAATTAGATTTCCAAGGAAATCATTTCAAAAACCATAACATGCTTAGGATGAAATTATGAATTTCAGGAGGCGAAAACTGCTTTACTAGTTTTTATTTTAGTATACAATAGTACACATAGTTGGACGTAAAAAAAATGTGACCCAAACTAACTCAAGTAATATAGACCTTAGGCATGCAGTGTTAACAAGCCGAACAGAGACCGAGCTTGGGGTTGCTGGGCTTGGCTTGGCTCGGCTCGTAACACTTTTACTCGAACTCGAGCCGCGTCTCGAGCTTTTTCAAACTTAAATTTTCTAATTCTTTTTACCTTAAACATTACTTTTGTTTTTAAAATTTAACTACAATATTTCATTTAAGTTCTATAATATGGAAAATTATATAGCTAAAAATATATTTCGACCCCTTCTTGGACCGAACTCCTCTATGCTTAGCTCTAGAGAATTCCGAGCCGAGCTTGATTAGTTTCTGAGCCATTTAGGCTCGTTCACAGCCCGTTGGGCATTTTACATCGAGAAAAAATTAGCCAATTAATTGTTATAGTTATGCTAGTATATAAATCATTGACCTACCATATATAAATTTATCTAGGCTGCTGTTAGGCATGAACTCGTAAACGAGAAGCATTTCTTCTCCTTCTAAGCAGAATCCTAAAAGTGTGACTAAGTTCCGATGCTGAAGCTTGGCTAATATAAGAATTTCATTCTTAAATTGCTCATCACCGCCCCGTCCTAAATCCTTCAGCATAAGCCGCTTCACCGCAACTTCCTTGCCATCAGGCAATGTTCCCTGAAGAAAAGAAAACAACGTATGTATATATGATTATATGACTATAATTGGGTCTTAAGTATTTGATATGATGAGATAACTATACAAAGGTGAAGGTTCCTCACCTTATAGACGGTGCCAAATCCACCTCGTCCGACCCTATTATCATCTGAAAAATCATTTGTTGCCATCTTGATTGACTCGAGATTAAATTGCAATGACTCGAGGGTAGCATTATCAGCTTCTATAGTAGCAAATGAATTAGCAAAAGTTATATCTGTAAAGAGATTACCAACTACGAAGATATATTTAGATATTAGATATAACTTTTTATCAAAAATTTAGATTAAATTTTAAGGCAGTTTCTATTTGCTTTCACAGTCATCGCTTGCATATAAAACTAGTTCTTCAAATCTACTTAGTAAATTAGCTAGGTATGAAATAGGAGGTTTTAAAGCAAGAAAGAGCGAGGTCGATGTAACAACTTTTTTGTTATTCATCAACATGGATAGAGATCCTGTTAAGACTCCGACTTGTTTGCCATGCTACGTTTTGTTCAAGTGTCCAAAAGGGGCGGAATACTTAGAACATAAACAATCAAATAGTACAAAGTTTAGTTGGCACGAGTTTCACCTGTGACCTTGATGTCACAGGATTGATCCTGCTACTTAGAACTCCAAGAAATAGCACCAGACCCAAGAGACCAAGAGAAAACACGTACCCGAAAGTACTCTTTCTATCTTCTAAACCTCCAGCCCAATCACTATTCGAAAAGCCGATCAACTTGAAATACTCTTAACCTAGACACCAAGGACCTAACCTATGGATTGAGTTTACCTGCAGGCTGCAGGAGTTCTGGTCAAATACTCCTAAGTCCTAATAAAGTAATAATATGCCGGAATAGTATTTACCTAATTTTTGAATATTCTTTCTTCTCGTATGAATGTAGAAAGCAATAATAGCACAAAGTAGTAACACTATGAAGCCAGCTGCAGGAATTCCAGCTCTCAATAAATAGTACACACCATTCTTCTTGTCTGCTCCTGCAGAATCTTCATTAGAATATGAGAAAGGTGTTAAAAGAATAAAATTTGCCTGTCTCATATGCACAATTCCACTATATAGTGACTAGATTCAACAATGATAATATAAAATGGAAAATTAAGGCCTCGTTTGGTGTCATTATCAGTTTTCAGTTGAAACTACAACCAAAAGGGTTTTTTCTTGTCTATTCTCATGGTTAAGAAGTTTAATATGTTATTTCAAAGTATAATTTCGAAAGATTTGTGCGCCTTATATGATGAGTCATGAGATGGAAAGGTTTATAATTTTATCGGAACTTTAATGAAGTACATCGGAATTTTTTTTTAAATTACGAATAAAATACAAAAAAATTGTACTAAAGATTCTCAGACGGACCAAACATTTGAGACTCACCCGATTCATTGATTATTTATAACTCAAACTTGAGCGATTAAATTATTTTGCTTTTGATTATTGCATTAAACTAGAATTATTAATGAACGGAATTTAGCCAGAAGCTTCCAAATATTTGATAGCTTCTAATTATTAATTTTGATACATCTAACCTAAAACCCAACTGAAAACTTCTAGATCTTTGTAGACAGATCTAAGCGTCATATTTGGATGCAAATCGAACTTGATCGATTTATTTACCATGGCTAGATTTTTTCTTTATGATGGGGCCATATAGATATCTTGTGTATCTTTTTATCTTTCTACTTAAATTTTTTGACATTACTCACCATTAGACACGTCCTCTTTAAATTCTTCTTGATAGTCAAGAATAGATGATATCTACGGTCAAAGAAGTGTATTGACACACCGTCAAAACATGAAAGCAAAAAGATATATATAGAGGGAGTTAATATTTACCTGAAGGGAGTAGTGACAAAGGTGGAGGTGGCGGCAGTAGCTTATAATATGGTGCTGTATCATACATCAGCATGCAGCTAGACCGGAGAATAGCCAGCGCTTCTCGTCCTTTACAACAATCATTTAGCATTTTTCTGTAAGCAAAGCGCAAGCACATTTCACACGGGAACCCAAGTATATCAGGAGTACATTGCGCGAGGCAATATAGTGTCAGACCACGAGATAGATTAGCCTCTGTTGTAGCAAAACCACCATAAGCCACTTCATAAGCTGCATTCTTAATGATTATTTCCATGGCACTTGAAAGTACATGCTCCAATCTAGCGGGATCAGTTACATTTCCAGGGCTGTTATAATGAGCCCAAGAATCATACTCATCCGGATAATTGGTGAAATAAGCTTTTGCATACCGCACTGTACATTCCTTGTAAAAGATCGCGGCATTTTTATAAGAAGGGCAGAGCTCTACAATCTTAAGTGCTGCAGATTGCACGCATTTATTGCAATAATGCGAATCTATATCATTCCGGCAAAAGAAAAGGCCGAAGACTTTATCAGGGCTTCCGCCCTTGGTGGTGTTGTAGAATTTAGATTGGTTGGAATGGGCTACAAGATCATTGAGTAGGATCTTGAGATTACTTTGGTATTTGCTGTTTTTTGTGTAATTTCCAGCATTGCTAAGACAGTCTCGGTATGCAAGATGGAGTTGGGAGGCTTCAATAACAACAGATTTCAGAAGTAATAAGAATAGAAGGAAGATTAGCGGAAGAGTTTTTGAGATGCAGTAGTGAAGTGGTACCATTTTCGCATTTGCGCACTGCTTAATTGGAAGTTTTGGAATCATCATTGTGCTTGTATAATACCCTTTTATATATATGATATGTGAAAGCTTAATTGGTCATGGAACAATTGAGATAAGACATGGCTTTTTGGTTGACTTCGGCTAGGCAGAAGACATGGATTGCATTACTTATGACTTGTACTGTTGTACTCTCAGACTAGCTTATTAGAAATCATCAAATTTTGTTTTTTATGATGTAAATGTCCTTAGCCATACTTTGACTGTTAAAAGTATACTAATAGCAGTACTATTTATTTGTCCAATTGCATCCAAAATAACATAAAATACTATAACTTTTTCCCAAAAGCAGATTAAGATGGCGAGTTTGGTTGTCATTTGCTCATCTTTAATATTGTAACATATTAGGACAACAAGCTTTTTCAGAACAGCCAAGAGAAAAGAAATAAAGAAATATAGGGAAAGAAAAGGGCAATGTGATCAGGTTTCCAATGGTCAGGCGGGTGAATGCCTTAGGTTCAAACTAGCATTTTTTGCACGCTATGCTTTTGCTACTTATCAAATGCTTCGGTTTATTCATAAATGCAACATTTGATCGACTTTCCACAAAATTTAATAAGAAATTTCACAAATGCTCCGTTTACCCGGAGCACTTGTGCTTTAATCTCTTTTATTTTTCCTCGCACCCCCCTCCTCCCCCTCTCTGTATCCGTCTACAAACGAGTAAGACGCGTCGTTCTCTCGCATCAGTCCTCCTCTCTCTAATCTCCCCCTATTTTCTCTCTCCTCTTATTTATCACATCTTCTCTATCCTCCTCACCCCGTTTTATCTCGCCTCCCTCATCCTCAAATGTCGACCCAAAAACTCAAACTCAACCACCTCGCATTCTAACAACACCAACAATATCAACAACACGAAACGCCAAATCCAACGTGAAACTCAGAGAATTCCAACAGATCCACGAATCCGTCTCCGTCTTTGTCCATCTCTTCCATCATCTTCTTCACTTCTTTCGATGATGTTTCCGAATTTTTCGAAAATGCTCCCGGTTTCGGAGGTCTACGCCATTGATGCACGATGAGATTTTTCGTATTTATTTCGTATACAATTTGTTCTATTTCACTTTTTTGGTTGAATTAATGTGAATGTATTTTGTTTCTAGTTGTATACAATTTGTATCTAATATTTTTGAGTAATGGAGGCAGAGGTTTTAAATACCTAAGGATTGTTTTGGTTGAAGGCAGAAAAGTAGTGCAGACCTGCAGCCTACAGGTCTGCAACTACCCTAAAAAGCTCCTTGACGAAACAACGACTTAGGTATATATTCCACTTTTCATCCTTTCTTAATTGTCGAAAATTAGGGTCTTTTGTTTCAGTTCTTGCTTATTTTTCTGGATCTCGAAAGGATTGACAACTAGAACTGAATGTAATATAGGTTAATTTTAGGGTTTGTTTGTTCAATTTTTTTGTTCATGTTAATTCTTTAATTTGTTTCAAGGTTAGCAATTTAGTTAGGGCTTTTTTGTTGGTTCTGATTTCATTTAGCATCCTAGATCTTGTTTAGTTTTCTCTCATTTTGTTGATATTTACTTATGTTTTGCTAAATTTTTAATTAATTGTTGTAACTTGTTGCTTTTGAGATTGAGAGGAAAATGCATGATGAACTTATTCGATTTGAGTCGTGGCATTATTGGCTGTTTTTCAAGGTTCATCAGGAAGGCAAAGGAGACATGCACAAGCCAAGGTCTATGAGCATGGTTTTCGTTTAAGATTTAAGGGAAAGTACTCTGGGGTAAGTCCTATTCAATTTCTTTTACTTGTGGATGTTGTGTTGCTCCTTATACCCCTGCCGCACTATCGTCTCTCTCCTCTTTGATCTCCCGATCCTATACTACCTACAACTCCCCATCCAGCTATCCTGCACCTCATGGCCCCCACCAACCACATCCTCCCTCTCCTTGATTTTCAAAATTGGGTGCTTAAAGGACCTTCCTTCCTTGTACATGCCTTATAATTTGAAATGGAGGGAGTAATTTATTAATTTTACTACCCTTATAAACAAAAATAAGGTTGCCAAAAGTAAAAAATAGTAATGTTAGTATATATGATGAGTGATTAGTTCTGACTATGTTCAAGTGTGTTCTAATAAGTTCAGATAATGGCTACTCAAGTATAATTGATAACTAATACAAGGCCACCTCTAACTTATATATAATGAGTGATTAGTTCTGACTATTTTTGCTTATTTCTAATTATTGAAAGGAATGTATAATTTTCTTATTAGTAATTGACGTGATATAGGTTGTTGAGATTCTCTGTAATCTATGAACACAAAAATATATTGTTGAGTATAATCTTCCTTCATGACCTGACTCAAACCATAGACTTGTAAGAATACCCTCTTTAACTGTCACAATTAACTAAGCTACATTTAGGGTAATTAAGGTTTGTCCATTTACTCTTCTAGACTATTGGTTAACCAATTACACCTTTCTAATGCAATAATGTATTGACTCGATCTGATAACCTAGAATTACAAATGATGTAATATATCTAACATTATTACTATATGCTGCACTAGCTGCCCGTACACAGCACCAGCACCAGCTTATGATGTCTGGCGGGCGATCTTGTCGCGAGAGCACCCGGCCAAAGATAAAATTTCTCCTACTCTCTTTTACAATTAAATGTAGAAGGGAAGTAAGGTTCGTATCCACATGGAAACAGGGACAAGTTTAATATTTAGCGTGAATTAGTACCTAGATGACTCTAAGGGTCGAGTAACCTAATAACAAGGGGG
Organism: Beta corolliflora; assembly: GCA_947648045.1. Taxonomy (NCBI): domain Eukaryota; kingdom Viridiplantae; phylum Streptophyta; class Magnoliopsida; order Caryophyllales; family Amaranthaceae; genus Beta; species Beta corolliflora. The sequence goes on along the minus strand of CANSZD010003287.1, from coordinate 518,319 downwards.
GTTTCAAAAGAATTATAAACAAACTAAAATTAACTAGCAAATAAATATAATGAGTCATCAATATGGAAAGATCTTGAATCCGATTAACATCCACTTCAATTCATTATCGATCATTGAACCTCAACTCTAATTATTTCCATGATTATCTATTGTTGAGAACTAACCTCGCATTCTCCTTATTCTTAGTTGAATAGCACGATCAGCGTGATTATAAAACCCTAACTAAAGGATAACCTAGTCCGATCAGCGTCTAAGTTCAATCCAATAGCAGCAATAAACACAGAGAATCAATAGACCTGCTAATGTCATACACGCGATAAACATTTAACAGTTGATTCAATTTCCCCAAGAAAAAACCAAGACGATCTGCATCTAAGTTACTCCCTTGTTTGTACAAATTGATAAAAGAATAAAACAATCCGATTCTATTCTTAAATCTAGCATTAGATTAATTACACAATCAAACTAGTAACGTTCCTAGCATAATCATGCAAAAATCACAGAACACAATCATAGAAATTAAACCATAATCAAAGAAACTAAATAGAGAGGAAAGATCTCACAATAATGCTTGAAGCTTCATATTAATCTCGTTCAAGAACAGTTCAAGCTACAATCGGCATAGCATAAGCCAATTCCATAATTGAAATCTCTAAAAACTAAACTAGAAAATAAAAACTAAAAAGAGAAGATAAGAAGAGAAGAATGGAGTGTTGGAGATTCTCTCTCCTTAAGTGTGCTACCCCTAGGTCCAAAAATCAAGTTTAGTATTTATACTAAAGCTCAAAAATCAGCCGACAATTACACCGACCTAGGGGGTCGCGAGGTGCGAGACTTATCGCGAGTCGCGAAGAGTACTCTGTCTTCCGCGCACAAAATGGCTGGGCAAGGGTCGCGAGTCGCGACAGGCCTCGCGAGTCGTGAAGGCTGGGTGCTCGCGAGGTGCGAGGATTCTCGCGAGTCGCGAGCGCTGGGCTTCGAGCTGGGCGCTGAGCGCTGGGCAGGCTTGGCTGCTGAGCGTGCGGTGCTGCTTGGCGATGATGCTGGCTGCTCGGTAGGCTTGGTGCTATGCTCGGCTACGGCTTGCGGCGATGCTTGATTGGAACATGTGGCGACGCTTGGCAAGTATAACGATGTTGAATCGTTCCAACCACTAATGCTTCTAGGAGCACGGAACTTACAACTTTAACTATAATTAATATACAAAATTCCGAACTTCCGCTAAGGATAATATATATGCAAACGTCAACAATTATAATCAAGACCCTTAGCAAAAAGCACCCAAAATATAATATAAACACCGTATAACTTGAGCGTATCAAATACCCCCATACTTGAACTTTACTCGACCTCTAGTAAATTCAAAAGTGAGAATCACCAAATAAATCATCACCCAAGCTACCGACACCAAACTACACTCTCCATCAACTACATCATCATCATCACATCTTAACAACATCCGCTCAAAACCTAAACGTAAGGGACGATGATTCCCCCACACTTAGCTTCAAGCTACTATCAGAAATACAGACGCGACAACAAGAATAACCAGCAACATCAACAAGAATCAAAATGGCAGCTCACGACACACTAAACTACCAGCTCTCCCAAACCTCAAAAGATGACCTACTACTACTATACTACTAGTACAACCAACTTAGAATAGCAAGCCATGGAACAAAGACAAAAAGGGATAAATTCCATGCTTACTCCCAAAAACAAACAATCAACCAAAAGAATGTGAAAGCCAAAATAAATCTTCACAAAATCAAGGATGAATTCACCAACCTTACCCGAAAACGCTTTCCACCTTATGACACCATCTCCGGCAAATGAGTTTTCAAAGTATATAATTCTCTCTTAATCTCTCATTTTGCCTAGGAGCCCTTTCGGGTTTTCATCCTAGCTTCTCACATTTTTTTCATCTCTCTTCTTTTTCCGGCTCACAAAACTCACCCGCTCAACTAGCCCTTTTTTGCATAGGCTGCCCTTCCAGGTTTTCGACCTATCCGAGCCCCCAATTTTGCCCGAGTCGCCCGCCCTTGCGGGTTTTCAACTCAGCGGGATTCACTTCATCACTTTTTTTTTTAATATTTTTTTTCATTTTTTTTTCATTTTTTCAAATTGAAAGTATAAATACAACATAGATACATGAGAATGAGAATACCCTCCCCCCTACTTAAACTACACATTGTCCTCAATGTGATGACAATTAGAAGAAAAAGTAAACTGAAAATGGGGGGAGAAAATCGAAAATCGGGTAAATCGAAGATCGAATGCTCAAAACTCATGACAAACAATCCGTCAAACTCAAATTTCTTAACAACACCAACTCAAATCTCATAAATCAACTCACAACCCTCTCCCTCGAATCCCTCAAACAAATGACAAATTCAAATTTTTAAATTTTTGAGATTTGCACCTAGCTTAAGAGATCGAAAAGATTCATTAACAATCTCAACCCTCTAGTGTTACCAACTCCTAGCTATTGAACTCCTCCCAACAGGTTTTCTTTTGTGGATTTTGGCTCCAAGCGGATTAAGATTGGTTGTGGATCTTTTTAGTGGGTGGGCGGTGGTTGAAAGAAAATTTGTTGTGGTGGTGGAAATTTGATGAGAAATAAAGGAAAAGAAAGAAAATAAGAGGGGTCTCGGGTTGCCTCCCGAGAAGCGCTGTTGTTTAAAGTCGTTAGCTCGACTTAGTACCTTGAGCTCAATAATTGGGCTTGTGTTCCATGTGTGACAATGGTGGCTTCATGTCAACCTCCAATTCAAGTACCTGCAAAACAGATTCAGAAGAACTCTTGCAATGCATCGTTAGTGGTACAGTTTCAAAACAAGGTGGTAAGTCAGGAGGCTTTTTCCGCTCTTTCAACTCGGGCACCATAACCTGCACGTTAGTAGGAGGCACACAATCCTCAACCAAGACATCATCAGCATTCATCAACTCATCAACCTGCTCAATATCAAGAACATCATGCAAAACAGAGTCAACAATGTTAATAGAGCAAAGTGAGTTATCATCCTTAAGTAGAAGCTTAGGATCATTTATATCAAATGCCTCTACCTTTCCCTCAAACTCCATAGTCAAAGAACCAGCGCAAACATCAATTTTAGTGCAAGATGTTTTCAAGAAAGGTCGCCCCAAAAGGATTGGGGTGGCATGCTTATCAGGTTCCATCTCCAAAACATAAAAATCAGAAGGAAATTGCAATTTCCCAACCTTAACTAACACATCCTCTAATTTACCCCTAGGATAAACATTGGATCTATCAGCTAATTGAATCACCACACCAGTTTCATGCAAATTGCCAAGTTTCAAAGACTTATACAATGAATATGGAATCACATTAATTGACGCACCTAAGTCTAACATGGCTTTAGGAAACATGGTGTCACCTATAGTGCATGGGATGGTAAACATGCCTGGGTCATTGCACTTTTGATCGAGGTAATTTCTTTTGAAAGATAGCAGAGACATGCTCGCTAGCCTTCACTTTTTGCACTCCCTTTTGTTTTTGCTTTCTTTTCGAAGTACACAATTCTTTAAGGAACTTAGCATACCTAGGTACTTGATTTAAAGCATCAAAAAGGGGAATGTTTACCTCACATTTACGAAAGATTTCGTAAATGTCTTTATTGCGCTCTGCATTGCGGGTTTCTCTCAATGCCTCGGGAAATGGTGGCTCTGGTTCATATGGTGGAGGAGTTGATTTTTGGAATTTCTCCTCTTATTGAGGTGGCAATGATTTACAATCTGTTGTCGGTTCATGCTCGATCACCTCTTCCACTATCTCTTTGTCTCGAACCACCAACCTCTCTTTGCTTGCAATTTCCGCTCCACTCCTCAATGTGATAGCACTCACGTTCATTTTAGGGTTGAGTTCTGTTTGGGATGGCAACCTCACCGAATCCCTAGCCTCTAACTTGGTTACAGCTCCTGCAATTTGGCTTACTTGGCTCTCTAAGTTCTTGATGCTCGATCGAGTTTCCTCTTGGAACTGCACCATGTTACCCTGCATGTTAGTCACATTTTTAGTTAAAGCATTTAACATTTCTTCAGTGGACATGCTAGAGCTCGAGTCTCGGCCTTGGGGCCTAGGATAAGGGTGTGGTTGTGGCCTGTTATAGTGCTGTTGTTGATGTTGATTGCCAAATATGAAGTTAGAATGATCTCTCCACCCTTGCTCGGAAGCATAGGAGTAGAGATCATGTCTCTGTAATGCTTGTTGGCCTTGAAAACCTACAGCTTTGACCTCTTCCCTAAATTCTTCTTGCATTTGAGGGCAAACATCAGTATGATGATCTAAAGAACAAATTCTACAAGCTTTTACCTGTTGAACTCTATTGTTCTTTACCATGAACTCACGCATCATCGATGTAAGAGCTTGTACTTGATCCTCGACCTTTGAAGAGCTAGAACCTTGATGATATGGTTTTATATATATTTTTAGGTGCATTTAGGTTGCATTTCTAGTTCATATTAGATCATTTAGGTGCATATTTGCATGATTTACTCAAGTTTTGCTCTACTACTCCCCGTTTGCGTGTTTCGATGATTTTCAGGTGATTTTGATGCAAATTGATTATGATTATCTAAGATCAAGCCTTTTAACCATTGAGGATGGAGATAGCTTGCACAAGGATCACAATGCATCCGTTTGGGACAATTTCGAGTTGGAATGAAGCAAAGAGTTAGTGAAAGAAGTGCCAAAACTGACACTTGTTCACCATTTTGATCATAACTTTTGATATAAAATTGATAATAAAGAAATTCCAGTTGGGTTGGAAACTAGACTTAAAGATCTTTCCAATGATAGGTCACACGCCCCAAAAAAACTTCTGGTTTGAGAAATACAGCCTTCGTAAGTTGACGCAAAATTTCAGTTTTTCCGCCCGATAGGATCGGGCGGATTAGCCCGATCGGGCCCGAGAACAAATTGACCTGGTGGCGTTCTAGAGTTGAAAACAAGAGGAAAAGGATCTCGCCCGATTGCATCGGGCGATGGTCATTTTGGGCGCTGATGCGTTTATTGAGCCCGATTTCATCGGGCATACTTGGCCCGATCGGGCGAATGACCCGACGTGCGTTTTTAATGATTTTTCGGGCTATTTTCTAAGACTTTTCCTAGTTGAATTAGGTTTAGTATAAATAGCCAAATGAGGACATCTTTTATTCATCTTGTTTTTAGTCTTTATTTTCTCATAGTTTCCCTCAAGAACCCTAGTTTTTTACTACTCTTTATTGTGATTCAAGATTGAACCTTTGGATTATTCGCAAGTTTAATATAGTTCATTAATTTGGTAATCTTCTTCCTTGTTCTCTTCATTATTATTTGCTTTCTCTATTATTGATTAGATTAGTTTCTTAGTTATTTGCAATTGTTCAAAGCATGGATTTTTATATGAAATTTGTTATTGGATTCTTAAACGTGAGTGAGTAGTTTTATATCTAGGATTGTGGGGATCTATGTATGCAATGAGGGATTGATAGATTAGTATAATTACCCCTTATTTCAATTGTTTCCTGTGATTGAATCGTTCATGCTAGATTTATGAATTAGGCCTGATTTGTACTTCTACTATCACAATATTGAATCTGCTTCGAGAGGAGAGATTTCGTATAGGCTTTCAATCATTAGGCATAGTGATCCTTGACCATGCGAGAGCGGCTAGGTGATCTTTGAGGGAGGTAATGTTCGAGAGAAATTACATGTGCCCTAGATAAATTGACTTATTGGGTGATTATTATTCGTCTCTGATTTCCCGAATTGTATGCATAGTAATCCATAATCCTAGTTCTTTATTAATTGATTCTTACCTTCATATTTAGTTCTATCATTTACCTATTAGTTTAGTCACACACCCATTTTCATCTGATTTAGTTAGTATAATATTAGAATTCAGATATAATAGTATAACTTTCTCCCTGTGGATTCGATCCTGACTTCCCTGACTACTTGTTAGTGGACTTTAGGTTATTTTTGACAAGATGATACGACTTTAGCCTGTCAAATTTTGGCGCCGTTGCCGGGGAGACGGCTTATTACTATTATATATGAACTGTTAATATTGGACTAACTGTATATATTATTTTTGTAAATATTTATTTTTTTATTTTTATTTGAATGACGTCTATCTCTTTTCCCCAATTTGAACATGAAGTGTTTTGGAGATATAAGCTTAGATTTGAGAACTTTCTTGGTCCCGACCATTTATTTGAACAATGGGAAATTGGTTTAGTGATCTATGAGGGTTTGAATGATGATACGAGGGTAGTTGTAGATTCCATGAGTGATGGTAAATTCATGGATATGACACCTGAAGTGGGTTGTAATTTGTTTGAGCAATTAGCTAGGGAAACCTTTGAGCGGGAGATGACAAGATTTGTTACTCCAACTCTAGAAAATTCATCTATCTATGATTCTCAAACTCTTACCCCTCCATCTGATTTTTGTTCTTGTTGTCACTCTTATGATCATGATATTTCTCTTTGTCCACATAATGAGTTATATATGCATGTCAATAACCCTATCCCTGAGTTTAATTTGTCTAATGCTCCATCTGAATCTGATAATATCAAAGATTTTCTTTATGATTTCATGAATGAATTAAATAAGGTTCAGGAGGATTACATGTTGCAACTAGCAAAAATTGCAGAAAGTCAAAGATCAATAGCATCTAGACTAAAATCTATTAGCCAACCTATTGAGCAACATTTGTATTATGATGATGTGTTGGTTGAGAATGCTAGTTCATTAGAAGAAGGTTATCATTTGACTCTTGGTGGTAATTCAAATAAGGAAAAGATGGATATAATGGATGTTTTTGAGGAGGAACAATCATTAGTTATAGAATCAGTGATTGAAAAACCATTAGTTATTGAACTTTTGAATGAAAACTCCTTTGTTGACAAGCTTATTGATGAGAGTGAAGTTTTAGGTAAAGAGTTTGAATATGTTGAAAGCATACAAAAATTCGATGTTAAGCCTAACCTGCATAGCACTCATATCCCGTTTTCACGGAAGCTTGATCTTGTACCTTCATCCCCTGTGTTATATCCTCCTTATTTTCTTAAAGATCTATTGTCGCATGATAATTTTGACCAAGTAAATATTCATGTTCATCCTGTGAAACCTGAGGAATTGCAAGATAGTTGTACATTTTTTTCTTTTTCTTATGTTTCTTTTTCTTGTGGTACCTCTAACCCCCTATTAGTGAATATAATTATGCTTGTTGTCAAGCATTATCGAGTGTTCAATAACATGTTTGCAGGGGAATTTGATAAGTTACTGAAGGCATTGGATTCTTCATAATGTAAAAAGTATTTCGGTCGTGCGGGACCCTAAAAAAAACCAGCGCTTATCGGGAGGCAACCCGACTTTCTAACACTTTAGATTTTATCTTTATTTCTACTTTATGACTACTTTGCTAACGTGTGTTCCGGTGACGTGCTCTTGGTTGTGGTGGAAGTGTCAATACTGTTTGGCACACTCTATGTTCATTACCCACCTTTTCTGTGAGTTGCACCCATCATTTTTTTTTTAATTTTTTTTTTTTGCTTCGTTGTTCTTCTCAGTGTTCACATTGAGGACAATGTAAAGTTCGGCTTGGGGAAGGATGTCACTTCGTGCATGTTAGTTGCATATTAGAATTAGATTTATTGCTTTAGTAGGATTGTTACGTGGTTTGTACCGCTCATTAAGGGTGGGAGTTTACATGTAAAAAAAAAATGTACTGTTTTCTTAGTTGCATTAGAATTTTTTTTTTCCTTATTAGATTTCATATTATTTTAGTTTGCATCTATGGGACTATTGCTAGCACTTTTTGAGAACCTTGTTGATATTTCACTACACTTCCTAAGCGTCATCCATCTTGTTCATGATTCTTCATAGCACTATTGTTTTGCAATTGATCGTTTGTGGTAAGATTGTTTGATCTCTCTCTGACTCGATTTAACTTTACTATGCAGACACCCTAATCCAAGTGAGCTTCTGTGCCTATAAACTGATGTATCTGTGTCAGTTATGTTCTTTCATGTGTGATTAGTTCCTTAGTTGTCGCATTGATCTTGACTTTGACTTCGTACTCCTTGATATTTGATAGTGCATACATTTTGATATGATTGAGGCGTTTCATTTCATGATCTTAGCTCCAGAGTTATTCTTTTTTTTACATATTATCCTTTCTGTAGTCCCGTTGAGCCTTCCTAACTATGTTTGATTAATTACCTATATTACAAGCCATTGGTCTCATTTGATTCTTGTCCTAAGCCTAGCTTGGGGGAGCGAGTATTAGTTTTGGTTTGTTTTGTATTGAATTGAAGTGTTCTATTTCTGGTTTAGATGGACGGAAAATATGTTTAGTGAGCTTTGAAATTGAATTGAAAGTTCAAAAAAAAAAAAAAAAAAAAAAAAAAAAGTGAAAATGAAATGAAAAAGAAGTGAAAAAAAAGAGATGAGAATAAAGTAAAATAAAAAGGGTTATTATTAAATTTCTTGATGAATGGAAAAAGTGTTGGTTATATTTTTTTGGAGTTTGTTGGTTGTTGCGTGGAGTTGTTGTGACTTTTCATGGTCATGTTTTCAGTTATATGATGCTCCCCCTCATTGGTTTTTCCACCACAATTCCCAAATTATTCTCCATACCTTTAACCTCAGCCCCATTACAACCCTTAAAAGTCCTCTTGATCATTATGTATTGTATTGTTGAGTATTAAGTGAGTCAAAAAGTCAAAGTTAAAGAGTACATGTTTCATCTGAGTCGACTTGATTAGGTTGAGTGTCATCATTTATCCTTTAAACACATGAGAGACTTGAGCGCGCATAACTATAGTGAGGTCTGTTAGGTTTGGTTAAATCCAGCTTGGGAGAGATGGTATGTGGTATGATTGGAGAGTTCGATTGCGATACATGACATGCTATGCGGCTTTGTTCGAGATTGTTTCGATTCTTGGTTTGTGTAGTGATTATATCTCTTGTGTTTTCAGTTGAGTCTTTGGCCATATTGTAGTCCTTTATTGTAGGTTGTCTTTCTTTTCTAATGTCTATGTCTTATTGCTTGAGGAAAAGCAAAGGTATAGCTTGGGGGAGTTTGATGATATGGTTTTATATAGATTTTTAGGTGCATTTAGGTTGCATTTCTAGTTCATATTAGATCATTTAGGTGCATATTTGCATGATTTACTCAAGTTTTGCTCTACTACTCCCCGTTTGCGTGTTTCGATGATTTTCAGGTGATTTTGATGCAAATTGATTATGATTATCTAAGATCAAGCCTTTTAACCATTGAGGATGGAGATAGCTTGCACAAGGATCACAATGCATCCGTTTGGGACAATTTCGAGTTGGAATGAAGCAAAGAGTTAGTGAAAGAAGTGCCAAAACTGACACTTGTTCACCATTTTGATCATAACTTTTGATATAAAATTGATAATAAAGAAATTCCAGTTGGGTTGGAAACTAGACTTAAAGATCTTTCCAATGATAGGTCACACGCCCCAAAAAAACTTCTGGTTTGAGAAATACAGCCTTCGTAAGTTGACGCAAAATTTCAGTTTTTCCGCCCGATAGGATCGGGCGGATTAGCCCGATCGGGCCCGAGAACAAATTGACCTGGTGGCGTTCTAGAGTTGAAAACAAGAGGAAAAGGATCTCGCCCGATTGGATCGGGCGTGTCCGCCCGATTGCATCGGGCGATGGTCATTTTGGGCGCTGATGCGTTTATTGAGCCCGATTTCATCGGGCATACTTGGCCCGATCGGGCGAATGACCCGACGCGCGTTTTTAATGATTTTTCGGGCTATTTTCTAAGACTTTTCCTAGTTGTTTTAGGTTTAGTATAAATAGCCAAATGAGGACATCTTTTATTCATCTTGTTTTTAGTCTTTATTTTCTCATAGTTTCCCTCAAGAACCCTAGTTTTTTACTACTCTTTATTGTGATTCAAGATTGAACCTTTGGATTATTCGCAAGTTTAATATAGTTCATTAATTTGGTAATCTTCTTCCTTGTTCTCTTCATTATTATTTGCTTTCTCTATTATTGATTAGATTAGTTTCTTAGTTATTTGCAATAGTTCAAAGCATGGATTTTTATATGAAATTTGTTATTGGATTCTTAAACATGAGTGAGTAGTTTTATATCTAGGATTGTGGGGATCTATGTATGCAATGAGGGATTGATAGATTAGTATAATTACCCCTTATTTCAATTGTTTCCTGTGATTGAATCGTTCATGCTAGATTTATGAATTAGGCCTAATTTGTACTTCTACTATCGCAATATTGAATCTGCTTCGAGAGGAGAGATTTCGTATAGGCTTTCAATCATTAGGCATAGTGATCCTTGACCATGCGAGAGCGGCTAGGTGATCTTTGAGGGAGGTAATGTTCGAGAGAAATTACATGTGCCCTAGATAAATTGACTTATTGGGTGATTATTATTCGTCTCTGATTTCCCGAATTGTATGCATAGTGATCCATAATCCTAGTTCTTTATTAATTGATTCTTACCTTCATATTTAGTTCTATCATTTACCTATTAGTTTAGTCACACACCCATTTTCATCTGATTTAGTTAGTATAATATTAGAATTCAGATATAATAGTATAACTTTCTCCCTGTGGATTCGATCCTGACTTCCCTGACTACTTGTTAGTGGACTTTAGGTTATTTATGATAAGGTGATACGACTTTAGCCTGTCAAACCTGGACTTTCAACATTTGCTCTACGATGATTCGATCTTCTACTGAACTGTCTCGAGCCTTCAGCTAGTTCTTCAATGAGTTCTCTAGCTGTAGTTGGGGTTTTGTTTACGAAAGAACCTCCACTAGCAGCATTCACCATTCGCACATCTTCGTCAGAAGAACCATTGTAAAAGTACAAAATGAGGTCTTCATCAGAATAGCCATGATATGGACAACTAGCACAAAGTCTCTTGAACCTCTCCCAATATTCGTAGAAAGACTCATCGTGTTTCTGCTCAATATTGCTGATTTCCTTCTTTAATGTTGATGACTTAGAAGCTGGAAAGAACTTCTCAAGAAATCGCTTCTTCATTTCAACCCAAGTGGAAATGCAACCAGGAGGAAGATAATATAACCAATCTTTAGCTCCATCCTTCAAAGCAAAAGGAAAAGCTCTCAACTTGATTTGTTCATCCTTTGCTCCACTTGGTTTCATGCTAGTACAAACCACGTGAAACTTCGAAAGAAATTTGTTTGGATCTTCTCCATTGAGCCCATGGAACGAAGGAAACAAGTGTATCAACCCCGACTTCAATTCAAAAGTAGTGCCTTCATCAAGAGCCGGAAATGAGATGCACAATGGTTGTTGATCAAGGTTAGGAGCCGTGAGCTCCCTCAAGGTACGAGTTTCAATTCTCGGAGGCATCTCTTCCTCCACTTCAACGTTAAAAGATGATTCTTGAAAATTTTCTCGCAAAATGCTTCTCCACCTGAAAAGAGTCAATTCTAATTCGGGATGGTAATGCAAAGATTCTTAGTTAGTAGTACGAGTGTTAACCATAAACAAAGAGCACAAGCAATACAATCCAAAAACACACGCTATATACAAACAAGTAACACCGTTTCCCCGGCAACGGCACTAAAATTTGGCGGGCGATCTTGTCGCGAGAGCACCCGGCCAAAGATAAAATTTCTCCTACTCTCTTTTACAATTAAATGTAGAAGGGAAGTAAGGTTCGTATCCACAGGGAAACAGGGACAAGTTTAATATTTAGCGTGAATTAGTACCTAGATGACTCTAAGGGTCGAGTAACCTAATAACAAGGGGGGTTTCAAAAGAGTTATAAACAAACTAAAATTAACTAGCAAATAAATAAAATGAGAAATCAATATGGAAAGATCTTGAATCCGATTAACATCCACTTCAATTCATTATCGATCATTGAACCTCAACTCTAATTATTTCCATGATTATCTTTTGTTGAGAACTAACCTCGCATTCTCCTTATTCTTAGTTGAATAGCACGATCAGCGTGACTATAAAACCCTAACTAAAGGATAACCTAGTCCGATCAGCGTCTAAGTTCAATCCAATAGCAGCAATAAACACAGAGAATCAATAGACCTGCTAACGTCATACACGCGATAAACATTCAACAGTTGATTCAATTTCCCCAAGAAATAACCAAGACGATCTGCATCTAAGTTACTCCCTAGTTTGCTACAAATTGATAAAAGAATAAAACAATCCGATTCTATTCTTAAATCTAGCATTAGATTAATTACACAATCAAACTAGTAATGTTCCTAGCATAATCATGCAAAAATCATAGAACACAATCATAGAAATTAAACCATAATCAAAGAAACTAAATAGAGAGGAAAGATCTCACAATAATGCTTGAAGCTTCATATTAATCTCATTCAAGAACAGTTCAAGCTACAATCGGCATAGCATAAGCCAATTCCATAATTGAAATCTCTAAAAACTAAACTAGAAAATAAAAACTAAAAAGAGAAGATAAGAAGAGAAGAATGGAGTGTTGGATATTCTCTCTCCTTAAGTGTGCTACCCCTAGGTCCAAAAATCAAGTTTAGTATTTATACTAAAGCTCAAAAATTAGCCGACAATTACACCGACCTAGGGGGTCGCGAGGTGCGAGACTTATCGCGAGTCGCGAAGAGTACTCTGTCTTCCGCGCACAAAATGGCTGGGCAAGGGTCGCGAGTCGCGACAGGCCTCGCGAGTCGCGAAGGCTGGGTGCTCGCGAGGTGCTTGGATTCTCGCGAATCGCGAGCGCTGGGCTTCGAGCTGGGCGCTGAACGCTGGGCAGGCTTGGCTGCTGAGCGTACGGTGCTGCTTGGCGATGAGCGCGCACGAGAGCTGGGCAGGCTTGCTTGCTAGGCTTGCGATGATGGGCGATGATGCTGGCTGCTCGGTAGGCTTGGTGCTATGCTCGGCTACGGCTTGCGGCGATGCTTGATTGGAACATGTGGCGACGCTTGGCAAGTATAACGATGTTGAATCGTTCCAACCACTAATGCTTCTAGGAGCACGGAACTTACAACTTTAACTATAATTAATATACAAAATTCCGAACTTCCGCTACGGATAATATATATGCAAACGTCAACAATTATAATCAAGACCCTTAGCAAAAAGCACCCAAAATATAATATAAACACCGTATAACTTGAGCGTATCAATGTCCTTTATTGTATTTTTAATTGAATATGCTATGTGTTACTGCTCATATATGTGTAACTAATCTTGCTTGTTGGAATATGCAGGGTGTTGAGGCAGCAGAAGGGTCATCATACTGCTTGCTTGGCTGTCTATCTAAAGAAGTCGGCTCGAACCACTATGACACCACCAGGGTATGGCTAACTTTACTGTTTGATTTAGTGTGTAGTTGATCATTTTCAACTGTGCTTGGACTCGGTTTTACAAACTTGGTAAAGGTATTTTTGTTTGCTTTGTGCTCTGTGATGTTTTACATGTGAATGTTATTGAATCAATTTGGCTATATGGGTGGTATTCCGAAATAACTGACTTGTATGTGAGTTTAATAGTGCTCTGACGATGATATAATAGCTGGAGCTGCTTGTGCATGTGGTAATATTTCCCTCTTTCAAATTATGTTCTTTTGAAACCACTTTCAATTTTACTGAATCTTGTTTTTATTTTCTCACTCAATTCTGACGTCCAATTCGATGTCCTATATCTTGACAAAGGAGAAAAAGAATTCTGATGTCCAATTCAGTTGTCATCATGATCTTGGGACTGCTAGAATTAACGACTTGCTTGGAAATATTGATGCAAACTCTTGAGACCCTCATACTAGTACCTTTTCTTTTCTTTTTTGCTGGTTCGGGAGATGAAGTGTCTACACGGCTACCAGTGAATTGTTTTTTTTAAGCTCATCTAAAGTGTCCAATTCAGTGGAGTATTTTAATGTCCTATGTAACCAGTGAATTGTTTTTTTGAAGCTCATCTGAAGTGCTTAATATCTTCTTTTTTACTCCGTTCACTTGTGTATGATGGTCTTATCATGAGCATGTTGAGGTGTTAGTTGTTCTGCTCACGTTAAGCTTCACCTTCTATTCCTATTGATTATGTCTAGTCATTACAAAAGGAATTTTCAACTGATCTGGATGCTTCACTAATGATCAGAAACGCATCATAGGAGAAGTATCTGATAAAGTTGAGGAGGTTCTTGCTCTTGTATTTGAGAACTACAAGTCCTTGGATGAAACATTGCTCTCAGGGTTGACTGCTGGTTTTAAGTCAACAACTGGAGTTGTTCCTCCCGCTATTGCCCCAACTATCAAACTTTATGGTCTTCTACATGATATACTGTCTCCTGAAGCAATATTAAGAATCTGCAAGTTCTTTCAGGTGTAATGCATTGACTTATTATTGTTGGTTTATGTAATTCTACTTAGCTCATTTTGAAATATTTAAGTGTTGGATCATCCTTCAGGTTGCTGCAAAGAAAATATCAAGAAGACATTTGGGAGAAATAGATGAATTTGTCTTCAGCAACGAGGGCGCCACAATGGACAATGGGACATCTACAACTGTGTATCAAAAGATGAAACCCCTTAGTTTGGTCGTGAAAAATGAAATTCGTACAGATATAGAGATGAACAATACTTCCCAGGTACTACAAGTTTCCTTCTTAATAAAGTATCACCCTGATGTCCTCCGAGCCTGTGATCTTCTGAATGTTTATAAACTTTATGCATCAATGGTGTGTAACCTGCAATACCCAAATGAGTTCCTACTTGAATTGGTTTCCCATTTGTTTTTAGCTGTTAGTTTTTGTTGTTGCAGTATCGCAGACTAGCTAATAATCATTGAGTGAAGTGTTGATTTAATTTGCTTCATTCGCCTTTTTCTTTCTGTCTTTCTTCATTTCAGCATTTTTCTTCATTTAGTGAGATAGAAATTGCGAGTGTGATTTTGGTCTTTCTTAGTCTTGGACTTTGTGGTAGTTATTGCTTTAAGCATTGATCATGTGGAGCTTTTATCTTTCTATATCGAGGGCGAGCAATGTTATCAAGCATAGGTTCCCAGAAGATGCGCTTGTAAGGAGATTGGAGAGTTTGGATATGATATTGTTATTTTGAGTTTATTTTAGGATTTGAGGATAAAAATAGACAACTTTTTCATATGTCATTATGATGGAGTTTCTGAATGAAGTCTCAATTACAATAGAGTCTACAGCCAATAGAAACATTCTTGAATGCTTGTGTTGCTTGAACTGCAACTTCTATGGCATTGCTTTGCTGCAAAATCCTGAACAGTTATTTATTTCTCTCGTTAGGTATCAGCGGCCCGAGAAAAAGTGCCTGGAAGGCGCGGTTATCCAAGTTACATGTACACCAATCTGGCCCAAAATCTAATTCTAAATGTAAGTTTTTATGTTGTGGTTTTTGGATTTTTCAAATTTGGGAAAGGAGATGTTGTCTAAAGTTCAGATATTGTCTAGAGTAATGTATGTTTGTTAAATTAATTTTTGCAATAATTGTTATAGAGGATTTATAATGACATTGATTTACTTGTCGTTGATCAATATCATTTAATGAGACATGTGTGTGTTATAACTATGTTGAAGCACGATGGTTCTACTCTACTGTACTTTTGTCGTTGTGTTGTTTTTGTACAGCTGCAGCAAGCTGTGCAGTTTCTTTTTTAAAGAAAATATTAGCAAATGCTCCGGTTTATAAGGGAAAACCGAAGCATTTGTACACACAAATGCTCCGGTTTTCGCTTAACAACCGGAACATTTGACAACTAAATGCTCCGGTTTTTAATACAACCGGAGCATTTGAGCTAATAAATGCCCAAATGCTAGTATGACGTCTGCTACGGGTCAAATACGGAGCATTTGTGGTCTTTTTAACCGGAGCAATTGAGCATTTTTCCACTAGTGTTAGCATTTTTTTCTCAATTACTTATTCATCAGTGTTACAAAAAAATTAATTCAAACATACATTTGTAATATTTTTTTATGTTTCTCTTAAATCAATGGTTTGTTGGTTTTTTTAGTTATTTGTTCATCATTATTCAAATATAGTATTGAGAGAAGGAAATATAAAGCAGAAGAAAGCTTGTGCTGGAATAAAGTAGAAGAATTTGTGTATCAGGTTCAATTGTTGAATATTAATAAAAGGAAAAAGTTTGATTTATATAATAGAGTTTACCGAATAATAATCAACATTTTGATTTTAGAATATTATCAGTATAATTATTAATATGAAATTCAAGTTTTTATTTTTTTTCTTCTGATTGTGTCAATTAAGTTATGTTGTAAATTTAATTTTATATCAGAGTTTTTAATTCACACATATGCAGGAAGAGGAAATCATTCTCCTTAATTTAATATTTAATTATAATTTCAAATTCATTTCCATTGTTAACTTGTTCAATATATATAGCAAGTAGAAATAAGAAAAGATTGTTTAATATATATGGCAATATAAATTCATTAAGGGTATATCAGACTTTTCGTAAGGGGACACCATCTTCCTTCCCCCTTCACTTATATAATAGAGATTAAAGCAAGAGAGTCTAAGAAAAGTGACTCAATATATAAAGGAAAAACTGATTCTAATAATCCAATCTTTCGCCTGTTTGCTGAATTTGATCCCAACTATTGATTTTTTTTAATAATCCCGACTCTTTGCTGTAGCTCCTCAAAATAATCCAAACTTTATATTTTTCCTGTCATCACCAATCCGTTTTGGGTCTAATGTATTGTATATAAGAAAAATAGGAGTTTGGATAATTTTGAGAAGTTATCCCCCAATGTTGGTATTATTCTAAAATAACCAAAAGGTGGGATTAGATTCAGTAAACTGGCCAAAGGTTAGATTATTAGAATTAATTTTTCTACAAATAAATTAATAAAAACATGCATTGCTATCGATTAGTTGAGCCTATATTCTATTAGTCCGTTTACTAGTGAAAAATCATGAGAAAATAAGGAGGAAAACGGGAAAGGGGGTAGGGATATATTTTAACTAACTGCCAAACATGCCAAAGTCAAACACACATAATGTCATCCATTTTTCCGTGAGTTTTAATGAGATAAAGCTGTAAAAGTCAGATTTATTAGGGAAGATGGGACAAAGGTCAAAGTCATTTGAGATATTATTATTATTATTTGTTGTTGTTGTTGTTGTTGCATATTAAAAAGTTGTTTCTTAAAATCACATATATATATTTAGAGGCAACCATATAATTTTAACTCAAAATATAATTAGATGCAATATCTTCTTTTTTCCAAATTTATAAACACAAAATAACAAAAACTATCAAAGTCAAACCAAGTCAGCATTAATCTAAATTAAATAGCATAATGAAATGCTGATTACACAGCAACAAAGTGCAGATAAGCGGGATCAGAGCAGTCAACAACAACGAGTAGGCATAACAGTAGCAACACCCATGAGCAAAACAATACAACAACATAGCGGTATCGAAGGACGGGGATTGTTAAACGTCGCCCCCAAATTACTTAAAATCGCCCCAACTCCCCTCTAAAAATACCATTATACTCTTACGATATTTTTTTTAATTTTTACTCCAACTTAACTCCTCCTCTAATTCATATTCTCTCTCATCTTCGCCATCACCACCCACGATCACCACCGCCAATCACCACCAACGAGCACAAAATTCCGACCGCTTATATTTTTTTTAACGAATTCCATGGGCCTAACGTGTGGCCTGCACGTTGGGCCCATAGACACAACGTCTGGCCTGGACGTTGTGTCTATGGGACCAACGTGCAGGCCACACGTTAGCCCCATGGGACACAACGTCCAGGCCAAACGTTGAGTCCCATGGGGCCAACGTGTAGGCCACACGTTAGCCCCATGGAATTCGTTTAAAAAATATATATATACCTCGTCGGAATTTTGTGCTCGTCGGTGGTGATCGTCGGTGGGTTGGAGAGGTAGCGATTGGTGGTTAGTGATTTTAGGTGGTGGTGGAGAGAGAGTTGTAAAAGCAGCCAAGGGTATAATGGTATATTTACATGGTAGTTGGGGCGATTTTAAGTAATTTCAGGGCGATGAATAGAAGTTCAGAAATACAATAGCATAATAGGATCAACATATCCGTATCATGAAACTAAACGGAAAATATAGAAACAAAAGTAACATAGCAACAAAGTCAACCCAAGTCAGACTACTCTTTATTTGTTTGCATTTCACCACACTCTTCATTTTGATTCTCATCTTCATCCTCATCCTTATTCACCTGCCATTTTAGAATTTTTAATGTATTATTAATAATAAATGAAATGTTTATTAAAATTAAGAATATAATTAATAAATTATATCCATATTAAATAGAAAAAAAAGATGCAAGAAAAAAAGAAGCTAATATAGCACATAAGTGACAAATCAGAAGTATAAAACAACACTATACATGACAATCAACTACCACTATAAACAACTACCAAGTGACAATTATATAAAAAAAAATATAGCACATAATTGAAAATCATATATAAATACATAAAGCATCTAAAGGTCAAAGTAATATCTTGCTAGAAAAATATCTCCTTATACATATATATAAGGTAAAAGTCATTATGTTAGAAAATGTTATTGTTGGTTATCAAAGCAAATTAAGACCTAGATTGTTGTATCCTCCCCCCTCAAGGATCAAAAGATGAAGTAGAGGCATTTCAAGCGGGCTTTTTTTTATGCGCATTAAATATATGTTTGCTTCACAGTGATATAGATTGCTATTTTCTAACATGCACATAATATGTGTTTCGCTAATATTATACTCTTTCAGTTGTGTTGTAAAGAAATGAACTTTCCCTTAAGTGTATTAACAGTAAACAAAGGTGTAATATTTTCCATCTGGTTGCCCTCCGCCGCCGCGGCCGTCTCCTCTGTCTCAGCCATGGCCGAGGAGATCTCAAATATTGTTTCCATATTACATATTGATACCGAAGAGGAAGAAGTTCTAGACGTTGAAATAATAAACCCTAACCCTGAAATCACAGTATCCTTATTGCTTCTAAGGCGCCTTCTAACATAACACTCTTTCAATGTTGAAGCTTTCAAGAGAACCATAACCACCGTCTGGGCACCAATTCACGGACTTGTGATTAGGGTTCTGCGCCCAAATCTGTTTGCCTTTCAATTTTTTCATTGGAGGGATATGATGAAAGTTATTGATGGAAGACCTTGGTGCTTCGATAATATGCTTGTATTACTCAAAGAGGCCGACGGAGACGAGCCTCCAGACCAGGTAACACTTCATCAGTCTCCTTTTTGGATCCAATTGAAAAACTTACCCTTTAATATGCGATCAAATGATGTAGTTAGGGCGTTAATTGGTAGTATGGGTGAAATCATTGAGATCGAAGATGATGTACTAGGGTTTGGACGTTACCGACGTGTTAAAGTGATGCTTGATACTAATAAACCTTTGAGACAATTTAGAAAACTAAAGGATAAAAAAGGGAATGAGATACAGATTGACTTTGCATATAAAAGATTACCTTATTTCTGTTTGGCTTGTGGAATAATGGGACACTCAGAAAAAGATTGTCAACTGGTGAATGAGGAAGATAAATGTGAGAGGCTGGGATGGCATTTGGGTCTCAAAGCCACTCCGAGGAAAGGTAGAATAAAGGAGGTTGAGGAAGAAATGAAATATAAGAACTGTAGAAAAGTTTTGTTTGATCCTGGGGTTTGCTCGAAGAAAGAGAAGCAAGTGGGAAATGGGCAACCATTAATTGCCGCCGCTGTGAATCCCGAAGACAGTAGCATAGTGCCAAAGTCCCTTAATCGTGGGAAGTGCCCCCACTACAGGAGCTTTAAATGCTGCTCATGTTTTTGTGTCGGCAAGTGGGGGGCAACAATCCACTTTATCAAAAGTGGAGTCACCTACCTTAGCCACGTGTGAGAAGGAGGTTAATGAGACCAATTCTCGTAGCTTTGTTTTCACCAGTACAAAGGAAAACAAGGCTAGTAAGTCTCATTCATGGAAGCGGTTAGCTCGGGGCCCTATGGATGACAAAGGAACGATGCAACAGATGGAGATAAACCCAGCTATGACTGTTACTAATAGACAATTGGAGTGTGATGGTATGGTTTATGAAGAGTTAGATGGTGCTACGAAGCGTGCTAAGCAGAGCTCATCCAATGATTCATCTTCCACTTTTTTGGCGGAGATTGGCGTTGACCAGTCTCGCCTAGAATTATGAATATTTTATGTTGGAACTGCCGAGGGATGGGCAACCCTTGGTCAGTTCGTCCGCTCCATAGATGGAGTAGTTTGTATGCCTCTAATATTGTTTTTCTGTCTGAAACTATGATTAATAAATCGGAAATTGAAGCTTTGAATGTTCGTTTTGGTTTCTCGAATGCTTTTGGTGTTGCAAGTAGAGGTAGAGCCGGTGGTTTATGTTTGTATTGGAAAGAGGAAGTTCTGTTTTCTCTTCTTTCTTTTTCTGAACACCATATTTGTGGCGATGTAGAAGATGGTGTGAAGAAATGGAAATTTGTTGGTATTTATGGTTGGGCAAAGGAGGAAAAAAAACATCAAACTTGGACTCTCATTCGTCATTTGTGTGAAAATACAACCTTATCGATTCTTTTTGGTGGTGATTTCAATGACATTTTAAGCTATGAAGAAAAGGAGGGTGGGTCAAATAGAGTTCGGAGGGAAATGACTAACTTTAGAGATGAGATGGATGATCTTACACTTAGAGATCTTGGCTATGTTGGGCTTTAGTATACTTGGGAACGGGGCAATTCTCTTACCTCTTGCATTCATGAGAGATTGGACCGCTACATAAGCTCCTCATCATGGCTTGACTTATATCTAAACTATGTGGCCGAGCATTCATTGCGTTACAAATCTGATCATTCGGCAATTATTCTTCGGCCCAACACTTACCGCAGGCCCAAAGGCAAACATAGCATGTACTTCTTTGAAACTTCCTGGCTGCTTGATGCGAGTTGTGAAGATGTAGTGAAGACCGCGTGGATGGGCTCTGCAGGTGCTGATTTGATGGGCCGTATCACTTGCATGGCCCAAAGTCTTGTGAGATGGAGTGGGGAGAAGTTTGGCAGGCTTGGGAAACAAATAGAAGCGGTGGAAAAAGAATTGAAAGAAGTTCAACAGCAGGCTATTTCGGATGCTACTTGTCACTTACGATTGGAGTTGGAGAAAAAACTTGATGATCTTCATGCTAAGCATGAAGCTTACTAGTACTTGAGGTCCAGAGTGGCTGAGGTTCGAGATGGTGACAGAAATACAAAATATTTCCATCATAAAGCTTCTCAGAGGAAAAAGAGAAATTATGTGCGCGGTTTATTCGATGATCATGGTCATTGGTGCGATGATGGGGATGACCTTGAGAGCATCTTTACTGATTACTTCAGTTCGATTTTTACATCTTCGAACCCTTCTGATTTGCATTTGGAGGAGGTGATAAGTTTGATTGATCCGATGAATACTGATGATTACAACCAGATTCTCAGAAAGCCATATACAAAGGAGGAGATATATTCAGCTTTGCAGCAGATGCATCCTTGTAAAGCCCCTGGCCCTGATGGTATGCATGCTATATTTTATCAACGCTTCTGGCATATTGTAGGTGATGATGTTTTCACTTTTGTTAGTAATATCTTACATGGCTCACTTTCCCCTAGCTGTGTTAATAATACTAATATTGCTTTGATCCCAAAAGTTAAAACACCTACTAAGGCTGCTGAATTTCGCCCTATTGCTCTTTGTAATGTTCTCTATAAGCTGGTGACAAAGGCTGTTGTGATCAGATTAAAAGAATTTTTGCCTAACATTGTTTCTGAGAATCAGAGTGCTTTTGTTCCTGGGTGCCTCATCACTGATAATGCTCTCATTGCTTTAGAGGTGTTTCATTCTATGAAGTACAGGAATCGAAGTCGTAAAGGTGTAGTGGCTATGAAGCTAGATATGAGTAAAGCCTACGACAGGGTGGAGTGGGGTTTTTTGCGAAAGCTTATCCTTACAATGAGTTTTGATGGCAGATGGGCGAATCTGATAATGGATTGTGTGTCATCTGTTTCATATTCCTTCATTATTAATGGAGGTGTATGTGGTTTCGTTATTCCTGCCAGAGGTCTTCGTCAGGGAGATCCCTTATCCCCGTATCTTTTTATTCTGGTTGCTGATGCCTTTTCTAAAATGATTCAGAGGAAAGTGCAGGAGAGACAGATTCATGGGGCCAAAGCCAGTCGAAGTGGTCCAGAAATTTCTCATCTTTTCTTTGCAGATGACAGTTTACTCTTTACTAGAGCCTCCCCTCAGGAATGCACTGTTATAGTTGATATTCTTAACAAATATGAGTTGGCATTCGGGCAGAAAATTAACTAAGAAAAATCGGAGGTGTCTTTTAGTAGAGGAGTCAGCATCAATCAAAGAGAAGCTTTGACAAATATTCTGAACATGAGACAGGTGGAAAGGCATGAAAAATATCTTGGTATCCCTTCTATTTCAGGGCGTTCGAAGAAACTTCTTTTCGAATCTCTCTTGGATAGAATTTGGAAGAAACTCCAAGGTTGGAAGGAGAAACTACTTTCGAGAGCAGGCAAAGAGATTCTGTTGAAATCAGTCATTCAAGCCATTCCCACTTATTTGATGGGGGTTTACAAACTCCTGTAGACACCAAATTTTGAACCCCTGTTGCGCATAAAATTTTAAAATAAAGATTTTAAAACGAAATTAAAATAACGAAAATCGTCATGCATCGTGGAGCGCGCTCCCCGTCAAAGGCACGTTTCGTCTCAGAGCGCGAGTTTCATTCCGTCGTATGGTTTTCCATTTTTGCGTATTAGTCATGCAATTTCGGCTTAGAAATATAGTTTTCCATAAGTTGTAGTCAATAACTACAACCACCGTTTTAATAAAATGATTTGTAGTATAATCATGCTCGTCTTTTCTAATTTTAAGAGTTTTCGTTAATTGTTTTAAGCTAGTTTTTCGAAAAACAGAAAAAACGAGTCGCAATTAGGCGCCGGGATTTGAATCGTCTCCCAAAACCGGTAGTAATCAGTGTTCTTGATGGTCAAGTCATTGTTTATTGGATAAAGAATAAGAATATATTCTTTAACCACCAGTCACATTCTTTTATCCATTAGTTAAGGAATATGAATCGTGAAAAAGAATAAGAATAAAAATCAAATCCAAAGTGTAAGAGCCAAGGATCCGGATTTTTTCCGAAGATTCGAGTTGTGCGCCAGGCACATGATCATGCGCCAGACGCATGATCATGCACCCAGCACACAGTAGTGTCCTGTGCCAGACGCAGGCCAGTGCGTTGTGTCTAGCGCACTGATCCAGTCAGTTTCTCTTTTCATGTTTTTCGATGCATTTCTACGTATTAGGATGTATTTAGGAAAGAATATTTTCTGAAAATCTGATTTTGCCTCATTGATAAAAAAAAATCTAAAGAGAATAAGAATATTTGTATTTCCAAAGAGATTTGATGATGTCATTAGGGTGATGTCATTAAGGTAATTTAGGATGGGAAAAAATCAGATTTTTTGGGTGAAAAATCTGATTTTTTTACCTTCTTCAAACCCTAATTCACCACCTCATTTCCCTATAAATACCCCCCATTTTTTTATTTCAAAGGACAACCATTTAACACAACCTAAACCTACAACAATTTCACACAACTCCACCACTTAACTCCACTACTCTCCTTCTCCCTAATTCCTCCCTCTAAAAAATGTCATTCAAGAAAAAGAAAGCAAAAGTTAGGGAAGTAATTAGTAAGTAAAGAAGTTCATCAAAATAAAAACACAAAAAAAGGGTTTAAGTTAGTAATTAAGTGGATTTAGAAACCCACTTAGAAATTAAGAAAATCACAAAAAAGGTAGAAAACTTTGCAAAAGGAAGTGCATCATTGAGTTAGCAAGGTAAAGTTAAAGTTCTTGTTATTTTTCTTAATCCTTCTTAGGGGGTGTTTGGTATCATGTTTTTTCACAAAAGAAACGGAATCAAGTAACAAAATCCGTTTCTACTTGTTTGGTTAGTTTGTAAAGTAACAATTACCGTTACTTGAGGGAAACACATCCCCCCAAGTTGTTTCCAGTCAAAAAACTAAGGAAACAAATAACGTTTCACTCCTCAAACAAAACCCTAGCTTGCAGCCGCCATTCTCTCTCCTCTTCAAGATGGAAATCATTGAGAATTCATCATAGCATTTCGATTTTTCATCATATCTCTCACGCTCTAACATCAGTGTAAGTTTTTGATTGCAAGTTTTGATTGATTTCTTCGTATTGAAATTTTCAATTCAGCGTTTTATATGTGTTAATCATCGCTGCGAATCTGATTTCTCCAAACATAACAAATAACGAAATCATCTCGGTTTCTTGCAAAATAATCTCAATTTTCGATTTTGTGTATTCGACTTGACGATGTGGAGGCCAATTCTTTGTGTGAAATCTGCCACATTTTATGGCCTTGAATTTTTTATTGCGACTTGAAGTTTTCCTCAATTTTCTGGCGATTTTCGGTTTCTCTCACCTCAATTTTCTGCCCATTTTTTGGTTTTTGACAACTCGAATCTTTTTTTTTCATATTGCTTTGGTTATAATCGTACTCATTTGTCAAATTTGGTCCTCTTTGTTCTTGTAATTTGTTGTCCCGATATTGTTAGTCAAGCTCCGATTCCTATGAAGAAACAATATGTGCTTGATCTACTTAAAAAAAAGTAGGCTGATGGACTTTGTGGTGTTGTTTGTAGTAACTTTTGCTAATTGGGATCTTTGAAGGGAAAACACAAGAGTTGTAGTCATGTAGTGCTTTATTAGCAACTTTATATTCTTGTTGTCATTTGCTTAATGTAGTGCTCTGATATTGTGTTTGGTTTTTACTTTGGACATATGATACTTTGTTTTCATTTGGCTAAGTGGATTTAACTAATAGTTTAATTTCCTATTTTTGCTAAAAAAAAAATATGTGTAAAAAGTTAAGATTTTCTTTGTGATAAAATTGGAAAAGGATACTCCACAATAAAACAAGTATTAAATAATGTGTCAAGTTGAAAGGGAAAAAAATAAATATAAAAAAGTGACTCCATTCCATTATTGAATATACCAAACAAGAGGAAAGGGAGTGAGTCATATTCGTTTCCATTCCAATAGGATACCAAACAACTAGTAAGGGTAACACTTATTATTACCCTTTCCCCTCCTTATTCAAATCCTTTCCATTCCGTTTACGGTACTCATACCAAACACCCCCTAAATAATGTGTCAAGTTGAAAGGGAAAAAAATAAATATAAAAAAGTGACTCCATTCCATTATTGAATATACCAAACAAGAGGAAAGGGAGTGAGTCATATTCGTTTCCATTCCAATAGGATACCAAACAACTAGTAAGGGTAACACTTATTATTACCCTTTCCCCTCCTTATTCAAATCCTTTCCATTCCGTTTACGGTACTCATACCAAACACCCCCTTAATCACCTACTAACTTTCTCTTTGTTTCTTCTTATCATTTTTTTTAATTTTTGGAGTGATTTGGGTATGTGAAAGTCATAATAGGTTCCCAACCTTAAATCACCCCACCTAGAATAGTCAACTCTAATGGGGAGACTCTTAGGAAACAATGTGTTTATCTGATTTTTCTTAATCAAGTTGTTGTTCATCACCAAAAACATGTTTCCATAAAAAAATTCAAGTAGAGTTGTGCATAAACATCTCCATAAAAAAGAAAATGTGATGCTGTAATTGTGGTCAGTTTTAATTTTGTACTTCATTTTGTATTTTATTGTACAAAACTGATTTTGTCCAGTACCACATAAGATTGTCTTGTCAATAAAGATTAAAAAAAAATCATTTAAACAAAATTAAAAACATTAAATTTAAAGTAGACATCAGTAGCTTTCCAAAAACGTAAAAATCATATTCATATGAATTTTATACAATTTTATCTCATTTTTACAAAATTGTTCATGCAAATCACTAAATTCCAGAATACTGATTTTCTCTTCAGTTAAGAAAACAAATAAAAAAGGGTATTAAAATGTCCAATTCAAGTGAAAATTTCCAGTCTAGTCCTTCAAAGTGTCTAGAATGTGCATATCAAAATTCACTTCAAAATAAGTTCATAAAGATGGATTTCAAAGAACAAATTGGATAAAGCTCATGTTTTGACCGGTTTTAGAATAAAATTCACCATAATTCGAGTTGTCACTAAAAGCTTGTCAAACGTTTACACAAGATAAAGAACTCACTGACCTATCCATAGGTGTATCACATACTCAATTTTACACTTTTTATAGAAAGTTATGATTTTTATAAGTCAGTACAAGGACAAAAGTGCAACTAAAAATGAAATAAAGTGATTAACTCAAGTTTCATAAAAAATGTTTTCTTTTCACCCACGAAAATGTTAATTAAAAGTCCTCAAATTTTAAGTTTCTCTTAAAATGGTTTATTTTTATTACGTAAATAAAAATCAATAAAAATTGTCATAAAAATCAAAATCAAAGAGGTTAAGTAATCTCTAATTTTCACAAGTTTACAAACAAGCATGAATTCCTAAGGCAAGGAGATGAAGATCAAGGAGCATCATGGTGAAGATCAAGATTGAAGACATGTATCGATCATAGAATTTGTATATATTGTTGTAATAATAGTTTTTTGTAAATAGTTATTACATCACTCATTAATAAAAAACATGGAGATGTTTATGCATAATTTTCATAAATAATTCCACCATTCTGTTTGAATAAAATGAGCAACCAATGTTATAAATATTACATGTTGGGCCCAATATATCATAGTATATCAATTAAATGACCCAATCTCAATTATGAGGAAAAATTGCAAATCTAACTAAGTTAAATTGTATGATGATCCATCTTACATTTTAAATATGTTCTCCATCTTCAAATGGATCAATCATATAATTTGACATAATTAGATTGATAATTATAATCTCCGAATTGATTTTAGGCCGTTTCACGTGTCTCACTTTAAATGGCCAAATTCTGATTAGCCAAACACAATCTCCAAATTTGATATCAAATTGATCATTTCTCTCTAAATGACATAATAATCTTCAATTAAGATTATTTTCTCAAAAAGCCTTCAATTAGGAAGCAAAACTCTTTCCTCAGACCTCTTGAAAATTATAAATGTGATCACTAATAAAGGTGGTTATTTCAATCCTTGACTAATCGCTAATTAGGGCGATTAACTCAAACTCTTCATTTAATCACTAATTAAAGTGATTATCTTAAACCTTAATAATCGTTAATTAGGGCGATTATTTTCCTCATTTAATAACGAATTAGAGTGATTATCTTAAGCCTTGAATAATCCCTAATTAGGGTGATTATCTCCTAACGTTCATTTTAATCGCTAATTAGGGTGATTACTTTAATCTTTCCTATTTAATCACTAATTAGGGTGATTATCTTAAAACCATTTTTAATTGCTAATCAAGGTGATTATCTTTCCTTTTAAGTTTAATCACTAATTGAGGTGATTATCCTAAACTTTATTTAATCACTAATTAAGGTGATTAATTTAGCCTTTCATATTTAATCACTAATTAGAGTGATTATCTTAAAATTTAATAATCGTTAATTAGGGCGATTATTTTTTCTCATTTAATCACTAATTAGAGTGATTATCTTAAGCCTTGAATAATCACTAATTAGGGTGATTATTTCCTAACCTTCATTTTAATCGCTAATCAAGGTGATTAATTTAACCTTTTATATTTAATCACTAATTATAGTGATTATCTTAAACCTTAATAATCGTTAATTAGGGCAATTATTTTTCTCATTTAATCACTAATTAGAGTGATTATCTTAAACCTTGAATAATCACTAATTAAGGTGATTATTTTCTCCATTTTTAATCACTAATTAAGGTGATTATCTTGATCCTCCCTCATATTTAATCACTAATTAAAGTGATTATCTTAACCCCATTTCAATCACTAATTGGAGTGATTACCTTATTCTTAATAGATTTGTTTAATTCTAAAGGTGAGTTATTCATAATCTATTCTTTCCTTTTCTTCCCCAATGGAATTGACCATTTAGGGTGAGACATAAGATCGAACTACGATGGTTTTGATCTATGAGTAGATTCCAATCCCGCAAAAAAAGGTGTGTAGTGCAACTTCAGTGTTCAAACCTACCATGTACAAATGATATATTGGTCCCAAATAAAAATGGCTGATGTGTATATGTGCAAACTATGTGATTTTCTTTCTTTTTAATAGCCATGATTACTTTAAAATGGAAAATAACGCATTTAGTAAGAGTCCGTTCTTTAGAACGGAAGAGGAGACGAGTTCCAGAAGTTTGCACCTCTTAACCTAAACCCCGAACCCTATCTCATGGTATGAAAGTCCAATTTTTCAAAAAAAACCTTATTTATATGAAGTCATCATCGATTTAAATGATATTTCTTGAAATTGATTTTAAAATGATTTATTGAATAAATTTATCCCTATTCAGACACTAATAGGGTGGCGACTTTAATGTTTTCTAAAACTCATAGTCCAATGAGAGACTTTTGTGGGATTCAGACCGTTAATTAAGACAGTAAAAAATCGGATACCACAAGCTGGCGACTTCACTGGGGGCTTTACTTCCACTTGAAGTATAAGAGGTTTAAACCTGAACAATGCGTTATTTTCCATATGTATATATAATAAAAAAGTTAATCATGGTTATTCACAATTTAATTTTGTATAGAGCATGCTTATGTGAAAATTACGTGTGCTTGGTAGTTTATCGATCCATACACGTGCACTCTTTTTAACCATTTTCTTATTAGGTCTGATACCTCTGTCTATTGGCAAGGGTCAGAATTTTAGAATGACAAATTAATGAATTAAGGGCGTAAAACCTGCATCCGCAAGCTATTGCGACCGGCTCTGTCAAGAGCGTCCACCCTCGATGGACACAATGGAAGTGACTCGAGGCCACTTTAACATAATCTCTCCTTAAATGAATCACCTTTTAGTTAACTTCTAGGACACAAGGATCAATGCACAAATGTCCTTTATTTATTTCAGTTATTGAATAATGTGAAAAAATTTCGAAAATTCC
The DNA here is from genome assembly GCA_947648045.1 of Beta corolliflora. Taxonomy (NCBI): domain Eukaryota; kingdom Viridiplantae; phylum Streptophyta; class Magnoliopsida; order Caryophyllales; family Amaranthaceae; genus Beta; species Beta corolliflora. The sequence goes on along the minus strand of CANSZD010003287.1, from coordinate 489,234 downwards.
TCGGTCCGTTTTCAGTCGGTCAATACTTTAATAATCATTAACTGTAGCTGAATTGATGCCGAAATGATTATTGAAATATTAAGAGTATTCTTGTTTATTTATCACAAGTGTCATGTAAAAAAAATGTGTGTGCTCACCCATTTAAAAAAAAACTCACATTTACTTCAAAATTCTTTTCATTCAAATTGGTTTTTCCTAAAACAAAATTGATTTCTAAAAATAAAATCCTGTTTTGAAAATATAATCCCAAAATAAAACAAAAAATTTGAAAAAATGAAAAATGAAAAATGAAAAGAGTCATAATCACGAGTTCAAAGCGTGTCATGTTTAGGAATTAGTATGTAATTAAAACTGTATAGTTTAAAATACGAAAAGTCTAGTCTAAAAAAATGTGTCTAATCAAAAGGGATACACATGTCAAAAAAAAAAAGTTGTGACAAATCAAAAGGGATAATTGTTTTTTAAAAAAAGGGAGGATTCTTCCATTTCCTGCTAAGAAACATAAAAGAATTCATCATTTTTTTACTAACATTGTTAGTGTGTACATTTCAGGTACTTCACATCTTTCAAAAGAAAAGGGAACTAAAGCCTGCATCACTTCACAATGTCTGATTCGGGAAAACAAACTCAAGCCGAAGCTTCAGCAAAGGACAAAGGCCGTCTGAAACTCAAGGACAAACTCAAGGCCGTTGGAGGTCTATTAATCAAATTTATGCAGACATGGAGGTACCTTTAGGAATTATGTACGGTCGTCTGAAAAGACAAGGTCTTCTAGAAGCGAAACATCACTGTTACACTTTGCCACCACCTGGGGTTGATATGGGTTTATATTGCAACTTTTGCCATTAATAATATGGACATGAAACAGACCGGTGTGTTGACATTCGACATGCCATTCACCAATTAATAGAAGATGGAAAAATTCCTATTCCTCCATCATGGATGCCTCCAATCATATCTTTCACTAAGGCCGATCTTCCTAAGAAAATTGATCCTTATCAGGCTTTATACATCACTTTAAAGAGCAATGGGCGTGAATTGACAAATGTGTTAGTAGATGACGGATCGGCAATAAACATCTACCCCAAAGGAACACTTTATGAGTTTGTGTATACCAATACATTATTGAGCCCTACTGATACAGTATTAGGGGCATACGATAACTCTTCAGGATGGACCATTGGGATGATCAATCTTTAGTTGAGATATAAAGACTGGGTTTGTGACGCAGATTTCGTGGTCGTCGAAGCTTTGACTTCATTTTCTTTGTTGTTAGGACGACCGTGGCTCCATGCAAACAAAGCTATCGTTTCACCTGCACACCAAAAGCTCAAATGCCCAATAACCTCGGGAATAGTAACCATCCATGGGGATCCGGCACAACTAAGAAGTGTTACTCCTGAACCGCCAACTTTAGAAGATGAAGCAAATCCTCGAGAAAATTCTTTCAACCCCTGTATGTTAGGGAGAAATGTTCCTTCAGTACCCCAAGGATCCAATACAGAAACTCTTTACAACATCCCAATGACAATTGATCAGCTCATCGCCTACACCGACATTTGTTGTGCCCAGAATATGCCAGTAGGATCTCTCAACACAGTTCATGCTGAAACCACTACTGCCATAACTTTCTCTGATAAAGATCTTCCCGATAACCCAACTCATAACAGCGCTTTGTATATTGCTGTAGATCACAGTGCCAGACATATCAAAGGGGTGATGGTTGATAATGGAGCTTCCACCAATATATGTCTTCTCAGTACCCTTAATTGGCTCGGGTGTCCCCCTCCCTAAGGAGAAGCCTCCATAGGAACTATAGTTGCATATGATGGTTCAACACGGGAAATCATAGGATCAACAACCATGATCTTACGCATTGGAGCAGTCATACGAGAGGTCAATTTCATGATCATTGATTGTGAAGCTCATTTCACTCTGTTGTTAGGACGACCATGGCTCCACGAGAACTAAGTTATTATCTCAACATTGCACCAAAAAATAAAGATGATAACTACACATGGGGTAATCACAGTCCCAGGAGATATAGCAATGGGGGTGGCAATGCAAAATCCCGCATACCTCATATATGTCGCCTAAATCATGAGGAGAACGACAATGGTCACACAGAGATACCGCCCCTCAAACTGGTAAAATACTACTTCTATTGGCCTATTCTCGAGGAGGATCTTTGTCAACCGAACTGGATACCAGACATGAGGGAGGTTAAGAGGGTTGAGAAGAAGTTCCATTGGCTTTACAAAGAGTCCTGGGCCATTCAGTGTGAAGGAGAAGAGAGTCCAGCACACAAAGTTGCTGCTATTCAATCTATCATGGAACCTTATATCTTCCTCGATGAAATTGATTATGAAACAAGAGCCTCTTGCATGCTTGTGTGCAAGGCATGGGCATCATGGCTCCTCAGCTGAGAAGACAACCCTTTCTATGTCAAGAAGAAAAAGGAAAGGCGGAACAGTCGTCTTCAGACAGGAGAATACATGGCATGGCGCCCGGCAAACTGAAGTCTGAAAAAGTTTGAGAAGTACCTGAATCATTTAATTGCTTTTATATTTTACTTTGTAGGTAGAGCTACGTGCGGCTTGATCCCCTAGAAAAAAGAAAAAAAAATTCAAATGTTGTAATGCATCTATCTTAGTTTCCCTATTTGTAATGCACTAAAAGGGGTACGTAGACAACTCATTTTCTGAGTGCAGCTGTAACATACATATATAAACTACATTTTCAATATATCAGAACTATGTTGGGCCTGTTTCTCCATTCAAAAAAAATCACAAAAAAATTTTCTTCCCCAAATCCAAATCTACCTATGGAGATATGTAGGCAACCTTCGGGTTCGACCCCTCTTTTATGGTTTCAGCACTTAAAAGCAATCAATACATGCGGATCACCAAAAAGAAGAGCGATATCCGGGGCACTATAATTTGCCAAAATGAGGACACGGGCCTTGTTATATCCCTTTTCTCGTATTTTTTGTAGCAACAGGAAATGGAAGGATATCACCAATTTGATTTTATAAAACGTTTGTGTATTATCCCAAAAAATATGAGTCTAAAAAATGGAAATATAAAACAAAAGGGTCCATGTGTCTAAAAAAAATGATAATAACAAGTTAAAAAATCTAATGAAAAATCCAAAACAAATGATAAAGTCAAGGTTTCACACCTTTTAATAAATGATAACTGAAATTGGGGTAAAACAAAAAAAAAAATCTCAAAGATATCATTTCTTCCATTCCCAATACAAAAAAAAAAGGAGAAGATACAAATTCTGGATAAATTTATGTGCTGACTTTTCATCTCATTTCATAGGAACTCTGCCTGGGCCCGCTCAGGATCTAGGCTTATTCGTCGAAGTTCTGACCATAGTAAACGTTCTCTAGGTAATACTGTCATCCTTGTCTACACCAGCTGTATCCTCTGCTACACGTCTCACCAATATGTCTGAAATTCCGAACAATAAGCACCCGCAGAACTCTACCCCTCCACCTGATCCAATGGTTGAGCTCCGAGGACTTGTCCAGGCCATGTTTGACCGACAGGATAATATTGAACAAACTGTGTTGGGCACAATGCGCCAAAGAGCCAAAGCGCCCAGATGCCTCCTCCTCCTCCTCCGGAGTCGGAAGTAGATTCACCTTTGCACCTTGAGCCTATGAACAATGAGAGAGAAATTCCCATTAAGCTCGAGGAAGAAGTAGTTAAGCCCAAGGAAGTCTTAAAAGGCATGACCAAGGCTGAACCATGAATGGAAATTCATGGGTTAACACTTTTCCCGAAGGCACGATTACCCCATGGTTTCAAGATGCCTAATTTGACAAAGTTTGATGGGACCGGTAGCCCCACCAAATTCCTGAAAATGTATGTATGGGCGATGAGTCCCTGGGGAGTGGAAGAATCTTTGATGGCCCAACTCTTTCAACAGTATTTAGATGATGCCGCAGCACATTGGTTCATCAACCTTGAAAACACGAAGAAACCCACTTGGGCTGATATAGTCAGAGAGTTCTCAAACCAGTATAAGTATAATGAAGAAATTGATGTTACTAGAAGGGATTTGGAGACCACTTCTCAAAACCTTAATGAGACATTTTCTTCATTCCTCACTCGGTGGAGAAACAAAGCCTCCAAAATGATGAGTAGGCCTAATGAAGAGGAACAATTACAAATGGTTGTGAAGAATCTTCTTCTTGTCTACCAAAAGCATATGGTGTACCAATATTTCCCGACTTTCAAAGTTTTGATTGCTACGGGAACTCTAGTTGAGGATGCTGTGAAAAGGGGAGACATCAAGAAAGATGAACCTACTGGCGGCACTACTTATAATGCAAAGTTTGGAAATAACAAAAGAGCCCCAAACAATGATTCAGCAGTTCCTAAAACAACTAGTGCGATCCATGCCATTGGCGCATCGTCTGCATTCCAGTTGCGACCACAAAGGAACTTTACTCCTTTGAACATGACTTATTCCCAAGCTCTCTCCAAGCTAAAAAAAGGCCAATCTTATTCAACCCTTGAATCCACATCCACCTCCTAAAAATCCTTACCCTGGTTATGACCCAAACCAAAACTGTGAATATCATCAAAGCCCGGGGCATAATACTGAAAACTGCAAGGCTCTAAAGCATCAAATTCAAAACCTTGTGGATGATGGAAAACTCTCTTTAGGATCCACTTCCACTAAACCAAACGACTCTCAGCCCAACATCACAAAAAACCCCCTTCCTAATCATAAACCCTCATTTACGAGAAATGCAATCTCTTCTGTGTCAGACGAATGCGATCCAATCCAGTCAATCCGCAAGACAATTCCCCAAATGTATGAAATGTCAATAGCCGCAGGTTACAAGTGCCTAATTTATGACTATTCTACTCAAGAAAAAGTCAAAATGATGCCTAGCAAAGACCCCAATTTCACTCTCAACAAGGATCCATTCTCTGACATGTGTGGAACCTTGGATTATGACGGTGCATTCTTCATTTTGGACTCTGATGCCGATGAAGATGCCTCTTCAGTTTTGACAATTGTGGAGAAAAACACTGGAGGTCATTTCACCACCCCGAATACCTACCGCCGCCCCATCTACCTCGATGATCTTAGTGATGAGGAGTATGAGGATATAACTCATTTAACTAGAGCAGGTCGCCATTTTAAACCATCCCATTTGGAGGATGAAAATCCGTTGGAGGTATTGAGAAGGAAGGAAAAGGGCAAGGAACCCATGACAAAGGATAGTAATAAAGAAGATGATGCTATCAAGCGCATGAAAGAAGTAAATGCTAATGTTTCCATCAGGAAGTTGTTAATGCATTTCCAGCCTCATAGGGCGGCGATCTCAATGAAGCCTCAGTAAGTTCTTCCATAACACCTGACCAGATGGTGGGGCTCATTCATGGTGTAGATCGAACTCTCATGTTCACAGACAATGATCTCCCAGATAATATCAACCACAACAATTCGTTGCACATCACTATACACTACAATGGATGGGAGATACCTAGAGTATTGATCGACAATGGCTCTGAGATCAACGTTTGCCCTTTGTGTGTGCTAACAAGACTTGGGTATTCAAAAGAAGATTTGGTACCGTCCAACCAGGTGGTCCGAGCATATGATAATGCTAAGAGAGAAGTACTAGGTTTAATCAGCCTCCTCATTGAATGTGGTCATGTGGCAAGGAAAGTGGAATTCATGGTCATTGACATTCAAGCATGTTTCAACCTCTTATTAGGAAGATCGTGGCTGCATGAAAATAGAGCAGTAGCCTCTACTCTACATCAGAAGGTAAAGCTTCTCACTCAGCAGGGTGCTGTGACTATTTCTAGTGATCCAGAAATCATGACCATCTCCAACACCGGGAAATCGGTATTGTATCTAAACGAAGTAGAGGGCACTAGGTTGGATGGTTACATTATCCACTGTATTCTAACAGGGCCTGAAAATTCATGGATGAATGGGATCCCAGCGGCCACACCAGATGTAAGTGCTGAAGAAACAGAGCCATAATATGAACCAAGTGAGGATGATGAAGAAGCTATAGGAGCTCCAAGCATCGGCACAAATAATACGTCATCTGAAGCATCGGAAGAATGCTGGATTGGCGATCCTCCGGAAATGAAAGGTAATGATGATAATGAGTCAAAGAAGAGATCTAGCTAGGACTGACGATTTTGACCTGGACTTTAATGTAGTATGTCCTGTCCGGGAGGTTCACACTGAATCACTGATTCTCTTTCCAAGATATCAACATGAAGATCACTATCGTGAATTACGATAGTTCAGGAAATTCGATGGGAGCGGTGATCCTTGTGTTCACTTAGTGGGTTTTGTGAATGCATTACACCCATGGGGCACATCAGAGGAAGATTATTCCAGGCTTTTTTACAAGAGTTTAGAAGGACCAGCTCTAGACTGGTACTATTGCTTAGATTATGTGGATAGAGTTAGTTGGGAAAATGCTAGCCAAGGTTTCTTCAGTTGGACTCTCGAGCATAAACAGACTGATGTGAAGAAATTCAAGGTAATCACTTTGCGTCAAAGCGCCTTAGAAACTTTATCGCACTTTTGTTCGAGATGCGCTTAAATCCGCGCCCAGCTTCGTGTCCCTATTACTGATCAGGAATTCATGCTTATATTGCTGCAAAACCTGAACGACTTTTATTATCGTCACATGGTTACGATCAAGTACACCTACCTCAGCCACATGGAGCAGCATGGCTTCGACATCGATACTCTGAAATTACAAAAAAACGACCCCGAGAAAATCTTGAAACTCCCAATGTAAATCCAAGGGTTTATGCTAAGATAGATGAACCATTGAGTATGGTGTATGATCGTCTTCAGAGCCAAGGTATAATTCAAGCCCCAGCGCATGTGCACTGTTTACCCCTTCCTGGAACAAACATGAGCAAACTCTGCGCTTATTGTCGCCAATTTGGGCATGAAACTGATCGATGCCATGGTATTTACTACAAAGTGCAAAGCCTGATTGATCGAGGCATCATTAGTCCAACCCACAAAGAAGTACCTGCAAGGAAGGCGTCGTCACATCCTCGACCGCAATCCCAAGTCGATATCTTTCGCAAACTGGTTAAAGGTAAGATTCATCCACTTCCTAGACGCCCAGGGGCAAGTCATGTAGGGTCAAATCTCCACAAGTACTGCCATTATCATCAGTTGCATGATCACGACACAAACCAATGTCATGCTCTCAGCTATCGCATTAAGCAAATCACCAACATAACTCTTGTCTACCGCAAAGCTACTTGATCATCTCACAGAAGGGGAAAAATCTTCGGTAAAAGTCCTGTAGGGGGTAAGCCCATCGAGAAAAAGAGGAAAAAGAAAAAAAATTCTTTCAGTTTGTTAGTATTAGAGAACTACATGCAGCTTGAATCCCCATTATCACGTACACTTGCATTGTGAGATCATTCCACCTATGTAACACCTAGGGTACGTAGGTAGCTCAATATGAGTTCAGCTGCTTTATTAAATAAAACACTTTAGTTCTTTCTAAAATAATGAACTACGCTGAGTCTAATTCCCCATAAAATGTGCCTGGAGCAATGGGGATATGTAGGCAGCCTTCGAGTCCGATTCAAATGTATTAACCATTGTATTTCAGGCAATGTGATCAGAACTCAAGATGCCAGTCATCATAGGAGCAATTTCAGAATGCTGAATTGATACATCAATGGGGATACAAGCCCTAATTTTTATATTTTCTGTCTTTGTTCAATATTAATGCAGGGAATGGAAATTCTCAATGGTAACCCTGAACTATGGCTTTTTCTCTTTGGTAGCCAAACTTAATTTTAATTCTCAATGGTAACCCCGTGTTTATGGTTATACTTGAGAAAGTGGTATTAATAGCCATTTGTTGTTATAAAGAGTTGGTGAAAGGGTTGTTCATAAACTAATTAAGGTTTTTTAGACTAGCACTAGTGCATGATTGGTCTTAGGTAACACCCAATAAGTGCTGCATAAAAGGTTGAAAGTGTTATTATAGAAAATAGGTAACACTTTTCTGGGTGATACATCTGCTCGTGTCGCCTATGCTCTAAGGTAACACTTTTGGAAACCTATGATAACATTTTTCTAAGTGATACCTTAAGTGCACTAAAGTAACACTTTTGAACACTTATTGTAACATTTACAAAGTGTTACTTATAATTTCTAATGTATCACTTTTTTGTCATTAGTAACACTTTTCAATCGACTCTTTTGCTAATAAGTAACAGTTTATTAGACCTTATGTATCATTGTCAACTACCTTATGTAACACTCTGTTGTATATTATGTATCACTTTTTTTAGCTGGCATAATAATAATAATAATAATAATAATAATAATAATAATAATATTATTATTATTATTATTATTATTATTATTATTATTATTACGGTTATTTCACCATATACCCCCGACAAATTGAAAAATTCACCATATACCCTCAATGTTTCAGATATGCACCATATACCCCTGAGTTTTCGAAAACGTTCACCATATACCCTTTTCCTAACTGCCGTTAACTCACCGTTAGCCTTATTTACAATATTGCCACCATTAACCCTAAACCCTAAAATCCTAATACCCTAATCTAACCCTAATCTTTAATCCCTAACCCTAATCTAACCCTAACCCACCTCCCTCCCCTCTAACCCAGGTCCCCCTCTCTCTCTAACCCACCCACCCCCCCCCCTCCACTCTAACCCAGCCCCCACCACCCCCTCCCCTCTAACCCAGCCCGCCCCTCCCACCCCCCCCCCACCGCCGCATCCCTCGGCTCCACTCCACCGCCGCAGCCCCTACCCCCTCCCCCACTCCCTCACCGTCGATTTCCCCCCCCCTTCCCCGTCGTCGATTTCCCCCTCCCCCAACACCCACTCCTTCCCCAGTCGATTTTCCCCCTCCCCCAAACACCCACTCCTTCCCCAGTCGATTTCCCCCTCCCCAACACCCACCCTTGCCGCTGCTTTGTCTCTCTCCTCCCTCGAAACTCTCCCTCAACCCAACACCCTCCCTTTCGCGTCAACAAAAACAACAACAAGCGGCACACGATTTCCACCATTGATGCGCGAGAGAAATAAGATCGAATAATCCACCATTGGCCGAGCACCTAAGCACAAAGTGCGGTGATGGCCAACGAAGATTGGTGGTGCGGCGTGCGTTTGGCGGTGATGGCCAACGAAGATAGGGTGATGCGTCGGGATTTGGGAAAAACGAGAGGAGAGAGAGAGTGCGAAAATGGGGGCCTTGGGTTTCTTTGGGCGGCATTTTTTCGGCGGGACCGGGCCGGGGCGGGGGGGGTGGGGCCGCGGCAGAGGGGAGGGGAAGGGGCGGGGCGCTGGCCTGCGGTGGAGGGGAAGGGGTGCGGGTGGGCTGGGGTGGAGGAGAGGGGAGAGTGTGTTAAGGGTTAGATTGGGGTTAGATTAGGATTAGGGTTAGGGATTAAAGATTATGGTTAGATTAGGATATTAGGATTTTAGGGTTTAGGGTTAATGGTGGCAATATTGTAAATAAAGCTAACGGTGAGTTAACGGCAGTTAGGAAAAGGGTATATGGTGAACGTTTTCCAAAACTCAGGGGTATATGGTGCATATCTGAAACATTGAGGGTATATGGTAAATTTTTCAATTTGTCGGGGGTATATGGTGAAATAACCGTTATTATTATTATCATAGCAATAGCAATAGCAATAGCAATAGCAATAACAACAATAATAAGATATACTGAACCTGTTGTAAAAAATAAAATTGACAAATAATAATATAATATAATATAAAAAAAGTACTTACATAGATAATGTACGCATTCACAAATGCATATTTTGAGGACAAAAAGTAATGAGCAATACTAACAAAAACTCTATCATAAGCCATTTATTATATAAGAATTTGAACTAAAGCAATGTCAATTAAAACATCTCCAAAACAAAGTCTACTATACATATATCAATAATATTGTATCTCTTGTTCTTCATCGTCAATTATTTCACCATATTTGCATGAATGTTTTCAGGTGATCGTGACAGACTACTCCAATAATATATCATTTTGATCCTCTCGACGATCCTGTTAAAAAAAAACTGTAAGAGCTCACAACTTCTTCGTCATCAATCATCATCAACGATTAACATTTGGATTAATGCTAACTTTTGGTTTATAAATCAATGCAATTCTTTCAGAAGTAGACGAAGGAGTACAACCAACAGCTACTACCAGCAACCTCTTAATGCCTTTTTCTCCATTATTAAAAAAAACTTGAGCAACCAGCAACATCAGCAAGAATTACAGCACAATTTACCTGATTAAGGTCTTGATCATTGTCTTCATGTATATTCTCTGTAAGTTCAGCTCCTGATGACACATCTCCAAGTGACCGTGTCAAGTTAGCAAATATTTCTGGTTCCAATTCTTTCTTAAACATCTTCATTACTTCTCCTACAGTATCTTGGACAATTTGTTCTTTATATGGTTGTAAAAACTCGTCGGGAATTATAAACCCACCCAAAGAAGCTTTATTGCTCTTCTTTACTAAATGCTTTTCTCCTTTTGTCATTGCTCCAGAATCTGCACCATCATTACCACATTGCACTTCTATCTCCTCCATCTTATTCTACAATGAAAATTCAACAATAAATCCACAGTTCAAACAAATTGACACATTTTTTACTAGCGTAAAGAACTTACGATGTTACTTTGAACATGCTCATAAGGTGTTTTATATTCTTTGCCTTCTTTCCTTTTGCGACTTTCTTTGTATGCAAGTGCTTGCGATGGTGGCTTCTTCTGAGGATCAAGTTGTTGCTTTCATGGGGATATACATATTAAACACATTGAAGACTTTCAAATTTTAGTGACCATATGTAAACGACAAAAATGAAAAAAAAAGAATATCATACATCATATATTTGATTTTACCAATTCATATTTCTTCCTCGCAAAGCTAGTAGGACCCATAGTGTGTCTATCCTTTTGGTTTATGCTGCTTTTCCTTTTCTTTTCACTTTCTTCCTGCATTTTTTACAGCAGACATGTCCATAAGATGATAATCTTCCCACACTCTTAGTATTGTAGTGTTTTTTATATAAAGAGGAAAATGCATAAAAAAAATACCTGAATTATATCCAATTTCCAATACTCCGACAACTGCTGGAAATGCCAATCTGGTATTGTATTTGGTGCATTCTCCAATCTGTCTTTGTCATTGTCATACACAGAAAAGTGCTTCGCCTTTACACTACATTTATATCTACGCCAGAGCTTTCCAACTGATTGCAACACATGATCTTTACCTTCTTCACCGATTACAAACTTAGTCTGCATCAAACATACAAGAGACGAAATTATGACACATTTCTTCCATTAAGAGTTTAAGCATAAAAATATCTCCTTTTTCCCTCTTGAACACATTCATTTCTTCCCTTACCAACCACAAATGCCGCCAAAATGCTGTTCCCAGTACCCAAGTCTAACCCTTAGCCACTGAAAACAATGCAGTCATAGAGTAGAGACAGAGACAAGGAACATAATAAAGTTAAATCTCTGTCAACCATGGTGACAGCAGCAAGTAGAGTTTCTGATCTAGTTGGTGTATTCACCACAAATAACCAACATAAGGCCACAAAAGATATTTTGATACTGGTGCTCACAAGAGAAGAGTAGTTGGGAATATAGTGTAGTTGGGAATATAATCTGAACTGAGACAAATAACTGAGACAAATACATATCAAGACCAAGAGAAAATGAAGATTTTACAGTGAGACCACGCTTACTCACATACAAGAGACGTGGCAATAGAAGGCAGATCATTAATTTTGAGGAATGAGTTACTCACTTCCTCTCACTTATCTTCTTCTTACTTATCTTCTTTTTATTTCTGTTATATTTCACATTCTTACTCCTCCATTGTTACTGTATTGCTCTGGTACTGTGCTGAATCTGTGTGCAAGGTAAGTGGTGAACTGAGTTCATCACAGTTGGTGCTTCACATATACTGTAAGTTCTAAAAATGTTTTTTTTTTTATGTTTTTCTTCTGTTTCGAAGACTACATGAGTTCAATGGCAGGAAGCTGCTCACTTATCTATTTCTAGCCCAAATACATAACCATAATTCTGTCTTTTTCTTCAGCATGTTGTCATGTCAGTCACATATATGTACTTATGTTGCGACACCTAATCAGTAATTAATTAAGTTACCAGTCTTGTCAACAACCAATCAGATAAAACTAGAATCTTATCAGAAAATCTACTAGAATAATCTGTCAATCTAGGATGCTCCAAAGTCCAAATATCCCTTTCAAGAAAACAATTTCATGAGAAGACTAACACTGTTTATTAATATGGGAATCCTTTCTGTAACAAGAAGCTTGTTTCATTCAAACATATAATGTGCATAAGCTAATCATATAGTTAACTGAAATACATATCAAATTGTTGCATATGATCAAATGTGCTTTTGTTTAGAACAAAATAGTAAAGGTTGGAAACTGAATTTAGGAAATCCCTGCACAGCCACGTTCTATCACTACCACAGCAGAACAGTAAGAATAAGAGAATAGAAGAGAGATAAGAGAGAAGAAGAAAATAAGCAGGAGACAGAATGTAATGGAACCTCCCTGCATAGCTCACCACCCATAATTAACTTCTAAAAGATTCCCTCTACTGTGTTTACCTTACAATGCAAGCTCACCACCCAAATTGGTGTATCAGGAAACCCCAAAAGAGTCCACTAGTTCATACAAGAGAGATGCAGATTTTGGGGCCCACTCCAAACAAAATTACACAGCTAAAACCCACTCTTTAATCTGTAAAAAGTCTAACTGGTGGGGCAACATTATATACAAGGACTCCAACTCACGCATTATGAACTTACCATCGTTACTTTAGGGAATATAGAATCTAAACCTTTTAAAAACGTACCTTTATAAAACTCCAAATGTTATTCTTGTCTTTAACATCCAGCCAACTAAGCTTGTTCAATGGTGCAAGAGTTGAATTACGAGCCAACGTCCCTAAAAATCTTGAAAATGTATCTAATGTCTTCTTATTAGGCCCTATTGGCTTCCCTGCTGCATTCAAAATAATAAGCTTCCGCTCATCTGGTGTCCACTCATGGACATCTTTGCACATAGTTGGTCCTCTAGTTCTCTTCCTTTTTAAGGGTGCTATAAAATAATGTCACAAACAGACGTCATAAGAAATATCTTTAGCATATATACATAATAATATCAAATGAATTATGACAAATAAAAACTGAATCATACAACTTAGCTCATGCCCTTCAAGTTGATCTTGCTCTAGTAGGTCTCCATTAAAAATTTCAGCACGAATTGTAGCATCAGTTTCAGCATCATTCTCAATATCATTTTTCGATTCATAGTCATCTAAGTTCTTGATGTTCTCTTCTTCATCTTCTAAGACAAGTTCAGATGTATGTGTTTGCGAATTCCCTATTTGTGAACTAGCCATTTGATGATCACTAGCTTGCTTGAGTTTAGGTTGCACAACAGGTTGGTGAACTAATATATTGCCTAGTTTCTCTCTCAATTCCTTTTCTTTTATAGAAGCTTTCATCTTAAGGTAAGCATTGAGTGTTCCTGGAGCAACCGTAGCCTTACTTTGCACGGTCTTTGTTTGGACACGAAGCTCAGATGCCTTTGGTTGTTGACTTTGAAATACTAATTTTTTCTGTGCTTTAGAGCTGGATAAGTTTTCTTGAGACTCCCCAAATGCACATGAAGCTACGTTTTGCTTCGATTGTGCTGCAATTTTTCCTTGCAACCCTTGTTCCAAGTGTTGTTTTTCTGCGCTTGGACGACGATTGTGTACTCCTTATCTATCGTCTCAGGTTGCATCTTACTTTTCTTCGCTTGTTTCAAGCTCTTCTTTTTTTGACTCATTTCATAAGCCATTGTTTTGATCCCCAGTTCCTTCATTCTCACGGCATTTTCTTCTATCCTTAATTTTCTAAGGTTTTCATAACCTGCCATCTTCACTTTAATTACTACAAAAATGACCAGAAAAGTTAGTTATTAGGAAACAGGTAAGTAAATATTACAGTGAATTATTAAAGTAAGTAGGAATAGATAAAATTCATTCAAGTAAATTCCAAAAAAAAACAATTGTTCAAGTAAATCAATCTAGGTCAATACACTTAGGTTGATCAATTTAAGGGTTCCATCCATTCCCAATCTGTCTCATCTACATCAGAGTTATTTTCGTTGCTCTGGACACGTGTTTCATTGTTCGAAATATTCTGATGCACATCAACCCGATCAGAAACACCACCTCTACACCAAGTAATATCATCATCAACTCTAGCTAGATTCAAATCCTCAAGAGGTTCGCGAACTTTATTCAAATGTGCATCTTCACACTGCCCCTCTGCATCAAAAATGTCTCTAGGCAATTTTCGATTCACATAATGCCAATCTTCCTCTATACCATCTTCTATGTAGAAAACTTGTTGCACTTGTGATGCTAAGACAAAAGGGTCATCCATAGAACACAATCTCTTGAAGTTTACACAATTCATGCCATAGTTGTCTGTTTCCACATGAAACCAATCGCATTTGAACAAGACGACGCTAAATGCACTCCAGTAATCTATCTCAATTATTTCTTTTATTTTCCCATAATAAGTGACGTTACCAAGAATGGGATTGCTATCCTTACTACTAGCAAAGCTTGGAGTTAGAGCTGTCAATGAGACTCCACTATTTTGGGTTTTACACTTGTCATCATGCTCTTTAGTGTAAAACTTATATCCATTGCAAAAATATCCAGTGTATCTCCTCGCAACAGTAGAAGGACCCAAAGATAGCCACTTAATATGATTAGTGACTTTATCAACCTCAACCTTTTCTCTAAACCAATCCATAAATTCACTAGCCTCCCTCCATCTCCTTGTTCGCTTGTTTGTGGATTTTTTTTTCACAACTTCTTCATGTTCTCTACATTAATAAGTGTAATAAAAACAAATCAGATCAAAATCATTAACATAGACTTAAAACATAAGCGACAAGATTTGAATTTTTACTCACTTGATGTAATTCTCAACTTGCTTATCTTCACAATTGAATAATGCGTATCGATGTGCTAGAGTTCTGGTGTTTGGGTCTAGATTGTATGCATACCCTTTCTTCTTCCCTTTCTTCTTTCTGCCAAGAGGATAACCCACCTTAGGGAATAAAGGATATTCCTCATCAACATTACTACCTTTCTCGTGAACCTGATTGGATCCCTTTCGCCGCTTCTTTGCACCATCATGCAAATATCTAGAGCAAAATATCAAACACTCTTCAGCTAGATAACCTTCGGCTATAGAAGCCTCTGGGCGACTTCTATTTTTAACATAAGATTTCAGCTTACCCAAGTACCTCTCTATAGGGTACATCCACCAACCATACACCGGTCCACCAAGCTTAATTTCAGTAACCAAATGAATCGGTAAGTGGACCATTATGTCAAAAAAAGATGGTGGAAATATTCTCTCGAGTTGACAAAGAGTCTCATTAATCTCAGTTTGAAGGCGATCTAAATCTTTTGGATCGATGATCGTACCACATATGGATCTAAAGAATGCACTCAATCTGATAAGAGGTAAAGCCACATGCTTTAGTAAAACTTTTCTGATTGCTGCCGGAAGTAAATGCTGCATTATAATATGAGCATCATGGCTCTTATACCCTGATATTTTCCCCTCCTTTACTTGCACACAACGAGCTATGTTTGATGCACAACCTTGAGGTAGCTTTGCCTTCTTTAGAACACTACAAAATATGCTTTTCTCCTCCTTTGTCATCGAAAATGATGCCTTTGGCAGCAAAACGTATCGATCGTCATCTGAATTCTTGGGATGTAATTCTTGTCTAACACCCATTTCTTGTAAATCCAAGCGAGCTTTATGATGATCTTTCTACTTTCCGGCTACGTCTAGCAAAGTTGAAAGCACATTGTCACAAATATTTTTTTCTATGTGCATGACATCTAAATGATGTGGACACTGATTATCTTTCTAATATGGCAAAGTCTGAAAGATAGAGGACTTCCTCCAAGGACATTCTTTATAATTCTTTTTTGGTTGTAGCTTTCCAAAACTGTTTTCCCAATTTTCCAGCAAGCTTTGAATTTCAGCGCCACTCAACCGGTCCGGATATGTTCTCTCTTCCTTTTCCCCATCAAAAGACTTTGTATCGTACCGCCAAGGATGTTCAAGATCCAACCCTCGACGATGAGCAAGATAACATGATTTGTTACTATTGCTCAAATGTCGATGGTCAGTTTCTTAATGGCAATAGGGACAAGCAAACTTCCCTTTGGTGCTCCAACCAGACAACATAGCATATCCGGGAAAGTCGCTTGTGGTAGACTGCAAAGCTGCATGCAATTTAAATGTTTGGTGCTTTGACGCGTCATAAGTGTCCAAACCATACTTCCATAGTTCTTTTAGCTCTTCCACCAAAGGTTGGAGGTAGACATCAATGTCTTTTCCGGGAGAGGTGGGTCCCGGAATCAGCAAAGACAATATAAGAAACTCAGACTTCATGCACAACCATGGGGGCAAGTTGTAATTAATTAGAACAACAGGCCATGTGCTGTGTTGCGTGCTCATGGTGCGAAATGGGTTGAACCCATCACTTGCAAGACCTAGACGAACATTACGTGACTCATTAGCAAAGTTCGAGTGTTCACGATCAAACTCCTTCCAAGCCTTTGCATCAGCACGATGCCTTATTAACCCATCTTTATCCCTCCCTTCATCATGCCACCTCATTAACTCCGCGGTTTTAGAGCACATGTAGAGTCGTTGTAGCCTTGGCTTAAGAGGAAAATGCCAAACTACTTTTGTTGGAACTTTATGAGCACTCTTAGCTGATTGACTGCTAGTATCCCCTTGATTCTCATTTTCTTTCCACCTAGGAGCTTGACACACATGGCAAGATGTAGCAGCTTCATGCTCTTTCCAGTAAAGTATGCAATCATTACGACATGCATCAATTTTGTCATAATGAAGACCCAAATCTTTCACCAATTTTTTTGCCTCATTGAAAGACTTTGGCAATTTGGCTTCTGGTAATAATTCTCTGATCAAGTCTAGAATATCCGTAAAGGCAGAGTTAGTGATCCCATGAACACACTTCAAAAGGTACAAACGAATAAGGAATGATAGTTTTGAGAATGTTTTGCACCCTGGAAATAGGTCTTGTTTTCCATCTTCAACCAACCTATAAAACTTCTGAGCCTCTGCATCAACCTCACCTCCAAACCCTTCAAGGTTATGTGAAAATCTCTCCACCACATCTCTATGAGTATCATATATCAGACCGTTCATATCATCGTGGGTGTCATTGTCTTCGCTTAACCTATCCATATTTGACATTGAGGGCATCCCCTTCTCATAAAAATGACATCCTTCAGTGCCTGGTTGAATCCCATTTGTAATCAAATGATCATACACTTTCTCTCTACGATGCCAAAAGCGATTATAACACACTTTGCACGGACAAGTGATTTGATCTCCAATTGCTCGAGTAGCAAATGCTTTATCTAGATAATCCTCTACACCTTTCCCATACTCATTGCTAGATTGTAAGTGATTAGTCCAACTACTCATTTTGTCACCTTTATGCAAAGTCAAGCATACATACATATAGAAATTAGAATCAGTAACATATATATCTTACATGTCTAATGAGAAATAACAATAGTCCCCAAACATTATCAGTTTCTCATATCATGCAATTGAAATATAGAGTACAAAGAAAAATCAATGGGAATATACATGTTCTTTAAAATGACAATGCAAGCTAAGTTAGTGAACGGACACTCAAGACGGAGTAAAAAAAAGAGACAGGAAGAGAAAGCAATACCAGAGTTCCATAATATGGAACAGTACTCCTAAATCATACAAGTTATAAGTTCATCTCGTCTTACCCCTCCCCAAAACCTCCCTAGCTAATTCCATCCAAGTTCACTATAAAAAATGATCCTAGTCCACTATAAGGTGAATGTGAGGAAAGGTCTGACCCAGATCTTGGACTTTACAATAGAAGAGTTATATATGTTTGCATGATAAAAAAAATCCAATATATAGACTATAGAGGTAGACTAGATATGAAGTTCAATAAAAACACTTTTTTACTTATTAGAAGTAATTCACGTAAATACAACACATTCAAAGTAAACTACTCTTCATCTTCTTCCTAAGTTTCTTGGCCACAACTGAGTACTATCTCCACTCTCCCATTCTCCACATTCCAAGTTTGGAACGATCTAATTATTAATCATGTCATTTGACAACATTAAATTTTTCTTACTTCCCTCCCAAATTTCTATTCTTTCCAATTAATATAGCTAACATACATTCTACTAATTTTGCTATTGGTTGGTGGTGTTTTAAGACACAACAATGGGGGATTCATATGTTTATTATCAGATCCAATTCCCCATTTGTAACCAGGTTCAGTTGTCCTGTCTTCATTCTCCTAATTTCTTATGGATTCACTTAATACCTTTGGTGTAATAGTTCTTACTAGTACTAGTCCACTGCTATTTTGAACATTGTAACTCAAAGATTTCCATGATAAATAAAATCCCTCAAATTTATCAAAAAAAATATATATAGTGACAACGGAAAAAAATTCGACAATATAAATAGGAAAAAGGATATAAATCTCAAAAAGAATTTCAATAACAAATACCTTGACACTGAGGAAGCAATATCTAATTAAGCAAACACAATTCTTCAGATACCATGTGCAGTACTAAAAGAATTTCGGAAGGAAAAACTCAAAAAAAAAAAAAAAACAGAATTCTAATAACATAGACGATAATCATGCAAGTATCAAATACCATTAAATATCGAAATTTAGGAAGCAATATCTAATTAAGCAAACACAATTCTTCGAATAGCCCCCTAAAAAAAATTCCAATAACAAATACCTTGACACAATTAGCAGATGAAGAATGGTGAAATTGGCCTTCAGATGAAACGATTACCGATTAGCAGATGAACAATTACCGATGGAAGATTAGAGGTGGTAGCAGCCAGTGGCGATGGCGGTTTCTTCTCAGATTTCGGTTACTAGCCACCGCAAAACCTAGGGATTTGTGTTATATGTTGTTTTTCGTTTTTTGTTGTACTGAGGTTTGTTTTGGGGATCTGATTTGGCGCTGAAGTTTAATCACCAAAATTTTATATTAGCGCTCAATTAATATACAATTGATATTTGGCTATGAATTTTAATTAAAAAATAAGTAACACTTTGTAGGTGTTACTTGAAGTGATTTGGCTCTTAAAATAAGTAACACTTTGTAGGTGTTACTTAAAGTGTTACCTAATTCAAAGTAAATTCTCTCAAAATGTTACCTAAATTATAAAGTGTTACATTAAATTACTACCTATTTCAAAAGTGTTACTCTAATTGTTACAAATTCATAAAAGTGTTACAAAACTGTTACCTTATGATCAACAAATGTCATACCTCAAAAAGTGCTACCAATTCGTGTTACTTAAGGTCAATTATGTTGTAGTGTAGAATGACATAAGTTCCCTTAGAAAAAACTGATTTTCCTTTTTCTCTCATTGAAAACCTATTTAATTCCCGTATTTAGAAAGAGATGAATGAGAATGTATTTTTTAAAGGAAAGTTATGTCTATCTACACTCTAAAATACTTACTTAGTTTGTAAACAACCCTTTTAGCAATTGTATATAACGAAAAATTGTTAATAATACCACTTTTTCAAGTATAACCATAAACACGGGGTTACCAATGAGAATTGAAATTAAGTTTGGCTACCAAAAAGAAAAAGCCAAAACAAAGGATTACCATTGAGAATTTCCCAAAAAAAAAAAACATCTGTTTTCAACCCCAATGACAGTAAAATCATTCAAGAGAATCAAAACATAAAAAAAACACCCAAAATTGTAAAGGTGGACCATTCCAATCAAAGTATTGCAAAATCGTTTTCAAAAATTTTCTTTATTCTGCAATGCATTCTGCAATATGTAGCTTTCTTCTCTTTTCTTTTAATTCTTTTTCTCTACCTTTAGGTCCAAAAAGAAGAAATTTGTCCCTTCTCTAAGGATGACCAATTACCATCAGAAAACAAATGCCTCAGCCATATCCACAAATGCAGTCAAAGAGCTGTAGGATTTGCCGTGCAACCTCTGTACAAAGGACTTCAAATCATGATGAAGATGGGTTATACTCAAGGAACCGGATTAGGGCATGATGGTAGAGGGATAAAGCACCCAGTCCCCATAATAGACAAGCAAAATCGGCATGGATGAGGATATGATCCAAACAACACTTCTTGCAACATCAAAGAACCTTCTTTCACCCTTAATGGTCAGTTCATCCTACAAGGAGATACTGAGCCATACTATGAGTTTCCAGAACCTTGGCTTAGTAGGAAGGAACATAAGATTTTACCGAGATTGGATATATTCTTCAATGAGGCTAGAAATATGGACTTAATCAAGAGTTGGTTTGTCCAAAAACAAAAAATGAAAAAGGAAAATGACTGGGTGGATAATCTGGAACATGGAGTCCTTAAGATACTTTTCACTTCTGAGTCCTCTGAGGAAGGGGATTTTGACCCGGTGTCTTTGATGATACCTTCTGGCAGAAGCATTGAACATAAGTGGAGTATTGAGTGTCAGGTAAAAGACGGGCCTATAGAATTTAAAATGTGTTTAGGAAACCATCATCCACATACATCTCATGAAACTACCTTTTCACCCCTTTCAGATGGATATCATACCGATAGCTCATTTTCCAGCCAATCTACCTTGCATACCCAGTCAGAAGACTCTGATATCTAAGTACATTTGCATGCAAGATGTTATTTATGACAGTGAATTTAATAATGATGAATCACTTGATACAACTGAAACATATATAAAACCCATGGAAGAGTCCATTGTAATTAATATTGGTACAAAAAATGCTGTAAAAGAAGTCAAAATAGGTTCGTCCCTATCCCCAACTGAACAGTCTGTGTTTATTGCATTGTTAAAAGAGTATGTAGATGTGTTTGTATGGTCTTATGCTGATATGCCTGGCGTTAATAGAGAAATTGCGGAACATCGCATTCCGTTCCATCCTGAAAGCAAGCCTAAGCAGCAAAAGCTCCGCCGAATGAAACCAGAGGTTAGTCTGAAAGTGAAAGAAGAAATCCAGAAACAGCTTGATGCCAAATTCATCCAAGCTGTAAAGCATCCGAGTTGGCTCGCCAATATAGTGGTTGTACCTAAAAAGGATGGGAGAGTTCGGGTGTGCATTGATTTTCGAGATTTGAATGCTGCATCACCAAAAGATTGCTTTCCTCCACCCCACATCGATGTTCTCGTGGATAGTACGGCCGGTCATGCAATATTTTCCTTCATTGATGGATTCTCAGGGTATAATCAAATACTCATGGCTCAAGAAGATATGACAAAGATGTCTTTCATCACTCCATGGGGCACTTTCTGTTACCGAGTTATGCCTTTTGGTCTCAAGAATGCCGGAGCCACGTATCAAAGGGCTGCAACCACTATTCTTCATGACCTCATCCATGACATTGTGGAAGTTTATGTAGATGACATGATCGTGAAAAGCGAAGATCGTGAGGGGCATATTGTCGCACTAAGGTCCTTCTTTGAAAGAATTAGGAAGTACAATCTAAGGCTAAATCCTCAAAAGTGTGTGTTTGGGGTCACTTCGAGGAAGTTGTTGGGATTCATTGTCAGTCAAGGACGACATTAAAGTGGACTCGGAAAAGGTAAAAGCTATTTAAGAGCTACCTCCTCCAAAAACAGAAAAAGAAATAAGAGGATTTGTCTACAGAATTCAATATATCAGCAGGTTCATCTCACAACTCACTATGAGATGTGAACCTATATTTAAGCTGCTCAGAAAAGGGGCATCTCATGAGTGGAATAAGGAATGTCAGGAAGCTTTCGATTCCATGAAAGAGTACCTTTTAAATCCACCTGTTCTAATGCCACCTAGACTAGGAGAGCCCCTGATTTTGTATCTCACTATCACAGAAACGGTTATGGGAGCTCTCTTAGCCCAATATCAAGAGGGAACAAAGAAGGAAGTTGCCATATACTATCTTAACAAGAAATTCCTGGAGTATGAGACAAGATATACCCCACTGGAAAAAGCATGTATCTCTTTGGTTTAGGCCACGAAGAAGTTGAGGCATAACCTGCAAGCTCATACCACCTATCTGATCTCAAGACTTGATCCAATCAAGTATCTGTTCGAAAATCCCATTCTTAGTGAAAGATTAGAGAGATGGCATGTTATTCTTTCTGAGATTGATATTCAATGTGTCTGCCAGAAATCTATTAAGGGAAGAGCCATATATGAAGCCCTAGCAGAAGGACCAGTTTCAGGAGATGAATATGATGATGCATTCCCTGATGAGTACTTGTTATTCGACAATCCACAATGGTGCATATATTTTGATGGAGCTTCTAATAGGAGAGGTAATGGAGTAGGGGTTTTGTTAGTAGATCCTGAAGGAGTCCATATTCTATTTGCTGTCAAGTTGGATTTGCCAACAATAAACAATACAGCTGAGTATGAAGCCTGTATATATGGAGTAAAATCCGCTTTGGTAGTAGGGGCAAGACATCTCACTGTATATCACTAGAGGAAAAAAGCCCAAGGGCTGCGGTCAAAAAGGGCCCAAGGGCTGCGTTTTTTGACCGCAGCCATTGGACTAGCAGCCCTTGACATTTAGGAAGGGCTGCGGTTTTTAACCGCAGCCCTTAGCGCGTTAAGGGCTGCGGTCAAGGAAAAACTGCAGCCCTTGGTGGGTTAAGGGCTGCGGTTAAGGGCCAAACCACAGCCCTTGGTTAGTTAAGGGCTGCGGTTTTGGCCCTTAACCGCAGCCCTTAACCCACTAAGGGCTGCGGTTTTTCCAAAAACCGCTGTCCTTGTGACCCAAAAAAAATAAAAATAAAAATTTCCATTTTTTTTGTCCTAAATGATCCAATAATAGTTACATATATATACAAGTATCACTTTTCATTGCAACTTATGTTATTCATACAAATATAAAGAAAATAGCAACAAATTAAAATGTAGTAGTCGAGCATAAACTCCAGCATCAACACCAACATCTGCCCAACCACCAACACCATCTGCAACACCAACCAGTTGTTTTTATATGCATATGATGTGAGCATCTTCTCCTCCAGTTTCTACCTTGTCAGGATGTGGCAGGTAACATGATCCTGAATGAAGCTTTACAGTTCTTTGGACTACTTGTTTATTGTAGTGAATAAAAGCAAAGTTGATCACTATATAGAACTTGTCACCCTGTCACCTTCCCAAATCAGAAGTTTCAAACATCAGGATTTCTCATAGCAGTGATGTATGTGTCTAATTAAATAAGAGAGAATGGTGAAATATTTCCTCTACTCACAAGGTATGCCATCTGGAGTTTGCACCAGGGGGAAACTAGATAGACATAATACATACTCTCATATTTACTTAAGATCCTAGAGAGCTTTCTCACTCTTCACCTAGCTTTTTAGCATGGTACACATTTAATTTACCACTTTACTATGCAATGTGCTAATAGAGACCTAGAGGCAAAAGTCTAAATATACTGGTGGATGATTGAAAAGTTAAATTCAGAGGTGGTTTATTGTACAGCAGCAAATTTAAAGTTTCTTAAAATACACAACATAAAACTATACAACTACCTGTTGGTCCATGAAAATTCTTGGAGTACACCAAGTGCCTTTGTATTGCAAACCCATGCCGACAGAGCTTCGGTCACTTACAGCGGTCACTGCAGAGCTTGTTGGTGAAGATGGTAGACTTTGCTGATCTCCACCACCAACTGGTGGTTCACTTTGAGTTCGCATAGCAATAACATGCTCGTAAGTCGTAATACCCTGTAGTGATGATTGTATGATTTGAATCACTTCAAGGAGATAGCAGGGAAGTAAAAAATATTGCAGAACAACAATTCACTAAATTACACAGGTTAAGATTCACAAGAAAGATTTGATGAAACAAGGGAGAGGGGCACCCTAATAAAGAACTAGGGTCCAGATAGTTGAAACTCAGACCTTTCTTATGAGAATTATATGGAAGAAGAACAATTCTCTAGAGGTACGATTGCCAGGTCGTGCCATAGCAATAAAACAAAAGCATTCTGTACCATATATTCTACCAGGACACTATACACAGATTACACACTAATTGCTATTTGCTACTACGGGAAAAAAACATAATCTTTGCCTCAATCCCACATCACTTTCACCCTTTACTTGAATAGATGTCCTACAAAACCATTACTTCCCATTTCAAGTAAACATTCTCGTACTATGACACTCAAAAACAAAAACCACCGACAACTAGCACATATCCTACTGTGGCATGGATAGTATCACTTAAAAACATCTACCTAGGAGCAGAGAAATCGAAAAGCGTAACCTTGCCCCAACAGCACTAGAAGGTCAACTGATTTGTCTCAAAAGTTTTCTTCTATGGTTGAAGCAATCTTTACAGCCAACCATTTGAATACCAAATGAGAAGGGATCATACCCACTGATTTGACATCAAGAACCACATAGAGCTGAAAAAAAGTAAAACATATTGACCGGAAAAAATATTCGAAGAACAAAAGCCATGAAGCGTACCACCACCGTGGCAAAAACGGGCGTGAAAATCCATCTCCAAGCCTCTCGGTTATTTGATGTTCGGTGGCCTCTTTAAACACGAAGCGGTGAACAAGGACCCAAATGCCAACACCACATTCAGCAAGAACAAGTCATCACAAAGAAAATGCGAGTGTGTAAACCGTAGTTAGCAAGTTGTGATGGATGGGAGATGAAATTAACTTTCGATGAAAAAAAAGGAAATGATAACAATAACAGTATAAACAAAGAAGACCAAAGATCCCCAGACAAAACCAACCGCATCAAACCGAACATCCGAAGCGGCCAATAAGATGAAGAAAAAACTAAGCATGAAGGCTTGACATGACTCGTGTAAGACGAATACACAACCACACGTTAACCCTATGATCACAATACAGAATTCCACCATCAACTCCCCCATACCGCCAAACCCCCAACGAGATAAAAAAAGCCCCTCTAAACAATTGTGTCCTTGAGTATTCTTATCTCAGATTCGAAGCGAACATCATTAGACAGCTCCAAAATCAGGGCATTATTGAAGAACATAAACACATTCATCACGTTTATCACTCAACAACAATATCGAGTCCACTAAGTTAATGACTCACAACATCCAATAATAACATTCCAAAGAAAGAACTTAATCAAGTATATAAGATGATTACACTGGCGAACGGTATTCCTAAGACCGATGAAGAATCCGACTCCGGCGGAATCGGCACCTTCAATCAACACCACATTGGAATCAAATGAAAGTATGAAACTAATCAAAAAGAGAAGAAGTCATATCATCTTCAGGACTTACCCGACACCGACTGCCCTCTTTTGTTAATGTTCGACGTGTCTCAGTCGTTGATAATGTTTGTCTACTGTTCAATGCACCTAATACCCATCATTTAAACCTTGAAATAAGCAATGCCCAACATATAAATCTTGCCAAAATCACTCACAATCAACAAAATTTACGCTAATATCAATAGAATAGTGTCTGAGCACCCATTTTCGATCAATTACTGAACAAAAAAATTGAAAATTTATCTGACAAAATCAACATCCAAAAACAACAACTGAAATTGAAAATTACAACTGATGAAATAGCATATAATCAAATGAATAGTAACAATTCGAACCAAGAGTAATCGGAAACCAATCAATCAATCAATGCAAATTTCAACAATGATTTAATCGATAATATAAGCGGAAGTTAAATTAAATCAGAACGAAAAGATTGCGAAATTTTACTGAAGCAGAAAATTTTAGTTTAGATCTGACGAAGAAATTACCTGCGATCGCGAAACTGATGAGAAGCGCAGGAGAGAGAAAGATGAAGAAGAGAGAGAGAGAGGGAGACACGAAGTCACTGCTGCCGCTGCTACAATGGTAGAAGAATTTTCGAGTCCTTCGACATCCAAATCTGAAGAAATTGAACACCAACCACAAAAATCAATCGAAAGATGAATAAATCCTAAAAAAAAGCATCATTTTCCTAAACAAGCAAACAATCAAACGAAATCACACAAAATCCTAAAAAAAACGAAGCAGAATTCCATCTACAGTTCGAAACAAGGAGAGGAGAGAGAAATTACAGTACGAACGAGCCTTTGCTCGTGTCGCGGTGATGAAGGAGACGAGAAGGACACCGAGCGAAAGTGGCGGCGAGGTTCTTGTCTGATGAGCGCTGAGAGAACGAAGAGAGAAGATGAAATGGGAGGAGAGAGAGGGGGGGCTCAGCAGCGAGGGAATGAGATGGGAATTGGAGGGAGTTTAGGGGCTAGGGCAAATAGAATGATGGGAACTTAAGGCCCAAAAGGGCTGCGGGTAGCCCAGAAACCGCAGCCCTTTATTGATAAAGGACTGCGGTTTTCTGCTAACCGCAGCCCTTTACTAAAAGGGCTGCAGTTTTTTGGATAACCGCAGCCCTTCACTATTAAGGGCTGCGTTTTTTTAAAAACGCAGCCCTTGCACCGCAGCCCTTGCGTTTTTTTCCACTAGTGTATGGAGATTCTAATCTTATCATATCTCAGACAATAGGAATTTGGAAAGTTAGAGATGAGAGACTGCAGCTCTATGCAGAGTACCTTTAGGAGTTAATCCCTTATTTTGATGATATCAGCTTCAAGCATCTTCCTCGGGATCAAAATAGTTTCACTGATGCTTTAGCCAATCTCGCTGTTAATTTAACATGGGAAAATGGTACAAAAATCCAGTAAGTTTTAATTGAAGAAAGGAAGGGGCCTATAGTGACGGTAGCACAAATTGTCTCCACACTGGCTCAACAAGATGATGATGATGTCTCGTATAAGGATATCAAGAATTTTCTGGAAACTATACAATATCCAGAGGGAAGTGGCAAGAAGGACCGTATAGCCATCAGAAGGTTAGCTGCTCATTTTCTCATACTAAAAGGCAGACTATATCACAAAGGGTTTGATGGTACTCTGCAACTCTACGTGAATGACAGTGAAAAGCAAGCCATCATGGAAGGAGTTCATGGAGGAGAATGTGGACCCCGTATGAATGGAAGAATGCTGGCTCGTAAAATTTTGCGAGCAGGTTTCTATTGGAGTACTCTAGAAGGTGATTGCATCAGCTTTGTCCGTGCCTGCAAGCAATGTCAGATATTTGCTAATCTCAATCATATGCCACGTGTGTCAATACATAATATGACTTCTCCTTAGCCATTTTCAAGTTGGGACATAGACATAATCGGACAAATTCATCCAAAGGCTTCAAATGGGCATCAGTATATTCTTGTAGCAATTGATTACTTTTCGAAGTGGGTTGAAGCTGCATCATTTTCAAAGCTAGGGGCAAAGCAAGTCTCGAAATTTGTGACTAACAACATTATCTGTCGGTATGGCATACCTTTTGAAATCATCTCTCATAATGGATCACAATTTGAGGGTCATCTGAAGACAACTCTCGTAAAATATGCAATCAAGCATCATCAGTCCTCACCTTATCGTCCCCAAACAAATGGAGCAGTGGAAGCAGCCAATAAGACAATCAAGACTATTGTTGCCAAGATGACTGAGAAGACTAGGGAATGGCATGACAAACTACCATATTCCCTTTGGGGATATAGAATATCAATCAGAACTCCAACAGGAACAACCCATATTCTTTGGTTTATGGGATGGAGCCAGTCCTACCGGTTGAGGTGGAGATACAATCTCTCAGGGTAATAGCAAAAAGTGAAATATCGGAAAACCAATGGTACAAAACTCGTTATGATGAGCTTGCATTTGCAGATGAGCGCCGACTACAAGCTTTGCATAACATTCAACTCTATCGGCGGAGAGTTGCTCGTGCATTTAACAAAAAGGTTCGAGATAGAGACATTCAAGAAGGTGATAGAACTCCATTGCATGATCCTCGAGGAAAATTCAAGCCTAACTGGTATGGGCCATTCCTAGTCAAGCATGTCACCACGACTGGAGCAGTAAAGCTAATGGATTTTGATGGAAATGAATTCACCCATTTCACTAATCTTGATCAGTTGAAGAAATATTACGCTTAGGCATCAAAGTAATTGTAATTGTCATGGTCAAGTAATAACCAAGCAGTTTGTGGATTTTGTATCCTATCTATCTATTCTTAATAAACATGCCATGTGTTCCTAGATATTCATATAATGTATGCAAAAAAAAAAAGGCAATAAAAAAGAAAAGAAAATTGTAAAAAAAAGACAAAAAAAAGAATAAAAACAAAAAAAAACAAAAAAAAGAGAGAGGAAAAAAAAGAAAAAAGAAAAAAGAGAAAAAGAAAAATGATGAAACATACAAGGATGTTTTTGATCGTTAAGGTTTTATGTGTTATGCTTTTATGTGTCATATGATTGATTAATTATAATTTGCATGTCATATTTAATGTTAAAGTGTGCACGTGTTTAGAATTATGTTCACATTGAATTTCTCACAAGCAGATAATTCTCACAAACATATTTTTTTATTCATCCCAACTGGGGTACTTCATTTCATACATAAAGAGACTTAATGCCTCTATTTCCTACCAAACTCAAAAAACAAACGACATAGAAAATAAACATGATATTTCTCTCAAACCCTTCTCCTCTTCATGGTAGGCCCGTCTGAACCATTGTCTTGACCAATATTTGCCATTAGCCATTGAAGGTAATCTTCATCAATCAGTGGAAAAGAAGGTTCAGGTAGTGCTGATATAATTTTAGCTCCCTGCTATATAGTAGGCATTCTCTGAATACCACTCATATCAGCCTCATAAGTGGTACATATTGGAAGAGTCTCGAGGGCAGGAATATGTTGTTGCCTCCAACCAATTTACCTTAGACACCTCCATGGAAGATAAAAAGTGACTTGACAAAGTCCCGGTAGTTGTACACCTCCACGACTAGGGATTGCTGTGGGGCGGGTCAAGTAGGACACCCGCCCCATCCCCGCCCAAGTGGGGCGGGGATGGGTCTAGGTTTGGAGGGGATGGGGCTGGGATGGGGATTAAAATGGTACCCGCAATGGGTGCTGGAGCGGGTGAGGATTATATGCGATACCCCATCCCCGCCCGCCCCGCCCTATCCCCGCCCACCCCGCCCCACCCCCGCACGCCCCGCATATTTATTATTCAAATTCTATTTATATACTTATATTATTAATAATTTTATCTAGCAAAATATAAATATGTGGGTATGACGCGGGCACGAAGCAGGTGCGGGTACCCATGCGGGTGGTGGGGCGGGGATGAAGTGGGTATGATGCGGGTACGAAGCGGGTGCGAGTACCCATGCGGGTGGTGGGGCGGGGATGGGTTTAGATGGGTCTGGAATTTTCCCCCGCAATGGGTGGTGGGGCGGGGATAGGGATGAGAATTTTATGCGAGTGTGGGTGTGGAGGTACCATCCTCCGTACCCGCCCCGCCCAATTGCCATCCCTATCTACGACCAGAATTGCAATATACAATTGCACTAATGCCAAGGTGGCTTGTGACCCACTTTATATCTTGCTGTAGGAAATAATCCTCCCACTAACCATTTTTACTAAGTTGATATAAGAAAGGATGAAAGCCTCCTTCTCGGATATGATTAGTCTTGTAAGCAAGATTCCCATGAGGTTTCATAAAAGAAAATTTTTCCAATAACCACAAGTGAAGGGCTAATGGACATCCCTTTCACGAAGCTTTGAGGGTTTTTTTTAGTTCATCTAAACCAAGAAACATTTTACCCCAAAATAAGTGGTCCAAGACGACCCCCACTAACAATTTGAGGAATAAGTGAAAAACACCGAACGTGGCATGTGTTTAAAGACCATTTAGTGAGGGTACTTCCCAAAATCATAAGAATGCAAGCATTTTCTCTAGCAATCCTATAGCTGGCATTATTAGAGAATTGCCAAGTGCCAAATTGAAAAGTCAACAATAAGTTAATCAACCCTTGAATCCATGTCCACCACCTAAAAATCCTTACCCTGGTTATGACCCAAACCAAAAATGTGAATATCATCAAAGCCCGGGGAATAATACTAAAAACTACAAGGCTCTAAAGCATCAAATTCAAAACCTTGTGGATGATGGAAAACTCTCTTTAGGATCCACTTCCACTAAGCCAAACGACTCTCAGCCCAACATCACAAAAAACCCCCTTCCTAATCATAAACCCTCATTTACGAGTAATGCAATCTCTTCTGTGTCAGACGAATGCGATCCAATCCAGTTAATCCGCAAGACAATTCCCCAAATGTACGAAATGTCAATAGCCGCAGGTTACAAGTGCCTAATTTATGACTATTCCACTCAAGAAAAATTCAAAATGATGCCTTGCAAAGACCCCAATTTCACTCTCAACAAGGATCCATTCTCTGACATGTGTGGAACCTTGGATTATGACGGTGCATTCTTCATTTTGGACTCTGATGCCGATGAAGATGCCGATTCAGTTTTCACAATTGTGGAGAAAAACACTTGAGGTCATTTCACCACCCCGAATACCTACCGCCGCCCCATCTACCTCGACGATCTTAGTGATGAGGAGTATGTGGATATATCTCATTTAACTAGAGCAAGTCGCCATTTTAAACCATCCCATTTGGAGGATGAAAATACGTTGGAGGTATTGAGAAGGAAGGAAAAGGGCAAGGAGCCAATGACAGAGGATAGTAATTAAGAAGATGATGCTATCAAGCGCATGAAAGAAGTAAATGCTAATGTTTCCATCTAGAAGTTGTTAATGCATTTCCAGCCTCATAGGGCGGCGATCTCAATGAAGCCTCTGTAAGTTCTTCCATAACACCTGACCAGATGGTGGGGCTCAATCATGGTGTAGATCGAACTCTCATGTTCACAGACAATGATGTCCCTGATAATATCAACCACAACCATTCGTTGCACATCACTGTACGCTGCAATGGATGGGAGATACCTAGAGTATTGATCGACAATGGCTCTGCGATCAACGTTTGCCCTTTGCGTGTGCTAACAAGACTCGGGTATTCAAAAGAAGATCTGGTACCGTCCAACCAGGTGGTCCGAGCATATGGGCGGTCGCGGATGTGTCGTTGTGCACCGCACCCGGCCAAAGATAAAATTTCTCCTACTCTCTTTTACACTAAGATAGTATAATGGAAGTAGGGGTGATGCGCTCAAGTTATACGGTGCTTATATGGTATTTTGGATGCACTTTGCTAAGGAGTTCGTTCATAATTGTTGACGTTTGCATACATATCAACCTTAGTCGAAGTTCGGGATTTTGTGAGGTAGTTAATGATAATGTTCTAAGTTTCGAGCTTTTAAGGTGAAATGGTATGTTTTGGGAATGCTCGGGAAGTGTAGCATCGTAACGTAATGGCCAATTATCGCAAGGTCTAGCCAAGCACCATCGCGAGGCTTAGCACACTCCATTCTAGCATCATCGTCAATCTTGAGCCTCCATAAGCAAAGCAAGCCAGCATTGCAAGCACCTTGTCTGCCCAGCTCTCATGCGCGCTCATCACCACATGCTCATCGCCCAGCCCGCACACCCGCACGCTCAGCAAGCCAAAGCTGCCCAGTGCCCAGCGCTCATCGCCCATCGCCCATGCTCGCCCAGCGCTCGAAGCAAGCCTGCCCAGCTCGAGCTCGCACCTCGCGAGCATGGTCGCACCTCGCGACCTGCCTTGCTCGCACCTCGCGAGATCCCTCGCACGGTGCGACCTGCTTGGCTTGGCCCAGTTCTTTAGCTCGTGTTGGAGGCAGAGATCACTCGCACGGTGCGACCAGACTCGCACCTCGCGACCCCTAGGTCGGTCTAATTGTCGGCTGATTTTTGAGCTTTAGTATAAATACTAAACTTGTTTTTGGACCTAGGGGGGGCAGCAGCCACAAGGAGAGGGAGTCTCCAAAACTCCACTCCTCTCTTGTTGTCTTCTCTTTTTAGTTTTTATTTTCTAGTTTAGTTTTTGTAGATTTCAATTATGGGATTGGCTTATGCTATGCCGATTGTAGCTTGAACCGTTCTTGAACGAGATTAATATGGAGCTTCAAGCATTATTGTGAGATCTTTCCTCTTCTATTTAGTTTCTTTGATTATGGTTTAATTTCTATGCTTGCTTTCTATGATTTTTGCATAATTATGCTAGGAACGTTACTAGTTTGATTGTGTAATTAATCTAATGCTAGATTTAAGAATAGAATCGGATTGTTTTATTCTTTTATCAATTGGTAGCAAACTAGGGAGTAACTTAGATGCAGATCGTCTCGGTTATTTCTTGGGGAAATTGAATCAACTGTTGAATGTTTATCGCTTGTATGACGTTAGCAGGTCTATTGATTCTCTGTGTTTATTGCTGCTATTGGATTGAACTTAGACGCTATCGGACTAGGTTATCCTTTAGTTAGGGTTTTATAGTCACGCTGATCGTGCTATTCAACTAAGAATAAGGAGAACACGAGATTAATTCTCGACAATAGATAATTATGGAAATAATTAGAGTGGAGGTTCAAGGATCGGTAATGAATTGAAGTGGATGTTAATCGGATTCAAGATCTTTCCATGATTGATTTCTCATCTTGTTTATATGCTAGTTAGTTTTAGTTTGTTCGTAAATCTACTTGAAACCCCCCTTTGTAATTAGGTTTCTCGGCCCTTAGCTTAATCTAGGTTTTGAATCACGCTAAGTACTAAACTCGTCCCTGTTTCCCTGTGGATACGACCCCTACTTCCATTATACTATCTTAGTGTAAAAGAGAGTAGGAGAAATTTTATCTTTGGCCGGGTGCGGTGCACAACGACACATCCGCGCCCGCCAAATTTTGGCGCCGTTGCCGGGGAAACGGTGTTACTTGTTTGTATTTAGTGTGATTTTTGGATGATATTGCTTGTGCTCTTTGTTTTTGGTTGGCCACTCTCTTGGGGATGGTTGATTGAAGCTTTTGACGGTCTATATCTTGGTTATTGTCTAGCTTTAAATATTTATATTAATGGTCATGACTTGGATTAGCTAGGAGTACTACTAGTTGATGTTTGTTGTTGACTTAATGCTAGGTTTTGGATATAATCTGATGTTATATGCTCAACCATGTTGTAGTAAGCTAGATACTAACGATGCATTGCAAGAGTCCTTCTCAATCAATTTTGCAGGTACTTGAAGTGGAGATTGACATGGAACCACCATTGTCACACATGGAGCACAACCCAATGATTAAGCTTAAGGTACTAAGTCGAGCTCACGACTTTAAACAACAGCGCTTCTCGGGAGGCAACCCGAGACCCCTTTTATTTTCTTTCTTTTTCTTTATTTCTCATCAAATTTCCACCACCACAACAAATTTTCTTTCACCCACCGCCCACCCACTAAAAAGATCCACAACCAATCTTAATTCACTTGTAACCAAAATCCGCAAAAGAAAATCCGTTGGGAGGACTTCAATAGCAAGGAGTTGGTACAACTAGAGGGTTGAGATTGTTAATGTATCTTTTCGATCTCTTAAGTTAGGTGCAAATCTCAAGAATTTAAAATTTTGAATTTGTCATTTGTTTGAGTGATTCGAGGGAGAGGGTTGTGAGTTGAGTTATGAGATTTGAGTTGGTGTTGTTAAGAAATTTGAGTTTGACGGATTGCTTTTCATGAGTTTTGAGCATTCGATCTTCGATTTACCCGATTTTCAAATAACCCCCCATTTTCAGTTTACTTTTTCTTTTAATTGTCGACACATTGAGGACAATGTGTAGTTTAAGTAGGGGGGAGGGTATTCTCATTCTCATGTATCTATGTTGTATATATTACTTTCAAATTGTAAAATGAAAAATGAAAAATAAAAAAAAATGAAAAATAAAAAAATATATAAAAAAAAAAGTGATGAAATGAAACCCGCTGAGTTGAAAACCCACAAGGGTGGGCGACTCAGGCAAAAATGGGGGCCCGGATAGGTTGAAAACCCGAAAGGGCAACCTATGCAAAAAAGTGGCTTATATTGAGCGGGTAAGATGGTGAGAAGAAAAAAGAAATGTGAGAAGCTAG
Organism: Beta corolliflora; assembly: GCA_947648045.1. Classification (NCBI taxonomy): domain Eukaryota; kingdom Viridiplantae; phylum Streptophyta; class Magnoliopsida; order Caryophyllales; family Amaranthaceae; genus Beta; species Beta corolliflora. The sequence goes on along the minus strand of CANSZD010003287.1, from coordinate 455,096 downwards.
GATGAAAACCCGAAAGGGCTCCTAGGCAAAATGAGAGATTAAGAGAGAATTATATACTTTGAAAGCTCATTTGCCGGAGATGGTGTCATAAGGCGCTTTCGGGTTTGGATTGGTTATTTCATCCTTGATTTTGTGAAGATTTGTTTATAATTGGCTTTCACTTTCTTTTGTTGATAAGTGGTGAATTGGAGGTCATTGTTGAAATTTAAGTCCTTATCCGGTAAGGATTTAAACTTGCATTGGTTAGCCGATTGTTTTGGGAGTAAGCATGGAATTTATCCCTTTTTGTTATTGTTCCATGGCTTGCTTATATAGATTAGTTGAAGTAGTTTTAAATCATTTTTTGAGGTTTGGGAGAGCTTTAATGTAAGTGTGGGGGAGTCATTGTCCTTTACGTTTAGGTTTTGGGCGGATTTTGTTTAGATGTGATGATGTAGTTGATGGAGAGTGTAGTTTGGTGTCGAAACTTTTGGTGAAGATTTATTTGGTGATCCTCATTTTGAGTTTACTCGAGGTCGAGTAAAGATCAAGTGTGGGGGTATTTGATGCGCTCAAGTTATACGGTGCTTATATGGTATTTTGGATGCACTTTGCTAAGGAGTTCGTTCATAATTGTTGACGTTTGCATACATATCAACCTTAGTCGAAGTTCGGGATTTTGTGAGGTAGTTAATGATAATGTTCTAAGTTTCGAGCTTTTAAGGTGAAATGGTATGTTTTGGGAATGCTCGGGAAGTGTAGCATCGTAACGTAATGGCCAATTATCGCAAGGCCTAGCCAAGCACCATCGCGAGGCTTAGCACACTCCATTCTAGCATCATCGTCAATCTTGAGCCTCCATAAGCAAAGCAAGCCAGCATTGCAAGCACCTTGTCTGCCCAGCTCTCATGCGCGCTCATCACCACATGCTCATCGCCCAGCCCGCACACCCGCACGCTCAGCAAGCCAAAGCTGCCCAGCGCCCAGCGCTCATCGCCCATCGCCCATGCTCGCCCAGCGCTCGAAGCAAGCCTGCCCAGCTCGAGCTCGCACCTCGCGAGCATGGTCGCACCTCGCGACCTGCCTTGCTCGCACCTCGCGAGATCCCTCGCACGGTGCGACCTGCTTGGCTTGGCCCAGTTCTTCAGCTCGTGTTGGAGGCAGAGATCACTCGCACGGTGCGACCAGACTCGCACCTCGCGACCCCTAGGTCGGTCTAATTGTCGGCTGATTTTTGAGCTTTAGTATAAATACTAAACTTGTTTTTGGACCTAGGGGGGCAGCAGCCACAAGGAGAGGGAGTCTCCAAAACTCCACTCCTCTCTTGTTGTCTTCTCTTTTTAGTTTTTATTTTCTAGTTTAGTTTTTGTAGATTTCAATTATGGGATTGGCTTATGCTATGCCGATTGTAGCTTGAACCGTTCTTGAACGAGATTAATATGGAGCTTCAAGCATTATTGTGAGATCTTTCCTCTTCTATTTAGTTTCTTTGATTATGGTTTAATTTCTATGCTTGCTTTCTATGATTTTTGCATAATTATGCTAGGAACGTTACTAGTTTGATTGTGTAATTAATCTAATGCTAGATTTAAGAATAGAATCGGATTGTTTTATTCTTTTATCAATTGGTAGCAAACTAGGGAGTAACTTAGATGCAGATCGTCTCGGTTATTTCTTGGGGAAATTGAATCAACTGTTGAATGTTTATCGCTTGTATGACGTTAGCGGGGTCTATTGATTCTCTTGTGTTTATTGCTGCTATTGGATTGAACTTAGACGCTATCGGACTAGGTTATCCTTTAGTTAGGGTTTTATAGTCACGCTGATCGTGCTATTCAACTAAGAATAAGGAGAACACGAGATTAATTCTCGACAATAGATAATTATGGAAATAATTAGAGTGGAGGTTCAAGGATCGGTAATGAATTGAAGTGGATGTTAATCGGATTCAAGATCTTTCCATGATTGATTTCTCATCTTGTTTATATGCTAGTTAGTTTTAGTTTGTTCGTAAATCTACTTGAAACCCCCCTTTGTAATTAGGTTTCTCGGCCCTTAGCTTAATCTAGGTTTTGAATCACGCTAAGTACTAAACTCGTCCCTGTTTCCCTGTGGATACGACCCCTACTTCCATTATACTATCTTAGTGTAAAAGAGAGTAGGAGAAATTTTATCTTTGGCCGGGTGCGGTGCACAACGACACATCCGCGCCCGCCAAATTTTGGCGCCGTTGCCGGGGAAACGGTGTTACTTGTTTGTATTTAGTGTGATTTTTGGATGATATTGCTTGTGCTCTTTGTTTTTGGTTGGCCACTCTCTTGGGGATGGTTGATTGAAGCTTTTGACGGTCTATATCTTGGTTATTGTCTAGCTTTAAATATTTATATTAATGGTCATGACTTGGATTAGCTAGGAGTACTACTAGTTGATGTTTGTTGTTGACTTAATGCTAGGTTTTGGATATAATCTGATGTTATATGCTCAACCATGTTGTAGTAGCTAGATACTAACGATGCATTGCAAGAGTCCTTCTCAATCAATTTTGCAGGTACTTGAAGTGGAGATTGACATGGAACCACCATTGTCACACATGGAGCACAACCCAATGATTAAGCTTAAGGTACTAAGTCGAGCTCACGACTTTAAACAACAGCGCTTCTCGGGAGGCAACCCGAGACCCCTTTTATTTTCTTTCTTTTTCTTTATTTCTCATCAAATTTCCACCACCACAACAAATTTTCTTTCACCCACCGCCCACCCACTAAAAAGATCCACAACCAATTTTAATTCACTTGTAACCAAAATCCGCAAAAGAAAATCCGTTGGGAGGACTTCAATAGCAAGGAGTTGGTACAACTAAAGAACTCACTAACCTATCCATAGGTGTATCACACACTCAATTTTATACTTTCTACATAAAGTTATGATTTTTATAAGTCAGTACAAGGACAAAAGTACAATCTGAAAAATGAAATAAAGTGATTAACTCAAGTTTCATAAAAAATGTTTTCTTTTCACCCACGAAAATGTTAATTAAAAGTCATTAAATTTTAAGTTTCTCTTAAAATTGTTCCTTTTTATTACGTAAATAAAATTCAATAAAAATGGTCATAAAAAATCAAAATCAAAGAGGTTAAGTAATCTCTAATTTTCACAAGTTTACAAACAAGCATGAATTCCAAAGCCCATTCAAGGAGATGAAGATCAAGGAGCATCATGGTTAAGATCAAGATTGAAGACGTGTATAGATCATAGAATTTGTACATATTGTTGTAATAATAGTTTTTTGTAAATAGTTATTACATCACTCATTAATAAAAAACATGGAGATGTTTATGCATAATTTTCATAAATAATTCCATCATTCTGTTTGAATAAAATGAGTAACCAATGTTACAAATATTACATGTTGGGCCCAATATATCATAGTATATGAATTAAATGACCCAATCTCAATTAGGAGAAAAAATTGCAAATCTAACTAATTGTATGATGATCCATCTTACATTTTAAATATGTTCTCCATCTTCAAATGGATCAATCATATAATTTGATATAATTAGATTGGTAATTATGATCTCCGAATTGATTTTAGGCTGTTTCACGTGTCTCACTTTAAATGGCCAAATTCCGATTAGCCAAACACAATCTCTAAATTTCATCTCAAATTGATCATATCTCTCTAAATGACTTAATAATCTTCAATTAAGATTATTTTCTCAAAAAGCCTTCAATTAGGAAGCAAACATCTTTCCTCAGACCTCTTGAAATTTATAAATGTGATCACTAATTAAGGTGGTTATTTCAATCCTTGACTAATCGCTAATTAGGGCGATTAACTCAAACTCTTCATTTAATCACTAATTATAGTGATTATCTTAAACCTTAATAATCGTTAATTAGGGCGATCATTTTTCTCATTTAATCACGAATTAAAGTGATTATCTTAAGCCTTGAATAATCACTAATTAGGGTGATTATTTCCTAACCTTCATTTTAATCGCTAATTAGGGTGATTACTTTAATCTTTCCTATTTAATCACTAATTAGGGTGATTATCTTAAAACAATTTTTAATCGCTAATTAAGGTGATTATCTTTCCTTTTAAGTTCAATCACTAATTGAGGTGATTATCCTAAACCTTGTTTAATCGCTAATTAAGGTGATTAATTTAACCTTTCATATTTAATCACTAATTAGAGTGATTATCTTAAACCTTAATAATCGTTAATTAGGGCACTTATTTTTTCTCATTTAATCACTAATTAGAGTGATTGTCTTAAACCTTGAATAATCACTAATTAAGGTGATTATTTCCTCCTTCATTTTTAATCACTAATTAAGGTGATTATCTTGATCCTCCCTCATATTTAATCACTAATTAAAGTGATTATCTTAACCCCATTTCAATCACTAATTGGAGTGATTATCTTATTCCTAATAGATTTATTTAATTCTAAAGGTGAGTTATTCATAATCTATTCTTTCCTTTTCTTCCCCAATGAAATTAACTATTTAGGGTGAGACATAAGATCGAACTACGATGGTTTTGATCCATGAGTGGATTCCAATCCCGCAATGATTGGTGCGTAGTGCAACTTCAGTGCTCAAACCTACCATGTACAAATGATATATTGGTCCTAAGTAAAAATGGTTGATGTGTATATGTGCAAACTATGTGATTTTCTTTCTTTTTAATAGCCATGATTACTTTAAATTGGAAAATAAGGCATTTAGTAAGAGCCCGTTTTTAGAATGGGAGAGGAGACGAGTTCCACACGTTCGCACCTCTTAACCTAAACCCCGAACCCTATCTCATGGTATGAAAGACCAATTTTTAAAAAAAACCTTATCCATATGAAGTCATCATCGTTCTAAATGATACTTCTTAAAATTGATTTTAAAATGATTTATTAAATAAATATGTCCATATTCAGACATTAATAGGGTGACGACTTTAAAGTTTTCTAAAACGCATAGTCCAATGAGAGACTTTTGTGGGATTCAGACCATTAATTAAGACAGTCAAAAATCGGATACCACAACTTCCTAGTTCAGTTATTCAGAAAATCCATTCGGCCATGGCACGGTTTTGGTGGGGCAGTTCAGATACGCAAAGGAAGATTCATTGGAAGAGTTGGGATTCGTTGTGTACCCTGAAATGTCTTGGTGGTATGGGATTCAAGGATCTCAAAGTTTTTAATGATGCTCTTCTTGGTCGGCAAGCCTGGAGGTTAGTTCGAGAACCAAACTCTCTCTTTGCTAGAGTTATGAAGGCTAAATACTACCCAAATTGTGATTTTATGGAAGCTTCTCTCGGGCATTCTTGTAGCTACTCTTGGAGTAGCATATGGAGTGCTAAAGCTCTCATCAAAGAAGTAGTATGGAGAGTTGGCAATGGGACACAAGTGAAGATATGGGACGACCCTTGGGTCGTTGATGAAGATGGAAGATACATTTCTAGTGGCCGAAATGATGAACTTGCCATGGTGAGTGATTTAATTGATTTTGATAGAAAAGAGTGGAAACTTTGGTTGATTGAAGCTAATTTTAATGCGAGAGATGTGAGATGTATTCTTAGCACCCCCCTTAGTTCGATTGCCATGAAGGATGAACTCACTTGGGCATTTACAAAAGATGCTTGTTATTCGGTGAAAATCGCTTATATGCTTGGGAAAGATGGGAATCTTGACAATTTTCATCAAGCATGGATTGATATTTGGCCTATGGATCTGAGTCCTAAGGTGAGGCAATTTTTGTGGCGAATGTGTACGAATACTCTCCCGGTTCGTGGCCTCCTAGTCCAGCGACATATGACCGAAGATGTTTCATGCCCTTGGGGCTGCGGTCAAGCTGAAACACAGGTGCATAGTATCTTTAATTGCCCTTGTCTGTTGGATTTATGGTTTGACAGTGGTTGTGAAGAGCTGCGTCAGCGAGCTTTGGCTTCATCCATGTGTGATGCTTTGGTGAGTTGGCGTGAGGTTGATAGCAAATCAAGATTAAAGGTTCCTTTCTTGCTTGGAGTATCTGGGGAGCCCACAATTCTATGGTGTTCAATAACACGACAACGCCTCACAATGTGCTCCTAGCCCGCGTTACAAGATGGGTTGAGGAGAATGGTTCGTATGTGAAGCAGATTTATCCTACCTGTGCGCCTTCTTCAAGTAGCAGCTCTCGTATTTGGTCTGCCCCACCTACAGGTGTCATCAAGCTGAATGTTGATGCCTCCCTTGCTGTTGAGGGTTGGATAAGCTTGGGAGCCATTGCGTGTGACTCCACTGGGAGTGTTCTATTTGCTGCCACACGAAGTGTCAAAGCCCACTAGTCCGCGGAAGTAGCCGAAGCTAAGGCTATTGAAATGGCCGTTCGTCTTGGGCGAAGGTTCAACTTGCAAGATGTCATTGTGGAGTCTGACTGTCAAACCGTCATTAACCGTCTTTCGAAGCATGCCATTTATCTCTCGGAGCTTGATCTTGTTCTACATAATATTTTCTCCTCTAGTATGTATTATTCCTCCATTGTATGGTCACATGTCAAACGTGACGGCAACTCTGTAGCCCATAATTTAGCTAAGCTCATCCCTTTCGGGATTGAACAAATTTGGGAGAATCACTCTCCTATGGAGGTGGCTCCTTATGTTTTGATGGATTCGTTGTCAATGGAGTAATGATAGCATGCTTTTCCCCTCAAAAAAAACAAAGGTTTATATACTACCTAAAACACATACAGGTGGGCTCATTAAACTAACACCAAAATAGGCCAAATAAATAAACTAGCGCCTAATATTTACATAAACCCAATATGTGTGCTAACTATTCTAAACATCTTTGGTGTAATTTTACATCTTGTAGCATGCGGTCCTTTTCGACCAACTTACAGAGAATTAATGCGTAGCTGAATTAAATTCTTTAGTCGAGCTGACCAACTGCTATCATCACACAAACTGAACTATATTAGAGAACATGAAGATACAAAAAAATATATAATTCAAATTAATTACTATTAAAACTATAACTAAACTTTACAGAATCAACTACATTAATAACTAAAGTATACAAGATCGAGCGGCCTCGCTTCAAAACACAAATTAATACACACAATCAGACTTATATCATTACGAAATCTTCAACTTCAAATCTCGAATTTGCAACATGTAGGACACTGCTACCCACCAAGTAACAATCCATAGAGATTTGACAACATGTAAGCCATTGTAAGGTATGCAGACATCAAGTTGATACTAACCCATAAAACATATTTGAAACAGGTTTTGGTGCTCCTTTACTTGAAAATGACTCAATTATAATTACAACATCTACACATACTTTAAACTTGTTATTCAACACTCTTGATAACTTCACAGTTTCGGCGTTCCAGAACAATCTTTATTTATTTTTTATCAATTATTTTATAGACATTCATATACTGTTCGTTTATTTTAAAAAAATTATTTCCCAATAGGTAGGGGTATGATGCGAAAGTGGCAACACCAGATTGCACACACATCGTCTGTTGGGGAACGTCTTCCACCAACTAATAGGCATATCATTGTCTTTAGTATATACACTCCTCGAAGCAAACACAACTATAGTTAACACTTCCCAGGCAACTCATAAGACTCCACTAGAGGGTTTTTCCTAGGGTTACTCACCAGAGATGATTTAAGTCTTTTGTCATATGTTCATGCATAACCTATGAGGGGCCACCATAAGCGATCCTCAATGGCTCTTTCTAACCTTTGCCATCTTTCTTTCTCTTTATATGATTAGTATTTTAATCACTTTCATTTTCAGACAATCTAGTTGAAATTACCAATCCAACTCCAAATCAATTTCCACATGGTACATGAACAGCACAACTAATGTTAGGAAAAGGGTGGTGTAGCGTTTGATTAATGCGGAACAAGTCAACAAAATAATAAGAATGAGAAAACGATAAAGAAAATAAATAAAAAGAACACAAGGATTTATGTGGTTAGGTCAAAGACCTACGTCCAGAGGTGGGGGATTCGAGAGCTTCTTCACTATAATGGAGAAAAACAAAGAGAATATACAAGGAGTCCTAAAATTCTTAATGGCTTAAAGTGTGTGTCAAACAATTGATCACCAAAAGGATCCTTTTATAACATAAGGAAACCCCAATAAAACCCTAGAATAGTCTCCTAGTATAACTCTAATTTCACTCTAATGACGGCTTAATAAACCTATGGTTAAAATATATAATAACCCGTGTAAAAGAGCGTCGCCCGGTCGCCAGGGCCAAACCGCCCGGTCGAGCGCGAGAGCAGAAATCGCACAACGGGAAAAATAGCGTCGCCCGGTCACCGCCCGGTCGGGCCATTTGAGACGCCAGGTCGGGCGCCCTCGCCCGTTCGACCGGGCGAGCAAGAAACTTCGCGCTATTCTTCTTCCTTAGCCCAGAATCAAGGCATCAACTAACAACTAACAAAAAAGAACGAACAAAAACTAGTTTACTACTTCCACTAAGCGTTGGTACCTTCATTGAAAATAATATTTCCCGTACGCCGTAACTGATTGTAAATCGTCAATGACTATTTCATTAACAATATTAATAACAATAATAATAATAGTAAATGATTCTATCCATTAATTCTGAATGCAAAATACATATTTTAATTACTCTTCTTAATGTATAACTAGTTATTAGGTCAGGGCTATGCCCGGGTATGGAAATTTTTCATTTATTAGTATTATACTTTAAAATGATAACACTAAATATCACTTGGTCTAGTGGTTAAGACTTTAGTATATAAACTTGAAGTCACGGGATCAAACCCTGTGCTATGCAATTTCTATTTTTTTTATTATATGTGGATTATATGGAGTAAAATGCCATTAAGGAGAGCGCCACGTGACACCGTTTCTTGTTTAGGAACGCCTTATAATATATTAGTATAGATTCATCTTAACCAACTACATACCATACATGCATCTCCTAAAACGAATTTAAGAAAAATAATGCATAACTCAATAAAGAAAAACAACAACATTCTAGTAAGACAATAACAATAAAGAAAGTAGTTCTCTCATCAATTGGATTCACACATATGAACGTACACTTTATATAAATAATTATAACGTTTTAGGTGTTGGGTATACATCCCACATTGGAGAGATAAGAAAGTGTTGTCTAGTTATAAGAGTTTAACTACTTAGTATGAGGCTTTTTGGAAATGAGCCCAAAAATAAATTCGTACGGGCTTGCCCCGAAGTGGACAATATCATACTAATGGTGGAGCTATAGGTGAGCTCGTAGGCCCAACAAATGGTATCAAAACTAAGTTTGGCTGGAAGAACATGCATACAATGGTGACCCCATGGTTGCCTTATTGGAGCACAGAGCGGTGTAGCTCTAGGGAATGGGTGCAAGTCTTTGGTGGTATTCTGTATGGTTCTCAGAGATAGGTGACTCAGTTGGATGCATACACAGTTGTAGAGTAGAAATATGTCAAGGTTACAACTTGAAAGCATGGAGTGGAAACATGTTCGTTGCAGGCATGGCTCGAAGGCATAATGCATTACTCCAAGGAAGGTGTGGAGGGTCTTAGTGTGAACTAGCGACGGAATAAACTGTGATCGGTGCCTTGTGTTTGAATTCTTCCTAATTTTGTGGTGGTCAGGCGGCGTGTTGCACAGGGTTAACAGCGGTACAAGATGATTAGACTGATTATCGCTAGAGGGAAGGACATGAGTCTTGTGGTCCTCAATTTGAGGGAAGGATTGTCGGGTGTATATCCCAAGTTCCAAACCGCAGATATAAGAAACAGTTGTCTAGTTTATAAGAGCTTACCTACTCTATTAGTATGAGGCCTTTTTGGAAGGAGCCCAAAAACAAATTGTGTTGATTTATCCTAAAGCGGATAATATCATACTAATGGTGGAGCTATAGGTGAACTCATGGGCCCAACATTAGGTCCATATTAACTTAAGTTGGAATTAAACGTATATCCAAACTTGATAACCCGAGGTTCATTAAGCAAGAGTTCCTCCTATATACTTCACTTATAACCAAACATATAAACTTAGAATTTGTGATTCCATAAGTATGACTAAAAGAAATAATTGTATTGACTCTCTTTTAGTAAAATCTACACAATATTCTAAGTTTAATCTAATTATAGAAGTATCACGTCACCACATAACTTAAATATATTTTTAAATAAAACATTGTTAATGGACTTCATAAGTTATTAAACGACTTCTAATGTTCTCGATATTATTAATACAATTACTTAATCTCTTTAGCAACTAATGAACATACATAATTATGAACTTCTTAATTGCTACTCTTTTAGCTTATAACTCAATAATGAACTTGAACTACTACTATACTTGACAATATGAATATTATTTTAGGATTAACAATTTTCTAACAATACTAGAACCAAAGATATAGGTACTACCCTTTACAAACTCATAAAATTCCAATTATGTTAAGAAAAATAAGTTTTCTTAATCATATAGTTCAGGGAACTTATAATCACAATTGTTTTCCAAAACCCATCCAAACACCAAGTAAGATTATCACTTAACTTAAAGTATCAATTTGGATTACCACCAACAATTAGCAACAATTGAACAAACACATTCATACAATCAACCAACACAACACCATTCAATTCACTCATAATTTCATAATAAAAAATAATAATATTCAGTATCTGTGGTACCCTTTTTTTGTCTTAATTAACGATATGAATCCCACAAAAGTTTCTCATTGGACTATGAGTTTTAGAAAACATTAATTTGAAGTTGTCACCCTATTAATATCTGAACAGGGACACATTTATTTAATAAATCGTTTTAAACTCAATTTCAAGAAATATCATTTAAAACAATGATGACTTCATATGGATAAGGCTTTTTTTTTTAAAAAAATGGTCTTTCATACCATGAGATAGGGTTCGGGGTTTAGGTTAAGAGGTGCGAACGTCTGCAACTCATCTTCTCTTCCATTCTACAGAACGGGCTCTTACTAAATGCGCTATTTTCCATCTAAAGTAATCATGGCTATTCAAAAGAAAGAAATTCACATAATTTGCACATATACACATCAACCATTTTTTTAAGAGGACCAATATATCATTTGTACATGGTAGGTTTGAGCACTGAAGTTGCACTACGTACCAATCATTGCGGGATTGGAATCCACCCATGGATCAAAACCATCGTAGTTCGATCTTATTTCTCACCCTACATGGCCAATTCCATTGGGGATGAAAAAGAAGGAAAGGATAATAGATTATGAATAACTCACCTTTTAGAATTAGACAAATCTATTAGAAATGAGGTAATCGCTCCAATTAGTGATAGAAATGGGGTTTAAATATTCACCTTAATTAGTGATTAAATATGAAGGTCAAAATAATCACTTTAATTAGCGATTAAAATTTAGGAGGATTAAGATAATCACCTTAATTAGTTATTAAGAATGGAGGTTAAGATAATCACCCTAATTAGTGATTAAGCTTGAAGATTAGGATAATCACCTTAATTAGTGATTAAATGAAGGTTAGAATAATCACCTTAATTAGTGATTAAACTTAAGAGGAAAGATAATCACCTTGATTAGTGATTAAAAGTGATTTAAGATAATCACGCTCATTAGTGATTAAATAGGAAAGGTTAAAGTAATCACCCTAATTAGTGATTAACCAAGGTTTAATATAATCACCCTAATTAGTGATTAAATGATGAAAGGTTAAGGTAATCACCCTAATTAGTGATTAAATATGATGAAAGGTTAAGGTAATCCTCCTAATTAGTGATTAACCAAGATTTAAGATAATCACCCTAATTAGTGATTAAATATGATAAAAGTAATCACCTTAATTAGTGAACAAATTGAGATTTAAAATAATCACTTTAATTAGTGATTAAATTTAGGATTTTTCAAAAGGTCTTTAGAAAAGGAAATTTGCTTCCTAATTGAAGGCTTTTTTGGATGGATGAGAAATAATCTTAATTAAAGATTATTAAGTCATTTTGAGATAGAATTTGGAAATTGTGTTTGGTTAATCGGAATTTGGCCATTTAAAGTGAGACACGTGAAACGGCCTAAAATCAATTAAGATATCATAATTACTTATCTAATTATATCAAATTATATGATCGATCCATTTGAAGATGGAGAATAATTTTAAAATGTAAGATGGATCATCATACAATTTAACTTAGTTAGATTTGCAATTGTTCCTCTTAATTGAGATTGGGTCATTTAATTCATATACTATGATATATTGGACCTAACATGCAATATTTGTAACATTGGTTGCTCATTTTATTCAAAAAGAATTGTGGAATTATTTATGAAAATTATGCATAAATATCTCCATATTTTTTCATTAATGAGTGATGTAATAACAATTCACAAAGAAACTATTATTACAACAATAATATATACAAATTCTATGATCTATACCAGTCTTCAATATTGATCTTCACCATGATGCTCCTTGATCTTCATCTCCTTGAGTGGGCTTTGGAATTTATGTTTATTTGAAAACTTGTGAATATTAGAGATTAATTAACCTCTTTGATTTGATTTTTTTTCTATGATGATTTTTATTTATATAATATAAATGAGTCATTTTAAGAGAAACTTAAAATTTAATGACTTTTAAATAACATTTTCGTATGAAAAGAAAACATTTTAATGAAAATTGAGTTGATCACTTTATTTCACTTTCCAGATTGCACTTTTGTTCTTATACTGACTTCCAAAATTCATAACTTTCCGTATAAAGTGTGAAATTGCATATGTAATACACCTATGAATAGGTCCATGAGTTATTTATGTTGTGTCAAAATTTGACAAGCTTTTAGTGACAACTCGAATTAGGGTAAATTTTATACTAAAACCGGTCAAAACATAACCTTTATACAATGTGTTCTTTGAAATCCAACTTACTGAACTTAGTTTGAAGTGAATTTTGGTATGGGTATTCTAGACAATTTGAAGGATTATACTAAAAAATTTCACTCGAATTGGACATTATTAAATCCCTTTTTTATTTCTTTTCTAAACTGAAGTAGAAATTAGTGTTCTGGAACTTAGTGATTTGCATGAATGTTTTCGTAAAAATGATATAAAACTGTACGAAATTGATATGAACACCAATTTTATGATTTTTATAAAGCTGCTGATGTTTACTTCATTGTTTCTTTTTTTTGTTTTAGCTAAATGAGTTTAGTTTGAACTTTATTGGAAGAACAAGCTCATATGGTACTGGACAAAATCAGTTTTCGCAATAATTTTGTATGAATTTTAATTAAATTTACAAAATTCGTTTTTCAAAAATTTAAAAGCCCAGTTTCTGGAAACGTCTTAAAATTCACAGGAAAAATATTACATCCTATAAAATATCTACATAATACAGACGAAAAATGAGATTAATTACGAAATTAAAACAGACTATAATTACAGCATCACATTTTCTTTTCATAGAGATGCTTATGCACAACTCTACTTAAATTTTTTTATGAAAACATGTTTTTGGTGATGAACAAATTGATTAAGAAAAATCACACAAGCACATACTCCCTCTGTTTTTTTTTTCATTCTCACTTTCCTGTGCGCGTCTCCCAATGCACCTCTTTGAACTTAAATATCTTTCATTATATATTAGTAAAAATTATAACGATTGAATATTAATAATGTACTAATTGAGACGAATCAAATAAGACCCCACATGAGTATTAGAGTTGACTATTCTAGGTAAGGTGATTTAAGGTTGGGAACCTATTAGGACTTTCACATACCAAAATCACTCCAAAGATTAAAAAAATGATAAGAGAAAACAAGGAGAAAGTTAGTATGTGATCAAGAAGATAATTAAGAAAAATAACAAGAACTTAATTTTACCTTGCTAACTCAATGATGCGCTTCATTTGCAAAGTTTTCTACTTTTTTTTATTTTTTTGGTAAGTAAGGTAATATATTCCACCAAAAAATTCACATGTTTACACAAATCTCCAAATACCAAACAGGCTTGGTATAACAGGAGAGAAGAAAGACCCATTGCAAGTACTTAGCACTTGCTCTTACACAATGGCGGATCTAGAATTGGCATCGAGTGGGTTCAAGTCAAAAGTCAAAAGTCAAAAGTCAAAAGTCAAAAGTCAAAAGTCAGTCAAAAGTCAAAGTTATAGACTGAATTATTAAAACTTTAAACAACCTAACAAAAATTTAAAATTACTCTAAATACTCGCAACATAAAAAAAGTCCCAAAATTTATTAAAAGTATAGCGTAATAATTTAATGTATTTATTATGTATAGAATGATTGAGCTTATAAAAAACTGAAATAATTCTATATTATAATCATAATTTATTATTGATTTAGATCTATAGAAGCAGAAAAAAATAAGCAGTATTTTCTTTTACCTTTTATCCTGTCGAATTCGTCGTATGTTGGAATTTTTGGGAATTGGAATAATTGTTGTTTTCAAAGTTTGAAACTCGCATCTTCCTCGGTAAATTTTTTTCAAAAACCCCAAACAATTGTTAACTGTATAATAGTAAATTGTAATTTGCTATATTCAATTGAGATGGCTTATGTGAGTCAGAGTCATGCAAATATGATGTGACATATGAGAGTAGACAATTGTTTTTCAGTGAAAAGATGAACTACTTTCTGCAGACTTGGAGTATTTATTTGTTTACTTATTTTTCCTTTTCTAACTAGAGTAAGGAGATACTAGAGAGGAAATGTTTCTTTTTTTTCCGCTGAAAATTGTCAAAAGAGGATAAAGCTGCAAATTTGCTGGAAGAAAAGTGGTGTTTTGATTTATTTTTTAATTTACCTTTTTTTAGGGGTTTTTGTTACCTTTTCCAACTACTACTAGACTACAATAATCCCAAGGATATTGCAAATTGGTAGGAGACGTGCTGCAAGTTACGCTGACGTCAGTGTTACTTGCTTTATCTTTTTTTTCTTTTTTTTTCCAAATTTAGTTGATTATATTTTTTGTATATAAATCCAAGTGGGGTCATTTGACCCCACACTTTACCAAATAAATTTGCCCCTGCTCTTACAAACTATCAATCCACATTCCATCTACAACACTACATTTTCTTGGAATATAAGCTTTAATTCTATGTTTAACATTGAACTTTATACTATCAACTACAGTATGTATACTATTAACAGAAGAATTCCAATAAGCATTGTTCCTGGTGCTCCAAATGTGATACACCCCAGCATGAATAACAGCCAAACGAATGGTTTTTCTTGTTTTTGATCCTCTGTAACTTATGTGAGTCCAGATCAGCCATTGAATTAAACTTCTGTTTCTTCTTTGTATACCAATCCAATCCATCACTTGCATCATTACCTGCTTACTGAAGTGACACTCAAAGAAGAGATGGTTATGTGACTCATCTGCAGTACCACAAATACAGCAGTTTTTGTCACCACTGATGCCATAGCTAAATAACTTTTCCTTTGTTTGAAGCCTTTGTTGCACTCCCAAGCCATGATATAAACCTGTGTTTAGGAATAATCATTCTACTTTTTTTATTTTTCTTAATTTCTAAGTGAATTTTTAAATTCACTTAATTACTAACTAAAAACCCTTTTTTGTATTTTTCTTTGATGAATTTCTTACTTACTAATTACTTTCCTAATTATAACTTTTACTTATGGAGAATGAGAATAGTATTGAAGTTGTGTTTTTGAGATTTTCAAGTTGTGTGAAGTTGTTTGAAGTCGTTGTTTTGAAATGAAAAGAAGGGGGTATTTATATGAAAATGAAGTCATGAATTAGGGTTTGAAGAAGGTAGATAATCATATGTTTCACCCAAAAATCTGATTTTTACCATCCTACATCATCCAAATGACATCATACTAATGACATCATCAAATCTCTTTAAATCATCAAATTTATTGGAAATACAAATATTCTTATTCTCTTTAGATTTGATTTTGATCTTTATACTAATGAGGCAAAATCAGATTTTCAGAAAATATTATTTCCCTAAATACATCCTAACACATAGAAGTGCATCGAAAAACGTGAAGGAAAAGCTGACTGGGCAACTGCGCGGAGCGTAAAGCCCCGTGCTGGACACAGCCACTGTGCACTGGGCGCACAAGCGTGCGTCTGGCGCACGAAACCATGGTGTCCTCGGCGCACGAAACCATGGTGCGTTTGGCGCACGAAACCATGGTGCGCTCGGCGCACGGTCGTGCGACTGGCGCACTGTCGTGTGCTTGATGCACAGCTTGGATTTTTCGAAAAAATCAGATCTTTTGGTTCTTACACGTTATATTTGATTCTGATTCTTATTCCTTTTCATGATTCTTATTCCTTAACCAATGGATAAAAGGATGTGATTGATGGTTAAAGAATATATTCTTATTCTTTATCTAATGGGCAATGACTTGATCATCAAGAAAACTGATTCCCACCAGTTTTGAGACACGACTAAAATTACGGCGCCTAATCGCAACTCGTTTTTTTTCGTTTTTCGAAAAACTAACTTAAAACAATTAATGAAAACCCGTCAAATTAGTAAAGACGAGCATGCTTCTACAACAAATCATTTTATTAAAATCGGTGGTTGTAGCCATTGACTACGACTTACGGAAAAATTACATTTTTAAACCGAAATCGTATGACTTAAGCGCAAAACGGAAAACCGTATGACAGAATGAAACTCGCGCTCCGAGACATAATGTGCCTTTTGCGGGGAGCGCGTTCCATGATGCATGACGACTTCGTTATTTTTATTTCTTTCAAAAACCTTTATTTTAAAATTTTTATCCACAACGGCAGTTCAAAATTTGGTATCTACAGAATTCCCCACATTGGACGAATTTTGGATGAAATGATGACCAATGTTTGAAAAGACACAAAATTTTGACAAAAAATTTCTTTTGAGATACCATATTCTCCGTAGAAAATAGTTATCATTAGTGCTCTTTTGAAATCATGATTTGCGACTTCTGATGACGCCTTAAGTAGAAAATCCCAATTAATTTTCTGAAAATGAAGATGCGACTGAATCGTTGTCTTAGATAGAGAATCCCATGTAACTTCCTGAATGCGACTTTATTGTCGTCTTAGATAAAAAAAATTCCCATTAATTTTCTAAAATTTGAAAATGTGACTTTATCGTCGTCTTAGATAGAAAATCTCAATTAATTTTCTATTGAAATGCGACTTTATCGTCGTCTTAGATAGAAAATCCCAATTACTTTTCTAAAATTTGAAATGCGACTTTATCGTCGTCTTAGATAGAAATTCACAATTAATTTTCTAAAATTTGAAAATGCGACTTTGTCGTCGTCTTTTTTATGTTTTGTCTTATGAATTAGTCTTTTGTTAATGTGAGAGACTCCGACAATTAACAGGTTGATTCTAGTTTTTATCACAGTTTTTTTTTGCTTGGATGACAAATAAATTGTCAAATCTCCATCATTCACTTTTTATGACTCCATGTGTTAGCATGTCACCTTAAAATAAGACATTGTCAGGTCATGTCACCTTAAAGTGATGTCAGATCATGTCACCTTAAAGTGATGCATTGTCAGGTCATGTCACCTTAAAGTGATGTATTATCAGGTCATGTCACCTTAAAGGGTTGACCAAAGGTTATTACCCTCCAGGCCAATGGTGGACCACCCATCATATGGCAAAATTTTGATCTGATTTTCAAAAAATCTTTCAGGAATTTTTCATGCATAATGCTTATTTGCTTTATCGGAAAATGATGATCATTATATAAAATAGATTGATCAAGGTCATTATTTTGGATGATTATTAGGAAAATGGATTGCATCAATGTTCTTGATTCATCATTGATATTGTTTATCGATGTTCGGCGAAATTGCCATATCAGGCCACAAATGCTTGGTCATTAACCATTGGTAGGGAATAGGGATGCTCCTTATTAGTTATTACCCTATGGACAATACTCAATCCTATTATCTATGGCATGAATCATGGATGATCATTCTTTTTTCATCTATAAAAGGGCATGGTTCTTCATTTCTAAATGCACCATATTCACTACTACATCATTCTCTCTAGTTTTTCTTCTTTCACAAAAATGGTTTCTATTTACAAAGATACTAATTAAATGGAGAGTGGTAATAAAAAACAACCCTCAGGGATCACAAAGAACTTGGAGCAACCAAGGCAGTCCTCTTCTTCTTCCTGTTTTACTAAGGCTCTTATGCCTTTGCTTTCACTTTCTATTTGCTATGAAATTATTCATGCTGCTTTCCAATTTTGGGATGAAACTCGCGTCATGTCTTTCGCTTTGGAGTCCGGGAGATTGTACCTCTTGTTGAAGAGTTCGAAGAACTACTAGGCTTACCCTAAAACGGTCTAATTATTACACCTAGGTCTCCTATAAAAATCTTGGGAGATTTATCAACCACTTTATACCTTCCTGAAAACTTTAATGGCAATTACTTACAGTATGGTGAGGTACTTTTTCTCAATTTATTATTAACCTTTCAATTTGGTACTTGGCAATTCTCTAATAATGCCAGCTATAGGATTGTTAGAAAAAATGCTTGCATTCTTATGCTTTTGGGAAGTACCCTCACCAAATGGTCTTTAAACACATGCCATGTTCGGTGTATTTCACTTACTCCTCAAATTGTTAGTGGGGGTCGTCTTGGACCACTTATTTTGGGGGAAATGTTCCATGGCCTAGACGAACTCAAACGACACCTTCAAAGCTTTGTTAAGGGATGTCCATTAGCCCTTCACTTATGGTTATTGGAAAAAATTTCTCTTATGAAACCTCATGGGAGTCTTGCTTATAAAACTAATCATATCCGAGAAAGAGGTTTTCATCCCTTCTTCTATCAAATTATTAAAAATGGTGGGTGGGAGGATTATTTCCTGCAACAAGATATAAAGTGGGTCACAAGTCACCTTGGTATTAGTGCAATTGTATATTGCAATTCTGGTCGTAGAGGTGTACAATTAACAGGGCTTTGCCAAGTCACTTTCTACCTTCCATAGAGGTGTCTGAGGCAAATTGGTTGGAGGCAACAACATATTCCTGCTCTCCAGATTCTTCCAACATGTACTACTTATGAGGCTGATATGAGTAAATACCTACTATATGGCAGGGGGCTAGAACTATATCAGCACTACCTGTGCCTCCTTTTCCGACAATTGATGATGATAATTTTTCAATGGCTTTTGGCTGATATTGGTCAAGATAATGATTCAGATGGGCCTATCATGAAGAGGAAGAGAGTTTGAGAGAAATATCATGTTTATTTTCCATGTTGTTTTTCTTTTTTTTTAATCTTTTTTAAGTTTGTAGAAAATAGAGGCTTTATGTCTTTTTATGTATGAAATGAAGTACCCCAGTTGGGATAAATAAAAGTATATGTTTGTAAGAATCATCTGCTTATGAAAAAATTAATGTGAACACAATTCTAACACGTGCATACTTTAACATTAAATATGACATGCAAATTATAATTAATCAATCATATGACACATGAAAACATAACATATAAAACCTTAACAAACAAAAACATCCTTGCATGATTCATCATTTTTCTTTTTCTCCTTTTTCTCTTTTTAGTTTCTCTTTTTTTTTGCGTTTTTTTCGTTTTTTTTTTCGTTTTTCCTTTTTTTATCTTAAATCCTTTACGACAATAATCTTAATTCCTCAATTCTCAAACAACCATAAATTCAACAACACTGGTTACATCATACGACTAGCATCCCAATTCATAATCATAATTCTAAATTATAGAACTGAATCAACAAACTTAACTAACAAACTTAATTAAACAAATGAGAAACTCATTTGGCTACTAATGATTTTAAAACAATCCTCCTTAAAACAACAGCAGCAGCAGTGCTACCAACAACAACACAACCGTAACACAACAACAACAACCATAGCAACTGTTGGGTTTGTGGCCCAAATTTCTAAGCCTAATTATTAAGCTTAGTTCTCAAAGGTGGCTAGATAATTCTAGCAATGTCTAATGGCAGCACTAGAAGCTCCTAGAGAGCACAAAGCTCATAAGCAAAAATGTGAGAGCATGTGCTAATGTGTAGAAAATTCTACACATTTCATGAATAAGTCAACCGACTTATTCCACCGCCATCCTCAACTATAAAAAGGGGGCCTTGGACACTCATTTGATCCATCCACAAGCATCAACCAACCTCCATATACACAAGAAGCCATACATTAAGCCTTCTTACAATACTAACCCTCCATTCTTATAATCCACCTATTTTATTAATCCACTATCCCTCTCTTTGTAATACTCCTTAGTGAGTTCCTACTATAGTGAGAGTTCTATTTGTACTACTCACCATTATAAGTTTCGGGTGATTCTTGTACTCTCCTATTTTCATATAGTGGATTTTCGGGTACTCGTCGTCCGTGGGTTTTTTGCCTCTATTTGAGGATTTTTCCCACGTTAAATTGTGTGTCCATCTTTTACTACTTTTCTTGCCACATATTTCCAACTCTATTATTTTTCTCAATCTCTACATCTTTAATCTGCTTCCGCTACGCACTCACAACCCTAACAAGTGGTATCCGAGCCAAAGGTTGTTTAGAGTGTTTTCATATTAAAGATGTCTTCAGTAACAAAGTTCGAGATTGAGAAGTTCGATGGCAAGATCAGTTTTAGCATCTGGAAAGTCCAGATGAAGGCCGTTCTTACACAAGGCGGATTAAAAAGGGCACTTGATGGCAAACAGAAAAAACCATCTACTATGACTGACGAGCAATGGCAAGAGCTGGATGAAAAAGCATTATCTACGATCCAACTATGCTTAACTAAGGAGGTACTACGTGAGGTTATTCACGAGGAGACCGCTGCAGGGCTATGGTTGAAGCTCGAGTCCCTCTACATGACTAAAAGTCTTGCTAACAAACTCCGTTTAAAGGAAAGGCTTTACAGTATTCGGATGGCCGAAGGTACTTCTATCCAATCTCATCTTAGTGAATTTAATTCAATTATTATTGATCTTGAAAATTTGGATGTCAAGATTGAAGATGAGGATAAAGCCGTGTTATTAATTGTCTCCCTACCTCCTTCGTACAAGCACTTCAAGGAAATCATGTTATATGGTAACAATGATACCTTATCTTTTGAAGATGTTAAATCTCATTTACTCTCAAAAGAGAAATTTGACCTTGAAGTGCATTCCAATGATAATGCCGAAGGATTAAATGTAGGAGGGAGACCACACGGAAAAATAAGTACCAAAAATGGGGCCATATCTAATGGGCATAAATCTAAGAATTTATGCAAATATTGTAAAAAGCATGGGCACGATGTTTCTGATTGCTTAAAATTAAAGAAAAAGCTCGAAAGAGAAGAAAATGAGAAAAAAGTATCGGAAACTGCACAAGCCGATTTTGGTGAAATAGAATCCGATGATGTTCTTTTGGCTACTTCTCATGGGAAAAGTACAACTCCTAATTGGGTGCTTGATTCCGGTTGCACCTACCATGTGTGTTCTCAAATGGATCACTTTATCGACTATAAATCGGTGAAGAACAGATCCGTCTCTATGGGCAATGGTTCTCGTTGCAAAGTTCATGGTATTGCCTCTGTTCGGATCAAGACACATGATGGTAAGATCAGGACTCTGTCTAATGTTCAATATGTTCCTAATCTGAAGCAGAACATCATTTCTTTGGGCACTCTAGATTCTAAAGGGTGCAAAATTTCGGCTCAAGGTGGAGTACTTAAAGTCTCCAAAGGTGCTCATGAACTTCTGAAGGCCGTCAGACATAGAAATCTCTATGTATTGGGTCTTCTATTATGGCTTCTTCTTACTTAAACCCCGGTTCGACATCAACGCCTTGATAAAACAGGTTTTGGCATGTCACATTATTCTAAGCTCAATTTACGATTGGGCCAGGGTGACATATCTACCTAATACCATTCAGGGTTCATACGACGAGTACATATAGAATTTGGTCCAAGGTGGAGATTGTTGGGTTTGTGGCCCAAATTTCTAAGCCTAATTATTAAGCTTAGTTCTCAAAGGTGGCTAGATAATTCTAGCAATGTCTAATGGCAGCACTAGAAGCTCCTAGAGAGCACAAAGCTCATAAGCAAAAATGTGAGAGCATGTGCTAATGTGTAGAAAATTCTACATATTTCATGAATAAGTCAACCGACTTATTCCACCGCCATCCTCAACTATAAAAAGGGGGCCTTGGACACTCATTTGATCCATCCACAAGCATCAACCAACCTCCATATACACAAGAAGCCATACATTAAGCCTTCTTACAATACTAACCCTCCTTTCTTATAATCCACCTATTTTATTAATCCACTATCCCTCTTTTTGTAATACTCCTTAGTGAGTTCCTACTATAGTGAGAGTTCTATTTGTACTACTCACCCTTATAAGTTTCGGGTGATTCTTGTACTCTCCTATTTTCATATAGTGGATTTTCGGGTACTCGTCGTCCGTGGGTTTTTTGCCTCTATTTGAGGATTTTTCCCACGTTAAATTGTGTGTTCATCTTTTACTACTTTTCTTGCAACATATTTCCAACTCTATTATTTTTCTCAATCTCTACATCTTTAATCTGCTTCCGCTACGCACTCACAACCCTAACATAATTCTAAATTATAGAACTGAATCAACAAACTTAACTAACAAACTTAATTAAACAAATGAGAAACTCATTTGGCTACTAATGATTTTAAAACACTCCTCCTTAAAACAACAGCAGCAGCAGTGCTACCAACAACAACACAACCGTAACACAACAACAACAACCATAGCAACAATAACTACAACACACAAGAAAAGAAGAAAATACCTTGGTGCTTTGCAACCACCAACACACGACCACCACCACAGCTGGCAGCACCACGAAGCTGCAACAACACAACGGGGAAAGACACAAGCAGCAGCAACGACACAACAACAACTACACCGCGGCACACGCGGTGGCGATAAGGAGGGTGTAGCAGCACTACGAAGGGGGAAGAAAAACGCGAACAAGGGAGGGTAAAACAGACCAGCGACACCACTGATTCAATACAACAGCAACACCAGCGCAGCAGGTGCGCGAGCAGAAAAACTCCGGCGAGGAGGAGGGGTGACGCGGCAGCCGGCGAAAGAGAGAGAAATATGGGGTTCGGGTTTCACGGGAGAGGGAAAGATGGGTTTGGGGTTCAGAGATTTTAGAAGCCATGAGAGAGATGGGATAAGATTGGGGAAATGGGTTTTGGGTTCTCCTAAATTAGACCGACAAGGGGGAAAAGAAAATAAAGAAAGAAACCAACTTTGGTTTCCTAATCGGCTAAATATCATCCAACTAATTACACATAAAACCTAAAATATAAAATATTGATAACTTCATAAAATTAAATAAATAAGTACATTACAAACACGACAATATAATTCATATTCCAACTCAAATAAAATAAGAGTATCTGAAACATAATTAACTTAATAACTATAATTAGCTTTTAGATAAACGCTCTTAAAAATAGGGCTATTACAATAAGTTAATTCGGACCTCATTTTCTTTTTGATACATCTCTTGGCACTGTGCCTTGCACAGTGTGAATCAGTACTTTTCGTTCTTTCACGTATTTGTGTTCATTCCAACCTTTTCATGTTCCCCCTTAACTAATGCATCTTTTTCTTCCATTATCTTATCAAGATTTTCTTGCCCCCATAAATTATCATGAATCAAGATTAAAAGCACTTGTTGAACTTTGAAGCAATCTGTGAAGAAAAAAATGATATAATAAGGAAATGAAGATAAGGTGAGACATATGAAAGAGAGAAATAATGAGGCACAAATGTCAAAATCATAAACGGAAAATCGAATATCGGGCTAAAGATCAAGCTTGCCATAGGAAAAAGAATTAGCATTTCATAGCTTAATAATTCGGCAACTTAGGATCATATAGCTTATTAGTTCGGCAACTTAGGATTAAACTATCAGGACAGCATCAATAGCCCTTTGCATGTCCTTTTTATCATGTAGACTTTTTCTTACAGTGTTTCACAAAGACATGCACTCCTACTCCAATTAACATATTTAAAGGAGGACAACATGCATAATACTCAACTAATTTCCAGAAATTAATCCCAAAGCCACGAATTATCTTCTAAAACACTCATGCATGAAATTCAACAGAATTACCTTGATCACACAATTGTGATATGCTCAACAAATTGTGTTTCAAACCACTTACGTAATTGTATATTGCTGAGGTTCTTAAGTGGCATATTGTTGCGGTTTTCGCACCGCAGCAAATCAAGGCGCATCAATAGATAAATATCTATTGCTGCGGGTTTAAAACCGCAGCAATAGGTTTGACTTATTGCTGCGGTTGTGCCCCAAAACCACAGCAATAAGTGCAGGTACAAGTAAAAAAAAAATCAGTTTGCCATCAAATTTGAGAGATAAAATTATAGGAAGAAAATAAGACACTACAAATTGTGAGTGATGAAAAAGAAACTTTAGATGTTGTCGTTATACCAAAAAATCCAACAGATACAAAAAAGAGATACAAAAGAAATTATAAAAAAAATCAAAAATCAGAAACCTTAAACATCATATTAATACTAAAAATAGAATTGAAGAAAATCGAAAAAAAAATACATCACCACCCTGAAATCAGATCTTGATAAATTAAAACAAAAAAAAAGCTAACTAAAAATGAAAAAAAACAAAAAAAAATGAAATTAAGAGCGGTTCGATGAAGGAGACTTCGTCTTCGTGTGGTGATCTGAACAGCTTGGTTGAGCGAAGGACTCTTCGTCTTCGTTTGGTTGAGCGACAAGCAACAGCATCGGGGATTCTTGTGGTCGAACGACAAGCGAGCGCTGGGCTTCGAACGGCCGACGAAGGAGAAGCACGGTCGACGAAGAAGAACAGCCGATGAAGGAGAAGCACGGTTGACGAAGGGGTGAGACGAAGAAGAACAATCGCGAGGAGTGAGACGATCGCCACCAACTCGCGAGGACCGCCAGCAACTGCACCGCAAGCACCGGAAAATGAATGCTCATAGACTTAAGGAGTGAGACAGGGAGTATGGGTGAAGAGAAACGAGAGAAGGAGGGAGGAGCGTGAGAGGGAGTATGGGTGAAGAAAAACGAAAGAAGGAGGGAGGAGTGAGAGAGGAGGGGTGAAGAAAAACGAGAGAATAGAGGAGTGAAAAGAAAAAAATGGCTCATAACAATAGTAAAATTATATGTCAAATCCTAGCACATGCTTTGTAAATAAAACCAACCTATTGCTGCGGTTTTTGGTAGAAACCGCAGCAATAGGTCCTCTGTATGTTTTTTTTTTCTTTTTGCACGGTTTATTGCTGTGTATGGGTTAAAACGCAACAATTACATAGCAGTAATAGGGCAAACTTCTACTAGTGTATACCAACATCACATTCACTATGGAGTGTGTTAGGGATTTGCTGATGTTTCCAATACCAATTATTTCTGCTTTTTTGTTGTCGCCAAATATAACACAACCTCCATGGTGGGATACTAGTGAGAGGAATTAAGATTTATCACCAATCATATGTCTTGACCAGCCGCTGTCGAGATACCATAGGCTGCTTCCTTTCACATTCACCTGCAAAAAGATCACTTGTTAGTTTTAGGAACCCAAATTTGCTTGGGTCCCTTTTTCTTTCGTTGAGCTTCTAACAGATCTTTTCTAATACTTTACATTTTCGCAACACATTTTTTCTTGACATTACAGTTATCCATGAGGTGTCCATTTTTTCCACAGAAGTTGCAAATCAAATATTCAGGTAAATCAACATATTTTCTTTTACGAAAGTCTCTTTCAAAATTATTGGCACTGTGCCTTGCACTGTGTCTCTAGTCATTATATCCTAAACCAATTATGTTTCGATTGCTAGTAGAACTAGACATATAGTCTAAGGCTTTTTGACCAGCTGACCATTTTTCATACATTTTTCGAGCAATAAGCAATTGTGATTCCAAGAAATCAACAGAAGTGTTTAGATCGCTACTTCTTTTTCTTGAAATTTCCAATTCTCTTTTTGCTTTATCAAGCTCATCACTTAACTTAGCATCATGAGGTAGCATAAGTGGAACAATTCTGGATCTTTGTCTTGATTCTTTCAACTCAGTTAACTCGTGATTTAAAGATTCAATTTGATTTTCAAAATTCGAATTTTTGGCCTCTAACATAGTGTATGGCACAGTGTTCTTAACAACTTCTTTTACAAGAGACTTTTCGTAGCTTATGGCGTTTAGCTCAACATTTTTCTCTTCAACAGTTTTTTCAAGTTCATCATTCTTTTTCATTAGTCCTTTACAGTCCTTTCACAAGTCCTTATATTCCAATTCCAACCCAATCTTTTGCTTAGTTAAGTTTTTCACTTCTTTTTTCATGTTTGAAAATTCATCATTCATTTCTTGACAATCGTCAATGACATTTCCAAGCAAAGTAACTAGTTGGTTTTTTGAAAGAAGATGTATTGAAGGTTTTAGTGAAATGAGATTTACCTCACTAGCTTCCTCCTCATCAAGTGAGGTCGAATTCTAAGCCATAAGACATAAGTGAGAGTCGTACAGGCACTGTGCCTTCCTCTGAGTTGTCTGTACAGCATTCAGACATAATTTTGCTTCATGGCACTGACTGTTCTTCTTCAGAATCCGAATCTCCCCAAACAGCAGCAATCATTGCTTTCTTCAACTCCTTCTTTGGTTGCTCCCTTTTTTCTTTAGGCTTCTCATCATCCCATAGGGGACATTCCTTTATCCTGTGATTGTACTCACCACACTTGAAACAACCAGAATTAGTAGCACTTTTCTTAAAGTTAGAGGTAGTGCTCTTACCTTTGAAATTTTCACCTTTTCTAGGATTGTTGTTTATGTTCTTTTTGAGAAAATTTTTAAATCTCCTGGTAAGAAGATCAACATCATCATCGCTATCACTATCTTCACTTTCCAATTCAATTCTTAAGGCCATACCCTTATTTTTTGATTCATTTGTCTTAGTATCTAAAATAAGTTCATGAGTCATTAATGATCCATTTAGTTGTTCTAGTGAGAGTTTTGTCAAATCCTTAGCTTCTTGAATAGCATTTATTTTAGAAAGCCAACGATCTATTAAACTTCTTAAGACCTTTCTTACTAAATCTTCAGAAGTATAGGCTTTGCCTAGAGAACACAATTCATTAGTGATGAGTGTAAAACGGGTGAACATCTCTTTAATTGATTCTTCCTTATTCATGGTAAACAGTTCATATTGTTGCACAAGTAAATCGATTCGAGACTGTTTTACCTCATTCGTATCTTCGTGGGCCAATTCTAAGGTGTCCCATATCTCCTTTGCCGTAGAGCAAGCATATATCCTTGAGTATTCATCAGGTCCAACTCCATATTGGAGAATACTCATAGCTTTGAAGTTCTTTTCGGCTTTTGCATAGTCGACTGAATCGTAGTCGTCTTCATCTTTGTCAACCATCTTTCCTTCAGCATTTTTAGCTTGGATAAGGATTGGTCCTTTTCTTATGACTTTCCAGCATTCATAATCTGATCCTTGGATGTAGATCCTCATCCTAGCCTTCCACCATCCGTAATCTTTTCCATTAAAAATCGGACACTTTGAGTGTCTTTCCCGAGAGTCATCTTGCATGTTCATGACTTCTATTCTCTAGGGATGAGCCTTTCGAGAATAGCCTGCTCTGATACCACTTGTTGGAGTACATGGTGACACTCAAGAAGGGGGGGTTGAATTGAGTGACAAAATCTAATTGATTTTCGCAAAAACAAAACTATAGCATTGTGCCTCACACTGTGTAAACACTCGCAGACTCGTTTTTAATGTTTTTGCTCAAATGAACTCGTATCAAAACTAAAAATATTGAAAACAAATAACAAGACACGGGAATTTAACGTGGTTCAATCTCACCTCTGAGATCTACGTCCACACTACCTACTCTTTTATTATTTGAATCTTAAAATATCAATCTTTTGATACAATATGATTCCCCCACTACTAACTCTAGTAGTGGTCCCCAACACCTATATCTACCTGTTGCTACTCTCTATAATAATGAAATTACAGAAAGATTAAGTCCTCACAAGTGTGCTTCTTAGATAAGCAAATCGAGGAATGTTACAATCGTTATTAAGGACTTTTAACTCACTGGAACTCTGTGCTATGCTCTGTGCTATGGGGATCCGTTTTCAGCTCTCAAAAACTTATTAATCTCTTTCTTGAAAACGTGTGAACTTCTTCTGATCTTTATTTCTTATATAGATTATCAACTGAATAAGAATTATTCTCCAAGATATGATAATCTTCTTGAAAATATTTTATTCATAAAATTAAGGAATAAAATCTTTTCTTTTCCAAAATCAAAGATTATCTTTTATTTAATAAAAATTGATTTTTTCTTTCTTGAAAAATAAAGATTCCTCCTTATCTTTTGCCAACTTAAAATCAGATTTTTCAAATCAATTTTTCCGAAAATCTTTATCAAAATCGTTTACTTAAAAATCAGTTTTTAAAAATCATTTTTTTTCCGAAAATCTTTATATTAAAATATTTTCTTTTCAAAACTAATTTTTGAAATTCTTGTTTTATAAAAACTCCCCTTTTTTTATTCTTTAAATATAAAAACATGAAATTAATGTAATTACCTATTTTCCTAACTCTAAGAAAATAGTTAATCATCCCAAATTTTTATTTCTAGCTTAGCACAAAATTCCAATAAGTTAATTACATTGCATAAACATGACTAAGAACATAACTAGACCTAAACTTCCATATCTTCAAGTTCTTGAGCTTTCATGAACATCCAACTTTGATAGCTTTCTTAGATCACTGTTACATACATACATGTTATAGCAAAAAGTGTTTATCATCATCAAAATAAATTCAAACTTATTAAAATCACAACAGTCTTGTTTCAGGTCATTTTGATGCAAAAAGGTATTGTTACTGAAGCGCAACAGGGATTCTATAACCACTAGTACAGAATCGACGATTTGTGTCGGATGCAAGGCGCCCATTTGCGTCGGACATGGGTCCGACGGCACAGGTCTCGACGCAGATGAGAGAGACAGGATCTGCGTCGGACTAGCGCACGACGCAGTTGATGAGCTATTTGCGTCGGACTGTGCGCAACGTCCGACGCACATGAAGCCTCGCCCCCGCATATAATAGGCCCATCT
This sequence comes from Beta corolliflora, assembly GCA_947648045.1. Classification (NCBI taxonomy): domain Eukaryota; kingdom Viridiplantae; phylum Streptophyta; class Magnoliopsida; order Caryophyllales; family Amaranthaceae; genus Beta; species Beta corolliflora. Next base: position 425,941 of record CANSZD010003287.1, on the reverse strand, counting down.
GCGTCGCATGTTGAGCAATGTGCGACGCAGATGGTGTATCATCTGCGTCGCACATTGACTAACATGCGACGCAGATCAATGCACCAGCAGGCCAGGCACCACTCATTTGCGTCGCACCTGGTGCCACATGCGACACAAATGCTTGTCATCTGCGTCGTATGTGGCACTATGTGCGACGCAGATGAATGGTTTTTGTTTTTTTTTTTTCGGCTTTCTTTAGTAAATCAGTTTATTAGTATAAAAAAATCTAACCAACCCAGCAACAAGCTAGCACGAAATATGTATAACCAAAACATGATTCTTTATTCATTCTCCATAATAATTCTGTAATCACAAAACATGAACAACGAAAATCTAAAATGATAAACTTAACAAATTGTACAAAATAAAATGGAATTAACCAAACTTAAACAACGAAAATCTACAATCGCTTGTATTAGAGAAACATCCTAAATCTTGTTAAAACTAAAACTTTCATATCTACAAAAATCGAAATAGAAAGCTTGGCCAACAATTTCTTTCTCTTCCTCCACCAGATCTGCAAAAATAAGTTTCATTTTAAATGAGTTAAAAAACAGAAAAAATAGAGGGGAAATAATATATATCAAGGAATTTATATATCAAGAAACTGAAAAAATTTGAATATACATATATAAATGGACTACCCGAATATATTACAAAATTCAAGCCAGGTTTAATTTTTTTTCTTTCAAAAATAAACATAAATATGGCAAAACAAAGAAATTCAGAATAAAATGGTACCTGAAAATCGACGAACCCTAACCGCACCGAATTCGTCGAACTCGCAACTTCTTTGAACACCTGGGTCTCCATTTTTAGATCTGAATCGAATTCTTGAAGCTTTATCAGCACGAATCAAAATCTTCGTTGTTCGTTCGTTCGTTTGTTTTCGTCAACTTTTGTTGTTCGATTTTTTTAGAAGTGAGAAATTTGTTTTGAGAAGAAAAGATGAATTTAAAGGGGATTTTTTTTTTGAGTGGAGGAGAGAGAAAGAAGATGACAGTTTTGAGGAAGGAAGAAGGGGGTTGAAAGATTGAAGAAGGGGAGAAGGAGCGGCGCTTGTAAGAAGGGGAATTTAGGTTAGGTTGTATCGAAGTGGGGCTTTAATATTGGGCGGGATTAATACCTATCATCTGCGTCGGATGGGCCCAGAAGTCCGACGCAGATGTCTTAAAACAATTTATTGGGCGGGATTTTATAAATATTGAGAGGGCCTATCATCTGCGTCGAATGGGCCAAGAAGTCCGACGATGTCTTAATACAATGATTTGCGTCGCACAGAACAGGGGATCCGACGCACATGAATCATGATTTGCGTCGCAATCAACACCCATCCGACGCAAATGATGCTTCTGCGTCGGTTATCCAGTTGTGCGACGCAATTTATGAGACGCAAATTGTCGTTTTTCTACTAGTGAACATAGGGCTATATACTGATGCAGAGAATCAATCATACTCATCCTACACTGTTGCTTTTGAAGATCAGAATGATGCTAAGAACTTCTGTTATCTTCTGGAATCAGCTTTTGAGGATCTCACGGGATCTTTGTTGTAGATTGTTGAACCCTAGTTTTGATGATGAAAAAGGAACAAAGATGCAAACTAAGTATTGAACTAACAAGTTGTTAAGTGAATGGATTTTACAAGGTATCAAAGAAAGGAGCAAAGAGAATACTAAGTCAAAGAAGAAATCAAGTTTGGATTTTGAAGACTAAGTGAAGATGCTCAAAGATTTGATACCAGAGAAGCATTGGAGCAAGAAGACTAAAGCAAGGCTTTTTGTTTCTAGTTCCAATGTAAAGGAACGAGTAAGAATGGTAAGGAACTGTGGCAAGTTAAAATGAGAATGAGTGTATGTTCCTTTGAAAGGAACAGATTGGCACTGTCATATTAAGTTAAAGGAACTAACTATTTAAAAGGAACTAGACATATGTGAATAAGTATAACGGTTAAATAATGTCGCTTGAGTGATTTATGCCTAGATTCTAGGAAACCGTTTTTATTTAGTAAAAATCTGATTTTAAGGAAAAGATTTTATTTTTATAAGATAATAAAAATCCTTTTTGGTTTTAAGGAAAATATTTTTAAAGATAATATTTTGATAAAAGGATTTTATTGTGATTTTATTAATTGAAATACTTTTTAATTAAATGAGATTTTTGGTTTACTGCATAAGTAGTTGCTAAATTTAAGGAAGCGGTAAAATTTCCATAACACACGTTTAACAAAGATCGTGGAGATCATGGATGTAAAAAAAGGAACGTGTTCCTCTAGTTGAGGAACATCATGGAAAATGTTTTTACCACTAACACATGATTTAATCCCACATTCTAAGTAATCACTGCTATAAATACTTATGTCTAATTAAGTTCCAATTTGTGACTGACCAAGTGAATTAGTGAGTTTAACTAAGTAAAGTATAAGTGCCTTCATTCTCTCATAAAAACCATTTGTTCTTTGCCTTCTTACTCTAATTCCACTAAGTTTATTGATCTTTGTATTTTGGTTTTGGGGTAAGAGGATTTTGAGTGAAGTCCTGTAAGAGAGAAAGCTTTGAGTGAAGTGAGTTAAAGTGAGAAAACTTCAAGTGAAGTTGAGAGGAACAGCTATTAAGGGAACAGTTGTTCAGGAACTTGAGTTTAGGAACTCAAGGTGTGGTTCGTGAGTAGAATTAGGTTGTAACAAAGTTGTTTGGCCTAATTAGTGAAAGTGTTGAGTTTAAAATCCCTAGTGGTCGAGGTTGTTTCTTCTTGTTAGGCCCAAGAAGTTTTTCCTCGTAAAACTCCCTTGTGTTCCTTTAGTTTGTTTCTTTGTTTAAGTTTTTATAATTCCGCAAAAAGTTACGTTTATTTCTACACATACAATTCACCCCCCTCTTGTAGTGTTCCTAGTGAAATAACATAGATGTAGCGCACTGTCAAACAAGGTAAAGCTCATAATGTTTTGGCTTTTCCTTTTTTGTAACAGAAACAATAATCACTTTAAGGACTATTGATATTGCAGGATTTTAAAGAAGTAGCAGAATCACTGGACAACAAAGTCATTGGTGCAAAGGGTGTAGGACATGTAGGTGAAGTATAGACTGTTTGATTTAATGTAATTACTCGATTGATGGTATTGGTCTATCAAGCTGCAATTGTGCACATTTGGCTAGCTCAATTCTGTTTTGCAACAGTTATTTAAGATGATCCTTTAAATTAGAGTTTTAATGATTATTTCTGTTCTTTTTACTAACATCTTGCCACACAAAATTGACCTTTCTAAATGAATAAACAACAATGGCTTATTACTCGCCAAATACAGGACATACAACAATTTAGGATATCGCTCGAGCCATTAAAGTTTTGTCCTCATCAACTTGTATTTAAACTTATCTTAATTATCTGAACTTTCAAAACTACTCCCTACCATTTTGTTAACTTTTATTTTTTCAACTTTGGTTATTTTCTAAACTTTTTTTTAGTCTGAATTTTACTAAACTTTTCTGAAAATAAGGTAAATAAGTTGAAGTAAACAAACCCTAATTAGTCATCTCCTAAAAAATGAAGGAATACTGTTATTACTTTTAGAAATGGAAAAAGGATTACTTGAAATCAAAGTACTTAATATTGTGGACGTTAAACTAAAATACATTTACGCACTTAATATAATTATGTTGGGATTTGAGACTCACTACTTTAACTTTGAAATCCAAATTTGAATGAGCTCCAAAGTAAAAATTATACATTTTCATAGGAAAAAGAGGGGTGGGTGGCAGAATATGAGACCTTCACTAACCGATAGAGAAGATACACCTTTCACAACACTAATAATCGCTTCAGGTGGCAGAATATGGCCATGAAAGCTCCAAATCTGGAATCTTTAGGGTCAAACAAATTAGAGTATTTGAGGGATTGACTCCTTTCGCTTCTCTTTTGTGATAACTCTTTCTACAAACCCGATGATATCTAATCTTTTGTAACTATCCTCACCACTCCCCTCCCCCCACCCCACCCCAAGAAGAGGGGGAGAGAGAGAGGGTGCTAATATTATTAAAGTTGGGGAATAGGCTCCATATGCAATAAAACTGATAATCTATGTTACTCGAACTCTTCATTTTACCTTAAATACAATATTTACTTCATTTGCAGCCGCAATCATGGGAAGTTTACACAAAATAGCATAGTCGGGCTCTAGGACACATACCCGTGTCCAACACGAGTACCCTAATCTAAGTAATATTGCTCATAACACATTTAAAATGACCCAATATATGGCCCCCAAGATTGCCAAGCAGCAGCAAACTGACAGTACTCAGTACACAGGCAAACACATATATAACAGGTTACTTTCAACACAGCATGCAATGGAAGATCATTTTTTATTTTGTTTTGTTATAAAGACACAAGCAAGGATGCGCCAGTTCTAACAATATTAAACTGCACCTACAAAAATCAATTTAAAACATAGCTTAGCTTGAAGAATATAAACTTCTCACTGTATTAAACTGCAACTACACCACATATTCATTCACTGTATAACAAAAGCTTGACAAGTCACGTTTTTCAGTCTCCAAATACCCTTTTAGCTTAAGATAGACCTATATATGCTCCTACAAACTATCTTCAATTAAATAAGTGTGACAACTCATCATTATAATAAGGGTTTTTTGTCAGAAAGGACCTAATAAAATACAAGTTTTGTAGGGAAGGACCTAATAAAAACTTTTTTGTCTAAAAGGATCTATTAAAATACTTTCAATTGTTAACAGGATCCAGTTTATGAATTTCAGGCCAAAATTACCATATTCCGGCGTTGACTTTTTGCAATTGAGACACTACAACTACATTTGACAGGAATTTAATTGCTTGAAGATGATTTCGCAGACATTTTCCTTCAATTTCTGAAAAAAATTAGTTTTTTGGCCTGAAATTCATAAACTGGTTCCTATTAACAATCGGAAGTATTTTAATAAGTCCTTTTAGACAAAAAAAAAATTATTAGGTCCTTCCCTACAAAACTTGTATTTTATTAGGTCCTCTGACAAAAAACCCTTATAATAATGTTTCTTCAATCACATACATGCTAGATAGGCAATACGTAAGCTAGAACAAAAGAACTAACATCTTCTTAAATGAAGCGAAGCATGTAAAGAATTCAAGCACTGCATTCTCCCGTTTGCATAGACAAATTAACATAATCCGAAACCTCAAAAACAATAAGCCTACACACTAGCCATGGAACAACAGGCTGTCCGGTGCACCGTATGAGCTGAAACTGGTAGATCGATATTCCCATGTGGCTCTTTCTTCTTCTCACAGTCCCTCACTTCATACAACCCTATAGGCTATATGCATATGCATATGCTGCAACGTTGTATATATTTTGGAAAACAAGAAGTCTTATGGAGCGCCAAAGCCGATCAGTTCACACGTAGGGTGTCCATTTTTAGAGGCATTGCTTGATGCTCGGATAAGCAACCCTGAAAATACAATCTCACAAGTTGAAGAGGCCCTTGGAAGTCTGAACAAGGACGTACAGAAATTACATTCATACCATAGTTGAGTTTGTTGGCAAATTGGACGCTTGTAACGAACACATATTTGAAGCTCTTCCAAAACAGTTGCATGACTTAGAATGTATTTTAGTAACTTAAGCTCGTCACGAATCCCATCAAGTCCCGATATTTCTATTCTCTTGAGCTTACTCACTAAACAATCTGGTACAGAATCTGGTGCAGACCAAGCTAGTGTATTTTCATCTCATTTTCACTCTAACATCTGCGTTCTAGCCTTCTAGGTCCTTTTTTGAGATTGAAACTGAATGGGCCTGTTTTTTCGCATAGTCCTTTCCCTGGTCAAGACTATTTTCAACTGCAATTTGGTGGTGTTTGATCCTTATAATGTTCGACATACAGCCTTGTTTTGACATGATGGCTGATAGAGCTTTGTCATGTACATGCTCTGAAGTTCTCTCAAATGTCAAAATATTATCATCAGAATATAGCTTCTCAATTACCATGCTCATGAAGGGTCCTGTTTTTGTGCCACTCTGATGAAGCTTATTTTCTACAATGCGGTCTTTTTTCTACTGTTGCTTTGAATCAGTTCACATGGTTGTAGTTGTTTGTATGTGTTTATCTGGTTGTGTTACATATTCATCTAATAGGCTGGAATTTTTTTTATCAAATTCTTTTTTACTCCTGTTTGCTGTTGCACTTTCAAATTATTGTATAGAAATTAAAGCTTTCCACATTTGTCTTGTTTCAGGTCATTTTGATGCAAAAAGGTATCGGTAATGAAGCACAGCGGGGATTCTATAACATAGGACTTTATACTGATGCAGAGAATCAATCATACTCGTCCTACACTGTTGCTTGTGAAGATCAGAATGATGCTAAGAACTTCAGTTATCTTCTGGAATCAGCTTTTGAGGATCTGCCGGATGCTGCTGTAGATGTCGCGCCACTGTCATACAAGGTAAATCTCATATCGTTTTGCCTTCTCATTTGTTGTAACAGAAACAATAATCACTTTAAGGACTATGGATATTGCAGGATTTTACAGAAGTAGCAGAATCACTGGATAACAAAGTCATTGTTCTAAAGAAGGGAGAGTTAAAGCTCTATGCTGGTCAACCACTTGCTGATGTTGAGGCTGCTCTGAGGTCATTGGTGAAATGAACATCGATCGCTTGTGCGACTGTGAACGCATTTTTTGTTTGAGGAATGTAAATCGGTTGCATCTATTACCGTCATAATCATCATCAAGTATGATACTGCATAGGCCATTTTTGCTGTGGGTTCATGTGGTTAGCTCTTCCTGAATTTTTGGGCACTTTAGAGAGCACATAGCATGATCGGAGTTCTGGAAAATTCCACTAGGAAGCAAATTTTTCTGGAGGCCATTTCATTTTGAACTTGGATGTCACTTCTGATGCTAAGAACTTGTAAAATGGCAAAGTTTTGTAGTTGAAGGTTCTTTTTTTTTTTGAGGGGTGTAGGACACTTTTTTTTTCTTTTTGGTGCAAAAGGTGTAGGACATGTAGGTGAAGGTATATACTGAATGATGGTATCAATCTATCTAGCTGCAATTGTGCACATTTGGCTAGCCCATTTCTGTTTTGGAATAGTTATTAAGATGATTCTTTAATTTAGGGTTTTCTTAAGATATTCATGTGTAGCTCCTTCAGAAACATCTTCAATGAGTTGTTTGACGGATGAATCTAGAATTTGTGACAAGACTGAAAATGTTAATCTTGCAGAGCCCAAATATCGGTTTCATAGCCGAAGGAGGCAGGGCTCTTTATTAGCAATCTCAAAAAAGGATTACCGTTTAATGACTCAAGGAAGGACTCTCATATTGTACAATGCAAAGTCGGGTTCCTTCATGGAGGTAAAAATGGCTACTGTGAGGGAAGAGAAATTAAACAACAAGAGTGGGAATCGCATTCAAGAAAGGGTTTGCTCAACTCAATCGAGTGATCATTCAATCTTAGAAGAGGAGGTTCAGGATAATGCAGATATATTGAACAGGCTATTTGGAGTCAATTCTTGTTTGACTACCGAAGAGAATCAACTAATTTGTGAAGAGGCTAGTACTACCTTGAGAACGGATTTTGGTCATCCCTCCCACACAACAATGGATCCCCTCTTCTGTTTTTCAGCCAAGTCCGAGATCAAGACAAGGAGGAGGAGGCTCGATGTAAAGACACATGGATCATTCGAGATTCAGTCGAAGAATAGTAAGAGAAGGAAGATACATGCCAACAAGAAGGTCCCATATGTTTCCACTAACCTTGATTGTGGTTGCAGGTGTGAAGTTGGAAGAAAAAGGAAGTGTACTCATCCCCCTTCATTGGAAGACTATCACCCAAGAAAAAAGTGTGCTTCTCATGTTTATAGTTCGTATAATATTAAATGTCCAATTCGTCCATGGTCTTGTAATAATAATCGTTGTATAAGTCCTAGTAGTCTCAAGGTCTGTGTCTGTGTCGCCCATGAAAAGGCTAGTGGCCTAAGCAATGGGTAGTGTTTTCTTTTGATGTTTGTTGTGTGTACTTGTTGCCAAAAAAAACAACACTTCTATAATGATGATTTTTCTTCTTTTTACCACACAAAATTGACCTTTCTGAAATGAATAAACAACAATTGCTTATTACTCGCCAAATACAGGGCATACAACAATTTAGGATATCGCTTGAGCCATTAAGATTTTGTCCTCTTCAACTTGTATTTCTTAAACTTATCATAATTATCTGAACTTTTCAAAACTACTCCCTACCATTTTGTTAACTTTAATTTTTTTTTGAACTACTGTTATTTTTTCTGAACTTTTTTTAGTCTGAATTTTACTAAACTTTTATGAAAATAAGGAAAATAAGTTGAAGTAAACAAACCCTAATTAGTTATCTCCTTATAAATGGGGAATATTATTATTACTTTTTTGGAAATGGAAAAAGAGAGTACTTGAAATCAAAGTATTTAATGTTGTGGACTATATATAATTGTTAAACTAAAATACATTTACCCACTTAATATAATTATGTTGGGACTTGAGACTGACTACTTTCACTTTGAAATCCAAATTTGAATGAGCTCCAAAGTAAAAAGTATACATTTTCATAGGAAAAAGAGGGGAGGGTGGCAAAATATGAGACACAATCACTAACAGATAGAGAAGATACACCTTTCACAACACTAATAAGTAATAATCGCTTCAGGTGGCAGAATATGGCCATGAAAGCTCCAAATCTGGAGTCTTTAGGGTCAAACAAATTAGAGTATTTGAGGAATTGACTTCTTTGGCTTCTCTTTTGTGATAACTCTTTCTGAAAACCTGCTGATATCCAATCTTTTGCAGCTATCTTCATTCTTCACCACTCCCCCCCCCCTAGAAGAGGGGGATAGAGGTAGAGGGTGCTACTAATAAGTTGGGGATTAGGCTTGAACTCTTCATTTTGCCTTATATTCAATATTTAGTTCATTTGGGGCCACAATCATTGGAAGTTTACACAAAATAGCATAGTTTGACATTAGGACACATACCCGTGTGGTCATGTCCAACACAAGTACCCTAATGGCTAATCTAAGTAATATTACTCATGACACATTTAAAATGACCCAATATATGGCCCCCAAGATTGCCAAGCAGCAGCAAACTGACAGTACTCAGTAGTCAGTATTCAGTACACAGGCAAAAGCATATATAACATCTTGAATACAGCATGCAATGGAAGATGATTTTTTTATTTTGTTTTGTTATAAAGACACAAGGATGCGCCAGTTCTAACAATATTAAACTGCAACCTACAAAAATCAATTTAAAATAGCTTAGCTTGAAGAATATAAACTTCTCACTGTATTAAACTGCAACTACACCACATATTCATTCACAGTATAACAAACACGTTTTTCAATCTCCAAGATAGACCTATACATGCTCGATGCTCCTACAAACTATCTTAAATTAAATAAGTGTGACAACTCATCATTATAATGATATTTCTTCAATCACATCCATGCTAGGCAATATCAGGTAAGCTAGAACAAAAGAACTAACATCTTCTTAAATGAACCAAAGCATGCAAAGAATTCAAGCACTGCATTCTCCAATTTGCATAAACAATTTAACATAATCCGAAACCTCAAAAACAATAAGCCTACACACTAGCCACGGAACAACAAGCTGTCCGGTGCACCGTATGAGCTAAAACTGGTAGATCGATATTCCCTTGTGGCTCTTTCTTCTTCTCACAGTCCCTCACTTCATACAACCCTATAGGCTATATGCATATGCATATGCTGAAGGAATATGTCCTTAGACATCCCGGCAATTACTAAATATAAAAGGAATTATTATAGAGATAATTAATTACGTTAGTTTAGTAATCACATTTACTTGCTAGAGAATAAATGTTGGTTAGTAGAACAATATTGATTGTACCTACAACTAAGTTAACCTAATCCTATGAGGTCACACATTGAAGTAACTGATTGAAGTAAGGAAACCGGCCAATAAGGAGAAAGTAGGGTTAGGTTAGGTCTCTCTCTTATTTTATTCTCCTACTATTATAAAAGGTTATAATAGCAGAGAGAAAAAGAACGTTCAATTTAACAGTAACATTCAAACTGAAAAGAGAGAAAAAAAAAACCCTATTGTTTCCCTTTGGAAATCCGGCCACCCTCCCTAAAAAGTAAGAGAGTGAAATCTGTTCATCCTCTTCCGTTCTAGCAAACGTGGGAATTCAATTGGTGCTCGTGGACTAAGTAGAGGGACATCAATTGCTGTTCTTTGATCTCTAGCACTTGCAATCCGGTGGAAAACACGCTACAAAGGTTGTACATTCTTTTCCTTATAATATGATTCATATTTATGTTATGCATGCGATCTTGTGATAGATGTTAGGAAATTTGTTTCCTGAAATTCCGCTATATGCATCTATATGTTCCTACAGTGGTATCAGTTTTGCCTCTTGCATAATGATTATATGATCATGTTCATGTGGTTTATGATTATTTTTATTCAATTAAAGTAGGGATTTATTTATGGATTAATTTGCATAATTAATATGGTGATATTAATTGATTGGAAGTTGTTACAAAATTGTTTTAAATTATAACTATGCTCAATTTTCGACACCTTGTTCAACTGTTGATCAATTTTATAGTTAGATTTATGATTAATGGAGATTAAAGCATTAAATCTAAATAACAAAATTAAGATTCAGATTTTAATCTGTTAAATAAAATTAATCTAAATGCCCTACGTGAACTGAATTTTAGAAAAACAAATTTGTTGTAAAATTTCAGTTTTCACTTATTAAATTTCGGATTTCTCATCTTGATGAGATCTAAACTCCAAAATTCTGATTTTAGTTGTTGAATTTTCGAAATTTTGGCACAAGTCATCTCTTAACCCCAATTTTGAATAAATTTGCACAATTAAATTCAGTTTTAATTCATGTAATTGTTGCATAAATTAAATATGGAGTTTTCGGCAACCACGGCTGGGTGGCGCATCTCACCGGTGCAGCCACGGTGGTCTGCGTCGGAGTTGTGCAGAGGTGAAAAGGACGCAGACCGAGGCGACCTTGCGCCGCGCCGGGTGGATGTCGCGGCCTGCTGGCCTTGTTCTGGCTGGCTGCGCGGCGAGCTGCGGTGGTGGGGATTCCCTGCTGCCGTGGCTAATCGATGAAAGGAAGCCAAATTTGTTGGCTGATTTTCTGGGTCATCGTGCGGGTTGCTGCGGTGGTGGGATTCATCCCTGCTGCCGTGGCAGATCTTCAATCAGTTGAAGATCTCGTGGTTTTCGGCTTCATGGGTGTGGCTGAATTCGTGGTTTGCAGTTCCTCATTTTGGGGAACTTTGTTACTGCAGTTTTGACTGCAGTTTTCAATTTTTAAAAAAAAAAAAAAAAAAAAAGGAAAAGAAAAGAAAAGGGAAGGCATTTAAACGTTTCTCAAGGAATGCAGTTTTGTGCTGTTAGTTGATAATTTTTTTTTCCCTTTTTATTTTTAGTTTGAGCATTATTATTAATTTCCAATTATGCAAATTAAAGGTTAATTTGATTAAATCCATAATATGTCCTAATTGAATTAAAATAAGGGAGTTTCCTAGATTTAGTTTAGTACCTAAACGGTTAAGTACTATAACTAATATGGAGCGTTTTTTGCTTTAGTTATTTCTTAAAATTGCTAAGTTTAACTAAATTGACATGTTTACTATTAATTGTTAATGACATGTTTTATTTGCTTATTAATTGTTAATAAGTGATTTTTAATGTTTATTTCATTATGATATTACAAATGCATGGATGCTTAATATAATATGTTTGATATTATGTTTTGCATGTTGTGACTAGTATGGCCCAAAACTAGGATAGAAATTACGATCTGCGCATCGTTAAATTTTATGTAAATTAAATACGATCTGCGTATCGTTTGTATTTTTGTAATTTAAATTAAAGTTATTTAAATTATAAATTATATGTAATCAAGAATGAAGTTCCATGGAGAATCAAGGATGGAGATCCATAAAGATTCAAGGAGGAATTCATGAAGATTAGTTTTCCTAGGTTTAGGGGCCATACTAGGATCACTTTTAATTATGCTTATATTTATTTAAGCGTTTAACATGTTTAAATGCTTGTTTAAGTTTATATGTGTGGTTATTTATGTTATGTGTTCACTTTTAATTAACCAACATAGTAAACTTAGGTCCCCAACATGTAATATTGAGTTTAATTGCTTTTCCAAACAACACCTATAACGCCTTAGGTAGTGAGTAATAGGTTACGCCAAAGCGGGTGTTGCTCATTTTATCCCGGGGATAGTAGGGTGGGTTTTTTGAAACCTACATGTTAATGTTTGGTTTAACTCAACAAAATCATCAAAAGACAAAGTTTTGGGTTTTGAAGCTAAGAGATAGGAGTAAACAAGGAGTTGTTAACCTGTCTACCAAGAATTATAATTAGTTATAATTAGTAAAGTGTTTATTTACCTCAACTACTATAAATTAAAGGCAGGGCCAAAGTCCGTTTGATTGTAGTGGGAGGGGATCTTGGTGTTTCTTTATTCAATAGGGGACTCTTATTTTGAATAAAGGGTAGTAGTTAATTAAAATTTGTTTAATTGCTGCTTTCTTGATAAACATTGATTGAATCTTGCTTTATTATTCTTTTGTTGTAGTTATCATGTCTGGTTCAAACAACAACAACCACCCCGGTTTTAATTTGCGCTATTTACTCGAAAAGGACAAACTAACTGCTCATAACTTCCTAGAATGGGAAATGGCTGTGAGAATCGTTCTCAGAGCTGAAGGAAGGGAAAGTGTTCTTGATAATCCTCTCCCTGAACCCCTGCTAGACACTGCTACTCCAGCTGAAAGGAGAGCAAGACAAACCATTGAGGCAAATTCTGTGCAAGTAACATGTTTGATGCTTGCTTGCATGGAACCAGAATTTCAAAAACGTTTTGATGGTCTGGACGCCTATTTCATCCTCCAACAGCTGAAAACTATGTTTCAGAAGAACGCGAGGCTGGAAAGGTTTGAAGCTCATTGTAAGTTGCTGGAGTGCAAGTTGGGAAAAGGAAAACCCGTTGGTCCGCATGTGTTCAATATGATTGGACACTTTCAGATCATGGAAAAATTGGGCTTCCCTTATCCCCCAGAACTAGCAACTGATATTGTGATCAAATCCTTGCACGAAAATTTTCAAAACTTTCGCTGAACTTTTACATGCAAGGAGGGGAGGCTACCTTGCAAGAGCCGCATGGTATGCTTACTCAAGTGAAAGGAGCTTGCCAACCGAACCCGAACATAGGGATGTTCTAATGGTTAGGAAAGGCAAGCAATTCAAGAAAAAGGGGGCACCTCAGAAGAAGAACAAGGGCAAGGTTGTTGCCACTGATGATACTTCTAAGCCAAAGGCCACTCCTAAGGCAAAAGTAGCAACACTACATGAGTGCTTCCACTGCCATAAGATTGGCCACCTGGAAGAGGAACCGCCCCAAGTATCCGGAGGATAAGAAGAGTGGTGCTTCAACTTCGTGTATTTATGTTATAGAGATTAACTTATCTACTTCTACTTCATGGGTATTTGATACTGCGTGTGGATCTCACATTATTTGTAATGTGCAGGCACTAAAAAGAAGTAGATCATCGAGCAAAGGAGAAGTGGACCTCCGCGTGGGCAATGGAGTACGAGTTGCTGCTTTGGCTGTGGGAGATTGTAGTCTACTTTTACCTTCTGGTTTAGTATTAGAACTTTATAATTGTTATTATGTTCCAACTATTACCAAGAATATTGTTTCGATTCCGGTTTTGGATTCGGAAGGTTTTTCATTTCAAATTAAGAATAATTGTTGTTCGCTTATTTGAATGATTTATTCTTATTTCTAGGCTAAGTTATCAAATGGTTTATATGTGCTAGACTTAGAAACCCACATCTATAACATAGACAGCAAGAAACCTAAAACAAATGATTCAAACCCGACATACCTATGGCATTGTCGATTAGGCCACATAAGTTCAAAGCGTATTGAGAAGCTTCATAAAGATGGAATTCTCAAATCATTTGATTTCGAATCATTTGATACTTGTGAGTTTTGCTTAATGGGAAAAATGACAAAATCACCTTTCACAGGTTCAAGTGAAAGGGCCAATGACCTTTTAGCCCTTATACATACAGATGTGTGCGGACCCATGAGTACGTTGGCTAGGGGAGGGTACAGTTACTTCATTACTTTTACCGATGATGTGAGCAGATTTGGATTTGTTTACCTCATGCGGTATAAGTCGGAATCCTTTGAAAAATTTAAGGAATTCCAGAATGAAGTACAAAACCAACTTGGGAAGAAAATTAAGGCATTACGATCCGATCGTGGTGGTGAATATTTATCTCAAGAATTTGGTGATCATTTAAAGGATTGTGGGATTCTTTCACAATGGACTCCACTAGGAACACCACAGTTAAATGGCGTTTCTGAAAGAAGGAATCGAACTCTACTTGATATGGTTCGATCCATGATGAGTCTTGCTGATCTTCCTATTTCATTCTGGGGATTTGCGCTTGAAACAATGCGGCATTCACACTTAACGAGCACCATCCAAAGCAAAGGAAAAGACACCATATGAAATGTGGACTCGGAAACGTTCCAAAATTGTCTTTTCTAAGGATATGGGGTTGTGAAGCCTATGTAAAACGTTTACTTTCTGATAAGCTTTCACCCAAATCCGATAAATGTCTCTTTGTGGGTTACCCAAAAGAGACTAAGGGATACTACTTCTACAACCAAAACGAAAACAAAGTGTTTGTTGCTCGTAATGGTGTCTTTCTGGAAAAGGAGTTTATTTCCAGAAAAACAAGTGGGAGAAATGTATATCTCGAAGAAATTCGAGATGAGCAACAAATGGATGAGGTTAACACCTCATCAGAGGCGGCCCGGCATGAAAATGCTCAGGAGGCGGTGCATTCAATTCACGTACCTCCTACCGTCCCACTTGGAGATACTCCGTGCGAAGTCACTCAACCTAATGAGGTAGAAACTTCTTCTGTTGTTCCCCAACGTAGGTCTAGTAGGACCATCATTCCGTCAAAGAGATATATTGATTTCCTTTTGACTGAAAGTTCTGAAATAACGATTTTAGAATCAGAAGAACCTACTAGCTACAAAGATGCTTTGGAGAGTCAAGACTCCGAAAGATGGCTTGATGCCATGAAATCTGAAATGGATTCCATGTCTGAAAATCAAGTATGGGACTTGGTTGATTTGCCTGATGGGGTAAAACCCATTGGATGCAAATGGATTTTCAAGTTGAAAACAGACAAGGATGGAAACATTAGTGTTTTCAAAGCAAGGTTGGTGGCGAAAGGTTTCAAACAAATTCATGGTATTGACTATGATGAAACCTTCTCACCAAGAGCCATGCTTGAAGTCCATTAGGATAATCCTTGCGATTGCTGCCTTTCATGACTATGAAATATGGCAGATGGATGTCAAAACCGCTTTCTTGAATGGATTCTTGAAAGAGGATGTGTACATGACACAACCTCAAGGTTTTGAAGATCTAGAAAATCCAGGGAGGGTATGCAAGCTTAAGAAGTCCATTTATGGACTAAAGCAAGCATCAAGGAGTTGGAACCTCAGATTTGATAAGGCAGTCAAGAAATTTGGCTTTCTCAGAAATGAAGAGGAATCTTGTGTATACAAGAAGTTAAGTGGGAGTAGTATTACTTTTCTGGACTTGTATGTGGATGACATACTTCTCATAGGAAATGATAAGACCATGCTTGAGTCAGTCAAGGAATGGCTTAAAAATTGTTTCTCTATGAAAGACCTAGGAGAGGCAGAGTACATATTGGGAATAAAGATCTATAGAGATAGATCGAAAAGGCTAATTGGGCTCAGTCAGGAAACTTATATTGATAAGGTTCTTGCAAGCTGGAAAACTCCAAAAGAGGTTTCATTCCCATGCAACATGGCATTGCACTTGGCAAGACTCAGTGTCCTTCGAGTCCTGATGAGGTCAAGCGTATGAGTAATGTTCCCTATGCTTCTGCTGTAGGATTCATTATGTATGCCATGATTTGCACTCGACCGGATGTTGCATATGCTTTGAGTATATGCAGCAGATACCAGTCAAATCCAGGAGATGCGCACTGGATTGCAGCGAAAAACATCCTTAAGTACTTGCGAAGGACTAAGGATAATTTTTTGGTTTATGGTGGAGATAGTGAGTTGGTCGTTACTGGATACACCGATCCAAGCTTCCAGAGTGACAAAGATGATTTCCGATCTCAGTCTGGTTTCATATTTTGTCTCAATGGAGGAGCTGTGAGCTGGAAGAGCTCTAAGCAGAGTACCATCGCGGATTCTACAACAGAGACTGAGTATATTGCAGCATGATGCAAAGAAAGGAAGCTGTTTGGATCAAAAAGTTCATTGGTGAGCTTGCTGTAGTTCCTAGCATTGAGAATGGCATTGAGTTGTATTGTGACAACAATGGTGCCATTGCTCAGTCTAAGGAACCCAGATCGCATCAAAGGTCTACACATGTGCTCAGGAAATTCCATCTCATTCGAGAAATCGTTGGTAGAGAGGATGTGAAAGTAAGCAAGGTTCATACTGAGGATAACGTAGCAGATCCTCTGACTAAACCGCTTGCTCAACCTAAGCATGAGTGTCATACTAGGTCTATGGGGCTTAAGCATATGGGAGAATGGCTTTAGGTTGTTTACTTCATGTTTACAATTGTAAAGACATTGATTATGCTTTGGGTGTTTATCAATAAAAATATGTTTCTTATTTAATTGTTTGGTTTAGTATTAAATAAAATGTCCAAATAATTTGTGCTTTCAAATAGGATTATCGAAAACGTTTTGATAATGGAACCCTATAAAGTGAACAGAAATCACAACTTATTTAAAGTCCCTAGTCTATATCACTAAATTGGACATAAGTGATTTATTTAAAAGACTAGTGTATAATTGATTGATAGCGCAGTTCCACGGGCTATGGAGACATAGAGATGTCTAATTGATTATATGGATGTATAGTTGATACATTGAGACTTGACCTAATTAGATTCTAAAAGTAGAATCGAACTACTATATTTAGTGGATTCCTTAGACATGAGTATGTCTTAATAACCACAACATAATTAGTTTAACTTTGACACTGTTAAACGCCGCGCCGTAAAAGGAGGTTATAAAGGCAGTGATCAGGTGGGCTAAGAATTGAGTGGGAGTTATGGTCATACAAGACTGGATAAGTCCTCCTATTAAATAGGAATGGTGTCTGGGCCTCTTGATGAGTGAGAACTGGAAAATTGCATGGCCTGCGGAATAGGATTAAAGAGTTAATCCTTATTTGAGCAGTTCGAACTCAGCGATCAAGGAACATAAATTTGAGAATAACATGGTGTTATCAAATTTGGCATTAAGTGACTTAAGGAATTTAGCATTGCGCTCTTGTCTTCGGACAAGTGGGAGATTGAAGGAATATGTCCTTAGACATCCCGGCAATTACTAAATATAAAAGGAATTATTATAGAGATAATTAATTACGTTAGTTTAGTAATCACATTTACTTGCTAGAGAATAAATGTTGGTTAGTAGAACAATATTGATTGTACCTACAACTAAGTTAACCTAATCCTATGAGGTCACACATTGAAGTAACTAATTGAAGTAAGGAAACCGGCCAATAAGGAGAAAGTAGGGTTAGGTTAGGTCTCTCTCTTATTTTATTCTCCTACTATTATAAAAGGTTATAATAGCAGAGAGAAAAAGAACGTTCAATTTGACAGTAACATTCAAACTGAAAAGAGAGAAAAAAAAACCCTATTGTTTCCCTTTGGAAATCCGGCCACCCTCCCTAAAAAGTAAGAGAGTGAAATCTGTTCATCCTCTTCCGTTCTAGCAAGCGTGGGAATTCAATTGGTGCTCGTGGACTAAGTAGAGGGACATCAATTGCTGTTCTTTGATCTCTAGCACTTGCAATCCGGTGGAAAACACGCTACAAAGGTTGTACATTCTTTTCCTTATAATATGATTCATATTTATGTTATGCATGCGATCTTCTTATAGATGTTAGGAAATTTGTTTCCTGAAATTCCGCTATATGCATCTATATGTTCCTACATATGCTGCAACGTTGTATTTTGGAAAACAAGAAGTCTTATGGAGCGCCAAAGCCGATCAGTTCACACGTAGGGTGTCCATTTTTAGAGGCATTTCTTGATGCTCGGATAAGCAACCCTGAAAATACAATCTCACAAGTTGAAGAGGCCTTTGGAAGTCTGAACAAGGACGTACAGAAATTACATTCATACCATAGTTGAGTTTTTTGGCAAATTGGACGCTTGTAACGAACACATATTTGAAGCTCTTCCAAAACAGTTGCATGACTTAGAATGTATTTTAGTAACATAAGCTCGTCACGAATCCCATCAAGTCCCGATATTTCTATTCTCTTGAGCTTACTCACTAAACAATCTGGTACAGAATCTGGTGCACACCAACCCGAATGCTCCATTGGGACGATATGGCAACCCATATTTAGTTCCACCACAAGTTGGTCTAAGTTGGGAAAGCTGTGCATCGAAAGTAGCAAATCTTTCCAAACAATAAGACCAACATCATCAAAGCTCACATCAAGATATGCTAGATTAGGAAAGACTGGCAAAAGCCTATGATCCACAAAATTGAGATAGCTGTGTATATTGGTGGCGCTATCTAGAGTTAGGTAAAGCTTCTTAACACTAGACATTCCTCCAACAAACTTAGAAATTTGGTGAATATAATCTTTGCTTCCATCCATCCACTCCCTATCGCCTCCAAATTCGTCTTCTAGGGTAAAGTTGATAACTGCTGTGACTAATGTAGTTGGATAATGGCGAAAGTAATAAAATGAATTCGGATCAGATATCGAAAGATACGTCAATTTAGGTGCATCAATAAAGATATTGGTGCGTTGTGTTCGACACTGATTGTGCATCTCTATGCTCAATAATTTCAAATTTAGAGCACATATATTCAGAATCGAAATTGGTGCTTTCTGAAGTCGATGGTAGCTCTCGAACGTTAAATCTAATTGTTCTAACATTGGAAGACATCTAACTAGAGTCTCCAACCAAGAATGGACGTCGAACAGGCAGCCCAAAGTAAGGTGTTTCAAATTAGGTAGTTGAATATTTTCAAGCATGAAGTTGAAGCAAACCACACCTGACAATTCCAAAGTTACAAGTGATTCGGTCTTAAACAAAAACTCGGGTACATGGAACAACTCACATTTGCTATTGACTTGTGAGATGAACTTAATATGGTCCGGATTTCGACGACATATTTCACGTAAGCATGATTCTGCTACACAAGGTTTAAGTAGTTTGCATAGCGAGTGCAGCTGAAGGTTGAAAGCGTGGAGCTTCGGCGAGGTGAGCTGTCGTAAGATGTCACCGAGGATGGCGGTGATTTTACGTGAGATTTTTTTTGACTTGTTAGAGTTGAAGTTGAAAGTGGTGACTTTAGTCCAAAGGTAACGCCATCTAGGAGATAAGACGGCGGTGGCAGCGGCGGAATTGATTGGTAGTGTAGAGAGTATTTCGATGAGAATCTCGTCGGGAAGTGCACTCAATCGGTCTTCTTTTGGCTTAGTCGATTTCGTCCGTTGTTTTCGGCCATTGTCGATTTCCTCCATGGTTTACAAGTGTGTCTGCACGGCACGTTAGATTGAATGATTAGTAATGATGTCGATAAATAGAGAGAAATTTCAAAGAGAGGAGGTTTGTATATAGACTTTGACGTTTAATCTCTTTCAAAAAGATTCTAGACGATAAGAACAAATTGGAACGAAGGGAAAATTCAGGAGTTGGAACGTGTGAGAAAATTGTTGAAAGTTCTTGATTTGCAATGCTTTAAGAGATTTATGTCCATATACGAATTTATGTTGTTAACAGATTTATCCATATATTTATTTCATAATAACTATCCTTTTAGAACTATAATTAGGATTAGTTTTTGTAGTATAGTTGGGACTTGGGAGTCAAGGTCTCAAGGAGTTGTATTTCTTTGTCCCTGTGCAAGTTAGAAGACAACGAAAATATTGAATTCAGCAATAGATGTGTTCGATTGGCTCACTTTCCAAGCTTTTACTACTAAATTTTCACTTTCTCTAACATTTGATTTAAAATCTAACCTAATATTTTCGAAAGTATATAGAGTAGTTTATTTTATAAAAAAACTTGAACGGATCCGGTGCACAATAATTTATTGTACAAAAATTTTATCATACATTCAGGTGTATCGTGAGCATGGTACATCCAAGGCTATTTCTCACTCAAGACTTACGGTTTGTTTTATTATTACTAGCTTTATATGCACGACATGTGTGCTAAAGCATATAAAAAGTTAAATTAATTGCATAGTTACGTCTAATAAACTGAAAATGTTTGTTCAAAGTTCCATTAAAGAACAACATCTTAATAGTGCAACAATGTAATAATAAGGAAAGTAAATAAACATCAAAATAATTAGGTGAAGTAATAATAACGGTTTTACATACTTATAAGTCGTTTATGATAATTTTAACATTATATAATTGTATCTACTTATATGCAAAACAATCTTGAACATGATTCTTTAAAATTAAAAAGAAGTCATGAATAATGAAAACAATTCAGCTCATAAAAAGCATTATATTCCAAAAAAAACACGTCTAGCATAATATACAAAGACAATCAGAGGAATTAAAAAACCCTAGCCGCTATCCCCTCCTCTCCTCTCTCTCTCCTCTTTTCATAGAAAACCCTCTAGAGGGGCTGCCATGGATGTCTTCGTCCATGGTAAGCCCTTCTTTCTCTCTTTTTTGCACTTTCTAGTTTATTTTCTTGCTTTTTTCGTTTTTTTGCAGTTTTTAATAAGTTCCATTTGTGTGATGGCTTTAGTCTCTGTTATGGGTTTTGTAGTCACCCCCTTCACGGCGGGTCTATCCGCACAAGCATCATCGCGTAGCCACATTTCCTCAAACCTATAAATTCTTTTCTTTCTCCTCCTTGTCACTCCATTCAAACCTCTTTTCATGCACAAAAGAATAGGTAAGTGATCGGACCTTCTTTTTGTGAGATGCGTAACATACGAACCTTGGAAAAGCTCCTTCCACGCATCATTAGCAAAGAATCTGTCGAGCCCCTTCTGCAAATTTTGCTCTCCTCCCCTATTATTGGTCCATGTGAAATAATGCCCAATATAGCCCAAGTCTCGGAAACAACAAGTCTCCATAGCTCTTCTCAAAATATTGGCTTGATTTACATCAAACTCCCCTCCTCCTTTTTTTAAGTTGAAATCCCCTCCACACAACCAAGGTCTATCATTCTCCTCCGCAAGACTTTCCAATAACTCACCAGTTTTGTGCTTGTGTTCATCTTGTGGGTGCCCATAAATTCCTGTAAAGCGCCAATCCCCATTCTCACTATTAATCACCAAGACATCGATGTGGTTAATCGAAAATGATTGCATCTGGATTGACATTGCATCAGACCACATTAACGCTAAGCCCCCACTTCTTTTTCTTCCATCTCCTACACAACTCACTGCAAGCATGTTTGTAAAATTCAACTTCCTTTTAACTCCTTCCATCTCATGCACCTTTAACCTCGTTTCACTCAAAAACAGTAATTGGGGATGTTCAAAAAGAATCAAGCGTCGCAACGCATTGACCGCAATGGCCGTCCCCAAGCCTCTACAATTCCATGCAAGGATGTAACTCATTGATCACCGAGAGCCCATTGGGTGGGGCCCACCACGTTCAGTTCGTTTACCTTCATTGCTCTCTTCTTCTTCTTTCCAGCATTTTCACTCTCCCCGCCTTCCCATGTTGTCCACCATGCTCTCATTTTCAACTCGCTTCATTCCCACTTTTGGAAGATTATCTTCCTCCATGGGCATACTGTCTCTAAATACACGGCTCCACTTCTTGTTCAAAGCTTACTGCTGCTGACTTATTTGATTGTTCTCTCCCTTTGCATTGCACACATGGAGAGGGGGGTTATCCGCCTTGGATGTTGTTAATGGGTGGGTACCAAAATCACTTGAATTATTAGCTTTCTCCAAGCTCTCCTTCAACATTAGAACCTCCAAATTATTCCCACCATCCTCCTGGCTCACATTTGGATTTTCAGCTAGCTTTTCTTCCCCCTCTTTCTCCTTCAACTCCACCTTTTTAAGTTTGTATGTCATGTCATTGACATGTCCCTTCACCACAGATTGCTTCACTTCTTTTGGTTTCGTTACAAATAGAGATTTCACACATTTCGTCACAGAATACTCCTTCCCCATTCGATCGTCTATTTTCACCTGTTTCCATGGTGAAGCTTTAAGCCCCATATCAAAGTTCAATACTGGTGGATCAATATCCTTGTTATCATCACAATCTTTAACCCCATGTCCTATCATTCCACAAACAAAACAAAACAAAGGGCGGTTTTTCGTATTTCACATCAAACATATTCTCCTTTCCTCCCCTCATCTTGAGTTTCACAGATTTCATCAGAGGTTTTCTCACATCAATCAACACCCTCAATCGAATCGATTTATCAAGACCCATGGAGTTCATGCTGTCCATTTTCACAAACGATCCGATCTTGTTTCCCACTTTTTCAATATTTAAGATATTCAGTCTACCCTTGAAGGAAAAAGTTGTACACCCTAACCCACATTGGAAATTCAAAAAGGGGCACATCGAGGGTTTAACACTACTGTCAATGTTCCCAAGCAATAGGGCATGGTTGTCAAAGTGCCAAGGTTGCTCTTGGATAATTCTTTGTTTGTCTCTCCAGTGGAAGAATTGAAAAACAAACATATTTTTTCCAATATTTCTAATTTCTACTCCATGTTTAGGTTGCCAAACATTCTTCATAGTTGTTATAAAAGCATTAGAATTTATGTGGCGATTAGTCCAGATCTTACCAATCAGGCCGAGTTCGACTCGCGCATCTTCGTCCTCCTCCCCCGTGTCATCCCAATCCACCTCCTCCTTCTCAGGTTGCAATGAATGAGTTGCAGGATTTTTTGATGATCCAATCATGTCGCCGCATTAGGGTTCAATTGAATAACACTACTCACTACGATGTCAAGTAAGGAAATTTTACGATATTAATAATCGGCAATCCCACATCTCCATCTCCTAAATAAAAAAACACCCATAGCATGTTTTAACTTTCAACTAGTATTTGGACTCGGGCGTTGCCCCGGGTGGTTTTCTTTTCCGAACTTGATATGCATTTTTTTCCATTCGCATTAAAATATAATAAAGAAAACTCAACATTTAAAAGGTACAAATATAATAATGTGGACATTTAAAGTATGATTTAAAGTTAGTTGAGATGGTAATTGTGCTATGTATAATAGCAAGATGTCACGGGTTCAAATCTTGTTACAATCTAATTTACTTTTGTTGACATGATATATGTACACATTGGACAATTCTAATGGAGTAAGAGAGGTGTCACGTGGCGTGTATAAATTGTCTAACACACCTTTTAATATATTAGTATCTAGAGCGAAACCTTTTAACCCCCCAACACTTGATTAGATCATTACTCCCTTCCTCAGGTTATTTGTTTAACTTTTGAATCCAATTCTAATATGATAATATAAACACCCATGTTTTAACTTTTTCAGTCTTCTAGAACGAAACCTTATAAATTTTGACCCCTAACACTTGATTAGATTATTACTCCCTTCATTAGACTTAATTACTCATATTTGTTTATTTATCTTTTGATTCCAAGTCTAATTTGATTGTGCTGAATGTATGTAGGATTTCGATATATCATACATACTTTAAAAAATTAGGAAGTAAGATTTACCTTTTGAGTGTGATTTGGTGGTTTGGTTTTTCTCCTCAGTATGATAACCCTCCTTTGTTTTTGCTTACAAAATAGATTGAAGGCCAAATGCTAAGATTATTATTAGTAGATGAACTATATTTATACTACAATAATAAACCTAATCTAGGTAGGACTAGGAAAACATATACTAAACTAAATATGATACTAAATATAATACAAAGAAATATTATATGTAAATAAACACTCCTAGATGAATTCATGAAATACTCCTAATATTTGCATATAATGGAAGATAGAAATGAAGAACTCATAAGAATCTAGGCCTTGTTTGGTTGAGCTTTTTTAGGGCCTGGAAACGGATTCAATAATCTGAATCCATTACTCCTTGTTTGGTTTGGGTAGTGGGTTAACCATTACCCTTACTTGAGGGTAACCCAAACCCCCAAAATGTTACCCTCCAAATTAGAGGAGTAACAAAATCCTTTCCATTCCCTTACAAGTGATTCCTTTCCATTGCTGAACCAAACACCCAATAAAAGTAACAATTATTGTTACCATTCCTCCCCTCTACTTGATTCCATTCCCTTTCCATTCCTTTATTTAAACCAAACGCCCCCTTAGATGTAGTTCAAGTAGGAGTATAATTTAGGAAGGGTTGCCCTTGAATTTTGTTTCTTTAATTAACTAAATTGTAAGAAAACTACTATCTCTAGTTCCTAAAAATCCTACGTGGGATCTTATTAGATTCTTATTAATATGTAGTTTGTAAATATCTACTTTTTATAATTATATTTTTACAAGTACATAATTAAAAATAATAGTATCCAAAGTTTTACATTGGCATGCGTGAAAGTGAAATTGGGAGGATCTTTAGAAACCAGATGGAGTATTGTTCTGGTATTTTTTTTCCTTTTTTCTTTTAAATGAAGCAATTAGCTTGTTGTTTTTTTGGTACACACACAGACACACACATGGGCAGGATGTGTGAGAATGTGTCCTTATGTGAGAATAGATATAGATTGTCGGATTAGGCTAAATCTGACTATCCAGAGGGATCACACGTTATTAATGGTACGATTATAAATAAACAGACTTTCTTATGCAAATTAGAACATGTCGTTGTACATTATTTTAGAACATGATGTATATTGTTTTAGAACATGTTGTACATTGTGTTAGGACGTGATGTATATATTGTTTTAATTTATAACACATTGTACATTGTTTTAGAACATGATTTACACTTTTGGAGCAACGTTCGTGTTGATGAATTCTCAGTGATGATGTGAGTACGGGAAGAATGGTGAGGCAGTGGAATCATCACATATAGGAGTGAGAGTTGTCCGGGGCGGAGACACTCTGGCCACCAGAGAAGAAGGGGACGAAGGATAGACACTCAACAAACCTCATATATTCTATATTTGGACAATTTGCTAGAAAAAATCAACTTTCAGAAGTAGAAGCCATAAAAATTTTGGGTGTAGGGTTTAGCGAAGAATGGTTGTAGGAGTGCTGAAAAAGCTCATGTGAAGGGGAACACATTTAATGTAGGGTCAGCAATGGGTCAGAGATGGGGTGGGTGGATCTCAACCTGCCCCATCACCCGCGACCCAAATCCCCATCCACACCATCCATGCATCACCCGCTAAAGTTTCCACCCATATCCACCCCATCCATCAACCATGGGTGGGGCAGGTGGAAAATGGATGATACTAGAAAATGTTGTTTGTAGATTTAACAATTAATAAATAATAAATGAAAATTTAGCTATAGAGTAACAGCGCAACAACTAAATTTCAATTGTCAATTCATAATACATGCCGAAAATTAATACAGATAATAATATACTACCTCTGTTTCTAAATAAGTGCAACACTTTCCTTATTTGGAATAGTCACAATAAGTGCACCTAAGCTCAAAATGGTAAAAAAAAGTTCAATATTATTACAAATATGCCACCAAAAAGTAAAAGGGGACCACAACTTTTTTGGTTCATCACTTGAATTAATCTGCTTTATTGTGGTCCCAACTTTCTCTCTCTACATTCCTTGGTATTCCCCCACTTTCTCTATATGTTGCACTTATTAAGAAATGGAGGAAGTATATACTAATATATTATTATATATATTTATATTTATTAGTATTTTTGGTATATATATATATTTATATATATATATATATAACATGGGTGGATGCATGGATGGAGCGGGTGATGGGTAAAAAAAATTCACCCATCTCCGACCCGACCCGCCACCAGCTCCACCCACCACCCACCAGTCACCCACCTCTAGGGATGGCAATGGATCCTGGACCCGGCCCGGATCCGTGGACCCGGATCCGTTTTTCCGGGTCTGGGTCCTAAAATTTTGGACCCGTTGGATCCGGGTCGGATCCGGGTCCACTGGTCAGTTCACGGATCCGGGTCCAGATCTTCCCCACAGACCCGGACCCGGATCCGCGGACCCGTTTTTTTTAAAAAAAACAAGTTGGGCTTGGGAGCCCGGGCTTCTTCCCTTCTAATCTTCGAAGTTAATCAAAATATTCAAAACTGTAAACTTCATTTCTCAATTCTCACGCCTCCCCTTCAGGCTTCTAAAATATAAACCCTAAAGGTGAAAAATCTCTCCACTAGTGCGGCGAACGGCCAGTCCGGCCACCGATTCGGCCACCAACCCATCGCACTATTTCCGGCTGCCTCAATTCCACGGCACCAATTCTTCATGATCTGATTGTTGTTTGAAACGATTCTATTGATTTTTTAATTTTTGTGGTGTGATTTTCGTGGAATTAGCATTAGATTGAGTTTTGGTGCAGTTTAATTTGGAGATGGACTAGATTTTGAGGCGTTGTGATGTGATTTTCGTTCATTGATTGATCGTGTTAGAAATGGTGGAAGCGATGAAGAAACTTGCGAAGCTTGATGTGGAGTTGATTTTCATGCTACTAATATATATAGTGTTGAAATTGTTGATGAGAAAACAGCTAGTATAATATAAGAGATTTGAACATATTTACATATAGTTGGTGTCAATGGTGCGAGTCTATCAACTGTCAAGTAAGAATTAACGAAAATGTCACGGACCCGTTTTGGACCCGTTTTAGACCCGGATCCGTTGGATCCGACGGATCTGGATCCGGGTCCATAATTTTTAGACCCACTGGATCCGGGTCGGATCTGGATCCAGCGTCTGAAAACGGATCTGGATCCGGATCCACCTAGACCCGGTCCAGATCCGACCCGTTGCCATCCCTACCCACCTCATTGCGGGTTTTCACCCATTTATCTGGGGCGGGTGGGTGGATAATCCATTCACCCATGGATAATTGACAGCTCTACAGGAAGTCAGGAAAGGGAAAATGAAGATAGGGAGAGAGAGAGGGAGAAAGGGAGAGTAATTTCTTAGAACATGAATATCGAAAATTTAGAACATGCAATAACAAATTTTAGATCATGAAATACAAAATATTAGAACATGAAATTCAACCTAAATAAAATCGAACTTATTGGGGTTAAAAATGACATTCTCAAGTCTGATTATGTTGAATCAAGATATGTTGAAAATGAGAATCAATTGGAAAACCCCTAGATCTTGATGATGGTTCCTGGAGTAGTGATGATGAGGGGTATGCTTTTGAGGACAAAAGGCCCATATTGAGGATATTGTTGAAAGTGAGGATGTTTATGAGTCTATACATTCCCTTTTTGAGTCTTATGTGTCTACCTCTAGCGGATTGGACCTCAATCCCCTTCCTTGTGCTTTTGAACACTCATCCTCTCCTATCTGTTCTATCATGAGTGAAGATCTTGGTCAATTTGAGAGTGAGATACCTCATTTGGTGGTTGGTGATGATTTTGATGTTTTGATGGATAATGAAGATGGTCTTGAGGAGAACTCATTGATGAAAGAAGTCTTCCCTCTTAAGTCGTGTGATGTGAGTGAAGTGGTTAGTAAAAGCCTTGTTTATATCCCTTCCTCTTATATTCCATTTACAAGAAAGATTGACCTTATTACCTCTACTCTCATTTCATATCCATTATCGTCTCTCTAAACTCTATCTCTAGATGAGCTTCTCACTTTTGACCTTCGAGTGTCCAATTCGTTTACTGTTGAGGAGAGGAGTGAGATTGCCACCCAAAAAGAGTTTGTCGAGGATAGTTTGTCGCTTTGTCCTTTGTTTTATTATTTCTTTGTTTTTCCTTTTGTTCCTTCTTTTTGGCATACTTCTCCTCATTTACATGGAGTTGCATTGCACTTTACGCACACCTTGTATTTTATCATTGCATACTTAATGATAATGGAAATGTGTGCTAGTGCCTTTGACAAACTTTTGCGATCTTTGAATTGCTTTACTATAAAGGTCAAACTTAGAACCTTAAATAAGCCTTCATCGGGAAGTAACCCGTGATTTATTGCTTTCATTTCTTTCTTTTAATTTTACTCATTTTTCTTTTCTATCTTTGATTTTGGTTTAGGTACATAGTTTGGAATAACAATCATTCTCAATAGTACGTGGAAAACAAGTAATGGTTATGAGAAAGTTTAATACAAATGGGGAAATTGGGTCATTTGCAAGTATCTACATGATACGCTCAAGTTATACGATGTTTTTGTGATATTTGAGGTGCACTTTGCTAAGGGATTTGTTCGTAATTGTTAACGTTCGCATATAAATCAACCTTAGCGGAAGTTCGGGGTTTTGTGAGTTAATGAGTGTTAATGTTCTAGATTCCGAGCTTTTAAGGAGAAACGGAATTAAACGATGTTTAATTGAAGTTATCCTTGAGTGTTCAAGAAAGTTCAACACCATGGCTTGGTGGCACGGAAGCAAGTTATGAGTTGACGACAATGTGCTACCTAGCATCATCGCATAACCAAGCTCCCCCAACTACCGCATGCTTACCTCGCGAACCATGCCAGCCCAGCGAGGCCCAGCAGCATCGCCCACGCAAGCTCGGACGCCGCCCATCGCACGCAAGCAAGACGCCCAGCCATCGCACAGCACGAGAGCCCGCCCAGCATCGCACGCCTGCCCAGCAGCAGCAGGCTCGCGACTCGCGAGGACTGTCGCACCTCGCGACCCCCTGCTCCTCGCGACTCGCGATGCCTGTCGCGGCTCGCGACCTGCGTGCCAGCCATTTTGTGCGCGGGGAGACAGAGTCCTCGTCGCGACTCGCGATCAGTTGCGCGACTCGCGACGCTTAAGTCGGCTTGGGGCCACGATTTTGTGCGGGGTTTAAAAGCTCCTAAAACCTAACTTTTGAGGGGAGATGAAGAGAAGTACGAAGAGGAGAGCTGAAATGTAGACCTTGGAGTGGCAAGCTTGAGGGGAGAGCTCCTCTCCTCATCCTTCCTTCTTCATGATTCTCTTTTCATCTTTCCTTCTTCGTTCCTCTTTGTTCTTCATTTCCATTTCTTTGTTTTTCATTTCCTAGTTTTAGTTTTCATTTCTTAGTTTAGTTTTTAGGGATTTCAACTATGGGTTTGGTTTTTGCTATCGGATTGTAGCTTGAACTGTTCTTGGATCAATTAACATGAAGCTTCAACCGTTATTGTGAGATCTTTCCTCTCTTTCTCTTTTCCTTGATTATGGTTCAATTTCTATGCTTGTGATTTATGATTGTTGCATAATTATGCTAGGAACGTTACTAGTTTGATTGTGTGATTAATCTAATGCTAGATTTAAGAATAGAATCGGATTGTTTTATTCTTTTATCAATTGGTAGCAAACTAGGGAGTAATTTAGATGCTGATCATCTTGGTTATTTCTTAGGGAAATTGAATCAACTGTTGAATGTTTATCGCGTGTATGACATTAGCAGGTCTATTGGTTCTCTGTGTTTATTGCTGCTATTGGATTGAACTTAGACGCAGATCGGACTAGGTTATCCTTTAGTTAGGGTTTTATAGTCACGCTGATCGTGCTATTTAACTAAGAATAAGGAGAACACGAGATTAATTCTCGACAATAGATAATTATGGAAATAATTAGAGTGGAGGTTCAAGGATCGATAATGAATTGAAGTGGATGTTAATCGGATTCAAGATCTTCCCATATTGATTTCTCATTTTGTTTATATGCTAGTTAGTTTTAGTTTATTCGTAAATCAACCCGAAACCCCCCTTTGTAATTAGGTTTCTCGGCCCTTAGCTTAATCTTGGTTTCGAATCACGTTAAGTACTAAACTCGTCCCTGTTTCCCTGTGGATACGACCCCTACTTCCATTATACTGCTTTAGTGTAAAAGAGAGTAGGAGAAATTTTATCTTTGGCCGGGTGCGATGCCCAAACGACGACACCATCCGCGCCCGCCCACTACACCAACCTACTATCCGGTAGCATCCTTCATTTTTCTCTTTTTCCAATGCTTTATGATTTGTGGAACATATGCTTGTTGTTTGAATGTTTTCCTCCCTCCCTCCCTTCGATCCTCTTGTTCATGCATTGAGGACAATGCTTTGTTCTAGCTTGGGGGATTAGCGGTTGTCTGGTTGGTGATGTAAAGACGGTGGTTGGTGGTTCGGTTTATGGTGAATGAGGGTGAAATGGCTGGTGATTGTGTTAGGGTGAATGAGAGAGACGACTGGGAAAAGGGAAGAGAGGGTTCTGGCTTTGGGTTAGGGAAAAGGGAAAACAGAGGAGGAAAGAGGGATGAGAGGGAAGTGAGAGAGAGGAAAAGGAGATGGAGCGAATTTATGGACTTCAATTCCTCTTGGCTGGGAATGAGTTCGCGTGAAATGGGCCACATATCCATTAACTGATCCGGTCAAGGACCCAAACTGGATTACTTAATTGATCCTAAAGCTTTCCCATCAAAATAATGGACTACGGATCTGTTTTTTCTAAAACCGGATCAGTTAACTTGTGTCATTTAAGGGTTTTTCCACTAGTGGTCTAAACTAAAAGATGGCAAAGCTTCTTAATTATGAGTTTATTATTCATAATGAGGAGGGTAAACGTATTCTTTATGGGGCTAATGCTATTGATCCTTCTTATTCTATTCTGGTAGCTGAAGCCTGGGGGCTTAGAGAAGGTATTAGAGGGGTTATTTCTCTTTGTATCAAAAAGCTTTTTATTGAAGGAGACAATATAACAGTTATCCAATCTATCAAAAAATTGTGGGAAATTCCTTGAACTATTAACTCTCTTGTGCTTGATGTAAGTGAAAATTTAAAACAGTTTGAAGAGGTTCATATTGGTCATGTTCTCCGGGAAGCGAATCACGCTGCGGATTAATGGCTCATCGTGGGCATTCTATGTCAAATCTCTCTTGCTGGTTTGATTCTCCTGATGTCTCTTTTTCCATTATCACCCGTAAGGATGCTTTAGGGTGGCCCTTGGATTGAGACCCTTCCTAGTTTTCTCTTTCCTTTAAAAAGAAATTAGATAATCACACTTTCTAAGTAGTGTTAGGGAAAAATAAGAGTAAAAAAAGCTTAAGTATTAATAGATTAAGTTTTAGCAAATCTGTTACGATTATTATTATAATATCGTTTGGAAGAGTTTTTTTTTTGGAATCATATTGCAAGTATAAAGTATAATTAGAGGTGAATTTAAAATTAAAATTATTTAGTGTCCATAAAATTCTATTGTGTTGTAATTTGTCAATAATTTACTTCTTTTTTATGTTAATAAAATTATTTGACATTTATTTGCTATATTTATCATTGACAGCAATAAATTAAAATGTAGGGGAAGAAATAATAACTAAAGAAAAATTATACTAAGAAAAATATAAAGAAATTAGGAAAATTAATAAAAATAAAATCCATTAAAAGGGCTCAAATGGTTAGTGGAATTTTTTAAAATACTCACATTTTGCTTGAAATTTTTATTATACTCATATAGTGCAATACGATTCAAAATACTCTGTTGTCACTGAATCTATTTTAAATACTCACATATATAAAGGGTATATCTCTATATACTCGTTTGGAAAATTTGGCTAATCAAATAAAGTAATTCTCAATATATTTTAAAACCTCCTATTCACCAATTCCCACATAATGCTATAATCCCTAATTTTCATTCCCACATAATGCTATAATCCCTAATTTTCATTCCCACGTACTACATGCCCCATAATGACAGGAAGAGGTGAGAGTTTGGTTTTTTCACCCCTTTCTCTTATAGGACAAGATAGCACATATGTGCTCATCGCTTTCTCTTCTCTCATCGTAGTAATTGGCAATTAACATGATTTTATATCATTCTTTAATGAAAAAGAAAAACCTCATCTATCACGTCATTGTCTCCCTAGTGCTTTACTTTCTTCTTTTAGAATTATAGATATAAAAGGCTCATCATGGCACTATCTATATATGAATGAACATGTATAGGACAATATATTTTGAGTCCGGATCCTCTAGAGTTCTAGGAGAACTCTACATGTAGAGTTAGACTAATCTCAACCATCCATCTAAATCTATGGTTATTAATCCTTCCAATTAAGATAATTTTTATTTAAAGAAAGGAAAAAAGAAAAGAAAAAGACATGAAAATGAAATCTCCAAACTGCACATCTAATTCATTGTTTTGCAGCCAAACTTCACGAGTCCGGATCCTCTAGAGTTTCAGGAGAACTCTACATGTAGAGTTAGGTTAATCTCAACCATCCATCTAAGTTTGTCCATCTCAACGATTTAGATTTTATCTGGAAAAAAAAAACATAAACAATTACTTCATTATTTTCGCTACTTCTCTACTCTTTCTCCTTCCTCCACACTTTTCCCTTGAAACTCACCATTTTTGTTCATTAAAGCACTGCTTTGTTCAATCTGCCTCCTACGACACGAGCAATATGAGCACTGGAACTACAAAATGCAACAATGGTGGAATTTCTAAATTTAAACCACGCCCATATCTCACTACACAAAACGTTACTTCAACCCCACTTTCTCTCATCTTCGTCGGTGTCGCTCCTTCCAAAAAAAACGTTGCTATCTCCATTGAAGCTCCTCAAAAAAGCTGGAAAATTTAAACTATGGAAGAATCAACCCCCTCTCCTACTCTCCCAAACTTCATTTCCGCCAAATCGCACCCTCTTGAAACCCCCATAATCTCTCTCCTCTGACGAAACCTACCCACAAACACCGGCAAAGTTAATGTCGGGGTTATTTTCGGCGACCGCTTCACAAATTCCCAGCGTGTTGGTTGATGATTATGATGCGGGTACTCAATAATTTGGTGCTCAAATTGAAATTTTCCAGGTTCCAATTTTCAATTAATTACTCAATTTCATATGAAGAAGAAGATTAAATCTGGAAATATGTATTATGGTTCCAGATGATGTGGTGAAGTTTGAGTCCGGATCCTCTCGAATTCTAGGAGAACTCTACATGTAGAGTTAGACTAATCTCAACCATCCATCTAAATCTATGGTTATTAATCCTTCCAATTAAGATAATTTTTATTTAAAGAAAGGAAAAAAGATGAGAAAAAAGACATGAAATTGAAATCTCCAAACTGCACATCTAATTCATTGTTTTGCAGCCAAACTTCACCACATCATCTGGAACCATAATACATATTTTGAGCACCAAAATATTTTGAACCCAATTCTTTGAAAAATCCCAATTAATTATTCATGATAATTAATTGTTTTTATTTATTATTTTAATAAATATTTTCATAAGCAAATAAATGTTATCAAAGATACTGTAAAATTGAAATCAGATTTTATCTCGTAAAAGTTGATTTTCGGATTTAAAGGGATAAAAGAAAATCGTACAAAACGCGTCAAAGAAATGGTTGTAAGCGCGTCTAATGCAGTCAGTGCGCTAAGCGCATTGGCTGGAACGCGTCAGGCGCACCAATCTGCGCCTGACACGTGTCTTTGCGCGTCACGCAGAGACGTGCGCCCATCGCACTCCTTGCGCGACGCGCAGTTCACTTTTCTATCTTTTTTTCTAATATTTTTGTATAAATAAGCCATGATTTTCCGGGATTCAAAAGCACTTTTTACACGCTCTCTACACTAAAATACTTGCGAACTCTCATACTCTCATACTTTCATAGTTACAAACACATAAGCACATATTTTTAAATACATAAACACATACTCTGATCGATCTTCACAAGTTTTCGTTGAAAGGTTCCTTGAATATTTCTTCTTATTTATTTTATTGAAGTTCCTAACGATTTCTTTCATGATGTAGATCTCTAGTAAAAGAAACCGTTCTTTTATATATTCTAACCTCTATTCCTTCTTTTTATTTTGCTTATATATTTTTATGATTGTCCTGCTTATGTTTTCATCACCAACATGTTATTATTGTAAATCAAGACCTAAGGAATTGTTCTAATATTAATCAGATAATTTGGTATTAGGAACCCTGTAATTTTAATTGCTTATAACGTATCACGAAAAAATAGTCTTTTTGATGTGTTTAATCAACCAACTTAAACTAATGTTTCTAGGGTGCTTGAAAATATTTTTTGGTTATTCTTTTGCATAAAACTTGTTGTGAATCGATATTTAGTAGAGGTCAGCAATTGGCGAACGTGGTTCATGACCGTGTTCGTACCCTCACTCCCGAACTCAATATGTGGTTCATTGACCATTAATGGAGTTATGAAGGGGAAATCTACATTGGCAAAACCTTCCTTCTTTTGTTACTTGGATGGATTTTCTCCAAGTCCCTGTCCATCCAAGTGACTAAGAGAAAACGACTTTTACATGTCCCTATGGCACCTTTGCTTATCGAAGGATAATGCCATTTGGACTATGTAACGCTCCGGCAACCTTTCAACGATGTATGATAGCTATTTTTTCTGAGCTTGTCGAACACTCTATGGAAGTTTTCATGGATAACTTCTCTGTTTATGGTACTTCTTTTGATGCATGTTTGCTAAACCTTGAAAAAGTGCTACATAGGTGTCAAGAAGTCCACTTAGTGCTCAATTGGGAGAAGTGCCATTTCATGGTGCAAGATAGAGTAGTTTTGTGTCATGTTGTATCTGATAAGGGTATCAAAGTGGATAGAGCAAAAGTCGAAGTCATAGAGAAGCTTCCACCCCCAATCAATGTAAAAGGGGTGAGGAGTTTCCTTGGTCATGCGGGGTTTTACCGCCATTTTATCAAGGATTTCTCTAAGATCTCTAGGCCTTTGATCGAGCTCTTAGCCAAAAATACCCCATTTGTGTTTACTGATGCTTGTCTTGAAGAATGCATTGATTTCAACACCTATTATTCAACCTCCAGATTAGACCCTTCCATTCGAGTTAATGTGTGATGTCAGTGACCATGCTGTTGGTGTTGTGTTGGGGAAAAAGCGTGATGGCAAGATGCATGCTATTTACTATGCTAGCAATACCTTAGATGGTGCTCAGATGAACTACACCACCACTGAAAAAGAGTTGCTAGCCGTTGTGTTTGCAGTGGAGAAGTTTTGGTCTTATTTGGTGGGATCGAAGGTGATAGTGCATACGGATCATGCGGCTCTCAAGTTTCTATTAAGCAAGAAGGATGTCAAACCCCGTTTGATTCGTTGGATATTGCTTCTCCAAGGGTATGACATGGAGATCAAGGATAAGAAAGGAACTGATAATGCTGTGGCTGACCATCTTTCTCGTCTCACATTGGATGCCAGAAAAGATGATATGTCAATCGACGACTCCTTCTCTGATGATTAGTTGTTTGGTATTTTCTCTACTACAATTGCACTAGTGGAAAAAAGTTATATGTCACAAGTTAACAGATCCGGTTATGGTAAAACCGGATCCGTAAATCCATGAAAATTTGGGAGGGAAACTTGGGCTAAATAACGGATCCGGTCCTTCAGTGAACCGGATCAGTTAACAGAAAACTGATCCGGTTCTCTGTTAAGTGATCCGGTTCACATGACCGGATCGGTTAACTTACACATTTTTTAAGGAAAATTTGCCCGAAAAAGTCCCACCTTTTGGCCGTCTGCCGAAAATAGTCCCAGCTGCCTATTATTATATAATAAACCTAACTTTGGGTCTTTTTTTTATTTGTAGACCCATGTCATTGGAAACCTGCTGAACAGGTAAAACACATCACGTGAGCTCAGCGTGAGTGTGTATTTTCCCTCCCAAAAACTAACCCTTTTTCTCTCTCTCTCCTCTGTCTGCTGTTCATCATCGTTTTCATCTTCCTCTTTTTTTTTGTCGCCTTTTTCATTTTCTGCGTGAATTGAAGCTGTGGGAACGCTGATTTGGGTGAACTACATCAAAATTTCGCTCTTTGTGAAAGGTACCTTACCTCCTCTTTGCACTCTTTAAATTGGAATTTTTTTTGTTGCAATTTGAGTACATACATTGCTGATGGTAAATGTGAACTTGAATGTTAAAGTTTTGAACTTTTTTCAAGAGTGTAATCTGTTATTTTGCTGTAATTTTTATTTTTTCCACTTAATTAGTTTAATTTATGTGCTTGATTACGAATTGTTATTAGTTGAACTGAATATGGCTTTTGTGACTTGCAAGGGTAATTGAACATGGATTGGGTTACATTAAGGTTTTGGCATGGAGGATTGTTTAAGAAGAGTACAAATGGGTCCTTGTATATGGGAGGAGAAGCCAAGACGTACCCTATTGACCCTGATGAGTTGTCATGGTTTTTCTTAGAAAAGATTGCCAAAGAATGCGGTAAGTATAGGAAAATTGAGATGGTATATTATTTAACACCTGGATGTGCAATTGATGATGGTTTGAAGAGGGTTTATAATGATGAGGAGGTTAGGGTGATGACTAGTATTGTTAGAGAAGCTAGGTGCTTGGATTTGTATGTGTTGCATGGGGTTGATGAACCCCAACTTGATGAACCCCAACCACAGCTACCTGAACCTCAGAAAAGACCCCAAAAACTCATTCCTAGAAGGGCCCCACAAACAGCACCAAGTCCTAAAAAGGTGACCCCACAAAAATCACCCAAATCCAAAAAAGGGACCTCCCTTAACACCTCATCACCCACCTTTTCTCCTACTAGGACCAGTCCAAGATTCTTATCCCAGAATAAATCCACATCAGATTCAACCACAACACAACAACCCATTTTAAATGTACATGCTAACCCTAGAAAAGGGAACACAACATCAAACAAGCAACCAGTAGCACAAGAAGTGCATTCACACTCAAAATACACCTCTAAACCTCATCCAATTTCAGATCCACAACCCACAACAAGCTCACCAATTCCTGACTTCTGCATCACTGATGATTGGTGGACTGATCCTAGGCCTGAAAGTCCCATCCCTCTGAATGATCTTATTCCTGATTTTCCTACCTCAAGTGATGACACAGATCCACTCTATGAACCACCTACATCAAGTGAGCCAGCTGATTTTGTTTTAGAAGTTGATGGGCAGTTTATTGTTGATGAGGATGAGGTCATACATGAAGACTTTGGTGAGGAGGAGGAGAACATAGTTGAGGAGAATGAGTCAGATCACATTGAAGAGCTTGATGGTGATGATATTTACACTAGTGATGAGGAGTATATAACAACAAGGAATAGGGTGAGAGGTTGCAAGAACAAGCTGAGTGAGTTGGCTAAACAACTAAGGAAAGAGGCGGAATAAGGTTTTATTACAACTAATAGCAATGAAGGGCACACATCTTGTGAGGGTGAGGGAGAACATCAGGGTTTTAAAAGTGAGTATGAAAACTCTGAAGATGAAATTCACACCCCAGAGGCCAGTGAAGAGGAAGGTGATTTAATTCCTAGGAGGAGGAGGAGGGGAAGGAGTTTGGCTGTTGATGCAGATAGTGTGGACTTCAGCAAGTTTGTATGGAAGGTAGGACAAAGGTTCCCAAACACAGCTGCTTTTAAGAAAGCTGTAGCAGCTTTTGCAATCTTGCAAGGTAGAAGTTTGAGGTTTTATATTAGCAACAAAAACAGAGGACAGAGGTTAGGGGTTTGCTGTAAAAAGGGGTGCCCATTCAGGTTGTACTCTTCATGGGACACAAGAAGGGCTTGTTTTGTGGTCAAAACTGTGATTGATGAGCACGCGTGTTGTAGAAATATGACCAAGAACACCCAGTTGAAAGCATCATGGGCAGCAAAACAGTTTCTTGAGGTCTTTAAGACCAGGCCCCAGTGGCCTGCAGCTGAAATTAAAGAAACCATTAGGAGGGCTTTTAAGGTTGTTGTTACAAGAAATTTTGCATACAAAACCAAGTACCAAGCACACATACTGTTACATGGTTCAATGGTACATCATTACAACAAGTTAGGGAGGTATATAGAGGCACTAAAAGTGGTAAGTCCTCAATCACACATTGTGCTTGTGTCTGACACTAGCCAACAATCTGATCCACCAGTGTTTCAGAGGCTTTTCGTGGGTTTTGATGGGTTGAAGAAGGGGTGGATGGAGGGCTGCAAGAAGGTCCTTTGCATTGATGCCTGTTTTATCAAAACATTCTTAGGAGGGCAACTTTTGGCTGCTATAGGGAGAGATGGAAACGATCAGATGTTCCCCGTAGCGTGGGCTATTGTAGAAGGGGAGAATAGTTCTTCATGGGAGTGGTTTCTAACTGAATTGTAAGGCCATTTAGACCTGGAATATGGTGATGGATTGGCTATAATCAGTGATGAAAATCAGGTTAGTTAATGTAGTTTACTTTAGTTTGTGCTACTTTATTTTATTTCTTAGTTGCTTGCTTACTTGTGTTCTTTATGCAGGCTATATTGAGTTCAGTTGCAAAGTTGCTGCCCAAAGCTGAGCACAGGCATTGTGCTAGGCACATCTTTGCACTGTGGCACAGAACATACAAAGGAGATGAGATGAAGCAACTTTTCTGGAAAGCTGCCAAATCTTACAGTATCCCTGAGTATAATGAGGCACTGTCAGAAATGGAAAAGGTGAATCCAGCTGCTGTGGTTGGATTTAAGAGCTACAATCCAAAGGTATTTTGTAGGGCCCATCTCAAAGATAGCATGAAGGTTGATGTGATAGTAAATAATTTAGCAGAAACGTTCAATGGTTACATCATTAATGCTAGGGTCAAACACTTAATATACATGTTAGAGGACATTAGGGTTGCATTGATGCAAAGACTTGTTATGAAAAGGCAAGAAATGGAAAAGTCTAGTGCACAAATTTGTCCTAGGGTTCAGGTTAAATTGGAAAAAGAAAAAGACCTTGCTGCAAATTGCATTCCATGCCCATCATCCAACACCTTATTCCAAGTCAACCACTTGATGGATAGTTTCATAGTTAACCTAGCCAAGCACACCTGCACTTGTAGGAAATGGGACATGACTGGCATCCCATGCTGTCATGTTGTTTCTTGTATTTATTTCTGTAACCAAGAAGCAGAGGACGTTGTTGCTAATGAGCATAAGAGGGATATGTATCTTAAGGCATATGCATGGTCAATTCCACCTTGCACAGGGGAAAGACATTGGCCTGAAAAAGAGTTTGCTCTTGATCCACCTCCAATCAAGATTGGGCCTGGCAGACCTAGGTTGAACAGGAGGAAAGGTCCCTATGAAAACCCTAAGAAGCCTGGTAAGTTGACTAGGCATGGGTTAGAGATGACTTGCTCAATCTGTAGGGAAAAAGGCCACAACAAAAAAAGGTGCCCTAATAGGGACAGAGCTGTTGTGCAAGAGCCACCACAAAAGAGGCCAATGGGTAGGCCTAGGAAAGACTCCCAATCATCAACCCAACCACAACCATCTGCCAC
Organism: Beta corolliflora; assembly: GCA_947648045.1. Lineage (NCBI taxonomy): Eukaryota > Viridiplantae > Streptophyta > Magnoliopsida > Caryophyllales > Amaranthaceae > Beta > Beta corolliflora. The sequence goes on along the minus strand of CANSZD010003287.1, from coordinate 386,440 downwards.
AACTACTGTCACAGCAGAACCCAGTAGGATAGGGAGAGGTGGAAGGGTTATCAGGGGTGGCAGAGGGTCAAGAGGTGGTGGCAACAGAAGTGGAAGAGGAGATGGGGAAGGAAGAGGTGCTGGTTCAACTGTCACAGCAGCAACTGGTGGAAGAGGTGGTGAAGGCAGAGGCAGAGGTGGTTTCAAGTTCAACTGTCACAAGAAGAATCGGTGGAAGAGGTGGTGAAGGCAGAGGCAGGGGTGCTGGTTCAACTGTCACAGCAGCAACTGGTGGAAGAGGAAGAGGTGGTGAAGGCAGAGGCAGGGGAAGGGGAAGAGGTAGAGGAAGGGTGAGTTTGTTTCAATGTTGTATGTCATCTTAAATTATCTTTCAATGTATATGTTGTTGATGACACTATATTTAGTGGATTCCTTAGACATGAGTATGTCTTAATAACCACAACATAATTAGTTTAACTTTGACACTGTTAAACGCCGCGCCGTAAAAGGAGGTTATAAAGGCAGTGATCAGGTGGGCTAAGAATTGAGTGGGAGTTATGGTCATACAAGACTGGATAAGTCCTCCTATTAAATAGGAATGGTGTCTGGGCCTCTTGATGAGTGAGAACTGGAAAATTGCATGGCCATGCGGAATAGGATTAAAGAGTTAATCCTTATTTGAGCAGTTCGAACTCAGCGATCAAGGAACATAAATTTGAGAATAACATGGTGTTATCAAATTTGGCATTAAGTGACTTAAGGAATTTAGCATTGCGCTCTTGTCTTCGGACAAGTGGGAGATTGAAGGAATATGTCCTTAGACATCCCGGCAATTACTAAATATAAAAGGAATTATTATAGAGATAATTAATTACGTTAGTTTAGTAATCACATTTACTTGCTAGAGAATAAATGTTGGTTAGTAGAACAATATTGATTGTACCTACAACTAAGTTAACCTAATCCTATGAGGTCACACATTGAAGTAACTAATTGAAGTAAGGAAACCGGCCAATAAGGAGAAAGTAGGGTTAGGTTAGGTCTCTCTCTTATTTTATTCTCCTACTATTATAAAAGGTTATAATAGCAGAGAGAAAAAGAACGTTCAATTTGACAGTAACATTCAAACTGGAAAGAGAGAAAAAAAAACCCTATTGTTTCCCTTTGGAAATCCGGCCACCCTCCCTAAAAAGTAAGAGAGTGAAATCTGTTCATCCTCTTCCGTTCTAGCAAACGTGGGAATTCAATTGGTGCTCGTGGACTAAGTAGAGGGACATCAATTGCTGTTCTTTGATCTCTAGCACTTGCAATCCGGTGGAAAACACGCTACAAAGGTTGTACATTCTTTTCCTTATAATATGATTCATATTTATGTTATGCATGCGATCTTGTGATAGATGTTAGGAAATTTGTTTCCTGAAATTCCGCTATATGCATCTATATGTTCCTACATATGCTGCAACGTTGTATTTTGGAAAACAAGAAGTCTTATGGAGCGCCAAAGCCGATCAGTTCACATGTAGGGTGTCCATTTTTAGAGGCATTTCTTGATGCTCGGATAAGCAACCCTGAAAATACAATCTCACAAGTTGAAGAGGCCTTTGGAAGTCTGAACAAGGACGTACAGAAATTACATTCATACCATAGTTGAGTTTTTTGGCAAATTGGACGCTTGTAACGAACACATATTTGAAGCTCTTCCAAAACAGTTGCATGACTTAGAATGTATTTTAGTAACATAAGCTCGTCACGAATCCCGTCAAGTCCCGATATTTCTATTCTCTTGAGCTTACTCACTAAACAATGCGTACGTAATCCGGTGCACACCAACCCGAATGCTCCATTGGGACGATATGGCAACCCATATTTAGTCCCACCACAAGTTGGTCTAAGTTGGGAAAGCTGTGCATCGAAAGTAGCAAATCTTTCCAAACAATAAGACCAACATCATCAAAGCTCACATCAAGATATGCTAGATTAGGAAAGACTGGCAAAAGCCTATGATCCACAAAATTGAGATAGCTGTGTATATTGGTGGCGCTATCTAGAGTTAGGTAAAGTTTCTTAACACTAGACATTCCTCCAACAAACTTAGAAATTTGGTGAATATAATCTTTGCTTCCATCCATCCACTCCCTATCGCCTCCAAATTCGTCTTCTAGGGTAAAGTTGATAACTGCTGTGACTAATGTAGTTGGATAATGGTGAAAGTAATAAAATGAATTCGGATCAGATATCGAAAGATACGTCAATTTAGGTGCATCAATAAAGATATTGGTGCGTTGTGTTCGACACTGACTGTGCATCTCTATGCTCAATAATTTCAAATTTAGAGCACATATATTTAGAATCGAAATTGGTGCTTTCTGAAGTCGATGGTAGCTCTCGAACGTTAAATCTAATTGTTCTAACATTGGAAGACATCTAACTAGAGTCTCCAACCAAGAATGGACGTCGAACAGGCAGCCCAAAGTAAGGTGTTTCAAATTAGGTAGTTGAATATTTTCAAGCATGAAGTTGAATCAAACCACACCTGACAATTCCAAAGTTACAAGTGATTCGGTCTTAAACAAAAACTCGGGTACATGGAACAACTCACATTTGCTATTGACTTGTGAGATGAACTTAATATGGTCCGAATTTCGACGACATATTTCACGTAAGCATGATTCTGCTACACAAGGTTTAAGTAGTTTGCATAGCGAGTGCAGCTGAAGGTTGAAAGCGTGGAGCTTCGGCGAGGTGAGCTGTCGTAAGATGTCACCGAGGATGGCGGTGATTTTACGTGAGATTTTTTTAGACTTGTTAGAGTTGAAGCTGAAAGTGGTGACTTTAGTCCAAAGGTAACGCCATCTAGGAGATAAGACGGCGGTGGCAGCGGCGGAATTGATTGGTAGTGTAGAGAGTATTTCGATGAGAATCTCGTCGGGAAGTGCACTCAATCGGTCTTCTTTTGGCTTAGTCGATTTCGTCCGTTGTTTTCGGCCATTGTCGATTTCCTCCATGGTTTACAAGTGTGTCTGCATGGCACGTTAGATTGAATGATTAGTAATGATGTCGATAAATAGAGAGAAATTTCAAAGAGAGGAGGTTTGTATATAGACTTTGACGTTTAATCTCTTTCAAAAAGATTCTAGACGATAAGAACAAATTGGAACGAAGGGAAAATTCAGGAGTTGGAACGTGTGAGAAAATTGTTGAAAGTTCTTAATTTGCAATGCTTTAAGAGATTTATGTCCATATACGAATTTATGTTGTTAACAGATTTATCCATATATTTATTTCATAATAACTATCCTTTTAGAACTATAATTAGGATTAGTTTTTGTAGTATAGTTGGGACTTGGGAGTCAAGGTCTCAAGGAGTTGTATTTCTTTGTCCCTGTGCAAGTTAGAAGACAACGAAAATATTGAATTCAGCAATAGATGTGTTCGATTGGCTCACTTTCCAAGCTTTTACTACTAAATTTTCACTTTCTCTAACATTTGATTTAAAATCTAACCTAATATTTTCGAAAGTATATAGAGTAGTTTATTTTATAAAAAAACTTGAACGGATCCGGTGCACAATAATTTATTGTACAAAAATTTTATCATACATTCAGGTGTATCGTGAGCATGGTACATCCAAGGCTATTTCTCACTCAAGACTTACGGTTTGTTTTATTATTACTAGCTTTATATGCACGACATGTGTGCTAAAGCATATAAAAAGTTAAATTAATTGCATAGTTACGTCTAATAAACTGAAAATGTTTGTTCAAAGTTCCATTAAAGAACAACATCTTAATAGTGCAACAATGTAATAATAAGGAAAGTAAATAAACATCAAAATAATTAGGTGAAGTAATAATAACGGTTTTACATACTTATAAGTCGTTTATGATAATTTTAACATTATATAATTGTATCTACTTATATGCAAAACAATCTTGAACATGATTCTTTAAAATTAAAAAGAAGTCATGAATAATGAAAACAATTCAGCTCATAAAAAGCATTATATTCCAAAAAAAACACGTCTAGCATAATATACAAAGACAATCAGAGGAATTAAAAAACCCTAGCCGCTATCCCCTCCTCTCCTCTCTCTCTCCTCTTTTCATAGAAAACCCTCTAGAGGGGCTGCCATGGATGTCTTCGTCCATGGTAAGCCCTTCTTTCTCTCTTTTTTTGCACTTTCTAGTTTATTTTCTTGCTTTTTTCGTTTTTTTGCAGTTTTTAATAAGTTCCATCTGTGTGATGGCTTTAGTCTCTGTTATGGGTTTTGTAGTCACCCCCTTCACGGCGGGTCTATCCGCACAAGCATCATCGCGTAGCCACATTTCCTCAAACCTATAAATTCTTTTCTTTCTCCTCCTTGTCACTCCATTCAAACCTCTTTTCATGCACAAAAGAATAGGTAAGTGATCGGACCTTCTTTTTGTGAGATGCGTAACATACGAACCTTGGAAAAGCTCCTTCCACGCATCATTAGCAAAGAATCTGTCGAGCCCCTTCTGCAAATTTTGCTCTCCTCCCCTATTATTGGTCCATGTGAAATAATGCCCAATATAGCCCAAGTCTCGGAAACAACAAGTCTCCATAGCTCTTCTCAAAATATTGGCTTGATTTACATCAAACTCCCCTCCTCCTTTTTTTAAGTTGAAATCCCCTCCACACAACCAAGGTCTATCATTCTCCTCCGCAAGACTTTCCAATAACTCACCAGTTTTGTGCTTGTGTTCATCTTGTGGGTGCCCATAAATTCCTGTAAAGCGCCAATCCCCATTCTCACTATTAATCACCAAGACATCGATGTGGTTAATCGAAAATGATTGCATCTGGATTGACATTGCATCAGACCACATTAACGCTAAGCCCCCACTTCTTTTTCTTCCATCTCCTACACAACTCACTGCAAGCATGTTTGTAAAATTCAACTTCCTTTTAACTCCTTCCATCTCATGCACCTTTAACCTCGTTTCACTCAAAAACAGTAACTGGGGATGTTCAAAAAGAATCAAGCGTCGCAACGCATTGACCGCAATGGCCGTCCCCAAGCCTCTACAATTCCATGCAAGGATGTAACTCATTGATCACCGAGAGCCCATTGGGTGGGGCCCACCACGTTCAGTTCGTTTACCTTCATTGCTCTCTTCTTCTTCTTTCCAGCATTTTCACTCTCCTGCCTTCCCATGTTGTCCACCATGCTCTCATTTTCAACTCGCTTCATTCCCACTTTTGGAAGATTATCTTCCTCCATGGGCATACTGTCTCTAAATACACGGCTCCACTTCTTGTTCAAAGCTTACTGTTGCTGACTTATTTGATTGTTCTCTCCCTTTGCATTGCACACATGGAGAGGGGGGTTATCCGCCTTGGATGTTGTTAATGGGTGGGTACCAAAATCACTTGAATTATTAGCTTTCTCCAAGCTCTCCTTCAACATTAGAACCTCCAAATTATTCCCACCATCCTCCTGGCTCACATTTGGATTTTCAGCTAGCTTTTCTTCCCCCTCTTTCTCCTTCAACTCCACCTTTTTAAGTTTGTATGTCATGTCATTGACATGTCCCTTCACCACAGATTGCTTCACTTCTTTTGGTTTCGTTACAAATAGAGATTTCACACATTTCGTCACAGAATACTCCTTCCCCATTCGATCGTCTATTTTCACCTGTTTCCATGGTGAAGCTTTAAGCCCCATATCAAAGTTCAATACTGGTGGATCAATATCCTTGTTATCATCACAATCTTTAACCCCATGTCCTATCATTCCACAAACAAAACAAAACAGTGGCGGTTTTTCGTATTTCACATCAAACATATTCTCCTTTCCTCCCCTCATCTTGAGTTTCACAGATTTCATCAGAGGTTTTCTCACATCAATCAACACCCTCAATCGAATCGATTTATCAAGACCCATGGAGTTCATGCTGTCCATTTTCACAAACGATCTGATCTTGTTTCCCACTTTTTCAATATTTAAGATATTCAGTCTACCCTTGAAGGAAAAAGTTGTACACCCTAACCCACATTGGAAATTCAAAAAGGGGCACATCAGAGGGTTTAACACTACTGTCAATGTTCCCAAGCAATAGGGCATGGTTGTCAAAGTGCCAAGGTTGCTCTTGGATAATTCTTTGTTTGTCTCTCCAGTGGAAGAATTGAAAAACAAACATATTTTTTCCAATATTTCTAATTTCTACTCCATGTTTAGGTTGCCAAACATTCTTCATAGTTGTTATAAAAGCATTAGAATTTATGTGGCGATTAGTCCAGATCTTACCAATCAGGCCGAGTTCGACTCGCGCATCTTCGTCCTCCTCCCCCGTGTCATCCCAATCCACCTCCTCCTTCTCAGGTTGCAATGAATGAGTTGCAGGATTTTTTGATGATCCAATCATGTCGCCAGTATTAGGGTTCAATTGAATAACACTACTCACTACGATGTCAAGTAAGGAAATTTTACGATATTAATAATCGGCAATCCCACATCTCCATCTCCTAAATAAAAAAACACCCATAGCATGTTTTAACTTTCAACTAGTATTTGGACTCGGGCGTTGCCCCGGGTGGTTTTCTTTTCCGAACTTGATATGCATTTTTTTCCATTCGCATTAAAATATAATAAAGAAAACTCAACATTTAAAAGGTACAAATATAATAATGTGGACATTTAAAGTATGATTTAAAGTTAGTTGAGATGGTAATTGTGCTATGTATAATAGCAAGATGTCACGGGTTCAAATCTTGTTACAATCTAATTTACTTTTGTTGACATGATATATGTACACATTGGACAATTCTAATGGAGTAAGAGAGGTGTCACGTGGCGTGTATAAATTGTCTAACACACCTTTTAATATATTAGTATCTAGAGCGAAACCTTTTAACCCCCCAACACTTGATTAGATCATTACTCCCTTCCTCAGGTTATTTGTTTAACTTTTGAATCCAATTCTAATATGATAATATAAACACCCATGTTTTAACTTTTTCAGTCTTCTAGAACGAAACCTTATAAATTTTGACCCCTAACACTTGATTAGATTATTACTCCCTTCATTAGACTTAATTACTCATATTTGTTTATTTATCTTTTGATTCCAAGTCTAATTTGATTGTGCTGAATGTATGTAGGATTTCGATATATCATACATACTTTAAAAAATTAGGAAGTAAGATTTACCTTTTGAGTGTGATTTGGTGGTTTGGTTTTTCTCCTCAGTATGATAACGTTCCTTTGTTTTTGCTTACAAAATAGATTGAAGGCCAAATGCTAAGATTATTATTAGTAGATGAACTATATTTATACTACAATAATAAACCTAATCTAGGTAGGACTAGGAAAACATATACTAAACTAAATATGATACTAAATATAATACATAGAAATATTATATGTAAATAAACACTCCTAGATGAATTCATGAAATACTCCTAATATTTGCATATAATGGAAGATAGAAATGAAGAACTCATAAGAATCTAGGCCTTGTTTGGTTGAGCTTTTTTAGGGCCTGGAAACGGATTCAATAATCTGAATCCATTACTCCTTGTTTGGTTTGGGTAGTGGGTTAACCATTACCCTTACTTGAGGGTAACCCAAACCCCCAAAATGTTACCCTCCAAATTAGAGGAGTAACAAAATCCTTTCCATTCCCTTACAAGTGATTCCTTTCCATTGCTGAACCAAACACCCAATAAAAGTAACAATTATTGTTACCATTCCTCCCCTCTACTTGATTCCATTCCCTTTCCATTCCTTTATTTAAACCAAACGCCCCCTTAGATGTAGTTCAAGTAGGAGTATAATTTAGGAAGGGTTGCCCTTGAATTTTGTTTCTTTAATTAACTAAATTGTAAGAAAACTACTATCTCTAGTTCCTAAAAATCCTATGTGGGATCTTATTAGATTCTTATTAATATGTAGTTTGTAAATATCTACTTTTTATAATTATATTTTTACAAGTACATAATTAAAAATAATAGCATCCAAAGTTTTGCATTGGCATGCGTGAAAGTGAAATTGGGAGGATCTTTTGAAACCAGATGGAGTATTGTTCTGGTATTTTTTTTCCTTTTTTCTTTTAAATGAAGCAATTAGCTTGTTGTTTTTTTGGTACACACACAGACACACACATGGGCAGGATGTGTGAGAATGTGTCCTTATGTGAGAATAGATATAGATTGTCAGATTAGGCTAAATCTGACTATCCAGAGGGATCACACGTTATTAATGGTACGATTATAAATAAACATACTTTCTTATGCAAATTAGAACATGTTGTTGTACATTATTTTAGAACATGATGTATATTGTTTTAGAACATGTTGTACATTGTGTTAGGACGTGATGTATATATTGTTTTAATTTATAACACATTGTACATTGTTTTAGAACATGATTTACACTTTTGGAGCAACGTTCGCGTTGATGAATTCTCAGTGATGATGTGAGTACGGGAAGAATGGTGAGGCAGTGGAATCATCACATATAGGAGTGAGAGTTGTTCAGGGCGGAGACACTCTGGCCACCAGAGAAGAAGGGGACGAAGGATAGACACTCAACAAACCTCATATATTCTATATTTGGACAATTTGCTAGAAAAAATCAACTTTCAGAAGTAGAAGCCATAAAAATTTTGGGTGTAGGGTTTAGCGAAGAATGGTTGTAGGAGTGCTGAAAAAGCTCATGTGAAGGGGAACACATTTAAAGTAGGGTCGGCAATGGGTCAGAGATGGGGTGGGTGGATCTCAACCTGCCCCATCACCCGCGACCCAAATCCCCATCCACACCATCCATGCATCACCCGCTAAAGTTTCCACCCATATCCACCCCATCCATCAACTATGGGTGGGGCAGGTGGGAAATGGATGATACTAGAAAATGTTGTTTGTAGATTTAACAATTAATAAATAATAAATGAAAATTTAGCTATAGAGTAACAGCGCAACAACTAAATTTCAATTGTCAATTCATAATACATGCCGAAAATTAATACAGATAATAATATACTACCTCTGTTTCTTAATAAGTGCAACCCTTTCCTTATTTGGAATAGTCACAATAAGTGCACCTAAGCTCAAAATGGTAAAAAAAAGTTCAATATTATTACAAATATGCCACCAAAAAGCAAAAGGGGACCACAACTTTTTTGGTTCATCACTTGAATTACTCTGCTTTATTGTGGTCCCAACTTTCTCTCTCTACATTCCTTGGTATTCCCCCACTTTCTCTATATGTTGCACTTATTAAGAAATGGAGGAAGTATATACTAATATATTATTATATATATTTATATTTATTAGTATTTTTGGTATATTATATATATATATATATATATATATATATATATATATATATATATATATATATATATATATATATATATATATATATATATATATATAACATGGGTGGATGCATGGATGGAGCGGGTGATGGGTAAAAAAAATTCACCCATCTCCGACCCGACCCGCCACCAGCTCCACCCACCACCCACCAGTCACCCACCTCATTGCGGGTTTTCACCCATTTATCTGGGGCGGGTGGGTGGATAATCCATTCACCCATGGATAATTGACAGCTCTACAGGAAGTCAGGAAAGGGAAAATGAAGATAGGGAGAGAGAGAGGGAGAAAGGGAGAGTAATTTCTTAGAACATGAATATCGAAAATTTAGAACATGCAATAACAAATTTTAGATCATGAAATACAAAATATTAGAACATGAAATTCAACCTAAATAAAATCGAACTTATTGGGGTTAAAAATGACATTCTCAAGTCTGATTATGTTGAATCAAGATATGTTGAAAATGAGAATCAATTGGAAAACCCCTAGATCTTGATGATGGTTCCTGGAGTAGTGATGATGAGGGGTATGCTTTTGAGGACAAAAGGCCCATATTGAGGATATTGTTGAAAGTGAGGATGTTTATGAGTCTATACATTCCCTTTTTGAGTCTTATGTGTCTACCTCTAGCGGATTGGACCTCAATCCCCTTCCTTGTGCTTTTGAACACTCATCCTCTCCTATCTGTTCTATCATGAGTGAAGATCTTGGTCAATTTGAGAGTGAGATACCTCATTTGGTGGTTGGTGATGATTTTGATGTTTTGATGGATAATGAAGATGGTCTTGAGGAGAACTCATTGATGAAAGAAGTCTTCCCTCTTAAGTCGTGTGATGTGAGTGAAGTGGTTAGTAAAAGCCTTGTTTATATCCCTTCCTCTTATATTCCATTTACAAGAAAGATTGACCTTATTACCTCTACTCTCATTTCATATCCATTATCGTCTCTCTAAACTCCATCTCTAGATGACCTTCTCACTTTTGACCTTCGAGTGTCCAATTCGTTTACTGTTGAGGAGAGGAGTGAGATTGCCACCCAAAAAGAGTTTGTCGAGGATAGTTTGTCGCTTTGTCCTTTGTTTTATTATTTCTTTGTTTTTCCTTTTGTTCCTTCTTTTTGGCATACTTCTCCTCATTTACATGGAGTTGCATTGCACTTTACGCACACCTTGTATTTTATCATTGCATACTTAATGATAATGGAAATGTGTGCTAGTGCCTTTGACAAACTTTTGCGATCTTTGAATTGCTTTACTATAAAGGTCAAACTTAGAACCTTAAATAAGCCTTCATCGGGAAGTAACCCGTGATTTATTGCTTTCATTTCTTTCTTTTAATTTTACTCATTTTTCTTTTCTATCTTTGATTTTGGTTTAGGTACATAGTTTGGAATAACAATCATTCTCAATAGTACGTGGAAAACAAGTAATGGTTATGAGAAAGTTTAATACAAATGGGGAAATTGGGTCATTTGCAAGTATCTACACCAACCTACTATCCGGTAGCATCCTTCATTTTTCTCTTTTTCCAATGCTTTATGATTTGTGGAACATATGCTTGTTGTTTGAATGTTTTCCTCCCTCCCTCCCTTCGATCCTCTTGTTCATGCATTGAGGACAATGCTTTGTTCTAGCTTGGGGGATTAGCGGTTGTCTGGTTGGTGATGTAAAGACGGTGGTTGGTGGTTCGGTTTATGGTGAATGAGGGTGAAATGGCTGGTGATTGTGTTAGGGTGGTGAATGAGACGACTGGGAAAAGGGAAGAGAGGGTTCTGGCTTTGGGTTAGGGAAAAGGGAAAACAGAGGAGGAAAGAGGGATGAGAGGGAAGTGAGAGAGAGGAAAAGGAGATGGAGCGAATTTATGGACTTCAATTCCTCTTGGCTGGGAATGAGTTCGCGTGAAATGGGCCACATATCCATTAACCGATCCTGGCCAAGGACCCAAACTGGATTACTTAATTGATCCTAAAGCTTTCCCATCAAAATAATGGACTACGGATCTGTTTTTTCTAAAACCGGATCAGTTAACTTGTGTCATTTAAGGGTTTTTCCACTAGTGGTCTAAACTAAAAGATGGCAAAGCTTCTTAATTATGAGTTTATTATTCATAATGAGGAGGGTAAACGTATTCTTTATGGGGCTAATGCTATTGATCCTTCTTATTCTATTCTGGTAGCTGAAGCCTGGGGGCTTAGAGAAGGTATTAGAGGGGTTATTTCTCTTTGTATCAAAAAGCTTTTTATTGAAGGAGACAATATAACAGTTATCCAATCTATCAAAAAATTGTGGGAAATTCCTTGAACTATTAACTCTCTTGTGCTTGATGTAAGTGAAAATTTAAAACAGTTTGAAGAGGTTCATATTGGTCATGTTCTCCGGGAAGCGAATCACGCTGCGGATTAATGGCTCATCGTGGGCATTCTATGTCAAATCTCTCTTGCTGGTTTGATTCTCCTGATGTCTCTTTTTCCATTATCACCCGTAAGGATGCTTTAGGGTGGCCCTTGGATTGAGACCCTTCCTAGTTTTCTCTTTCCTTTAAAAAGAAATTAGATAATCACACTTTCTAAGTAGTGTTAGGGAAAAATAAGAGTAAAAAAAGCTTAAGTATTAATAGATTAAGTTTTAGCAAATCTGTTACGATTATTATTATAATATCGTTTGGAAGAGTTTTTTTTTTGGAATCCTATTGCAAGTATAAAGTATAATTAGAGGTGAATTTAAAATTAAAATTATTTAGTGTCCATAAAATTCTATTGTGTTGTAATTTGTCAATAATTTACTTCTTTTTTATGTTAATAAAATTATTTGACATTTATTTGCTATATTTATCATTGACAGCAATAAATTAAAATGTAGGGGAAGAAATAATAACTAAAGAAAAATTATACTAAGAAAAATATAAAGAAATTAGGAAAATTAATAAAAATAAAATCCATTAAAAGGGCTCAAATGGTTAGTGGAATTTTTTAAAATACTCACATTTCGCTTGAAATTTTTATTATACTCATATAGTGCAATACGATTCAAAATACTCTACTGTCACTGAATCTATTTTAAATACTCACATATATAAAGGGTATATCTCTATATACTCGTTTGGAAAATTTGGCTAATCAAATAAAGTAATTCTCAATATATTTTAAAACCTCCTATTCACCAATTCCCACATAATGCTATAATCCCTAATTTTCATTCCCACATAATGCTATAATCCCTAATTTTCATTCCCACGTACTACATGCCCCATAATGACAGGAAGAGGTGAGAGTTTGGTTTTTTCACCCCTTTCTCTTATAGGACAAGATAGCACATATGTGCTCATCGCTTTCTCTTCTCTCATCGTAGTAATTGGCAATTAACATGATTTTATATCATTCTTTAATGAAAAAGAAAAACCTCATCTATCACGTCATTGTCTCCCTAGTGCTTTACTTTCTTCTTTTAGAATTATAGATATAAAAGGCTCATCATGGCACTATCTATATATGAATGAACATGTATAGGACAATATATTTTGAGTCCGGATCCTCTAGAGTTCTAGGAGAACTCTACATGTAGAGTTAGACTAATCTCAACCATCCATCTAAATCTATGGTTATTAATCCTTCCAATTAAGATAATTTTTATTTAAAGAAAGGAAAAAAGAAAAGAAAAAGACATGAAAATGAAATCTCCAAACTGCACATCTAATTCATTGTTTTGCAGCCAAACTTCACGAGTCCGGATCCTCTAGAGTTTCAGGAGAACTCTACATGTAGAGTTAGGTTAATCTCAACCATCCATCTAAGTTTGTCCATCTCAACGATTTAGATTTTATCTGGAAAAAAAAAACATAAACAATTACTTCATTATTTTCGCTACTTCTCTACTCTTTCTCCTTCCTCCACACTTTTCCCTTGAAACTCACCATTTTTGTTCATTAAAGCACTGCTTTGTTCAATTTGCCTCCTACGACACGAGCAATATGAGCACTGGAACTACAAAATGCAACAATGGTGGAATTTCTAAATTTAAACCACGCCCATATCTCACTACACAAAACGTTACTTCAACCCCACTTTCTCTCATCTTCGTCGGCGTCGCTCCTTCCAAAAAAAACGTTGCTATCTCCATTGAAGCTCCTCAAAAAAGCTGGAAAATTTAAACTATGGAAGAATCAACCCCCTCTCCTACTCTCCCAAACTACATTTCCGCCAAATCGCACCCTCTTGAAACCCCCATAATCTCTCTCCTCTGACGAAACCAACCCACAAACACCGGCAAAGTTAATGTCGGGGTTATTTTCGGCGACCGCTTCACAAATTCCCAGCGTGTTGGTTGATGATTATGATGCGGGTACTCAATAATTTGGTGCTCAAATTGAAATTTTCCAGGTTCCAATTTTCAATTAATTACTCAATTTCATATGAAGAAGAAGATTAAATCTGGAAATATGTATTATGGTTCCAGATGATGTGGTGAAGTTTGAGTCCGGATCCTCTCGAATTCTAGGAGAACTCTACATGTAGAGTTAGACTAATCTCAACCATCCATCTAAATCTATGGTTATTAATCCTTCCAATTAAGATAATTTTTATTTAAAGAAAGGAAAAAAGAAAAGAAAAAGACATGAAATTGAAATCTCCAAACTGCACATCTAATTCATTGTTTTGCAGCCAAACTTCACCACATCATCTGGAACCATAATACATATTTTGAGCACCAAAATATTTTGAACCCAATTCTTTGAAAAATCCCAATTAATTATTCATGATAATTAATTGTTTTTATTTATTATTTTAATAAATATTTTCATAAGCAAATAAATGTTATCAAAGATACTGTAAAATTGAAATCAGATTTTATCTCGTAAAAGTTGATTTCCGGATTTAAAGGGATAAAAGAAAATCGTACAAAACGCGTCAAAGAAATGGTTGTAAGCGCGTCTAATGCAGTCAGTGCGCTAAGCGCATTGGCTGCAACGCGTCAGGCGCACCAATCTGCGCCTGACACGTGTCTTTGCGCGTCACGCAGAGACGTGCGCCCATCGCACTCCTTGCGCGACGCGCAGTTCACTTTTCTATCTTTTTTTCTAATATTTTTGTATAAATAAGCCATGATTTTCCGGGATTCAAAAGCACTTTTTACACGCTCTCTACACTAAAATACTTGCGAACTCTCATACTCTCATACTTTCATAGTTACAAACACATAAGCACATATTTTTAAATACATAAACACATACTCTGATCGATCTTCACAAGTTTTCGTTGAAAGGTTCCTTGAATATTTCTTCTTATTTATTTTATTGAAATTCCTAACGATTTCTTTCATGATGTAGATCTCTAGTAAAAGAAACCGTTCTTTTATATATTCTAACCTCTATTCCTTCTTTTTATTTTGCTTATATATTTTTATGATTGTCCTGCTTATGTTTTCATCACCAACATGTTATTATTGTTAATCAAGACCTAAGGAATTGTTCTAATATTAATCAGATAATTTGGTATTAGGAACCCTGTAATTTTAATTGCTTATAACGTATCACGAAAAAATAGTCTTTTTGATGTGTTTAATCAACCAACTTAAACTAATGTTTCTAGGGTGCTTGAAAATATTTTTTGGTTATTCTTTTGCATAAAACTTGTTGTGAATCGATATTTAGTAGAGGTCAGCAATTGGCGAACGTGGTTCATGACCGTGTTCGTACCCCCCGAACTCAATATGTGGTTCATTGACCATTAATGGAGTTATGAAGGGGAAATCTACATTGGCAAAACCTTCCTTCTTTTGTTACTTGGATGGATTTTCTCCAAGTCCCTGTCCATCCAAGTGACTAAGAGAAAACGACTTTTACATGTCCCTATGGCACCTTTGCTTATCGAAGGATAATGCCATTTGGACTATGTAACGCTCCGGCAACCTTTCAACGATGTATGATAGCTATTTTTTCTGAGCTTGTCGAACACTCTATGGAAGTTTTCATGGATAACTTCTCTGTTTATGGTACTTCTTTTGATGCATGTTTGCTAAACCTTGAAAAAGTGCTACGTAGGTGTCAAGAAGTCCACTTAGTGCTCAATTGGGAGAAGTGCCATTTCATGGTGCAAGAGAGAGTAGTTTTGTGTCATGTTGTATCTGATAAGGGTATCAAAGTGGATAGAGCAAAAGTCGAAGTCATAGAGAAGCTTCCACCCCCAATCAATGTAAAAGGGGTGAGGAGTTTCCTTGGTCATGCGGGGTTTTACCGCCATTTTATCAAGGATTTCTCTAAGATCTCTAGGCCTTTGGCCGAGCTCTTAGCCAAAAATACCCCATTTGTGTTTACTGATGCTTGTCTTGAAGAATGCATTGATTTCAACACCTATTATTCAACCTCCAGATTAGACCCTTCCATTCGAGTTAATGTGTGATGTCAGTGACCATGCTGTTGGTGTTGTGTTGGGGAAAAAACGTGATGGCAAGATGCATGCTATTTACTATGCTAGCAATACCTTAGATGGTGCTCAGATGAACTACACCACCACTGAAAAGGAGTTGCTAGCCGTTGTGTTTGCAGTGGAGAAGTTTTGGTCTTATTTGGTGGGATCGAAGGTGATAGTGCATACGGATCATGCGGCTCTCAAGTTTCTATTAAGCAAGAAGGATGTCAAACCCCGTTTGATTCGTTGGATATTGCTTCTCCAAGGGTATGACATGGAGATCAAGGATAAGAAAGGAACTGATAATGATGTGGCTGACCATCTTTCTCGTCTCACATTGGATGCCAGAAAAGATGATCTGTCAATCGACGACTCCTTCTCTGATGATTAGTTGTTTGGTATTTTCTCTACTACAATTGCACTAGTGGAAAAAAGTTATATGTCACAAGTTAACAGATCCGGTTATGGTAAAACCGGATCCGTAAATCCATGAAAATTTGGGAGGGAAACTTGGGCTAAATAACGGATCCGGTCCTTCAGTGAACCGGATCAGTTAACAGAAAACTGATCCGGTTCTCTGTTAAGTGATCCGGTTCACATGACCGGATCGGTTAACTTACACATTTTTTAAGGAAAATTTGCCCGAAAAAAGTCCCACCTTTTGGCCGTCTGCCGAAAATAGTCCCAGCTGCCTATTATTATATAATAAACCTAACTTTGGGTTTTTTTTTATTTGTAGACCCATGTCATTGGAAACCTGCTGAACAAGTAAAACACATCACGTGAGCTCAGCGTGAGTGTGTATTTTCCCTCCCAAAAACTAACCCTTTTTCTCTTTCTCTCCTCTGTCTGCTGTTCATCATCGTTTTCATCTTCCTCTTTTTTTTTTGTCGCCTTTTTCATTTTCTGCGTGAATTGAAGCTGTGGGAACGTTGATTTGGGTGAACTACATCAAAATTTCGCTCTTTGTGAAAGGTACCTTACCTCCTCTTTGCACTCTTTAAATTGGAATTTTTTTTGTTGCAATTTGAGTACATACATTGCTGATGGTAAATGTGAACTTGAATGTTAAAGTTTTGAACTTTTTTCAAGAGTGTAATCTGTTATTTTGCTGTAATTAGTTTAATTTATGTGCTTGATTACGAATTGTTATTAGTTGAACTGAATATGGCTTTTGTGACTTGCAAGGGTAATTGAACATGGATTGGGTTACATTAAGGTTTTGGCATGGAGGATTGTTTAAGAAGAGTACAAATGGGTCCTTGTATATGGGAGGAGAAGCCAAGACATACCCTATTGACCCTGATGAGTTGTCATGGTTTTTCTTAGAAAAGATTGCCAAATAATGCGGTAAGTATAGGAAAATTGAGATGGTATATTATTTAACACCTGGGTGTGCAATTGATGATGGTTTGAAGAGGGTTTATAATGATGAGGAGGTTAGGGTGATGACTAGTATTGTTAGAGAAGCTAGGTGCTTGGATTTGTATGTGTTGCATGGGGTTGATGAACCCCAACTTGATGAACCCCAACCACAGCTACCTGAACCTCAGAAAAGACCCCAAAAACTCATTCCTAGAAGGGCCCCACAAACAGCACCAAGTCCTAAAAAGGTGACCCCACAAAAATCACCCAAATCCAAAAAAGGGACCTCCCTTAACACCTCATCACCCACCTTTTCTCCTACTAGGACCAGTCTAAGATTCTTATCCCAGAATAAATCCACATCAGGTTCAACCACAACACAACAACCCATTTTAAATGTACATGCTAACCCTAGAAAAGGGAACACAACATCAAACAAGCAACCAGTAGCACAAGATGTGCATTCACACTCAAAACAAACCTCTAAACCTCATCCAATTTCAGATCCACAACCCACAACAAGCTCACCAATTCCTGACTTCTGCATCACTGATGATTGGTGGACTAATCCTAGGCCTGAAAGTCCCATCCCTCTGAATGATCTTATTCCTGATTTTCCTACCTCAAGTGATGACACAGATCCACTCTATGAACCACCTACATCAAGTGAGCCAGCTGATTTTGTTTTAGAAGTTGATGGGCAGTTTATTGTTGATGAGGATGAGGTCATACATGAAGACTTTGGTGAGGAGGAGGAGAACATAGTTGAGGAGAATGAGTCAGATCACATTGAAGAGCTTGATGGTGATGATATTTACACTAGTGATGAGGAGTATATAACAACAAGGAATAGGGTGAGAGGTTGCAAGAACAAGCTGAGTGAGTTGGCTAAACAACTAAGGAAAGAGGCAGAACAAGGTTTTATTACAACTAACAGCAATGAAGGGCACACATCTGGTGAGGGTGAGGGAGAACATCAGGGTTTTGAAAGTGAGTATGAAAACTCTGAAGATGAAATTCACACCCCAGAGGCCAGTGAAGAGGAAGGTGATTTAATTCCTAGGAGGATGAGGAGGGGAAGGAGTTTGGCTGTTGATGCAGATAGTGTGGACTTCAGCAAGTTTGTATGGCAGGTGGGACAAAGGTTCCCAAACACAGCTGCTTTTAAGAAAGTCAGAGCGACTTTTGCAATCTTGCAAGGTAGAAGTTTGAGGTTTTATATTAGCAACAAAAACAGAGGACAGAGGTTAGGGGTTTGCTGTAAGAAGGGGTGCCCATTCACGTTGTACTCTTCATGGGACACAAGAAGGGCTTGTTTTGTGGTCAAAACTGTGATTGATGAGCACACGTGTTGTAGAAATATGACCAAGAACACCCAGTTGAAAGCATCATGGGCAGCAAAATAGTTTCTTGAGGTCTTTAAGACCAGGCCCCACCGGCCCGCAAAACAAATTAAAGAAACCATTAGGAGGGCTTTTAAGGTTGTTGTTACAAGAAATTTTGCATACAAAACCAAGTACCAAGCACACATACTGTTACATGGTTCAATGGTACATCATTACAACAAGTTAGGGAGGTATATAGAGGCACTAAAAGTGGCAAGTCCTCAATCACACATTGTGCTTGTGACTGACACTAGCCAATAATCTGATCCACCAGTGTTTCAGAGGCTTTTCGTGGGTTTTGATGGGTTGAAGAAGGGGTGGATGGAGGGCTGCAAGAAGGTCCTTTGCATTGATGCCTGTTTTATCAAAACATTCTTAGGAGGGCAACTTTTGGCTGCTATAGGGAGAGATGGAAACGATCAGATGTTCCCCGTAGCGTGGGCTATTGTAGAAGGGGAGAATAGTTCTTCATGGGAGTGGTTTCTAACTGAATTGTAAGGCCATTTAGACCTGGAATATGGTGATGGATTGGCTATAATCAGTGATGAAAATCAGGTTAGTTAGTGTAGTTTACTTTAGTTTGTGCTACTTTATTTTATTTCTTAGTTGCTTGCTTACTTGTGTTCTTTATGCAGGCTATATTGAGTTCGGTTGCAAAGTTCTTTGCCCAAAAGCCGAGCACGAGGCATTGTGCTAGGCACATCTTTGCACCGTGGGCACGTAACATACAAAGGAGATGAGATGAAGCAACTTTTCCGGAAAAGCCGCCAAATCTTACGAGTATCCCCGAGTATAATGAGGCACCGTCGAAATGGAAAAGGTGAATCCAAATCTTTGTGGTTGGATTTAAGAGCTACAATCCAAAGGTATTTTGTAGGGCCCATCTCAAAGATAGCATGAAGGTTGATGTGATAGTAAATAATTTAGCAGAAACGTTCAATGGTTACATCATTAATGCTAGGGTCAAACACTTAATATACATGTTAGAGGACATTAGGGTTGCATTGATGCAAAGACTTGTTATGAAAAGGCAAGAAATGGAAAAGTCTAGTGCACAAATTTGTCCTAGGGTTCAGGTTAAATTGGAAAAAGAAAAAGACCTTGCTGCAAATTGCATTCCATGCCCATCATCCAACACCTTATTCCAAGTCAACCACTTGATGGATAGTTTCATAGTTAACCTAGCCAAGCACACCTGCACTTGTAGGAAATGGGACATGACTGGCATCCCATGCTGTCATGTTGTTTCTTGTATTTATTTCTGTAACCAAGAAGCAGAGGACGTTGTTGCTAATGAGCATAAGAGGGATATGTATCTTAAGGCATATGCATGGTCAATTCCACCTTGCACAGGGGAAAGACATTGGCCTGAAAAAGAGTTTGCTCTTGATCCACCTCCAATCAAGATTGGGCCTGGCAGACCTAGGTTGAACAGGAGGAAAGGTCCCTATGAAAACCCTAAGAAGCCTGGTAAGTTGACTAGGCATGGGTTAGAGATGACTTGCTCAATCTGTAGGGAAAAAGGCCACAACAAAAAAAGGTGCCCTAATAGGGACAGAGCTGTTGTGCAAGAGCCACCACAAAAGAGGCCAATGGGTAGGCCTAGGAAAGACTCCCAATCATCAACCCAACCACAACCATCTGCCACAACTACTGTCACAGCAGAACCCAGTAGGATAGGGAGAGGTGGAAGGGTTATCAGGGGTGGCAGAGGGTCAAGAGGTGGTGGCAACAGAAGTGGAAGAGGAGATGGGGAAGGAAGAGGTGTTGGTTCAACTGTCACAGCAGCAACTGGTGGAAGAGGTGGTGAAGGCAGAGGCAGAGGTGCTGGTTCAACTGTCACAGCAGCAACTGGTGGAAGAGGTGGTGAAGGCAGAGGCAGGGGTGCTGGTTCAACTGTCACAAAGAAGAATCTGGTGGAAGAGGAAGAGGTGGTGAAGGCAGAGGCAGGGGAAGGGGAAGAGGTAGAGGAAGGGTGAGTTTGTTTCAATGTTGTATGTCATCTTAAATTATCTTTCAATGTATATGTTGTTGATGACACTATCTTTTGTAAATTTTCAGGTACCTGTTGGTGTTGGTGTCTATCAAGGGATGGATGGACAAGCCTATATTAATGTATGACATTAGTTCATTGATCCTAAATGTAGTTTGTGGCTACCTTATTTGAGGAAAGGTCTAATATTTCTCTTCTCTTCTTAACAGGTTCCTGGACAGAGAGGAGGACCTAGATCTATCTTGGATCCTTCATTTTCAGGTTCAACTAACATCACATCAACACAACAATCAGTTAATGCTCCCCACTAGAAGAAAACTATTATGCAAGCTACTTATGTACTAAGTTGATGTAGTTCCTTAGTTTTTGTGATATGGTTTTTGTAACAGCAAATTTTGTACCTGTTTTGTGTTAGTTGTGTGGTCATTTTGGTTGTAACAACTACATTTATGGGATGATATTTAAGCAGTGATTTAAGGAAGAAATGTGTTGATGAACTAAGAAGTAATGTTATATATATGAAAATGGTGCCACATTGATACAACAGTTGAGGACATTACCTCCTTAGTCCTAACTCCTTAATTAAATAAGCATACTACATTAGTTCAATCTCATAAAGCCTAAAACAGGCTAATACATATTCATTTCAATAAAAAAGCAACAACAAATGTTATGCAACATGCAATTACAACAGTAGCAAACTTATGGTCCTTCATTATGTTTGGTTCCATTCCTACACAAATATGCTCCTGCTGAACTTTGGTTGCCTTCACTTGGAGACTCGAATTTTTAGCCTTCAATTTCTTGACCTTCTCTTTCAATTCCATATTCTCATGTTCAAGCTGAGCAATGATGGTCTCCTTCTCAAGCAACCTATAATTCATCTCCTCCACCTCAACTGTGCATCCTCTGCGAACATCATCCTCCCATACGAAGAAGCCACAATGTTCCTGTTTTTTGGGTTTTTTGCCCAGAAAAAAATCAATTAACAAATACCATACACAAGAACAGATATGAACCCTAAAAAATTGAAGCTTACACTCACCGGAAAATGGATGCAGCCATAGAATTTTCTCCCTAAGTTGGGACCCTTGTGTTTCACAGTTCTAAGGGGAGAAATGTCATTGTGGTGGCATCTCAAAGGTAGACAAACCCTTCCACTTGATGAATTGCCTGAATTGGAGGATGAAATCGTCATTGAAGCAAGGAGAGTGAGAAGTGCGGGAGTGAGAAGTCAAAGAGTGATGAAGTGAGGGATGGGGATTCATAAGAATAAAGGATGGCAGGTAAAAAAAAAAGTAAATGAAAATAAAATTATAAACTAACCGTTACAAGTGATTACCCACTGCAGTCAGTGCCTAACCGGTAAGGGTCCACAAATAATAATAAAAAACCCAAAGTTAGGTTTATTATATAATAATAGGCAGCTGGGACTATTTTCGGCAGACGGCCAAAAGGTGGGACTTTTTCGGGCAAATTTTCCAAAAATTAATGGTTCAAGCTTATGAACCATTGTTTTGTTCATTATTAACAAGGGTTTTTCTAACCTATGCACCTAGTGCAAAGGTTAAGCCTTATCTATTAAACAAATTGATTAACTAAAATAGAATATCTTCCCTATAATTATGCTAAATAGTTAGTTTTCTTATTAATATATATTTTATCTTTTCTTTTAATCAAACCAAAATTGTCATTAATATATATTTAGCATAATTGTAGGAAGGATATTCTAGTTTAGTTAATTAATTTATTGAATAGATAAGGCTTAACCTTTGCACTAGGTGCATAGGTTAGAAAAACCCTATTAACAATGCTCTTAGGGATCATCAGGGCAACTGGGTGCTTGGTTTTAAGCGTTATACCTTTGCGAGAGATGCGCTACTTGCTGAGTTGTTAGGAATATGGGAAAGCCTTAAGATAGCCAAAAGCCATGGTTTTCAAAGATTGGTTCTATTCTCGGATTGTAAAGTTGCGGTGCATCTCGTGTCTAATGGAATTTCTCAAATTAACCAATATTCACATGTTATTAAACTATGCAGGGAGTTATGGCTGACCTACCAGGATTTTAAGCTTATGCATTGCAGCAGGGAGTCGAACAAGATTGCAGATTGTATGGCCCGTAGGCGTGATGATGATCTTGATGGTTGCAATGTAACTAGGGTGTTCACCACCCCCCTAGCTATTGTAGGGATTTATATCTTGCGGAATGTATTTCAAGGCCGGGTGTGGCCAGTATCGAACCAAACGGATTGTAATGCACTACTTATTAATATGATTTCCATTTTCACCAAAAAAAAAATACAAGTTTTGTAGGGAAGGAATATATAATGAATAACCCTTTAATATAAAATGAATATGTTCTGTTGAACTTTGTGGATTTTGTTGTTGAATGTGATATACTTCGACACCTTTAGGCACATCTTTTGCTCTAAAATCTGAAGTCTTATGTGACGAGCTAGTGTATTTTCATCTCATTTTCACTGTAACATCTGCATTCTAGGTCCTTTATTGAGCATGAAACTGGATGGTTCTTTTTTCTTCTTCTTCTGCATAGTCCTTTCCCTGATCAGGACTATTTGCAATTGCGATCTGATGGTTTTTTATCCTTATATTCTTCGACCTACAGCCTTGTTTTGATGTGATGGCTGATAGAGCTTCGTCATGACCATGATCTGAAGTTCTCTCAAAGTCATAATTTTGTCATCAGAAAATAGCTTCTGAATTACCGTGATGTTATTTTTGTGCCACTCTAAAATATGAAGCTTGTGTTCTACAATATGGTCTTTTATTCTACTGTTGCTTTGAATCAGTTCACATGGTTGTAGTTGTTTGTATGAGTTTATCTGGTTGTGTTACATATTCATCAAATAAACTGGAAGACTTTTTGCTTTAATCGAATTCTTTTCCACGCCAGTTTGTTGTTGCACTTTCAAATTATTGTATAGAAATTTAAGCTATCCACATTTGTCTTGTTTCAGGTCATTTTGATGCAAAAAGGTATTGGTACTGAAGCGCAACGGGGATTCTATAACATAGGGCTATATACTGATGCAGAGAATCAGTCATACTCATCCTACATTGTTGCTTTTGAAGATCAGAATGATGCTAAGAACTTTAGTTATCTTCTGGAATTAGCTTTTGAGGATCTGCCAGATGCTGCTGTAGATGTAGCACCACTGTCAAACAAGGTAAAGCTCATAATGTTTTGGCTTTTCCTTTTTTGTAACAGAAACAATAATCACTTTAAGGACTATGGATATTGCAGGATTTTAAAGAAGTAGCAGAATCACTGGACAACAAAGTCATTGGTGCAAAGGGTGTAGGACATGTAGGTGAAGGTATAGACTGTTTGATTTAATGTAATTACTCGATTGATGGTATTGGTCTATATTGGAGTCCTTGTATATATGTATTGATATCTCTAGTATCTCGTAATTTATTTGTTTTGATCTAGTTTCCTATTCTTATAAGTTGACAGCTAGCAATATGTATATCATAATATTTTTGTTTCCTTTTAGAACAAGATCACAGCTAGCAAGGTGTGTATAAATAGATACTTGTATTACTCTTCATTATCAATGAAAGTAGCCTTCAGTTAGTCTTTCATAACTATTAAAGTCTGCAACATGGTATCGGAGCCACCTAGATTTCTAGGCCATTTATAATTCCCGTCACAAATAAATAAATAAAAAAAGCCAGAACTTTTCTTGCGGCCTTGAGCGCAAACTAAATCTACTCTAGCACTATATTAGTTTCTCAGCAGTTTTTAGCGCGAGGAACAAATCAAATACCATGACCGGTGGTAACAATTCTCTAACTGATCCATCCTCTCCATACTATCTAAATTCTTCGGATAGTTCTGGGGCTTCAATCACCCAAATTAAATTAAATGGTGCAAACTACCATATTTGGGCGAAAATTTTCAAAAATAGTTTAAAGTCCAAAAATAAATTAGGCTTTGTGGATGGTACATTAAAGAGACCACCTGCTGCAGGCGATCCAGATTCTGGAGCATGGGACAAGTGCAACTCAATGGTGGTTGCCTGGATCTTTAATTCCTTAGAGTCCTCTCTCCAACCAACAGTTGCCTATATTGATGATGCTATAGAGATGTGGATGGAGTTAAAGAAGCGTTATGACCAGGCCAGCGGACCCAAAGCATATCAATTAGAGGCGCAACTTTCGGATCTCCAACAGGGGGGAATGAGTATTACTGAATATTACACAAAATTGAAGGAGATTTGGTCTCAATTGGATTTATTATCTGACATCCCAGAATGCTCTTGTGGAGCCATGGCACGAGTGATGCGCGAGAGGGAGAATCGCAAGGTATACAAGTTCCTTTTTGGTTTAAACAACAGCTATGCAGTAGCTAGGTCCACGGTATTGGGCATGGAACCATTCCCAGACTTGGACAAAGCCTTCTCTATTGTTTTTAGAGAAGAAATACAGAAGGAATTAGCTGATAAGAAAGAAGAAAACAAGCCGAATCTTTTTGCTTTTCTTTCAAGGGGATCAACACAACATAGATGGAATAATTACGGAAAAGACTCAGAGAAGGCACCAATCACTGAGACAGGAGGCACTAGTGATATATGCTCTCATTGCAAGAAACTCGGTCATACAAGAGAGGTTTGCTACCAATTAGTTGGCTATCCTGCTAATTGGGGTCGTGGAAACCGCGGTCGCGGACGCGGACGAGGTCGCAATGTTGCCAATGCTGTCCAAAGTACAATTGGAGTTGGACATAGTCGTGAACCTACAGGGGAAGTCAACAATGGCATTCACGCTCTTGCAAACTTCTCACCAGCACAATTAGAGAAGTTAATGACATTACTTGGTCCTAGTGATGTCAATGCACAGGTTACCCAAACTCTTTCTGGTAAGATTTCAAACAAAGGACCTTTAACAGACTGGATATTGGATAGTGGTGCTTCTCATCATGTTTGTTCACAGTTGGGCTCATTTCATAACTTGCGTGATCCTGAACCCGGGGATAGTGTAACTATTCCCAATGGAGAAGTACTTCGTGTTCATAAAATTGGGGATATTCCCATTGATTCAAAAATTATTTTGAAAGATGTTCTTTATGTTCCAAATTTCAAATATAATCTCCTGTCAATTAGAAAGCTAAGTGAAGACTCATGCTATACTATAACTTATTGCTTGAATTTATGTGTGATACAGGACCCCATCCAGCGGACGCTGATTGGACTGGGTGAATTGCGTGACGGAGTGTACTACTTGAGAAGCATACATAGTCCTGTTGCATTGAGTACCAAGAAGAATATGGAAGAATTATGGCATCGACGCTTAGGCCATGTCTCATATCGTAGTTTGTCTTATGTTTCAAAGCTTTGTAATTTTGTTCCTAGTCATTGTGATACTGAGGGTTGTGATATTTGCCATAGAGCCAAACAAACCAAAACTCCTTTTTCTTTGAACAACAATAAAGCTACAAGAATTTTTGGTTTAATTCACTGTGATTTATGGGGAAAATATCATACTAAGAGTTTGTCAGGAGCTTATTATTTTTTTACAATAGTGGATGATTATAGCAGAGCCACTTGGGTTTATTTATTGCGTGACAAGACGGAAGCCTCTAAAATTCTTATTTCTTTTCTAGCCATGGTGAAGAGACAATTTGAAGTAGATGTACAGAAGGTGCAAAGTGATAATGGTACTGAACTTTTGGGGCCCTTACAAAACTATTTTAGAGAAAATGGCATCATCCACCAAACATCATTACCAGGAACCCCGGAACAAAATGGTAGAGTAGAAAGAAAACATAGACACATTTTAGAAGTTGCTAGAGCTCTTCGGTTTCAATCCAATCTACCCATACGTTTTTGGGGGGAGTGTGCCTTGTGTGCAGCCTACATTATCAACCACTCACCTTCAAGCATTTTAGGCGGTAGGACACCTTTTGAGGTTCTTTTCGGAAAAACCCCAAATTATTCCCATTTTAGAGTTTTCGGATGCCTTTGTTACGCAAAGCGACCAGGGAGAAAATTTGATAAATTTGAGGCAAGGTCAGAAAGATGTATTTTTATGGGGTATCCTTATGGACAAAAGGGTTGGCGAGTTTATAGCTTGAGTAGTGGTGATATTTTTGTATCAAGAGATGTAGTCTTTTATGAAGAGGTTTTTCCTTATTCACAAGAAAAAGATTCATCATGGAATGATATGAATGAAAATGGTGAAGGATTACACTCCACAATTACAGAAGAGATTTTTGGAGTCAATGATGAAATATCCCAACATGAAAGTGATATGCGAACAAGAGAAGAAGAGCCACACCAAGATGAATTAATGAGGACAAATGAGAACTCTTCTACTGATGGTGACTTAAGTAATATGGAAGCTACTGATGACGTGCACAGTGATGGAATTGCAAGTGAAAATGTTAGACATGAACCGAGATCGGGTGCCTCGATTCTTTAACTCCAAATGTGCGGCATGGTCGTCCTCGGCGAACGCTAAAAAGGCCGAGAACATCTAAAGGACTATGTATGCGGCTCTATAAAGTATGCTTCTCCCAAGGCACCCACTGATCAGCTTCCCTCTGGTAAGGCACATCCTATTGCACATTATATTTCATATAATAAGTTCAGTAGCTCTCATAAAAGCTTTCTAGCATCTTTGACAGTGGAAGAAGAACCAAAAAGTTATCAGCGGGCTTCTCGAGATCCTCGTTGGATGAAAGCAATGAAGACGAAAATAGATGCCCCGAACGAGAATAATACATGGTCCATTGTAACTCTACCAGAGAAAAGGAGGGCAGTGGGCTGTAGATGGGTCTACAGGATCAAGTATAATTCAGATGGCTCGGTGGAGAGGTTTAAGGCGAGACTAGTTGCACAAGGCTTCACTCAAGTTGAGGGTGAAGACTACAATGACACTTTTGCACCAGTTACAAAAATGGTTACAGTTAGAACTTTTTGTGCATTTGCGAGAGCTCGAGGATGGGAGTTACATCAAATGGATGTAAACAATGCGTTTCTACATGGTGAATTAAATGAAGAGGTTTATATGCGACTTCCACCGGGTTTTAGCTCAGAGTTGCCCAACGCAGTTTGTAAGTTACAAAAGTCCCTATATGGTTTAAAACAAGCCTCTAGAAATTGGTTTGCAAAACTCTCAGATGCTTTGACGCGATTCGGATTTTACCAGTCACAACATGATCATACTTTATTCTTATACAAATCAGGGGGAGTGTTTTTGGGTTTATTAGTATATGTTGATGACATAATTCTTGCCGGCAATAACTCAGATATGTGTAAGAAAGTGAAATCTTACTTGAATGATTGTTTTCGCATCAAAGACTTGGGGAATTTGAAGTACTTTCTTGGCATAGAGGTGGCAAGAGCACCTGCAGGTCTCTTTTTGAGTCAAAGGAAGTACATTCTTGACATTCTAAACGACACGGGCATGTTAGGAGCCAGACCAGCAAGTGTCCCAATTGAGCCTAATCATAAATTAGGTGCTAATCAAGGAAAAGCCCTTAGCACAGATGCGTCGGCAAAATATAGAAGAATAGTGGGACGTCTTCTATACTTAGCAGCTACTAGACTTGATTTATCATACGTGGTACATGTCTTGAGTCAGTTTGTTCATGATCCAAGGGAAGAACATTGGGATGCTTTAATGCATGTGTTAAGGTACTTGAAGTCAACACCTGGACAAGGCATTTTACTTAGTAGTGATTCTGACCTTACTTTGAGAAGTTACTGTGATTCAGATTGGGCCAATTGCCCAATCACCAGAAGATCTATTACAGGCTATTATATGCAGTTAGGAGGTTCTCCTATCTCTTGGCGATCTAAGAAACAGAGTACTGTTTCTCGCTCTTCAGCGGAAGCGGAATATCGAGCAATGGCTTTAACTACAAGTGAGATTGTATGGCTGCGTGGGTTATTGAAGGAGTTGGAGGTAGCACAATCATCCCCTACTACCTTATTTTGTGACAATAGGGCAGCTTTATACATAGCTTCCAACCCAGTATTTCATGAAAGAACTAAACATATCGAGATTGATTGTCATTTTATTCGAGAAAAATTGCTTTCTAGAGAGGTGATGCCACGATTTCTTCCATCACATCTACAACTGGCCGATCTATTCACTAAGGGACTTGGTAAACGTCAATTTCATTTTCTTCTTCGCAAGTTGGGCATTTGCAACCTTCATGATCCAACTTGAGGGGGAGTATTGGAGTCCTTGTATATATGTATTGATATCTCTAGTATCTCGTAATTTATTTGTTTTGATCTAGTTTCCTATTCTTATAAGTTGACAGCTAGCAATATGTATATCATAATATTTTTGTTTCCTTTTAGAACAAGATCACAGCTAGCAAGGTGTGTATAAATAGATACTTGTATTACTCTTCATTATCAATGAAAGTAGCCTTCAGTTAGTCTTTCATAACTATTAAAGTCTGCAACAGTCTATCTAGCTGCAATTTTGCATATTTGGCTAGCTCATTTCTGTTTTGGAACAGTTATTTAAGACGATCCTTTGATTTAGGGTTTTCTTAAGCTATTCATGTATATCAACATTTCTTTAATGATTATTTCTGTTCTTTTTACTAACATCTTGCCACACAAAATTGACCTTTCTAAAATGAATAAACAACAATGGCTTATTACTCGCCAAATACAGGACATACAACAGTTTAGGATATCGCTCGAGCCATTAGAGTTTTGTCCTATTCAACTTGTATTTAAACTTATCTTAATTATCTGAACATTCAAAAGTACTCCTTACCATTGTGTTAACTTTTATTTTTTTGAACTTTGGTTATTTTCTAAACTTTTTTTTAATCTGAATTTTACTAACCTTTTCTGAAAATAAGGTAAATAAGTTGAAGTAAACAAACCCTAATTAGTCATCTCCTAAACAATGAAGGAATACTGTTATTACTTTTAGAAATGGAAAAAAGGAGTACTTGAAATCAAAGTATTTAATATTATGGACGTTAAACTAAAATACATTTACGCACTTAATATAATTATGTTGGGACTTGAGACTCACTACTTTCACTTTGAAATCCAAATTTGAATGAGCTCCAAAGTAAAAATTATACATTTTCATAGGCAAAAGAGGGGTGGGTGGCATAATATGAGACATTCACTAATAGATAAAGAAGATACACCTTTCACAACACTAATAATCGCTTCAGGTGGCAGAATATGGCCATGAAAGCTCCAAATCTGGAATCTTTAGGGTCAAACAATTCAAATTAGAGTATTTGAGGGATTGAGCCCTTTGGCTTCTCTTTTGTGATAACTCTTTCTGAAAACCCGCTGATATCCAATCTTTTGTAGCTATCCTCACCATTCCCCTCCCCACCCCCCCACCCCCAAGAAGAGGGAGAGAGAGAGAGGATGCTACTATTATTAAAGTTGGGGAATAGACTCCATATGCAATAAAACTGATAATATATGTTACTCGAACTCTTCATTTTACCTCAAATACAATATTTACTTCATTTGCGGCCACAATCATGGGAAGTTTACACAAAATAGCATAGTCAGGCACTAGAACACATACCCGTGTCTAACACGAGTACCCTAATCTAAGTAATATGGCTCATAACACGTTTAAAATGACCCAATATATGGCCCCCAAGATTGCCAAGCAGCAGCAAACTGACAGTACTCAGTACACAGGCAAACACATATATAACAGGTTCCGTTCAACACAGCATGCAATGGAAGATCATTTTTTATTGTTTGTTATAAAGACACAAGGATCCGCCAGTTCTAACAAATATTAAACTGCACCTACAAAAATCAATTTAAAACATAGCTTAGCTTGAAGAATATAAACTTCTCACTGTATTAAACTGCAACTACACCCCCTATTCATTCACAGTATAACAAAAGCTTGACAAGTCACGTTTTTCAGTCTCCAAATACCCTTTTAGCTTAAAATAGACCTATATATGCTCCTACAAACTATCTTCAATTAAATAAGTGTGACAACTCATCATTATAATGATGTTTCTTCAATCACATACATGCTAGATACGCAATATATAAGCTAGAACAAAAGAACTAACATCTTCTTAAATGAAGCAAAGCATGTAAAGAATTCAAGCACTGCATTCTCCAGTTTGCATAGACAAATTCTTCTCACAGTCCCTCACTTCATACTACCCTATATGCATTAATGCATATGCTGCAACGTTGTATTTTGGAAAAGAAGAAGTCGCTTATGGAGCGCCAAAGCCGATCAATTCACACGTAGGGTATCCATTTTTAGAGGCATTGCTTGATGCTCGGATAAGCAACCCTGAAAATACAATCTCACAAGTTGAAGAGGCCCTTGGAAGTCTGAACAAGGACGTACAGAAATCACATTCATCCCATAGTTGAGTTTTTTGGCAAATTGGACGCTTGTAACGAACACATATAAGCTCTTCCAAAACAGTTGCATGACTTAGAATGTATTTTAGTAACTTAAGCTCGTCACGAATCCCGTCAAGTCCCGATATTTCTATTCTCTTGAGCTTACTCACTAAACAATCTGGTACAGAATCTGGTGCACACCATCCCGAATGCTCCATTGGGATATGGCAACCCATATTTAATTCCACCACAAGTTGGTCTAAGTTGGGAAAGCTGTGCATCGAAAGTAGCAAATCTTTCCAAACAATAATACCAACATCATCGTCAAAGCTAACATCAAGATATGCTAGATTAGGAAAGACTGGCAAAAGCCTATGATCCACAAAATTGAGATAGCTGTGTATATTGGTGGCGCTATCTAGAGTTAGGTAAAGCTTCTTAACACTAGACATTCCTCCAACAAACTTAGAAATTTGGTGAATATAATCTTTGCTTCCATCCATCCACTCCCTATCGCCTCCAAATTCGTCATCCAGGGTCAAGTCAATATATGCTGTGACTAATGTAGTTGGATTATGGCGAAAGTAATAAAATGAATTCGGATCAGATATCGAAAGGTACGTCAATTTAGGTGCATTAATAAAGATATTGGTGCGTTGTGTTCGACACTGACTGTGCATCTCTATGCTCAATAACTTCAAATTTAGAGCACATATATCCAGAATCGAAATTGGTGGTTTTTGAAGCTGATGGTAGCTCTCGAACGTCAAATCTAATTGTTCTAACATAGGAAGACCTCTAATCAGAGTCTCCAACCAAGAATGGACGTCGAACAGACAGCACAAAGTAAGGTGTTTCAAATTAGGTAGTCGAATATTTTCAAGCATGAAGTTGAAGTTAACCATACCCGACAATTCCAAAGTTACCAGTGATTCGGTCTTAAACAAAAACGCGGGTACATGGAACAACTTACCTTTGCTATTGACTTGTGAGATGAACTTAATGTGCTCCGGATTTCGGCGACATATTTCAAGTAAGCATGATTCTGCTACATAAGGTTTACATATTAGTTTGCATAGCGAGTGCAGCTCAAGGTTGAAAGCATGGAGTTTCGGCGAGGTGAGCTGTCGTAAGATGTCACCGAGGATGGCAGTGATTTTACGTGAGATTTTTTTCAGACTTTTTAGAGTTGAAGTTGAAAGTGGTGACTGTAGTCCAAAGGTAACGCCATCTAGGGGATAAGACTGCGGTGGCAGCGGCGCAATCAATTGGGAGTAGAGAGAGAATTTCGGTGAGAATCTCGTTGGGAAGTGCACTCAATCGGTCTTCTTCTGGCTTAGTTGATTTCGGCCATCGTCGATTTCGGCCATTGTCGATTTCCTCCATGGAAAACAAGTGTGTCTGCACGTTAGATTGAATGATTAGTAATAATGTCGATAAATAGAGAGAAATTTCAAAGAGAGGAGGTTTGTATACAGACTTTGACGTTTAATCTCTTTCAAAAGATTCTAGATGGAAAGAACAAATAGGGATGGATGGAAAATTCAGTGTGAGAAAAGAGTTGAAGTTCTTAATTTGCAACGCTAAGACTAAGAATAAATCTACAAAGAGTTTTCTTTCGAGGAAATACGAGTTTATGTTTTTAAGAGATTTATCCATATATTTATTTCATAATAACTATCCTTTTAGAACTATAATTAGGATTAGTTTTTGTAGTACAGTTAGGACTTGGGAGTCAAGGTCTCAAGGAGTTCTATTTCTTTCTGCCAAGATTGCTCTCACGTTTTCTAATATCTTTATGTCCATATTTGTAGGAGTTAGTAAGGGTTAGTAAGGGTTCAAGCCTTCAAGGGCACTGTGCAAGTTAGAAGACAACCAAAATATTGAATTCAGCAATAGATGCGTTCGATTGGCTCACTTTCCAAGCTTTTACTACTAAATTTTCACTTTCTCTAACGTTTGTTTTAAAATCTAACCTAATATTTTCGAAAATATATAGAGTAGTTTGTTTTATAAAAAATTTGAACAAATCCGGTGTACAATAACTTAGGCTCTGTTCTTTTGGACTGAATAAATGGAAATTCAGTTCAGTTCAGATCAGATCAGATTAGTTCAGATCAGATCAGATCAGTTCAGTTCAGTTCAGATCAGATCAGTTCAGTTCAGTTCAGACTTATTCAGTTCAGTTCAGATCAGATCAGTTCAGACTACAACTTATTGATTTTTTTTTTTTATTATTATTATTATTATTATTATTATTATTATTATCATCATCATCATTATTATTGTTATTAATAATATTATTATTACTATTATTATTATTATTATTATTATATTCTTATTATTATTCTTATTATTATTATTATTATTATTATTATTGTTATTGTTATTATTATTATTATTATTGTTATTATTATTATTATTATTATTATTACTATTATTATTATTACTATTATTAATTTTATTATATTCTTATTATTCTTATTATTATTATTTTTATTATTATTGTTATTTTATTATTCTTCTTATTATTATTATTGTTATTTTATTCTTCTTCTTATTATTATTATTATTATTATATTATTATTATTATTATTATTATTATTATTGGCAATGTCACTTTTAAGCTTTTTGGAGGGTATTTGTTAACCCATTGAATATAAAATAAGGGAGCGAGACAAGTGATAAAAAGAGTAATTTTTGGTGAAAGAAGCGAAAGATAGAAAAGTAATACTCCCTCCGATTTATTTTGTTGTTCCTATTTTGAATAATTTTGTGAGAGAAAATTGGTTAAAGTAGGGAGAACTTTCGAAAACGGAGGGAGTATTACTTTATGGTGGGTGAAGAACTCCAAATAAATAAGTTTAAACAATGTAGCAATTAAAAAAAAGAACATTTAAGGGAAATGTAGCAATTAAAAGAAACAAAAAGAGTATTCTAAATTTCCTAATAATCTTCTTCCATACGATCTCCAACCTCGTCATTTTCTTCCACCTCATCTTCATTATTATCTTCACCATCAGCTTCATGTGCATCATTCAGTTTAACATCTCTCCAAATGAGCCTTGCTAAGGCTTTTCGTCTTTCAAACATGGAAGCTTTTCGATGGTCATCAAACATCCCTACATCAACACTTCCACAAACACTTGCTTCATGTTGCCCAATTGGTATTCCAAGCTTGTGCATTTTTATGAAATTATGAAGTGTGCAAGTGGCAACAATAATAGACATCTGATACTTTTCTGACATTTGTGGCATATTATGAAGCACTTTCCACCTTTTCTTTAAGTGACCAAATGCGCATTCAATGGACATTCTCAGTGATGAATGTCGATAGTTGAAATGTTCTAGCATCCCTTTAGGTGGACTCTTCTTATATTCCGGTATGTGGTATCTAATCAAGCGAACCTGGAGACATGTACCCAACAGTATTCGGGTATCCAGAATCCACCAAATAATATTTTCCTATCATTGCAACGACAATCACATTAGAATCCATAATTGTTAAGCTATGGAAGGAAAATATATACATTTACCTAGTGGTGGATGCGGAAACTTGAATTTGGAATTAGTTAAAGCATCCCTCCATACAGTAATATCATGAGCACTTCCTTCCCATCCCACATGGATAAATGTGAAAATTTTATCAAACGAACAACATGCCATGACATTCCAACTTTTAGATCCCATGCGATTTCTAAATGGTACACCCTCTGCATCACTTATACAAGCTTTTATCTGAGTTCCATCTATAGCCCCAATAGCATCCTGTTCAAATTTATTGAAAAATTACATGCTATTATAATTATAATAACTATTATTAAGGCAATATGCATATAAATTAGAAAATCTACATTGACAATGATGATACTATTTGAATGTTTACCTTGAAATAAGGCCAATAGAGTGAGCTAGCTGCTACTTCCGGAGACACTTCTGATAGATCACGATCCGGTCTAATGATATCAAACGACAATACAACCAAAGCATCCAACACCGCTCTAAAATACTTGCATATTGTAGATATGGAATGCTTGAATGTATCTGCAGTATCACGGTACGATTGTCCTTTGGCTAATATGTACAAACAAATACCTACTTGCTCGGCTACACTTATGTATTTGCCATCGACTAACAAATTTCTTTCACGCATTAAGTTCACTAGTTGTACAAACATATCCCTATCAAGTCTCAATTGCACTTTGCAATTCGTGGCATTTTCATTTAACAATCTAAAAATATATTCAGCACCACTTTCCCCCATTTCTCTCCTAGGTTGCCTTGTTGATGATTCCGATGATTCACTTGATTCAAGTGATCTCCTTAATTCTTCTAAAGCAACAATCATAGATGCACGTTTAATATGATCATTCATTCTACATGTGATAAAACATTTAAACATAAGTTTTGCATTCAACCAGATGACATACATATTATATCATAAAATACACACACAATGTTTTATCAAGTTTGGCACCAAAGTCACACAAATTAAAACACACAAAACAATGTTCAAATAAAAATAAATTAGACATCCAAGCATAAGACCAACCACCCACCAACAAGCTAATCAAAGCGATATGCCATGTCCAAACCTCCTTTTAGAAAATACCACCTCTGATCATCATTCTGCAGTGCTAAGAAACTATCAGCAAGTTTATCATCACTCAAGTACTTCATAGCATCCACAAAGTACTCATTGCCACGCTCCTCAGCCACTTCCATATTTGATAGAGCATCACTAACCAATTGAGCCTTTGAAGGCGCGGGAGCGATGGATGAACCAATACCGGCTCCCGATAGTAACTCAATAACATTGTCGAAACTAGTTTGCCTTCTTTTGAGTTCGGAAAGAATTAATGGTCTCTTCACTTTGCCGTTTGCGGGAGGTGGTGGGTGTCACTTTTCGCACAGCTGATTTTGGGGGAGGGGATTTACTTTCTTCACAAGAAATGACAGGTACGCTACCTCCACTCAAGTCTTCGTCAGTATCCCCGGACCCTTCATTTATGATAGTCAAGTCGGCCTCCGTCTCTTTAGACAAAAAGTTTGCTCCCTTAGCCATTCCTGGAGTAAAACAACCACCAACACCATGCGCTGACACACCAGAGAAAAGTTTTTTCATGTTGTCGACATTGGGTAATCCTTTCTTAGCTATAATTAAGCCATACCTAGGATGCTTCTGCAATGAATAACCAAGTAGAGTATTAGAATTATCATCAATAACATTAAGGATGTATAATAATATAGGGAAAAAATTCGTACCGCCAAGAATGCGTCCCACCTCTCTAGGCACGTTTCTTGAACATCCACCTCTTTAGTTTCAGGATTATATGCTATGCCACTCATATTTTTCAAGTCCATCCAAGCCTTATATTTATCCTTCAAGTCAAAATGATGATTTACAACCCAAAATGATGATTTTTCAAGTGTTACAATAACCAAGATATCCAAAATATGCATAGTTTTACAACCCAAAATAAGGAAAAAAAATCATATGGTTCAGATTACATTTGCACCCTATGAGCCATCTTCATCGGAGGGAAGTCATATGATTATTTTTGGTTGCATTTTCAAAAGTGACATTTTAACATCCTCACATTTTTTCCCTTAGCCATTTCAAAAGTTCAAGAAAGTTTCCCCTGTTATACAATTTAACAAAGCCTAAAATGCTAAATCGCTAAAAACTACTTGATTTCAATCTTCAATTTCAATTAGTTAGTAATATTGTATTTTAGGTATATTGGTTGTATAACTACGGCACTATACAACCAATATACCTAAAATACAATATTACTAATATAATAAGCTACAGTTTAATAGTAAGCTCGGTAAAGATCGAATTACTTATGATTTTGTGCTTGTGTGGATTTTGTTCCATGAACATGGCTTTTGATGTGATGGCTATATCTGCATTGCTGTCGTGATTGTAAATTTTATGTGGTTTGATATCATTATATATGTATAAGGGGTAGTATTATCAGGTGAGATCATCTCAAGTTAGAGATTATTAGTATGCAGAATATAAGCTATCAAATTTGGGAGTTAGTGTTTATATTATAGTTTGGAACAATTACTCAAATTTGGAACAATCACTCACAACACTAACATGCCAAATTACATTACTTAGCCAGTAATAGCACTTGATAAATATAGAAAAATCAGTCTACTTTCTGATATAAATTAAGAAAAAGCAGCTTAATATCAACTAGCTCAATACACAATTTGAAAAAATCAGAAGGGGAGGGGATAGATAAGGAGGAACACAATTAGGTAATACTTGTAATTTCTGAGATAAATCACATACGTCGTTTCAGGCGTTGAATCACTGGTGATAATTATGAACTCAGTTGCAAATGGGAGAATCTGTACAATGAAAAATTCATACTTAAAAAAAATAGGAGCAAAAAACTCAGTCATAAAGTAAAATATAATGGGAGAGAAGGAGGAATTATAAATTGACTCGGAGGAAGAAATCCGTAGAAGTCACTTGCTTAATTCCCAAACAACTTGTATATATTTATATATATATATATATATTTTTTTAGGAGACATAAACAAAACCTAGAATATCATGGAAGAGAAAAAGCAATAGCACCGGAGGGAAGTGCAATTTTCAAGCAATATAATAGCATATTCTGGTAAAATCCCAAATTCATCAATAAAAAGTGGGATTTTTGTTTGAAGATATTATTCAAGTTTTATCATGATTGTAGCAACTCTTCCCTGATTGTAGCAATTTTTTTTTTAAAATATATGTCAAATATAGTTTTGTAAATTTAGGAGTAGTCAAATATATGTAAATATAGTTTTGTATTTTGTAAATTAGGCAAGTCAATATTATGTTGCTTAGAATTAGGAGTCATGCATGCTATTGTTACTATTCTACAATATTAGGCGTGAAACATGCTATTGGTTTTGTATATATTGACTTGCGAATAGCAATCTTGGAGGAAAATATTATATTAATAATATTATTACTTCATATTCATTATTATTCTTCTTGTTATTATTAATATTACTCAATTCATAAGAATATTATTATTATTATAGCGTAAAAAAAAATATTATTATTATGCATATTATTAGTATTAGTATTAATATTATTATTATTATTATCATTATCATTATCATTATCATTAATATTATTAATTATTATCATTATCAATGATGATAAAAATATTACTCTACTTGTAATTATTAATAATACTCAATCGAGATCGGTTCGGTTCGGTTCGTTCGATTCGGATCGGGCCCGGTTCGATTCGGGCCCGGTTCGGTTCGATTCGACTTATTCATTTCGAGATCGAATCGGTTCGGTTCGAATCGAGATCGAGATCGGTTCGATTCGAGACTTATTCAGTCCAAAAGAACAGAGCCTTATTGTGCAAAAAAATTATCTTATATTCGGGTGTACCGTGAGCATGGTACACCCAAGGCTATTTTGAGCATGGTACACCCAAGTATGTATATTTTTGTATATATTTTTGTCAATAGATAGTGATAAAGTGATAAATATAATGATATAACATATTATTATCGATGGATTGGAACTATGAAACTAAAGCATAAGAAAATCCTAGCTAGATACTAGTAGTTGCTTTGTACTTGAAACTATCAAAAGCAAAATAAAATAATGTCAA
This sequence comes from Beta corolliflora, assembly GCA_947648045.1. Classification (NCBI taxonomy): domain Eukaryota; kingdom Viridiplantae; phylum Streptophyta; class Magnoliopsida; order Caryophyllales; family Amaranthaceae; genus Beta; species Beta corolliflora. Next base: position 347,979 of record CANSZD010003287.1, on the reverse strand, counting down.
GGAAACTTTATGATATTAATAAGGAAAAATTGGCGCGAATAGCACCAACTATTGGTTTGGTGCACAAAACAGAACAAACTAAACAAGGTGCGATGTACAACACGAACTTTATAGCATGAGTGCATGAATCAACATAAACAATGATTTTGGTATGGTTCCACAGCACAAACTTTAAGGCTTGGGTAAACGAATCTCAGGCCAATATCGTCATGTATGTTGATTCTCGCACCTATGTCATAAAGTTTGTGTTGTGCATCACACCTCGTTTAGTTCGTGTTGTTTTGTGCACCAAACCAATAGTTGGTGCTGTTCACGCCAATTTTTCCTATTAATAATTGGCAATCCCACATCTCATAAAGTTTCCATCTCCATCTCCTAACGCTTGATTAGATCATCTCCATCTCCATCTCATAATCAACCTGAGGAAGGGAGTAAACTTTATCTCCATTTATTAATCTCCATCTCATAAACTTTATCTCCATCTCCTTTTAACCCCTAACACTTGATTAGATCATTACTCCCTTCCTCAGGTTATTTGTTTATTTAACTTTTGAATCCAATTCTAATATGATATAAACACCCATGTTTTAACTTTTTTAGTCTTCTAGAACGAAACCTTAAGTTTTGACCCCTAACGCTTGATTAGATTATAACTCCCTTCATTAGACTTAATTACTCATATTTGTTTATTTATCTTTTGATTCCAAGTCTAATTTAATTTGTGCTGAATGTATGTAGGATTTCGATATATGTGCATACGTAATTTAAAAAATTAGGAAGTAAGATTTACCTTTTGAGTGTGATTTGGTGGTTTGGTTTTTCTCCTCAGTATGATAACGTTCCTTTGTTTTTGCTTACAAATAGATTGAAGGCCAAATGCTAAGATTATTATAAGTAGATGAACTATATTTATAGTACAATAATAAACCTAATCTGGGTAGGACTAGAAAAACATGTACTAAACTAAATATAATACCTAGAAATATTATATGTAAATAAACACTCCTAGATAAATTCATGAAATACTCCTAATATTTGCAGATAATGGAAGATAGAAATGAAGAACTCATAAGAATTTAGATGTAGTTCAAATGGAAGTAGGAGTATAATTAACATGATTTTATATCATTCTTTAACGAAAAAGAAAAACCTCATCTATCACCTCATTGTCTCCCCAGTGGTATACTTTCTTCTTTTAGAATTATAGATATAAAAGGCTCATCATGGCACTATCTATTTATGAATGAACATGTATATGACAATATATTTTTACCTTTTAAGCACCATATACCTTAAATTTACTAAAAATACATGCATTATCATGTTACACGAGTACACGACTAGTTTGATTCATTTGCGTGGTACATTTTATTTTGTTGGTCTATAGAGACTAGAGAGCCATAAGACAATAGTAAAAAGAAATTCGATTCGAAATCTTAGGGCCCGTTCGTTATCGTTTTTTGTTTTCAGTTTTCAGTTTTTTTGATAACTAAAAACCAAAAACAGGAAACCAGAAAAAGTGGTTTTCACTTTTTAGTTGTCAGTTTTCAAAATCATCATGTTCCCAATAAATTTGACTAATTTTTTATTCATTATAGGACATATATCATATGACTTTGAAAATCAAAAAACCAAAAAACAGAAAACCACAGTAATACCGAACGGACCCTTAGGTATCATTCGTTATCGTTTTTTGTTTTCAGTTTTCTGTTTTGTTGGAAACGAAAAACAAAAATATGGAAACCAGAAAAAATAGGGTTCGTTCGTTATTGTTTTTTGTTTTCAGTTTTCATTTTTCTTGAAAGCAAAAACAAAAATATGGAAACCAGAAAAAGTAGTTTTCAGTTTTCAAAATTGACATGTTTAGTACAAGTATGACTAATTTAAAGTTTATTATGCCCCTTATATCATATGACTTTTATATTCAAAAAACCAAAAACTTGAACTAACTACGATGCAGAATGGGACCTTAGTTTTCAGTTTTGTGTTGCGAGTTTTCAAAAATTTCATGGAACTACCTTTTATAACAAAAAAAATTTCAAAAAACTACCTTATAATTTTTTTTTTCAAAAAACTACCTTATAAAACAAAACCCGTTTCAAACGACCACCAATTGACAACATCCGTTAATTTTGACCGTTAAACCCTCCTTTGACCATCACATGATGGTCACGTGAGTTCATTAAAACTAACAAAAACTCAATTTCAACCGTAAAATAATCCAATACAAATCTAAGATCATGACTCACGTGAGTTTTAATGAACTCACGTGACCAACATGTGATGGTCAAAGGAGGGGTTAACGGTCAAAATTAACGGATGTCGTCAATTGGTGGTCGTTTGAAACGGGTTTTGTTTTATAAGGTAGTTTTTTGAAAAAAAAAAATTTATAAGGTATTTTTTGAATTTTTTTTTGTTATAAAAGGTAGTTCCATGAAATTTAATTTAGTATAAGTATGATTATTTTAAGTTACTCTTTATATTATATGACTTTTATATTCATAAAATAAAAAACTGAAACTAACAATAATGTCGAACGAACTCTAAGGCCTTAGTTATCCCTGCTGGCCTGCAGGCTATTAGACTTTATGACGAGAGAAGTTGGGATCTTTTTTCAACCAGGCCCTGAAGAGAGACAGATTCACAAATCACAGATCCGTTGCAATTTGCCAATTAACAAAATGAACACACCTGTCTTAAACCCGAAATGTGACCAGATTACCCTTTAGACCCCAATTAGCCAAAAAGGGCAAAGGGACCCAAAAACCCTAACCCCCTCAAAATATTATCCCTCCATTTCCCAAATTGAAACCTCTCAACTTCACTCTGCAATGGCGGAAGCTCCTCCAACCACAACGGAAGCTCCTCCAATGGCGGATACTCCTTCAACACTAACGGAAGCTCCTCCGACAATGACAGAACCTCCCTCAAATTCTCCACTTCCAGAACAACAAACCCTAGGAAAGAGAAAACAATCCGAACTCGAACAACAACCACCACCAAAATCACCCGAACAACAACAAAATCAGCAAGAATCACAGCAAAACTCACAACAACCAGGCTCAAAACGACGAAATTCAACTCGAACATGCGTTCACGAAGTAGCAATACCAAAAGATTTCATCTCCGACAAAGACTCATCCATTCACGGAACTCTCGCAAACCCTAGCTTCAACGGTTCATCGGCGAAAACTTATCCTTTCACTCTCGACCCCTTCCAGCAAGTCTCAATCGCCTGTTTAGAGCGCAAAGAATCCGTCCTCGTTTCCGCGCACACTTCTGCCGGAAAAACCGCCGTCGCCGAGTACGCAATTGCAATGGCGTTTCGCGAAAAGCAGCGTGTAATCTACACTTCTCCACTGAAAGCATTGAGCAATCAGAAGTACAGGGAATTGAACCAGGAGTTCAGTGATGTTGGTCTTATGACCGGCGATGTTACGATCTCTCCGAATGCGAGTTGTTTAGTTATGACGACCGAGATTCTTCGTGGTATGCTATACAGAGGGTCTGAGGTTTTGAAAGAGGTTGCTTGGGTTATATTTGATGAGATACATTATATGAAGGACAGAGAGAGAGGGGTTGTTTGGGAGGAGAGTATTATTTTCTTGCCTACTGAGATTAAGATGGTGTTTTTATCGGCTACGATGTCGAATGCTACCGAGTTTGCTGAGTGGATTTGTAATATTCATAAGCAGCCTTGCCATGTTGTTTATACTGATTTTCGGCCTACACCTTTGCAGCATTATGTGTTTCCTGTTGGTGGGTCAGGGTTGTACTTGGTGGTGGATGAGAATGAGCAATTTAGGGAGGATAACTTTTTGAAGCTTCAGGATACGTTTGTGAAGCCCGCGAATGGGATGAAGGCTGCTGCTGCTAAGGCGAGTGCGAGGATTGCTAAATCTGGGTCGGGTCCTAAAGGCGGTTCAGATATTTACAAGATTGTGAAGGTAAATTTTGTTGTAATGTTGATTAATTTGTTGCATTTCAAGTACTTGTTATGTTGTAATGTTTGTGGAATATGAGAACAAGGACTGAAGGACATATGTTGGCTTGAGGATGGTTTAATGTCTCCTATAGTCTTGCTCGTTCCTTTTCTTCTATATGTTGACAATGTATCATGCCTTTGTCGAAATCAACCTGCTATTTTTGATTTTTATCTAGCCAGATTATATGGGTCTAGGAAAGACCTTATGCTTAGGTCCATGGGTCTTCCACAAGTTCTTAGCCAACTATTTCCATCCGTTTTCCACTTGTTTTGGTCAAGTAGATAATTTGAGGAGATGTTTAGTATCGGTGGACAAACATTAGCACATGTAAGAGATCTTTCAAATATAATTAATATTAAGGATCTATACTAATTTTTTTTTCTTTTGCGACAATTATAAACATATTTTCCAAGTCCATACAGAATGAGGTTTCATGGTGTATGTTTTGTGCAAGTGATGTTGTTTGTTTGATTGTTTGTATTATGGTAACGTGGAAGTATGTAGACGAGAGTTAGAAGCTGGAAGTTTGAGGTTGATTTGGAGTAAAACGGAGCTTTTGTAGTGTTAGGTAAGGAGGTTCTTATTTGAGATATTCTGAAACTAGATGGAGGGAAGCATCTCTCAGTGAGTGTTTTAGGAATTTAGGGTCTATCATTCAATATAGATGTTTGACGGATAAGTCAATAAAGTCATGCACAAGATGGAGTTTGGTTTGTCGTGATCACAACGTGCCTCTAAGATAAAGGGAAAGTTTAATAGGAAGTGAGTAGAGGTGTGGAGGTGAAGGATTTGCATGAACGTTTCAACATCTTTGTGTACCAACCCTAAGGTTTAGTTTTGTTGGCCTCCATTCTTTTTGTTAGCAGCTAGCACAACCAGCCTCGAGAACATGTTTAAATAATCAACTATGCATACTTGGGTTTTGATAAGTAGTAATTACTAGTGTTGGTCATGTTGGAAAATGGGCTATCTCATGTTCCGACTAACCTGACGACGTGTCGGAATATGTGACACTAAACCAATCCGTTCACCATTTAACTTGTTTAAGTGGAAATATCAAGGAATTTTATATAAAAAATACAAATCATTTACCCTCGTCCAGTTATGTTTTATCATTATGTCAATTTAGGTTTAGCTGTCTGCAGCTTCTAAGTATACTGACTTTTTCATGAGATGATTCAATTTATGCTTGATCAAACCTTTACATGGTGTTTATTTGTAAAGTTCTATCTTTTGAAAGTTGAACGGGTTGGAGCGCGTTGTATTCGTGTTTAAAAACTCAACACTAAGCTGTCCCATCTAATTGAATGGGTTATTCCTGTTACGCAAATACGCAATATAATAAACGTGTCAAAATCTTAATCATCTGCCGCTTATTTCGTGTTTGATTTGTCGTGTTGTCACGTGAGGCTAACTTTTGTTAGCTCTAGTAATTAACCACAAGTTGAGGGCAATGCAAAGCAAAAACAAGTTTAGCATGTGATATCTTGAGTTAGTCTCAATGCGCATAAATTTATAGCATGACATGCTAACCCATTTCTCAAGGTAACATTGTGCTCTAGAGGTGCAACCAGACTGAAGCCAAATAGGAGGCACCTGGACTTAGGTTTACCCTTGATTGTTGGTTGAAGAAAATTATAACTAGACCCTGTAATACGTGTTTGGTTCAATCCAGTTGGGATTGTGGTCTGTCTTAGACATATTGTCTTCCTCTACTAGGAAGTAACTTATCTCCATTCTCTGTTGTGCCCTTCTCTCTATATTTTTTTTTATATAAATGCATGGTCTTTCCTTATCCTTGAGTTGGTCAACTTTACTTGTTTGAGCCTCTTTTCTGGACTCTTCTTTTATCTTATCATGTAATTTGTCTACAATGCAACGCTTTTCTCATGTTTTTCTATAATTTGAAGTCCAATGTCATGAGCCAAAGCTTTCTTTGGATTGTTGCTTTGCACAAAAACAAATGTGAACAATCATTTGCAGACTTCGAGACAAGATAAAACATTCTTGCCTAGGGTATATGTCACGTTCTATATTGATGGAGAGCCAATTGTTCCAATTGTTCTAGCATTGGGAAATTGCCTCTTGTGGGATCTTGTTTAAGGTACTCAGATTTAGCACATCTGTTTTAGTTGATGCCATCTGGGATTTTGAAACCCCTTTCTGCATTGAAATTAGAGCTAACTCGATCCATCTTTAAACTCAATTTAGGGGATGTTTTTGGTTGGGACTTTTTTTCTTCTAGGAATTCCATTTTTGAAAGTCCACCCCAACCTCCTGGAATGGCAACTATATCTCACCTCCTAAGATTTTAACTCCATTCCACCATAGATACAAAATACTATGTGTTACACAAGAGAGGGAGGAGAGAAGCTTAGGTCGAATCCTATTCTGGTCCAACTCTATTAACACATCTTTGGATGTCTATCTTCTTAGTTCTTCCTTCCACGAAGGGCATATTTTTGACTGAAAAAGAAATTACTTTTTTTTTCTCAAAAATTGGGCTCCTTTCTAATGACATGCATTCACTTTTTGTGATGTTGTTGGATTGATGTGTGGTTTAAGCATCATGCAAAGGTCAAATGTTATAGGTGGTTATCCATTGTTTTGTAGATGTGTGGATTCAAATATAATTGACAAATAAGATGGTGTGGAATATATGTACTGGTTGTTATTCTATACCCCTGATTCTTGAGATTACAAGGCTGACACAAAAATAAATTTATTATTGTACTCCTATATTTATCTGATTTTTAGTGATATAATTAAGGAAAAAAGAGGTTTCTAGTGATATAATTATGAACCAAATGTTTATCTGATTTTGAAGTTAAAAAAAGTTTGATAAATTTAAGATTGAAGAAAATTGGTGACATTGAACTAATGAAACAATAAAAAGGGATATGAAACCATTGAAAGATTCAACCAAAGAGACGGGCCCGGGATAGGATGGAGAATCCTTCTAGGAAAGAACTAAACATATCCAAAATTGTATGGGGAATTGAATTCATACGTCCTTGATGTGAGTGACTTTATTTGTTCTTTCATATAGTTTTATGGAAGTTATGAGGACTTATTGCAGTTTGGCTATGAGTAGCAATTGTTAACTATTTGTGAGAAGAGTTATGGTGGGTGCTTGGAAGAGCTGATGGTGTATAGTAGTGACAAGGGAAATTGAGTATAGATGAAGATGCAAAGAAAAGACAGAGTGAGAGAGGGTATGTTGTTTCATTGATAATGATGTTATTCTTCTTCTTTGGTTTTTATCATCATTTAACCCTAGTGAAGTGAACTGGAGGTTATGGGGTCATAATGTCAGGTTTCCTAGTGGATGGATGGTTCATACTAGGGAGTTTGCTCATATATGTAGTATATTAACTTAGGGGTGTTGATGAGTTTAGTTGGCTTGTAAACTATTTAAGTTTGGCTCGAAATTTTTATTAAACGAGCATAGCTAAGAGCAATTTTAAAAGCTCGTGAAGGGGATCAAGATATTTTTTTGCTATTATATTTTGCAGATTCAAATTGGTGAGAAACTCTAAAGAAGTAACAAAAACTTAAATATGAAAATTTTAACGATAATGTCAAGGTCAAATTTGGTTTTAAGAGTAGTTGAACTTGAAAACAGAAGCTTGAATTTCGGCTCGAGTGCAGAAGTGACATTCCGAGCCGAGCCGAGCCGAGCCGAGCAACTCTATGCTCGGGCTGTGCTCGGCTCTTCAACACCCTTAATGAATTTAATGTATTGGGGTTCTATGTTGTGACATCTGTGAATAGATACATTGTTGTTGGGTTTGTGTAATACTTCCTCCGTTTCTAAATAAGTGCAATATTTCCCATTTTAGGAAATGTCATGATAAGTGCAACATAGCTCAAAATGGAAAGTTTTTTCCTTTTATTTACAGAAATGCCATTACTTAATTCCCTCAACCACTTAATTTAATCTATCATCTACCAACCTAAAAAACCATTAATTAATCAACCTACCCACCCTCATCTCAGCCACCCATCTCTCTCTCTCTCCTCAACTCAACCCACCCTCTCCATCTCCTCAACTCAACCAACCAACCCCACACCACCAGTCCACCACCAACCCGACGCCACCACCAGAACACCACCAACCCGACGCCACCACCAGAACACCACCAACCCGATGCCACCACCAAAACACCACCAACCCGACGCCACCAACCGGCACCACCACCATCCTCAATACCACGGGTTCTTCGTGTGTGAAATTGGCATCTGGATTCTTCGTGCCAATTCGAACCCGACGCCACCAAGGGCCGCTCATTTGACGGGTTCTTGGGGTTCGAATTGGCATCTTGGTTGCTTAGTTTGGGGGATTTTAAGGGTTTATTGACTGATTCGTGTGTGAAATTGGAGGGAAATTATTTGGTTTTTCTGGGTTCGAGATCTAAAAAGAATTCTGTTTTCTGGGCAATTGATGGTGGTCGGTGTGTTGCTGCAATGGTGGTGGTGGGGAGAGACAGAAGATGCCGGTGGTGGTGGTGGTTGATGCGTTCGGTTGAAAAGGTGGTTTCGGGGGTGGTTTAGAAGGGGATCAGGGTTGGTTTCGGGGGTGGTTTAGGGGGTGGTTTCCAAGGGAGGGTGTTGGTTTCGGTATTGGGGGAGGGGAAATGGGGTTTTCCGGTGGGCAGGTTTGGGGGAGGGTGGTTTTCCGGTGGGCAGGTTTGGGGGAGGGTGATTTTCCGGTGGGCAGGTTTGGGGGAGAGGTTTTCCGGTGGTGGTGGCGGTGGTGGCGTAGTGGTGGGTGACAGGTGGCAGGTGGTAGGTGGTGGGTGGTGGGGTAGAAAGTTGTTGGGTAATTAGTTTAGTGTTTTATTAAGTTGCCTAATCTCTCTTTTAAGTGTGGTCCCCAACTTTCTCTCTCTAGATGCCTTGGTCTGTGTGCCACTTCTCTATGTTGCACTTATTTAGAAACGGAGGAAGTATATATTATTGAAAGATCTGGAAGAATGAAAGAGTACTGTTGCAGAGGAACAAATGTAGGCCACAACTCGATGTCCTGCATTTCACTAATTAGCTTTCAATCTATTGTTGGCTTTACGGGTTGGCTGTAACTATGTAAATCAAAAGAAGGAAGGGACTGAGATTCTAAGCTAGCCGTTATGCTACATTGGTGCACTTTGCCATTTTGAATTGCGAAATTAATTGTTTTTTTGCATCATCCCAATAGTACTTATTTGTTTACATTTCTGTTTGTTCTTTCCAGCTCATAATGAATTGGTGTAGGCTTGTGTACATGTAGAGCTTCCCGATCTCTTCCTTTGGTGGGATTCAAACATGTTGTCGATGTTGTTCCTGTTTGTTCTTATCTGAGCCTTTATTTGACTCTATATCAACATTTTTTTCAATTCTTTCTGCGTCACAGATGATCATGGAGCGCAAATTTCAGCCTGTCATTGTATTTAGCTTCAGTAGAAGGGAGTGTGAACAGCATGCAATGTCCATGTCGAAGCTTGACTTTAACACAGAAGAAGAGAAAGATGTTGTGGAGCAGGTTTTCAAAAATGCGATTTTGTGCTTGAATGAGGAGGACAGGAGCCTTCCTGCTATTGAGTTGATGTTGCCACTTCTTCAACGGGGAATTGCTGTACATCATTCTGGGCTTCTTCCAATAATTAAAGAATTGGTGGAGCTTCTTTTTCAAGAAGGGCTTGTGAAGGCCCTATTTGCCACTGAAACTGTAAGCTTTCTGGCAGCTACAAGTATTCCCTTGCTCTCTGTAACTGATTTTTCAAAATATAATTAAACATAATTACAAATCTAGAATACCATTCTAATTTGTTCGAATTAGAAACTATATTTCGTCTATATCTAATTTGAAAAAAATAGATGAAAAAAGATTTAATAAATTCAAAAGAGAAATCAAATAGTAAGATTCAGTTATCAATGGAAACGGAAAGAGAGGGATTCGAACCCTCGGTACGAATGACTTATTACTAGATATTTCTTCTGTATGCCGTATCTCTTCAAGATACTCAGTGCTAGCATCTTCTTTAATTATGTTGTTGAAAACTGAGACCCCGTGACAGTTGGCATGGGAATAATTAGCATGTCATGTTCTATGTCCTTCAATATTTTCTCTGCTGTCTTGAATCGTCTTCAGTGATCTTCAATATTCCTGCAACGCCTTAACTCTTTTCCCTGGTTTGCCTTTTTGTAGTTTGCAATGGGCTTAAATATGCCTGCAAAAACAGTTGTTTTTACGGCAGTTAAGAAATTTGATGGTGATAGCCATCGTTATATTGGATCTGGTGAGTATATCCAGGTGAGTGAAGTCTACGCTATATAGTGATGGATCTGATCAGTATCTAGATTTATGTAATAACTAATAATCATATTCTCTTGGCCTTGAAGATGAGTGGAAGAGCTGGTCGTCGTGGCAAGGATGACCGAGGCATTTGCATTATAATGATTGATGAACAGGTAATTCTTGTAATCAATTTTCAGTACTATCTAAAAGTTAACCTCCTTACAACATTTTATTATGTTATGTGATGAATTGATGATCATATAATTATTATGCTTTCTATATATGCTTTACATACATCTGGTTTTAAGTTATGTTTATAATTTACATTGAATTTTATACTTTTGCTTTCATTTCGAAGGGGTGTGTCCTCTTGATGATCATTGTGCTTTTTTTAATTTCAGATGGAAATGAATTCCCTAAGAGATATGGTGTTGGGTAAGCCAGCTCCACTTGTCAGCACTTTCAGACTGAGCTATTACTCAATTTTGAATCTAATGTGCCGAGCTGAAGGCCAATTTAATGCTGAACATGTTATTAGAAATTCCTTTCACCAATTCCAGTATGAGAAGGTTAATCTCCTATCTTGATCTTTTACTCGATCTGCTTGTAGATAAGGCATATATCAATTTTGTTCCTTTCACAGGCTTTGCCTGAAGTTGAGAAAAAGATTGAGAAGCTCGAGCAGGAAGCTGCTATGCTTGATGCTTCTGGAGAGGTACTCTTTTGTTTGGTCAGAAAATTTGCTTTTTTAAAATGAAGATTTTATCTTGCTCTTAAGGGAGTCGTGTATGTAGTCTGATGTTGCAGAATATCATAAGCTAAGACTTGATTTAGCGCTACTTGAGAAGAAGATGATGTCCGAGATTACGCGGCCGGAGAGAGTTCTTTACTACCTTCTTCCTGGGAGATTGGTAATCATCTATATTTTAATGTTCTCGTTGTCAATCATTCTTCACCACCTTTTGATGTATCTGTTATAATTATGAATCATAAGATTTTACCTTTTACAAGCAGGTTTTTGTGATGATTGGCTTTTTACTTATTTTATCTAAAATTCTTCAGGTTAAGATACGTGAAGGAGGAACTGACTGGGGCTGGGGAGTTGTGGTCAATGTGGTGAAAAAGCCCCCTGCCACATCGGGAACTGTGCCACGTGGTGGAGGCTATATAGTTGATACTCTGCTTCATTGCTCCCCTGGTACAAGTGAGAATGGTTCAAGGCCTAAACCATGCCCCCCTCGTCCTGGGGAGAAGGGTGAAATGCATGTGGTGAGTTAGTTCACTCTGATGCTAACAGTCACGCAGTTCGTTAGTATCTTGATTCACAGGTATTGTTCTAGAATAGTTATTTGTAATTTAGGAGGTTAATCGATTTTGTATATGCTTTAGGTTCCTGTGCAGTTGCCCTTAATAGCTGCTCTTAGTAAGCTCCGGATTTCTATACCTCCAGACCTTCGGCCTGTTGAGGCGAGACAGAGCATACTTCTAGCTGTACAGGAGTTAGAAAGACGGTTTCCTCAAGGCCTCCCAAAGCTTAATCCTGTTAAGGTGTGTCATGGCTGCTTATTAAGTTGAATCATTTTATTTTTTCTTTGGTATTGCATTGCTTTGGCTACCGAGGATGTAGATCTTTTTTGTTATATCATGGATTTTTTATTTGTGAACTTGTATGGTATTGCTTTCTATTTACAATTGATAAGAAGTATATAAGGAGTCTAATATATCTCTGTACATTAAACTTTGCAAATGTTGCAAAGATCTTTTCAAATGTGGGACTATAGAGAAACTAGAAACACCTCCAACAAAAGTAAAGAGGTTACAATCTAGGGTTGCCAGAATGGTCATTTTTGTATTATTAGCATTTGTTGCCTTGTGGGTTAGATACTTCACTAATTCCTTACTGCCTCTGCTAATTCCTTGATGTACTTCATGAGCCCAATGACTCTACAATACTTTTCTGTTAAGTACATCCTCTCTAACAAGTGACCCGAGCCACAAGTTGGGAATGTTGTGGCTGTGATTGCTTCATTAATGTTTGTTTTCTGAGACAACAAATGTAGAATTTGTCATGATACTGTGAGTAAAACTGGTAGTTGTCTGATACTCATATTCTATTACCAAAAGCCTTGTAAATCATCTTTGCCTGCTGCTCTTGAAGATCCATTTAAGTCTTGCCTGCAATAGATTATGACTCTTTTGGCAAAGGACTAAAAGGAGGGACAGTTTATGTCTGGTTGGTAGTATCTGTTAAATAATTTCTGTATACTTTCTTTTACATTGTTTGGTTTTGAGAGGAATAGTAGACCTATATACTGGTCTCGGTAACATCACTTTAGGATGTTTTTTATCACTCATGGTTATTTTCACACTTCAGGATATGGGTATTGAAGAGAAGGAAATTGTTGAGTTGGTCAGTCAAATTGAGGAACTTGAACAGAAATTATTTTCACATCCAATGCACAAGGTTATTTTCATATTTGATGTTCAGATTATGGTTTCTCGATGCATTGTACCTTCTGTTGTATCTCATTCTCTCTCTCGATCTATCTTCATAATGCTTTGCAGTCCCAAGATGTCCATCAGGTCAAATGTTTTCAACGAAAAGCAGAGGTAAATCATGAAATTCAACAGTTGAAGTCGAAGATGCGTGAATCTCAGGTACTATATTGTGGTTTTGCCATTATAGCTTATGGCCCATTTGGTAGGTCAAGATAAATGACGTTGATGGTAATGAATTTTAGTGGAAGTTTGTAAAGACAATTCTAATGTCAATGTCTATTTAAATATGTGTTTTTCTTCATAAATTGTTCATTATCACTCATTGCCACCTTCCGTAGTGGTAGTGGATGGTAACCAAATTTTATGAAGAAAAGAGATGTTAGAGGTTGACAAGCATTACCTTGTACATTGACAGGAGATTTGAATTAATCTATTACATTAGAATTCATTACCATTACCATCATTTAATGTTGGCTACCAAATGGGCTGTGAGTATTTATAGTTAATGTTGAACTGATTGTTGAATCTTTAGCTCGGCAATGGAGAATTTACTTCAAGAAGTGCGTGTTTTTCTGTTCCTGAAGGCTTTGATTGGGATAAGAAAATGAATTTAACAGCAAAATAACATATACACAATGTATGGGGACCGGAAGTCCACCAAATCAAGGTTAATGAAAAAAAAAGTACTGTGACTTCGCTATACATCAGAAAGGGACATGTTAGGGAATTCCCCGTGATTGTGAATCAAACGAAAATACCACCTGCTCCCATAAAGTAACCAAAGAAGACTACCGGCCATGGAAAATCTTATGTTTCCTCTCCAATGAAGCCCCTCACAAAATGGCAAAAAATGTTTCCTGGCACAAAATCTCATTCCTCTCACGCGTTCCGAGTTCCATGTACTGACTATGTAAAGACCTGAGGAGTAATCTAACTCAAAACAAATAATCTGTGCCAAAGAGACATTACCGCAATACATCAGAACTCAGAAGTTTATTTGTCAACTCTGTTCATTCACTTTTTACATATTTGAGGATTAGTCTTTAATACCGTTTTCTCCGTCATGCTGCAAATCTTCCCTACATTTGTATCTTTAGTAGTTATTGAAGGGTGGTGCTTTCACTAACAGTCAGCTATAAGGTCACACTGTCATTCATGAAGTATAATGTAAATGGTCGTCTTGGTTGCACATTGGCATCAGCTTGTAGTGCTTATGCTTACAAGTTCTTCTAGCATCAAAAAGGAAATATGTGTGATAACATTGATCTAAGCGTATGTATTATCTTGAACTTTGTGCAGCTTCAAAAGTTTCGAGATGAGCTAAAAAATCGGTCGCGAGTCTTGAAGAAGCTTGGTCATATTGATGCTGATGGTGTTGTCCAATTGAAGGGACGTGCTGCCTCGTTGATAGACACCGGTGACGAACTCCTTGTTACTGAACTGATGTTTAATGGTAAGTGCTTTAGTTTTTCCCAGCTTGAACAAGACTTTCTGGATAACCTACAACTTATTGATGCCATATTTCTTTCTTGCATCAAGTATCGTTCTGCTAGGTTTGGGAGGAATAAGCAGTGGAACTTGCTTTGGAGGTCGACATGCTTAGCTATTTTGTGAGTTTAGGGTTAGAGAGGTTAATAAAGAAAATGATGAGATCTTTTGGATTATGACCATTGGGTTAGAGTAGTTGTGAGATAGAGCATTGTACACTTAGTTTTAAATGGCGCAAAGCGCACCGTGGCGCAACGCGAAGGGAGGCACAAGGCGCAAGGCGAAGGCGCTCGCATCTCGTAGGCGATGCGCATTTTTTATTTTTTATTATTATTTTGCTTATGTGGTATTAAATTTCCAATAAATGACTCCCATTTGAAAGTAAAATAAATATGGCTTTAAGAAAAAATAATATTAACTTAAAAAGTGACATATTTTTCTATAAAGAAAAGGAAAAATATTGCACACAAAGAACAGCAGTGGGGTCTACTGGTAAAGGGAGTGGGTACCCATTTTACTTCAATAATACACCATTCAATTTAAAGAAAAAAAAAAGTTAGGTTCAAAGCTCATCTAAAGATCGAAGAATAGAAGATTATCTGATAGAAGCTCAAGAAAATGAGCAGAAGAAGAAAAGATCATCGTAGAAGAGAAGAAAGAAGGTCGAAGAAGAGAGAAGATCGAAATAAGAGAAAGAGGACTGACCTGAATGTTGTTGTCGCCGCCGGCAGCCGGAAATATGGTGTAGGGGATGAATGATGATGGTGGTTGGCTCGCCGACATCCTCTGTCACCTCCGTTCAAGTTGGCTGCCATCAATTGCCACTGATTTGTGAAAAAGGGTTTTTCTCCCAAATTAGGGATTTTTAATTAGGGTTTGATTCGATGAGATTTATTACAATTAGCAAAGGGCTTTTGCTCGAATTTTGCTAAATTAGAACCAAGGTAAGTCTAAATTTGAAAGTTTTTGGGAATTTTTTAACTTTTTAACAGAGATCTGCTCTCTCCCCCTCTCTTTCACGCCTCTCCACTAAAAGCGGCAAGGTGGTGCTCCTTGCGCCTCTTCCAAAGGCGGCAAAAAGCGCACGCCTCAGTTCACCTGCTGTGCTGCGCTTCGCGTGGCTTGTCGGATGCGTTTTGGCCGGCGCCTCTACTCGCCCAAGGCACACTTTTTAAATTTAAGACTGTACATCACTTCCCTTTTGGGGATACAATATTCTATGGGGCTGTCCGCAAAGTTCAATTTTGAGGAGGTAAAATGTGATTGGCAAGCTATCTCTTTCCTCTGATCTTTGACGAAGGACATTTGTCTATGTATCGTATTTTGCATGGGTTTTTTTGAGCTAGTCTCTCTACTTGTCAGGACATTATATCAAAGTAGATTGAGGGTAAGTTATTTGTCATTTTAACCCCTTTTCTTGGCAACTTATGGGTTAGCAGTTGAGGATAAACGACTGTTAGAAGGGTGAGAATGTGAGCAGTGATGTTGGAAGAATTATTTTGTAGAATCTTGGGGTTCTTGTATCCTGTAAGGTGTCTATTACTGTGTCATCCTGAAATTGGTATGGGGGAATAAGAATTTTGATGCTTTCACTGAATGAAGAGATAACAGGTGGGAAGTCTTGTATTATTATTATGTGCTTTTTCATTGCATATTTGCATGGCTGGTCTTAGGATGGGATAGGATTTGAATTGACTGATTGTTCTTTTTCTGTGGCGCAATAACGTGGAAGTCTGCGCATGTGATCCTTGTTCTGAATTTTACTACCCATTTTGCATGTTTTAATGCCGGATGGACATTCTAAGCGGATCATAGCATATCATGCTGTTGTATCCAGTAATTGATAATGTTCAATAGTATGCGACATTGTCCCATTAATTCTAAATACAGCAATGCGTGACAAAGACCTGTTTTCTCAGCCCTGATTGGGTCTTGGATATTATGCTTTCTTTCTATAAGGGCATCTTTTGTTTTTCATTCTTCCTGCTGTTTTCTCTTAAGATTCTAATTGGGTATTTGGGAAGAACTGTTTTCTGAGCTCATTGGTGCTGACATTCAGGTACATATAATGATCTGGATCATCATCAAGTTGCCGCCCTTGCAAGTTGCTTTATCCCCGGAGATAAGTCAAACGAGCAGATTCATCTGCGAGCGGAACTTGCAAAACCCTTACAGCAACTCCAAGACAGTGCACGAAGAATAGCACAGGTTTTCTCTCTTCTCCATCCTTTATTCCCTTTGTTATCCTAAATTTCAGCCGCTAGAGTCAACAATATGTTCATATTGCAGATACAACATGACTGTGGGCTGGACGTAAATGTTGAAGAATATGTTGAGTCAACTGCGAGACCGTACTTGATGGATGTGATATACTGTTGGTCAAAGGTTAGGTTTCTATCTACTAGCCAATTTCGCGCTGAATTGCCTTTCATGATGATATTTGATGCCTTTTGATATTTTATCATCCATTTGATCTTTCTTGACCATCTTTGGTAAAGGTTGTTGAAGTTGATGCTTCTATTTTTCATGCCCCTGAAGTAGGGGGACTTATGCCATCTGCTGCTTCTGTCGAAGTTTCTATCTGCAGGATTTGTTGGTCTCAGCATCATGTCTTAGTTTTGCCTTCTAATATCCCTTTTTCTGTTTTCTGATATCGCATGTCTTCAGGGAGCCAATTTTTCCGAGGTTATACAAATGACTGATATATTTGAGGGAAGTATTATAAGACTGGCAAGAAGGCTTGATGAGTTTCTAAATCAGGTGAGTTAAAATATGAGGGCTCTCTCTTCTGTCTCTCTCTTTCATGTTTTTGATATCGCACTCTATATTTGGACTTTGCTCCAGTTGAATCAATATAAAAAATTTGCGCACTCCATTGAGGACTATGCTTGTTCACTTCCTTAGTTTTTGCCAGAGTATGCTTGCATTTAATAGAGAGAAATTCTGTCATCAACAGAGTTTTTCTGCAATTTTTACCCATTCGATTATTTTTCCCCCTAAATTTAATTTCATGTGGGAAATGACTACTAAATGTGATTTTGCAAAGGATTTTATTGAGAATGTAGAATCTGAAGCTCCTCTCAGAGCTGGTGATTCCCAAGCTACCTAGAAAAGCATTCCTTCAATGAGTTTGAGGAAGAGCCCAAACATGAAAATGGTAATAAGAGACCATGAGAGGAAAAATCAAGTGAAGTTCAGACCCCAGATTGGTGATAATGAGGAGATTAGGTTTGGATGTCTTGGGAAGTATTAAAAGTGGCTGAGGTTGAATTCACCTGTCTGACTTAGCAAACTCTACTTTTGTTAGTATACACATCATTGAATATTCGTGTTAATCCAAAAACTTCTTGTATTGAGAATTGTAAGCTTTAGATTACTACTTTTCCCTTATTTGAATCATGTGGTGGAACCATCTGGTTTTTCATTCATTTCTTGTGGTACGTGCTTACAATACATAAAATTCTCATATACGTGTGCCTTTGGCAGTTGAAAGCTGCTGCTAGTGCAGTGGGAGAGGCCAATCTGGAGAACATGTTTGCAGAGGCAAGTGCCAGCCTCCGTCGAGGTATTATGTTTGCCAACTCCCTTTACTTGTAGCTGCGATGGTTGCATCATCTGACAAATTATACAAGTCTTCGAATTGTAGTCCATTGTATAAATGTAAGATCTTTGTGTTTACATAATTTAGGAAGGCATTAAAGAGTTATGAATAAGCATATTCTCCATATCTATTAATTGTAATCTCAGTTTTGGCCAAGGGTAGGTTTCAAATGGAATATTGTTTCGTTTTTTAGCTATTTGATACTCCTAACTTGTCGCTAGAGTGCTTGTGCATGTGTGCACACATGCTTTTTGGAGCGCTATTATAAATTAATTTGCCACCCAAGAAGAGTTTCATCCACAGTTTTTCTGGTTTTTCCTGTGTTTGTTGCCATTCTGTGGTTTTTGCACAATCTGCTGCAACTGGCCTTGTCTTTCAAACTTGATGTGGCTATAATTGTGCATAAATCGTCACATTGTTTAAGCGCTTTTAATTGAAAATATGACACGATTTCATTAAAACACCGCTTATAGTAGTAGCTGGAATGGAAATCATAAAATATTTTTCAATGTTCCAGTTTTCAACATAAATCTGATTAGCTTAGGTATGGATAATTTTTAATCAATAAAGCAATTATGCTATATAAGTTCTACGAACTTAAAACTAAAAACTTAAAACTAAAAACTGAAAACGAACATCAATGTCAAATTTTTAATCTGTAATGTCTCGTTGTGCGTGAAAGTGAGTTTGTTGCATTTAAAAAGAAACGGATGAAGTATTTGTTGTCGTAGTCACTTATAACTAACCATGGTTTGTCACCTCACTTTCATCATTAACATGTGTCCAAATTTTTCTCCTTAATTTGTAAATTCGATGAGGTTTAGTATTTGGTTTTGTTATACAGTTAATAGTAAACTACTTTTCTTCCTATCTTTATGCCATAGTCAAAGTTGAACTAAAAACCCACAAAGTGTTTTAGAATTATGGACTTGCTTAAGGTAAAATTTAAAGAGTAGTAATATCTTAATTAAGTTTCATATTAGATATGAACATGACAATCCCTTGTAATAGAAACATGTTTAAGTTCAATCTTTATGTGAAATATTAATACGTCCTATAATATTTTAGATTTTTAGTTGCAACATTAGGGGAGATACGTGATATATTAGGAGATCCATGTGATAGGAGATAGATATAGAGAGATGGAAAATGTACTCAAGTGATGAGAAGAAAGAAAGAGAGATGGATGAAGTGTACCAAAAAAAGAAGTGTGATGCAACTATTTTGAGAACATCCAAACTAGGGAAGCATTACAACTAAAAAGAAGATGGATGAAGGAAATACTACTATTGTCTCTTTTCGTTATACTCACTTTACTTTTGGAGAGTTATCAAGAAATTTAAAATAGTGGTGAAGTGAAGTCAATAGAATAGCGTTTGTTTTTGCAATAAAAGGGAGTAAAAGGGGGAAGAACAAAAAAATCACATATGAAAAAGAAAAGTAGAAACAACAAAAAATATACAAAGTATATATTATAAGTAATCAAATTCTTATCAGAAACTTTGAAACGGACATTTATAAAAAGGACAAGTATGTTTTGGAAGTTGGACACTATATTAAAAGAAAGAGAGAGAAAAAAATTATGAGGGCAGCTACGCTTGTAATAAATTGCAAAATTAATTCTACACTCTGATGTTGTAAATGGCAAATGAACTCATTTAGTTTTCTACAAATGACTGAATGAGCAAATGAGTTGGAAATTATCTTGGATGTCTTTATTTTAGATCTTAATTAGTTGTTGATCCCGGGCGATCGAGTAATTTAATAAGATTAAAAATATGTATAGTTTGGGATTAACATTTTGTCACAAGCACAATTCATAGTTTAGTGGTAAGATTATAACATTACAAAATAAGAGGTCATGAGTTTGAGATCTCTTATGCAAATTTTTCGATCATTTTCTAAAGGAATGTGACATGTGGCGGCGTTTCGGTTACTGTGCTGTACACCGATAAAAAATTTAAGTTTTGCATCCATTGCTCAACATTCACGTTGCTCATATATATAATGTAATCAAATTCTGCTCAGAAACGAAATTTTCACATATAATGCAATAGTGAAAGGTAAACATTTTCTCTTGATTATGGTCCCTTACTCCCTTTTAAAGAGAAAACTTCTGAAATCCGCAGGTTTCGTGAGAAACATTCAGACATTTATCACATGAAGTACAAGTAACATGCTAAATTAAACTTAAAATCTAGATAATGAATTCTATATAGTGAATTCAACAAGTTAAATAAGGTCTCAGACCTAGGCCAATGAAACAAATATTGGCCCATAAAATTTTGATATTATATAATCAAGTCAAGCTGCATGAACAGGAGATAAAACAACAGTTGAATGCTTAGCAATATGCAGACTGAATTGCCCACCTTTCTCACTCACATCAATTTTTTCTTCTCCTAGTGGAGGTTTCATCTCAAAATTAGTCACCAATTTACCAATTATAAGCCCTAATATAGGCAATGCCAATATAATTCCAGGGCAACTCCTCCTTCCAACACCAAATGGTAAAAACCTAAAATCCACCTTTCCACCACCCACTGTCATGTCCGTCGTTCCTTCCTCCTCAAGAAACCTCTCAGGGCGGAATTCTTGTGGATCCTGCCACCACTCAGGGTTGTTAGCCAACCACCACGCGTTAACCACCACCTTAGACTCTTTAGGTATTTTATACCCACCAAGTTTAGCTTCTTCAATGTTCATATGGGGTACTAACAAAGGTATAGGGGTATGTAATCTTAAGGTTTCCTTAATTGTTGCTTGTAAATAGGGTAATTGTTCAAGGTTTGATTCTGTCACTGGGCTTCCATTGAGATTTGTGGCGATTTCTTGGCGAATTTTTTGTTGGATTTTTGGATGGTTTACTAGCTCAGCTATCGCCCATTCCATGGACCATAATGTTGTTTCTATGGCTGCTACATTGATGTTTTCAACTATGTAGAGCACATTGTCTTCACTGATCTCTCCTTTATTTTGTGCATCAATTATGTAGTCAATGGCACAGCTTATCTTGTGATTTTCTCCATTTGCAGCCATTATATTCCTGTAATTAAGACGTGATTGAGTTGTGTCATAAATTTTGACTCTAAGAAGAAATTATGCATACTATTCCAAACCTGTTTTATTCTTCAAGTTCACTGATTATTAGTACACTTGAATAGTCATATTAAAGCAATTTTCTAGTTACATAGAAAAGACAAACAAACATGAGCTTCTAGATGTAGACTATTCTACTAGTAGAGAATTGAGTAAAATTTACAGCAACCTTAAATCATTATACAAATTGATCCTATATAGACCCGGTTCACAATAAATATATCATGGACCATGTTCATTTTTGCACAAGTTATCTTTATCTTTGTTAATGTCGCCTTTTCTATATTCAGAACATAAACCATACAAGCATTGCTTCGGTATTTAGAAAAAGGAAATTTATTTCAAAACATTTATAAGAGATTCCAATAGATAAATCTTCTTTACCAATTGTATGCTATATCTTCTTATTAATATCATTAGCTGATAGAATAAATTGGTTATATTGTATATCGTGTTTATAACAAAACTCATACTACTATTATAGTTTTTCTTATGGATCCCTTTCCAACTAGAAATTAAGCAATAATTCTATATAGTAATAGTGGGAATATGGTTTTAAAATTTACTCAAAGAAAAGGAGAAGATCATAGAATTTGTTGTCATACCTTCGCTTCTCAACATAATTGGTTATATTGTATATCGTGTTTATAACAAAACTCATACTACTATTATAGTTTTTCTTATGGATCCCTTTCCAGCTAGAAATTAAGCAATAATTCTATATAGTAATAGTGGGAATATGGTTTTAAAATTTACTCAAAGAAAAGGAGAAGATCATAGAATTTGTTGTCATACCTTCGCTTCTCAACATAGTAGTTATTGAAGAATGCCAGCCTTCTCTTCTGCAAGTCCCTACACTTACTCAAATAACTTCTCAAGAAAGGTCTAAGCAAAGGTA
This sequence comes from Beta corolliflora, assembly GCA_947648045.1. NCBI lineage: Eukaryota > Viridiplantae > Streptophyta > Magnoliopsida > Caryophyllales > Amaranthaceae > Beta > Beta corolliflora. The sequence continues at coordinate 326,131 of CANSZD010003287.1, read as the reverse complement.
TAAAATCTCCATAATTATACTCAAAACTTTGAGCCAATCTACTTCTTTCAGAGTTGAATTTCGTCGCCTCGATAAAAGTTGGATCCTCCATAGATTCAAAACCTTCATCAAACATCATCCTATACATTATATTATACAACATAAGTTGTAACCTCTTCCTTATCACAAACCCTTCTTTTTTTGCTTTAATGCCAATAATATGATTATTATGCTTTAAATCACTAACAACCTTGTCCATTTCTTCCTCCCACATAGGGCTATAAGTATTCACCACCTTGTTGGTGAAGAATGGTAATGTCATTATACGTCTCATCTTCCTCCAATGATCACCATAGGCAGTGAAAACCATGTCTTGGCCGCCTCCGGTGAAGATGTCAAAGACAACATTCCTAGGGCGGGACCCAAACTCCACCCCTTGTGCATGGAGGACTCCACATGCCAGCTCAGGGTTCGAGACCACAACTAGGTTTCGAACCCCGAGCTTGAGGAAGAAGACAGGGCCGTAGGTCTTCGAGAGGGCAGCTAGACGACGGTGATTGAGGTCGTTCCCTACTTGGAGCCAATTGCCAAAGATGGGGAGGGAGAACGGACTTGGAGGGGTATTTTGGGAAGTTTGTGCATGGGGAGAGAATAAGGAATAGAGCAAGTAAAATATGATGGGGAGAAATATTGCATAGTGGAAAATTTTAGGGGTTGTTGATGAGGATGTAACCAGCATAGTGATGGAAAGGGCAAAAAAGATTATGAGGTTTCTAACAAGGTTATTTTTAGGCATATTTTTTGAATGTGTTTCCATTTTTGCCCTCTTGAGGAGGTATGTAGGATTCTTGGTTATTACTTATGTGGTTTGATTTTTTTTTTTTTTTGATACGGAAAACAGACTTAACTTATGTGGTTTGATATAGTTGCAACTTGGACGTTTAGTGTTATATATAGTGTGTGAGGTTGGCAGAAGAAGGGGTAGAGATTAGAGAAGTGGTGGGGCAGTAGTTTTAAGGAGAATCCAAGGGGCTATTGATGGTTTTGTATAGGATGTAAATCTACAAATCTAGGTAGGAAGAGGAGGCGAAAAGAATATAATGGCCTTTGAACTGAAATATTATTGGTAAGTTGGTACTTGTTAGGTAAGTGACTATGTGGAATGGGATGATTGGCGTGGTTGGTCTCTAATGATACTTGTTATATTGTTGATGTCAAAAGTTATCTTTAATAGCCAAGTCAAATTTTGTTCCTCATTACAATGTTGATGATGTTTTGGTTATATCCTTCACCTACGATGGAGAAAGGCTTTTTGATATTAAATGGTGTTTGATACATGATGATAAATGGTTATAATAATTAACGACCGGTTTGATAGGTGATAATAAATAATGTTGATAGTAATTACGGATTTATATAAGTAAATTTTTATTGTCATCTATTTCCACTTTAGAGATGGTATTGAGTGATAATGAAAACCTGTAAAAGATAAACTTATGTTTTGGAATGAAGTTTCATTACCATGGACATTGATACCAATAGTGAATTTGATATTATTCTTTATTGTATTGAGTGGGCTAGAGCTAAATATTTCACAATTATCTATATCATACATAGTTGCATGATTTCCAATTAGACTTAATGGCAATAGTAAATTTTATATGAAAAGATTTTGTCTCATGCAGGAATATACTTCTTTTGCTCTTTTTTTTCACAAAGCTTCTTGCATACGGTCGGCCACAGATATAACTATAGCATATAGGTGTGGCTGCGCGCGCCAGTATTATTCCGTCAGCTCATTTTCAAAAGGTGATATTTTACTCGTTACTCATCGGAATTGAGCTTTTGACCAGATGTTGGAAAGCTATCGAGCCAAATTTTTATCTCCAACTTGAATCTTCTCAAGATATTGAGTGTGCTGTGAGATATGACCTTTTGAAGTTGACCCAGCTTGTGCACAAACCCTATGAACAAATGGAGTTACTCTTATGAACAAATGGAGTTACTTGTATGAATATGTGGTTACTCTTAACAATAAAAGGGTGTTACTCTTATAAATAAATGTGGTTACTTTTATAACAAATTGGAATACTAATCAGTTGATTCTTATGAACAAATGAGTTACTCGTATGAAGAAATGGAGTTACTCGTATGATTAAATAGGCACTACAAGAAAGAGCCCCATTAGTGACGGATTTTTGCGACTTAATAAAAATCAGTTGCTAATTAACTACGGATCTGGTGTCCATCTCTTAGTTGATACTGATGAAATTTTAGTCGCGGATTAGCAACTAACGCATATTCAGTCGCAAATTAACTACTGGAAAGCTATCAGTCACTAATTAGCCACCAAAAGTTATTGAGTCCCTAAATTGATACTAACACAATTTCAGTCGCAAAGTTCAGTCACAAATTAACTACTACAAAAAGATTGGTCACTAATGAGCCACTGAAAATCATTCAGTCCCTAAATTGGTACTATCACAATTTCGATCGCAAATGCTCTGTTGCAAATTAACAACCCAAAAAAAAATCTATCACTAATTAGGTACCATTATAATTTCAGTTGCATATATTCAGTTGTAATTAGCTACAGAAATCAAAATCCGTCACTAATTAACTACAAAGAATTCTTAGTTATTAATAGTTAATATACTTGCTATTAACTAACTAACACAATTTCCATTGAAAAATTTTACACATGAATTTAATGATCACCAAACATCAATGTTTAATTAGATCATTTTCAATTGTTTGTTAGCTGCAAATGACAAAGGGAACATATATATGTATTCATTGGACTAGACAAAGGGAACATATAATATAAAGAGGTTCATGCATGAACGTCCTTATATTATACTCGGATCCATTTGGGGTCAATTTTTCTACACATTGTCATCCCAAGGCAATGTGTAAAAGACTTTAATAAGTTCATATAAGTTCAAATTAATCGAGATAAAGTTTAACACCATATAAATAAGTTTCAGTAAGTTCATATTAGTTGTGATAAATTTTAACCCCATAAAATAAGTTTCAATAAGTTGCAATAAGTGAAGATAAGTTTATTTACGTCCGGATTTTAGTTCATTAGACTTTAGTCATTAACATCCTTATATTATACCCGAATCCATTCTAGGTTAGTTTTTGGTCAAATTATCATCCCTAGGCAATGCAAACGATCGTTCAATAAGTTTGATTAAGTTCATATTAATTCAGACTAGTTTTAATATCTTATAAAATAAACATTAATAAGTTTCAATAATTAAGTTCAGATAAATTAAGATAAGCCCGGATAATATCTGTTTAAATAAGTTCATGAAATTTAGGTGAAGAGAAAGTGAGAAACACGCCTTAATTAAGTCTTTTACGGGTATAAGGGTCCGTTTTGTTCAACTTATTTTAACTTTTATAAGATCAGATAAGATCATATAAGATAAGATAAGATAAGATCAGATCATATAAGATAAAATAAGATGTTAGACACACTCAATAAACTATCTTATAAGATAAGATAAGATAAAATAAGATAAGATAAGATCAGATAAGATAAGATAAGATCAGATAAGATTTTATAAGATCTTATAAGATAAGATAAGACAAAATAAGTTGAATAAAACAGACCTTAAGGCTTTTTTTTATTCAACTTACTTTAAGTTATTTCAAAAAACTAAGTTTTGATTTATTCAAATTCAAATAAGTTCAAACTATTTTGGGACAAAGTGATTAGAAGTAGAACTTACGTACAAGTCAGGTCTTGAGGTCATAGTATATAGTGTTCTTGTCTCTTGTGTCAGTATTGAAACTTTGATTTTTCTATTACCATAGAAACATTTAGCATGTTTTATCTTTTGATAATCTAAACATTAGGATGCATCTTTTCAGAAACTATGTAGTTTGATTTTAATGTTATATGGATTTTTTTGGTCTAATAAATTTCTATCTTTTAAGTATTGGATGTATTTTTTCTATTACTAATTTGAGATGAGTTAAAGTAGTCACCGATAAGGAGTAAAGAAAATATATTGCTAGTCTGCCAAATAATTTGTGGATCACAATGAAGAGACGGCTCAAATGTTGGTCACACATACTACAAGTCTACAATACTAGGTGTTATCTTAGGAGAGAAAAACATGTCAATGTGATGACTGTTATTTAAATAAATTGGCAAATAACGGGTAAGAACCCCGGCCCACCGTTATCTTAGGCTTTATTCTCTACAACTTATGTTTGTTTAACTAACATTTTTTTGCTGAACTTGTATACTGAACTTTTTTTTCCGAACCTATTTTTGTTGAAACTTAGAGTATGTTTTTGTTGAACTAAATTTATTTTTGCTGAACTTAACTTATTTTTGTTGAACTTATTTTTACAGAACTTATTTTTGCTAAACTTAACATAACTTATTTTTGCTTAATTAAACTTATTTTTACTTAAATTTATTTAATAAGCTTCTCTGAAATTAATGGAAACTAATTTTATTCAAAAGGAAAGATAAGCAAACTGCTTAAACTGCCCGCCATTATGTTTGGCCTACAAGTTTTGTTACTTCAACATTTCAAAAATCCCGCCCAATTAGATATTAGAAAGATAAGAACGTGTCCTGTACATATTCATAACAGCTCACCCATGATCCATCCTTGTTCATCTTTCTCTTTCTTCTTCTATCATTTTTCTTATATTATCATTTTCTTGTTTCTTTTTTGAAGTTCATAAGTTTAATGCGCTCTCTTTATAAAGTACTATAATTTAGAGTTGAAAACCCAGTGGAAAGCAGCGATTGATTTTAAGTGGATACGAGACTTTTAAAGATGCAGTTTCTGATAATATAAAGATTATGAATTCTACCGCTTATTTGGAGTTGGTCCTTGAGCTTTATGACAAATTGCTTTGTCTTCATAAGATTAATTCTCTCTTGTTTCGTATTTGTCTGTCTTTCCAGTTCTTTTTTTTCCCTACTTCACCATGTTGTAACAAATTAGGCTTTGTGAAGTTGGTATTGTTTTTCGGTTTTTAAAATGTGATAATTGATTAGGATTTTGCATCTGTTCTTCCCTCTGACTTTACATCTCAGTCTTGTCATTAGTGGTGAAGTGTTGAAAGGTGATGGTGGATAGGTGGTATATGCTGCACAAGAAGGCATGATACATGACTGTTGTGGCAGTTTTTCCCCTTTTTTTTTTTTTTTTTTTTTTTTTTTTTTTTTTGACACTGGTTGAAAGATACAAGAAACTTGAAAAACTTAAACAAAAGCAAATTATCGTGCAAAGCTTGTCATGGACTTCATGCAACGCTTCGCTATGTAATCTGCATCAGCTACCTGCTGGTGCCTTGTAACCTTAGTAACCATACACCAAGTAAAGAGTCTTGCTTGAACCTTAATTAGTTAATTTTGTTTATGGTCCAAGTGAGCGAGATAGGAGGTATTGTAATTTGTAAAGACCGTAGATTGTATTTTGCTCAATTGTATTTGTATTCGCATTCTAATGTAAATTGTAACTACGATGAATACGATTCATTCATATTGATTCATTTCAAATATTGGCAAAAATATTATTGCTGAAGTGTTTTATTTGTTTTAAGCAAACATAATACCTAAAAATAAAGATAATGTTTATGATAAACCAATGTTATTTGTCCTATTAAAGATAACACCAACCACAAGTGTTTTCTTTACCCAACATTACACTCACTTGGATAACATAAGCAAAAAAATATTGGTTCTAATTTAGGGACGGATAAAGAATACATGGTTAATTCCCCACATGTTTAATCAGTCGCAATATAGGGAGGGAAGAGGAAAAAAATCAGTCGTTATTGGAGCATGGGTTGAATCCCTCGCTATTTTGGGACTAGTAAAGTCGGTCACTAATTTGCTACGAAATTATTTGATCGCAATTTAGAAACAGATTACATCCATCACTAAATTGCTACATAAATGGTTCATCGCAATTTAGGGACTGAGAACATTCATTCGCAATTTAGTGACAGTTCTTACCAGCCTCAAATTAGGGACAGAAAGAATTTCAATCACAAGTTCGTGACGGAAATAAATTGCAACGAGGGTTTTAGTGACGGAAAAAATCAGTCGCTAATCTGTCGCAAAATGCCTTTTGCTACGGAATATCTATGGTTAGCGACTGATTTTTCCGTCGCAAAAGACCCATCCCCTTGTAGTGAGGGTCGTCGTATGATTAAATGAGGTTAGTCTTGTGAACGAATGAGGTTACTCCTATGAATAAATGAGGTTACTTTTGTGAACAATTGGGGTTACTTTTGTGAACAATTGAGGTTACTCGTATGCTTAAATAGGGTCATCGTTAAGGGTGTTCATAAAAAACCACCGAAAATCGGTCTCAATGGGTGGTAACCGTACCAACAAAAAAAATTTAACGGTAAGGTTACCGAACCGATAAAAGTAACGGTTAAACGGTACGGTTACAGTTATGATTTTTGAGTGAACGTTTAACCCAAAAACCGAAATAATTTTTTCTCTATCTCATTATTGTGAAACATTTTCCAACAATTACATTAATTTTAATATTTGTTACTAAGCAACAACAATTAGAGAAAGTATGTGATTGTTTGAAAATTTTAGTACTAATATAAACACTATAATTAGGGAATGAAATGATTTCTTAGTGTTAGTTATGTTTTTCAATGGATTTATTATCCACCTTATAATACATTTTATATTAGAGTACATATAATATTAAATTATATACAAAAAATAGAAAATATATATGTACAATAAGTAAAATATAATAGCTTGAATAACGGTTAATGGTTAACCGCAAAACCGTACCGAAATAACGGTTAACCGTTTAGGTAGTAACCGGTTGAAACGGTTACGGTTCGCAAAAAGAGCAAACCGAAACTTCCGGTTACCGAACCAAAATGTAGTTTCAGGACGGTTAACCATCCATGAATACCCCTAGTCGTCGTATCATTAAATGAGTTTACTCTTGTGAACGAATGAAGTTACTCGTATGAATAAATAAAGTTACTTTTGTGAACAATTGAGGTTACTTGTATGATTAAATAGGGTCGTCGTATGATCAAGTGAGTTTATTCATATGAAGAAATGAGGTTACTTTTGTGAACAATTGAGGTTACCCGTAGGCCGTAGATAAATAGGGTCGTCGTATGATTATGTGAGGTTACTCGTATGATGAAATGGGGTTACTTTGTGAATAATAGGAGTTACTCGTATGATTATTAAATTGGGCTGTTGTATAATTAAATGAGGTTACTCTTGTGAATGAATGAGGTTACTCGTATGAATAAATGAGATTAATTTTTTGAACAATTGGGGTTACTCGTATGATTAAAGAGGATTGTCATATGATTAAGTGAGGTTACTCTTATGAACAAATGAGTTTACTTGTATGAATAAATGGGGTTACTTTTATGAACAGTTGGGGTTACTCGATCGTATAATTTTTTTATGGTTACGCACAACAATCAAAAGGGGGTTAGTCTTATAAGCAAATGGAGTTGCTTTTATAAACAAAAGGGGATACTAATGAGTTTACTATTATGAACGAATGTAGTTATTTGTACGAATGAATGTGGTTACCTTCACAGATAAGTTTACTCTTAACAATAAACGGGGGTTACTCTTATAAACAAATGGGGTTACTTTTATAAACAAAAGTGGATACTAATCACTTTGCTCTTATAATTGAATGAGGTTTCTCGTATGGATAAATGCGGATACTTTTGTGAACAATTGGGTTTTCTCATATGATTGAATGAGGTTACTATAGTATTAATAAGTAAGGTTTCTTTGATGATTATAGTTTCCGTATTCCATTTTGGGTGTCTCAAAATGTTGTTCCCATTTCCCTTGTTTCTATTTTAGAACATCACTTTTTGCTCTCTCTCTCCTCCTTTTTCACGTGGTTTTGACACATTCATTTAGTGCTCCATCAATCTCATTGGTATTCTCTCTCTCCTCTTTTCACCTGCCCACCCATTTAATGTTCTTATTCTTTTTCATTTTAATGACAATAATGCCAAAAAAAAACTCTCTATGCATGCATGTACGCCACAATCATTGTTTCCTTAATCCCCGTGCCTAAAATGAAACATGAACTATAAAATGGTACGAAGTAAGGGCATGTTTTCTTCGCCATAATAATTATAGGGAAATTCTCAGTGGTAGCCTTTAATTTTGGCTTTTTATCATTGGTAGCCAAAAAAAAGTTTGATTAGCAGAAATAGCCTTGAGGTTTTGGCTATACTTGAAAATGTGGTATTAACAACCATTTTCTGCCATAAAGAATTGTTAAGAAGGTTGTTTTCATCGTAATTAAGGTCTCTAGTGTCTAAAATAACATAAATTGTCCTTGATAAACTTTCTTTTCTTCATATCTTTTGTAAAATCGAGTGAAATAAGTTTTTAATATGACATGAAGGCAAAATAGATTTTATAAAGGAAACTCATATCATTCTAACTTATGGAACCATACTTAGTTCAAAAACAACCATTTCAACAATTACTTTTAACGAAAAATCGTTGTTAATGCGACATTTTCAAGTATAGCCAAAACCTCAAGGCTATTTCTGATAATCAAACTTTTTTTTTACTACCAATGATAAAAAGCCAAAGTTGAAGGCTACCACTGAGAATTTCCATAATTATATTTGTCCAAAACACCTCCTTGTAAACAGGCCAACTATAACTAGCTACGACTTCTCTTGTTGAGTTGTTGGTAACTCCATAACACTTACTCAAGAAATATATGATACGTGAGTTGGTTTAAAATGTTGCCAAGACAGCAGTATTTATCTACTTCAAAGAACTGCAAAGAGTCAACCCTAGTACAGGAGGACTGGGTTAGTCCAACCTACGGTAGTATGGTCAATAATGATAGGAAGAACTTTTATAGGAGTTCCACTTTGCACTCGTGAGAAGGTAAAAGCAAACCAGAAAACTTGCTACATAAATAAACAACCTCACTTCCAAAACTCACAGTTTACAACCCAAAAAATTCAAAAAATAAACAACCACCATTAAACAACCAAGTGATAATTACATAACCAAAAACTGCTTCATTGGTGAACATAAAACTAAAACTTAACTGCAACCAAACTTGAAGGCTTATGTTATAAACAACTTCAAAATAATTACTTCACCAAACTAGAGTAAGCCAACGTCAATCAGGTAATTGGAAGTTAATATCTTGGGAAATTCTCAGTGGTAGCCTTCAATTTTGGCTTTTTATCATTGGTAGAAAAAAGTTTGATTATCGAAAAATAGCTTGAGGTTTTGGCTATACTTGAAAATGTGGTATTAACAACCATTTTCTGCCATAAACAATTGTTAAGAAGGTTGTTTTCATCGTAATTAAGGTCTCTAGTGTCTAAAATAACATAAATTATCCTTGACAAACTTTATTTTCTTCGTATCTTTTGTAAAATCGAGTGAAATAAGTTTTCAATATGACATGAAGGCAAAATAGATTTTATAAAGGAAACTCATATCATTATAGCTTATGGAACCAAACTTAGTTCAAAAACAACCATTTCAACAATTATTTTTAACGAAAAGTCGTTGTTAATGCGACATTTTCAATATAGCCAAAACCTCAAGGCTATTTCTAATAATCAAACTTTTTTTTGACTACCAATGATAAAAAGCCAAATTGAAGGCTACCACTGTGAATTTCCCTAATATCTTTTCCCTATGATCATACCAACAACAATGGATACCTATGCAACTCCCAAGATGAACTTGAAGTTGATGGAGGAAGAAGCTTCAGTTGCCGAAGTCTGAACCAATGAGGATGATGCGGTTTGTGTAGATGATTTTTTTGATTTCTTGCTCTTATTTCTACCTAATTTATTGCTCGTAAATGCTCTTATATTTGATGATGTATATTTAAACTTAGTGTTAGTTTTGAGGACGGTGCTTATAGATGTCAGGGAACATTGTATAGAGAAGGATCTTTTATTAAGTTTGTCTTTTGGTGTTATTAATAGAATACATATATGGACAAAATATCTAACTAACAAAAATTTTATACCATAGGGCTTGACAAGCACCCTCCATGAAAGGAAAAATGCCTTAGACCCAAGAGAAGGTGGCTCGAACTCAGGAAAGTTGAACAGTTTTTGGGAAAAGATCCACACCTATCCCTTAAGGAGCTCACCTATTGGTACAATAATAAATTCAATCTATTGTCATGTTTTCCTGAAAACGTTAAAGAGTCAAAACATCATATAGTAAAATAATAAAAACAAGTCTGCACTTGTTTTTATCTCGCAAGCTTCAAGTCGAGTTAACATATCTTGTATTTTCGGTCTTGCAACTAGATCCACTCTTGTAGAATCATTTGCCAATTGGAATAGCGCTTTAGAAGTAGCTTTACTTTCGGCATATAGCTTTTGTGATACAAAACTATGAGCTTTTTTTCCTTCTGGGCCGATACTTGCATTTGAAGTGTCGGCTCATGTTGCATGCTCAATAGTTGAAAGAGTATTATGCCGAAAGCGTAAATATCTCTTTCTGCAGTCGCCTTATGACCATCTGCAAAATCAAATACTAAATTATATGTCTACATATAATTTTTTTTATTGTAAGAAATTAAAATCTTGAGATTTCTAGTTTGATACTTGTCAAAACTATCGAGTTCTAGTTATTTAAACAATATATATATTTAGATGAATCCAACATATTCAATGCTACTTTCTTCATTCCATATTATGAGATATAGGACATATTATTAATTAAAGTATTATTGATACTAATTTGAAACGTCCTAAAAAGAGGAGTATTCTAACTAATGTGAGTAGCTGGTACCGTACTATTTCCTGATGATTAATAATCGATCTGATATGTTGGGTGCTTTCAATTTAATTTCTTTTTTGTGTTTTAAAAATTTTATATTGGTTGGATTGATGAACATATACCTCTAGCAAGCTTCTAGCTAATTAAGACATCTTGTAGTTTTGGTCTTGCATCGGAAGCCGCGACTGCACAACCTTTTTCGGTCTTGCAAAACATCATATAGTAAAATAATAAAAACAAGTCTACACTTGTTTTTATCTAGCAAACTTCGAGTCGAGTTATAATATCTTGTATTTTCGGTCACGCAACTGGATTCGCTCTTGTAGAATCATTTGTTAACTGGAATAGCGCTTTAGAAGTAGATATACGTTCGGCATATAGCTTCTCTGATACAAAACTATGAGCTTCTTTTTCCTCCACCGTCAATGTTACGAAAAGAGATTAGAGAAAGGTCAATTCAGTTGGAAAAAATCATTTTATTAATGTTGATGAAAGAGTATCAGCGTCATCTTAATCTCTCCTAAAATAAAAATTCAGAAATGTTATAAAGGTACACAATTTTCTCTGTATTCTCTCTCTTATACCTACTTTGTGGAATCCTTTAATGCATGCACAAAACCATTTAGGGACCTCCCTGTCATGTCTCTGTTGGAAGGTAATGTTCCCCACCCCAGTGTGTTTAATTCGTGTTAATTTCCTTTCATTTCAGTCATCTTATTTCTCTCTTGTTTCATTGCAGCCATAAAGTATTGGTGTATGGAAAGAATTGGATCCAGGTTTGACAAAGCAATTGCCATGGATCCTGAAGCCTTGACTGACTATGCCACCAGGATCTTGAATGAGAGGTCTGACCAAGCTAGGTTCTGCCACATGATACAAGCAGGTGGGGGTGAGTTAGATGTTAGGGAAGACCATGTGCATTTCCCTATTGACCTAGCATAGGAAATGTGGTTGTGGGAAGTGGCAGGGGACGGGCAGCAGCTTACAAAAGGGAAAGAAAAGAGCTGCAGCAACAGCCAAGGGTGCAACCAAGATTAATAAGAGCAAGAACAACCCATAAAGGGTCTTCTTATACAAACAAGTACCATGTAAATGAACTCTATAGTCCTCCATTAGCTATTTTTTGCTTCAACTATATATCTTCTATTATCAAATAATCAAGAGCAACCCATATAGAGCTAGAGAGAGAAACTCTCATCTCTCTCTAGAATTGAGATTTTTCGCGCGATTGTTCATCTTGTCTGAAATTGAACCTCAGTTTTCTTGCTGAAGATATGGCCAAGGGTTCGAAGAAAGGGAATGGTGGACAGAAGGCGAAGAAACCGGTGAAGGTGATTAAGAAACCACAGACGATTGATGCTAAGAAGACGAAGAATGTGAATGAAATTTCTGAGAATGTGGCTTTGAGTTGGACATCGGAGGAGGCTCCTGATGATGTCTCTGTCGCATCGGTGGATTATAATGCTTCAATGCTTAATCGGGCGAATTTTGAGGCAGCTCGCAGTCAAGTGGCAAGTTGGGTGGCTTCGGTGCGAACTCCGGCTAGAACTACGGCTGGAATTATGGTGAATCCTTCGCCTCATCCTATGCAGCAATTAGCTAGTCATACAGGTAATACTAATTCCTGGCGACATAATCTTTTTGAGAGTATTATAGAGGAAGGGATTGATTTAGAAGTTCTGGTGGTGAATAATGTCAGTACTGATCATGTTGATAATACTGTTAGCGTTGATCCTGTCCCTGATACACCTAGTGTAGTGATTTCAGAGGAGGATGTTAAAGATGAAATTGAATTCTGGAATTCTGCTATTGTTTGTTATATTCTAGGGATTAAACCTCCTGCTAGAATTATGAATGGATTTATCCGACGTGTGTGGGGGAAGTTTGGAATTGATCGAGTTGCTATGGGTTCCAATGGTGTATTTGTGGTTCGTTTTCGAAGTTTAGATGGGAAACAATCTGCTATGGATGCTGGGCCAATCCTTTATGATAACAAGCCTGTTATCATGAAGAATTGGTCCCCTGATCTGGATTTGTTGAAGGAAGAGGTGAAAGTGGTTCCAACTTGGGTTCGATTTCCAGGGTTAGCATTGAAGTATTGGGGACAGGTAGCTTTACATAAAATTGCAAGTCTAATAGGTAAACCTATTAGGACAGATCGAGCTACTGCTCAAAAGGATTGTATTGAATTTGCTCGTGTTATGGTGGAAGTAAATATAGGCCAATGCTTCCCTGATGAAGTTAGTTTTGTCAATGAGAAGGGCCACATAATGGTTCAGAAGGTGGTTTATGAGTGTAAACCCATTATTTGTGGTGATTGTGGTGGTATTGGACATACTTTGGAGATGTGTAGACAGAAAAAGTATGAGTTGGCTTTGAAAAAATTACAGCCTAAGCAAATATGGGTTGCCAAGCCAAAGCCTACTGTGGTGACTCAACCTGCTCCTTCAACTTCTGTGGTTCCTGGTGCTCAGCAATCTCCTAATATTTCTGATTCCCAGCAGATTCAGGTTGATACCGGTATTCAGCAGACTCATATTGTTAATGTATTTCAGCAAACTCAGGTTGTGCCTAGGGTTAATGATAAGACTATAATGAATGCAAAAGTGTCTGAAGTGGAGGGGGCTATAGTCAGTCCTAGTATGATGGAGGTTCAGGTTAACACACCAGAAATTCAGCCTATAGAGATGCCTGAACAGGTTGTAACGCAGCAGGGAGGGGAGGAAATTACTCTTCCTAATGGATAGGATTGGTAGTTGGAATGTAAGGGGTCTAAATAGCCCTCAAAAACATAATGATGTCAAATCCTTTTTGTCTCATTATAATATTGGGTTATTTGGACTTCTTGAAACTAGGGTGAAGGCTAGGAATTTCTCAAAAGTCTTCCCTAGGATTTGTCAGGGGTGGTCTGTCATTACTAATTATCAATATCATGATGGAGGTAGAATCTGGCTTATTTGGTTACCTTCTGTATTTGTTGTTAACGTTTGTTCTTATGCTGCTCAATATATCCATTGTGAGGTCTTGCATAGGGCTTCTGGGAAGTCTTTTGATGTCACTGTGGTTTATGGGGCTAATGATGCTTCTGTCAGGGAGGATTTATGGTGTGCCTTAGATCTGATTAGTAAACAAGTGAGAAGTGTCTGGATTGTTTTTGGTGATTTTAACAATGTTCTTAACTTGGGGGAGAGAATTGGTTCTGCTGTCTCCTTGGAGGAAGTGGCTCTTTTTCGACAATGTGTCCGTGATTGTCTGTTGCAGGATCATCCATCTAATGGTCCATTTTTCACTTGGTCTAATAAACAGGAGGGGGAGAACAGAGTATTTTTTAAAATTGACAGGGTCTTAGCAAATTCTTTGTGGTTTAGTTCCTTCAATAATGCCAATGCCATGGTTATTCCTGAGGGTATTTCAGATCATTGTGCTTGTATTGTTAACTTGGACAATTTAAAGGTGTTGAAAGCTAAACCTTTCAAATTTTGCAATATGTGGACTCAGGATGATACTTTTATGACTATTGTTCAGGAGGGGTGGCAAGAGCGAATTGTGGGAGTAAATATGTTCAAAGTGGTGACCAAATTGAAGAATCTTAAGCAAGCTCTTAAGGTTTTGCATAGGAGTAAGTTTTCTGATGTTGAGACTGAGGCTTCTGTTGCTCTTACAAAGCTTATGGATATTCAACAGAGTATCTATATTGACCCTCACAACCTTGAGTTGCATCAACAAGAAACTGAGGCTAGAAGGGTGTATGATAGATTGAATGCTGCTAAAATGAGTTTTTTGAGGCAGAAAGTGAAGCAAAAATGGATTGCAGGTGGTGATGAAAATTCAAGTTACTTCCATGCTTGCTTGAGGAAGAGAAGACAATAGAACCATGTCTATAGAATTCGAGATTCAGAGGGTATCTGGCATGAAGATCCGAAGGCTATTGAAGGGGCTTTCTTGAATTATTATGAGAAGATGTTGGGTACAGGAAGTATAGCTGATGGTCATGTGAGTAATTCTGTCATGGCTGAAGGTCCAAGAGTGAGTGATGAGTTTCATTCTGTGCTTTGTGCTCCTTTCTCTTGTGAGGAGGTGAAGCATGCCATGTTTGATATTGATGAGAATAGGGCAGCTGGCCCTGATGGCTATTCAAGCGGTTTTTTTAAGAAAGCTTGGGTATGTGTGGGGAATGAAGTCACTTCTGCTGTCTTGGAGTTTTTTCATTCTGGTAAAATTCTGAAGCAAATAAATGCCACCACATTATGTTTGATTCCCAAGGTTGATCAACCTGAAGATGTTAGTCAATTCAGGTCAATTGCCTGTTGCAATGTCATCTACAAGGTAATTTCCAAACTACTTTGTAGTAGACTGAAATTGGTTTTGCCTAATTTGGTTAACCAAGTACAGAGTGTTTTTATTGCAAATAGGCAGATTATGCATAATATTCTAATCTGTCAAGATATTTTAAGACATTATAAAAGGAAGAGTCAACCTAGTAGGTGTACTATGAAAATTGATTTGCGAAAAGCTTATGATTCTGTGAGCTGGGAGTTTCTGGGTGAGTTGCTGGAAAAGTTTAAATTTCCTGAGAAATTTAGGCTTTGGATTATGACCTGTGTCACTTCTCCCTCCTTCTCTATCAATGTCAACGGTGGTTTGTGTGGTTTTTTTAAAGGGAAGAAAGGACTCAGGCAGGGAGATCCTATTTCTCCTCTGCTCTTTGTGCTCATTATGGAGTATTTTACTCGAATTTTGAAGAAAATGAGCAATAGGGATGATTTTTGTTTCCACTATAGGTGTAAATCATTGAAGCTAAATCATCTTGTCTTTGCTGATGATTTGATGCTATTTTGTAAGGGTGATGTCAAGTCTGTTCATCTTATGATGAGGGCCCTTAAAGCTTTTTCTAATGCTTCTGGGCTTAGTGCAAATAACGAAAAATCTGCCATTTATTTTGGTAATGTTCCTGAGGAGATTAAGCTTAGGATTTTGCAAGTGACTGGGTTCCAAATGGGCTCCTTCCCATTCAGATATCTTGGAATCCCCATAACCTCCAGAAGACTCTCTGTTGTGGATTGTGATGTTCTTGTTGACAGAATTTTGAGAAGAATCCTTTGTTGGACTTCTAGGAATTTGTCCTATGCTGGGAGAAATGTGCTTGTTAATTCTGTTCTGCTGAGTATACATACATACTGGGCTCAAGTTTTCTTGATCCCTAAAACTGTGCTTCATAAAATTACTCAGATATGTAGATCTTTTCTTTGGGATGGCAAGTCTTACCTCCACAAACCCCCTCATGTGTCTTGGGATTGGGTCTGTAAGCCCAAGAAATGTGGTGGGCTTGGTGTGAGAGATTGCAGTTTGTGGAATACTGCTGCCCTGGGGAAGTATACATGGCAGATTGCAAAGAAGGAGGATATCTTATGGATTCGATGGGTTCATAGTATTTATATTAAGGACACAGACTGGTGGGACTATACTGCTCCAAGTTACGCTTAGCCGGGCTTGGAAGATGATTTGCCAAGTGAAGGAAAAATTCAAGTCTGCCTATCATAATAATGCTTGGCTTGATGGAAGTAAAGGGTATTCTATTAAAGAGGGGTACAAATGGCTCAGAGGTCATATGGAGAGTGTTAGGTGGCATTATTGGGTATGGAACTCAATCAATCTCCCTAAGCACTCGTTTATTTCTTGGCTCACTGCTCTGGGAAAACTTCGAACAAGAGAAAGGTTGAGCTTGGCAGGGATTTATTCTGATGTCAGCTGTCTTCTTTGTACGCATGGTAAGGATTCTTGCAACCATTTATTTTTCCACTGTGTGTTCAGCCATCAGGTGTGCCAGGGAGTTATGGGATGGTTGCAGATTCGTTGTAGTCCTCAGGAAAATCTGTATGTGCAGTGGAGGAAGTGGGGTAGGAGATTTAGTAATAAACATCAACAGCAGGTGGCTTATGCGAGTTTGGCGGCTACAGTGTATCATGTTTGGAGAGCTCGAAATCATGCTTTGTGGAATGAAGCTGTCTTGAGACCTGCTCTGGTTATTAAGCAAATTCAGGTAGATATATGTATAAGGGTTAAAGCTAAAATTTGTAATAGATGGAGTGAAAGTGAGAAAGTTTGGCTTGCTGCTCTTATGGCTCAGGTTTTCTGAGTTTATTTGTTGTTTGCTGGTGTTTTAGGTGTTGGTGGTGATTTGGTGTCTGGTTGCTGGTTGCTTCTTGTTTTTTCTTTTTGTTGGGTTGTTCTTAGTTGCTGATGTTAGGTTGTACTGTTGCTGGCACTGTCATGCTATTTTGGTAATATACCCCTTTACATTTTTACCAAAAAAAAAAAAGAACAACCCATAAAGCTTGTCTTGTCATTTTAGTGGTTTTTTTACTTCACTTTGATATTTTGCCTATTGCCTTGTCATGTATATTTTTGCAACTCTTTAAATGAACTCATTATGGGTTAATTACTAGGGGAAACACATGATCAATTTTATGGATATGTTGTGAACACATACAATACTGAGATACTGACTTTTGGACAATGTAAAGCTACTGCTTTTTGGTGAAAAGAACAAGTAACATTTTATTTCTAAAATTTCATTGGCATTTCATTACATTACTTCACATTTCAGTTCTTCATTACAAACAAACAAAAATTGAACATTCCTTGATGTATCTAGTTTAACAACATAAATAATTCTATGAATAAATGGGGTTACTCGTATGAATAAATGCGGTTACTTTTGTAAACAATTGAGGTTATTGTATAATTAAATTAGGTTACTGGTATGAATAAATGGGGTTACTTTTGTCAAATATCTATGACTTTTAGCCTTTCCTTTCAAGTTACAGTTTGCTAATAGTATATGAGAATAAAACAGATGAATTTAACGAAAACCATTCAAAGTAGTCAAAATATCAGTCGTAGAGGATCGACATATTTCATATACACTAGCTCTAAATCTATCTTGATTCTTGCTAATTGACATCTCAAAAGTCATAATCTCTATATATATGGCAACTGGGGGAAACCAAAAATGAAAAAAGGAAAAAAGAAAATAGGGGAAAAGTTAATTGCTTCATCTAAACGAAAAAAGGGGAAAAAAGTACCACATTTAAACTAAACAACAGTTTTTTGGATAAACAAAATGCAAAGATAGTTCTTTCTATATGTTCTATTGCATGCATATAAGGCTAGTTCCTAAGTATTAGAGCTACGAGTCAAAGCTACAATTGACATATTTCAAATTTTCAACCACCAAAAGTAAAAATTATATTTGCAACTTCCCCAGTTAAAATCAATGTTCTCTCTAAAACCAGCACTGAGCAAAAAATTTATTAACTCCCTTAACATCAAGGAAAATCCATATTCAGTATCCATGGTCCAACATTTTGTTTCTCCTAGTAGTCCTCTGTTAGAAAAGTATACTAGTATTCAATTTAAGCAATTACTCCAAGTATTTCACAAGGTACACGCACTTATGATGTTGTTGTTAAAGAAGATCGTCAGTTTTTCTGAAATCAGTTAGAGAACAATGTGAATTAGGGTTTTCCAATCACAATTTCCCCCTTTCTCTCTTCCATCAAATGACTTCTTTGCGCCCTCTTCCTTTTGTAATCTATGTCAATCAGCTCTTCGTTGCCATTTCCAAATTCAAACATCTTCAATCAGCTCGAATTATCTGGTATTTGTTCCAAAATTTTGAAGTTTTTAATGAAGTCGTAGTCGTTGCTTGAGGTATGAAATTGTTCATGATTTTGCCCTAGAAATGAGAAATCTACTGTTGTTGTTTTTTGCTTAGCTTTTGAGCTTGCTAATTTGGTGCGGTTTGAAAGAAGTGAAATAGAGGAGAGAGAGAGGGGAAAGGAGGAAATTGGAGAGAAGGATCGGAAAAGAGGAACAGACGTAAAAAAGAAGAGTGAAAGGTGCATGGAGAAAAGGGGTTAGGTTTCTCTGCTTGGGCGCCCATAAAGGGAAGTTATAGGTGCAGCCAGCCGCATATAAGAATTTGTATTTTTTTATTGGAAATTATATAAGATAACGCTGTGTTTTTAAATATTTTCTTAAATGACCCACATTTGCACGCATGTCTCATGTAACTCCCAATTTTTTTGAAGGGGTGTAACTCTCAACTTGTCAAACACAAATAAACTTACCGATTTTAGAGACGACATTACATAGGAAAATAGTTCTTTGGGTTTTTCTACGTTATACCCTTGTGTTTCTTTGACTTCTACGTTGTATCCTAACATTTTTGAAATTATATTCCACATGATACCCTTAAACTTATGAGATTTTATGCACTTTGTCCTTACTATTAACTCGAAGGCAAATATTTTGTCTATAATTTTTTTTTTTGTAAAATGTAAGATAAAATTACCAAAAGCAAGGGAAAAAACCTCCCAAACACATTACAACCTACACTGAATCAGCACAACCACTGAAACAGAAACAGAACACCTAAAACACTCAACCAACCAGAGAATTAAACCAGTCTAAGTCCTCATTCGACCATTTATCAGTAATTCTGCCTCTAATTCTAAAGCAAACATCTTTCTTAATTCTTCTAATTACAACAGTAGGTAAAGGGACAACATCCTGCCAAAGAGCTTGGTTCCTTGCCTTCTATGTGTGATACACTACAGCTGCTAAAGCAGTGTAACTCACCTTTGGCTTCTTTTTACTTCTGAATTTCCTTCCCCATTTTTTCCAAGTAGTGAAAATACTCTCATCATTATCACTTCTTATTTGTAACCACTCCATGATCCCAGTACAAACTGCTCTACCAAAAGCACAGAGGTGGAAGCAGTCATCTTGGCAACTAGTACACGGAAGACACTGAGTATTTTGACAAACACCTGTTGTAGCTAGTTTCACTCTTGTTCTGATCTTACCCATAGTAACCAACCATGAAATAAAAGCATGTTTAGGGACATTCCAAGTGCTCCAAACCCAATGATACCACTAAACTTTCTCATGCTGACCTCTTATCCAGACATAACCAGCCTTAATAGTGTAATCTTTCCTACCATCAAGCCACTGATTGTTGTGATTATAAGCACTCCTGAACAAATCTTTAACTCTACAAACTCCCTTCCACACCTAGCTAGTTGTTACTGGTGGTTTGTAATCCCACCAGACCCTATCTTGATTATATAAACATGGTGCACCCACTTAATCCAAAGCAAATCTTCCTTTTGAGCAATTTTCCAAACATATTTGGCTATGGCAGCTCTATTCCATGCAAGACAATCTCTGATCCCCAATCCACCATGTTTCTTTGGAAGGCACACCCTACTCCAAGCTACTGGTGGAGGTTTGTGCAAGAAAACCTTACCTTCTCAAAGATAAGCCTTGCAAATCTGAGTGATTCTACTTATAACACCTTTTGGCAGTAACTCTGTATACTTATCAGCACAACATTAACAAGAACCACTCTGGCGACATAAGACAGGTGACGATAGCTCCAACACATAATCCTCTTTAACATCTTATCAACAAGCTAAGCACATCACAATCTGCTTTGGAAAGTCTCTTAGAAGTAATTGGAACTCCTAAGTATTTAAAAGGAAACATTCCTTTTTGAAAGCCAGTTAACTGCAAAATTCTGTCCTGAATATCATTCTCCACATTCCCAAAATAAATTGCACTTTTTCCATCACTAGCACACAAGCAAGAAGCCTCAGCAAAAGCTTTGAGAGTCCTTTTAAGCAATATAGCAGAAGAAACAGTTCCTTTACAAATTGCAATATTTTGTCTATAATTTGTAACCTAATGAACTAATCTTGCTTATAAAATGTGTCCTTTAATAATAAAATTATGAACAAGATAACGTAGCTCCTAAAGATCACAAAAAGGTAACAAAATTTATGCCACCTAGTTGGCAATTGGGCACTATACATTAAAAAAGCTAAGTTTAAGGGTATAGTGTAGAACTTTAAAATGATTGGGATACAACATAGAAAATGAAGAAACATGGGGGTATAATGTAGAAAATCACTAGTTCTTTATAACTACCCTCTACAACCCACATCTTCTTTTGAATATACAATATTCGAAAAACTTTGCAATAATAATGTCAAAAGTTTGTAGCAAGATATGAAGTATTATAAAAGAAACCTGGGGAAAATAAAGAATAGTAAACTAAAAAAAGTCATATATGAAAACAAGAAAAATAAACAGAGTGAAAGGAAAAGGATGAATATTTTCAAGTAAGCAGTAAGCACCTAAGTTTGGAGCTTTCTTTAGCGATCTATCTCATATATCCTCCGTTCTTTAATTATTGCAACATATTCCTTATTTAGAAGTTTAATATTAATTGCAACATTACTAAATTTGACTATGTTTTCTCTCTATCTCTCTCCTTGTCACATGGGTCCCTTTTTTCATCTCTCTCTATCTCTCTCATCTCCTTAAAAAATGTGCAACCCTACATGTTGTAATTATTAAAGAACGGAGGAAATATATATTAAGATTGGAATTTATTAGATTTACTGGTACCAACATCGCTTTCAACTGGGACCAGTAAATGTATTAAATTATGCTAAAAGTGTTATTTTTGGAAGTGGTTTGGTTACTATTCTTTTCTTAGTATAGCAAGAGTGATCCATACCATTACAAGATATCAACTTAGTATCGCATAAACAAATACCAAGTGTTTCTTTCAAGTATTAAGCAAGGCTTGACCTAATGGTAAAGGTGTAGCCTCATCACTACAAGGTCATGTGATCAAATCCTACTAGGGGCTTTTTGGAAGGTGAGATTTCTTAAGGAGTCTGACCTTCAAACTTGGTTGGTTACACCCGTAAGAGATGTCAGTTCAGTAGGGTATTTCGTCTTATGTCTAAAAAAATGTTTCTTCCAAGTGTGATGGCACTTGGCAAGGAAAAGAAAATATTGGAGTAGCATGAAGGCTGAAGGAACTCAACACAAAAGTTGTTAAACAATTTATATCTTCCGGAAAATCGCAAACTACTAAACTACTCGCCACTAGAGCAACAGGTTTATGGATCAGGTGGTGCGCAAGGCTCACTGCCCACTGATAAGTCATATTTATATATAGTTTTTAGGTGCATTTTAGAGCATTTAGTTTCATATTTAGGTTCATTATTGCATCATATTCTTAAGTTATGTTATTCTACTCCTATTCGGTATGTTTTCTTGTTTTTAATGAATTTCAGGTAATGAGAATGTATTTGGAGTATAATTAGCTAAGCTTGAGGATTAGGAGCACTTGGAAAGAAGCTACAACGCATAAGGATCGTATGGATGTGTCATAGTACGAGTTTGAGCGAAAATGAAGCGGAAAATCATTGGAAGAAATGTGAAAAAGGAGTCACGTCTACTATTCTGACCATAACTTTTGATGTGCTTATTAGATACGAGTAATTTCAGTATATTTGGAAACTATACTTGAAGAGATTTCCAACGATAGGTGGCACGCCCCGTGGAGACTTATATTCAAGGAGTTATGCCTTTCGGAAGATTACATTGTTTCTGCTGAAATCTGTCACGCGTACGCGCGGATCACTATTCCGCCTCTTTAATGATTTATTCAAGACTTTTCTTATCTTGTAACTTACTTTCCTAGTCATATTAGGTTACTTAGTATTAATTAGATTAGGGAAAATTAGTTAACCTAATCATAATAAGATAATATTTACATTAAGCCGCCCCCTCTCTCTTTTTCTCTCTCTCAAACCCTAGCCTCCCCTACCCCTTCTTCATCAATTAGGGGCTGTCATGGATGATTTCATCCATGGTAAGCCCCTTTTCCCCATTTATTTTCAGTTTTTAGTTCATTTTCTTATTTTATTTAATAAATTAGTCTCTCTTTATGAGATTTTCTCAAACCCTGTTATGGGGTTTTTAGTTTCTGTTTTGGAAATCTCCTTCTCCCCTATGGGAGTTGTGAGTATGGTTCTTTTGTTTTTAGGTATGAGAAATTATTCTCATTGGTTGAAGTTCGAGACTCAACATGAAGGTATTGGAATCTCGGATGCGGTCAACCTGACTCGATCAAAAATGTTCTTCCCAAACTATATCAGAATGATAGACTTCCTCATCAATAGCTGCTTGATTCAGCAAATATAAGGGGGCTGCATTGTATTGCTCGATCTGGTTCATTGTAGTTTCTTCGAAGACAAATTTGATTTAGTCTTGTTTAATTGTATCACCTATTGTAGATGTTGTTTGGCCTTCAATTAATGAAATTTCTCTTTCAAAAAAAAAATTAGATTAGGTTTCACTCTTTCTCTCTCTTCTTTCTCTCTCTTCTTTCTCTCTCACGTTATTTCTTAGTTTTAGTTTCTAGGTTTAGTCTTCTTCTCTTTCTTTTAGTTGTAAACCCTAGTTTTTATTATTCTTTATTAATTCATGAATTCTATTAGTTTCTTTCATTGATTTCTTTAATTATGTTTTCTTTTATAGTTTTAGATTTTATTATTTATTTCATGATAGAGTAGTTTTTATTTCTAGGGTTTGGGAATCCATGTTTATATACTATGAATCTTGATTGATGTTTATTGATGGTTTGATTAGTCTTGATATTTCTAATTGATTAGTGTTTATATTGTTAATCTTGCAACCTGATCAATTGTCTGATTAAACTTGCTAATAGAGTCATAGATCAAGAGATAATACTTTTTAGAGGCTTGCCTACAATTAGCAAATCTGATTATGTTAGCGACCGTATTGCATATATTGATTTGAGAGCGTTAAGACCCGACCGTAGGATTAACCTGTGCTCTAGATATCTGATTAGTTGAAATATTGATGGTATTTTGATAGATTATAGTTATAAACATGGTGAACCATTGCCCTAGATCCTTTTAGTTTGATTTTCATATTTTATTAGTTTAGAACCTTAATTATAATAATTCTGATCTTGTTTAGTTTCTTTATACTTCCTCCGTTCCAAAATAAGTGAAACACTTGTCTCAAAAAGCTCTCACATAAATGAGAGAAGTGTTTCACTTATTTTGGAACGGAGGAAGTACTTTAGAAGCTAGATTAAAACAACCATCTCTCTGTGGATTCGACTCTACTTATCCTACTACATTGTTAGAAGGTTTTTGTAGGTATTATTTTTAACAGATGTACGACAGCCTATCACCCACCCACCATGACCATCCCTTGATATGTTGTCCTTTATTAAGTAAAGATAATTTATCCAAGTACCAACCTCTACTAGGCTCTTAGCTGACCAACCACACCAGCTCAGAGGTTGGATATAATGTTTAATAGGAGAAATTCCCCACTTATTGCTGGGAATTGGGATGAGAATTCGAACCCTAGCCAAAATCCTAGAATTCGATATGGTACTCCACTGAGCTACTCCTTGCGTTGATTGATATTACTTTGAAAATTATAGTCCCTGTCTCTTTTTGTGCTTCCTGTTTTGCCTGTGTGAATTTGCCAATGTCCTTCGATTTTAAATATTTTTCATTGCATATTAGTAAATTATAACAACTGAACATTAATAAATTACTCAATGAGACGAATCAAACAAGACATCACAAGACTTTATTTTTCATGTATATTAAAAAAATTAGAAGATTCTATCTATTGTGAATACTATCAAGCATCCAAATAAAAAGAATAAATAAAAAATTGTTATTATAAATTTCAAGTCTAGGTTATTTCCCTAGATTAGTCACAAATTTGATTCATTTATAAATAATTGGAAGTTGTTTCAATCTCTCCAATTTTAAGAAGATAGAGAAAATAGAATTTTCCGGATTCTATCTACGGAATGGAGATAGGGCAGGGGGGCTTAAGCGCGAGAAATGAACTTCGTTAGGACACCTCCTTCTTTATTTTCTGAATACTGGAGTGACTCTAGCTACTGGCATAAGTTTTGAGTACACTTCAAAACAATTAGGATCAAAGACAGAAAACTGAAAGAAGAGGAAAGAAAAATAAAATAAATGGCCTATTCTCAGTATCTTCCCGGTGCAAGGTAGCTTTTGAAAAAAATGAAAATTTTAGTGGGTGTTAGTTGACATGAGGAACTATAGGAAATGAAATTCGTAAGAATTGAAAAATCACAAAGTCTTGGGTGTAACTGTTACACCATAAAAAATGGTGTAACAAACAGTTTCACACGTGTGAATACCAAGCCAAAACTTCCATTCTTTTTTTCTCTCTCCTCTCCCTTACTCTCTCTCCTTCCACCTCCCTCTCCTCTTCCATGGCTGCCAAAATCTCCATTCCCGACGCTTTTATTCTATCTCCGCACACTCTCTCTCCTATCGCCTACGTCGGATTCTTTTTTCTCTATCCTATCACCGACGTTGGAAACCTAGAAAAACTCCATTAATAACTTTCTTCTTATGATTTTATATGCTAGAGTAACAACTTCTAGATTAATAGCGACAAGAACACGAAGATGATGGTGATGATCTCCGCCGGATGAGAAGCATCGGAGCTTCATCAGCGAAGTACATAGAATCGTTAGCTCAAGGTGGCAGTAAACCATCACCAACAACCTCTGCCTAACAACCACCACTTGATTTCGTTCGATTTCCTTATGAAGATGAGTTCCAGTTGCAGAATTGAGTTCCTCATCAAGATTGAATTCCGACGAGAGGAGAGATAGAAAAATTAAAATTCAGATTTAGAGATTTGAGGGGAGAGACCGTAATGAACAGAGGCGATGGTCGTGGCGGCTGCATGCATGTGACGGTGATGGTCGTGGCGGCTGAGCATGTGGCGGCAATGCAGTGGTGGTGGCAGTGTTGTGCGTCGGGAAGGGTGGGGGGAGGTGGAGTGGAGGAGGGTGGGGAAGTTTAGTTATTAGTGATGTAATTGTAAATTGTGGAATTAAACTTATAGATGATATATTTATTTTTCAACTAGCATTATTAGTCAATTTTTATGACATTGTTACTCATTTTTATGCCATTAACTCAATACTGAGCAAAGTTGTATCATTTAAACTCATTTTAATATTACTTTTCAACTTGTTATTTACCATATTATTATTACTCATTTTTGTGTCATTATTACTCATTTTTTTTTTCATTATTGAGCAAACTTATATCATTTAAACTATTTTAATATTATTTTTCAATGCGTTAAGTATCATATCATTATTACTCTTTTACGCGTCATTATTACTAATTTTTATGTCATTATTGAGCAAACTTATATCATTCGAACTATTTTAATATTAATTTCAATTAATTCGTTAAGTATCATATCATTATTACTCATTTCTGTGTCATTATTACTCATTTTTATGTCATTATTGAGCAAACTTGTATCATTTGAATCTATTTGAATATTATTTGTCAACTCCTTATGTACCATATCATTATTACTCATTGTCGTGTCATTATTACTCAATTTTATGTCATTATTGAGCAAACTTGTATCATTTGAACTCATTTTAATATTATTTTTCAATTCGTTATTACCATATCATTATTACTCAATTCTGTGTCATTATTACTCATTTTTATGTCATTATTGACCAAACTGGTATCATTTAAACTATTTTAATATTATTTTTCAATTCGTTAGGTATCATATCATTATTACTGATTTTTATGTCATTATTGAGCAAACTTGTATCATTTAAATCTATTTTGATATTATTTGTCAACTCCTTATGTACCATATTATTATTACTCATTGAGTCATTTTTGTGTTATTATTACTCATTTTTATGTCATTATAGAGCAAACCTGTATCATTTGAACTTATTTTAATATATTTGTCGATCAACTCCTTATCATATCATTATTACTCATTTCTGTATCATTATTACTCATTTTTATATCATTATTGAGCAAACTTGTATCTTTTGAACCTATTTAATATTATTTGTCAACTCCTTATTTCTGTGTCATTATTACTCATTTTTGTGTCATTATTACTCAATGGAAAATGTTTGGGTGACCCTAAGGGTAGGCTACCCTCATGAGAGAGATAGAGAGAAACTAATATTCAATTCAATATTTTGGAGAGAGAAAATATCCATACAACTATTGTATTTATTATACTTTCTCTCTATCTCTCTCATGAGGGTAGCCTACCCTTAGGGTAACTCTATCATTCTCCTTACTCAATATGTCATTATAGAGCAAACTTGTATCATTTATACATATTTTGATATTATTTGTCAGCTCCTTACGTACCATGTCATTATTACTCATTTATGTGTCATTATTACTCAATTTTATGTCATCATTATAGAGCAAACTTGTATCATTTGAACTTATTTTAATATATTTGTCAACTAATTATGTACCATATCATTATTACTCATTTTGTGTCATTATTACTCAATTTTATGTCATTATTGAGCAAACTTGTATCATTTAAACCTATTTTGATATTATTTGTCAACTCTTTAATACTGTGTCATTATTACTCATATTTATGTCATTATTGAGCAAACTTATATCGTTTAAACCTATTTTGATATTATTTGTTAACTTAATGTCACTTATAAGACAAATAATATCATTCTTTATCACTTTCATGTTATTATATACCAAACATTTTTTATTTTTCAGCAATATCATTTTCACTTATTTCTCTTTATATACTTATTATACAATCTAATGGGCAATGCTACATCTACTCGGTGGATCGTTAACCCACTAGAAATAGAGAATTAAAAAACTATTAAAACTGATGAGTTGGATTCCACTATTTATTTATTTCTATTTGTAGTGGGTTGTTGTCTTGTTGACCCACGGGTAAATAAAAATTTTTCCCTATCTAATGTCATTATTTATCACTTTCATGACATTATTCCCAACACACGTGTCATTATGATTTTATGAACTTAGAATCTATGTCCCTCATCCACTAGCAAGTAGCAACCAGGCACCCATATCCTCACCACGCACCTCACCTCCTTTCACCACGGCATCACCTTCAAAGCTCATTCAATTAAGAAAATCTAAACTATAGCCTACGTTTCATGTCATTTTATGTCATTATAGTATCATTTGAATTTTGTTTCATGTCAAGTGTTAAAAATCCCACTCTCTTTCTCCTCTCTAATCCCTGAGGCTCTAACAGTAAACACTAAACACACATCTAAACCTCCCCCATCCTTTGACCACCACCGAAACCCGACACTCCCATGCACACCACTGAAACCCAGCCACACAACCACCACCATGCGACGGTTAGCAGCACTGAAACCCCACGCCACCACCACCGTAGTTTCGCGAGGGTCAGCAGTACCAAGACCTCACATCATCACCATCGAAACACCACACAACCACCACCACACGTCGTGAGATTCAGCAGCAACGAACCACCTCTCTCATTCTCTCTCTCATCATCTTTCATTTTTTGTGCAAATTAATTTCGATCTTCTTTCCTGATTTTTTAGATCAGTATCTTGCAAAATTTGACCCTTTTTTCTTGATTTCGCGCGATATTGATTGTTGATTTCTAGGTGAAATATTTCTATTTCGATTTTGATTTCGATTTCGCGCGATCTTGACTATTGATTTCTACCTTTAAATTTTTCGATTTTGATTTTGATTGCAAATTAAGAAGGACGAATTTGCGGTGAGAAGGTAACAATTAGCGCCGAAATTCAATCGATTCGACGGCGGAACAAGCGCGGAATAAAGTCGATGGAGAAAGAATTCCGCACCTACTCCATCAATGGCGACGGAATTGATTTTGATGTACTTCAACCGATTTGATGCAGTGAAGAGAGAAAAAGAGGAGAAATAGGGGGAAATTGATTTTTGAAGAAAAAAGGGGTTGTTAATTCACACGTATGAGCTTTGTATGGTGTAACTTGTTACACGATGCGTTCTTGGAAAATAGGTAATTTTGGTTGATACAAAAGAATGACAAAATGAGGAATATAACTTCTTCACCTTTTTTAATGTTGAATTTTTCTAAACTTTTTTAACTTTTCTTATTCTTTTCCGAACTTTCTTATCTTTTTAGAACTATTCTAATGTAAGCAAAAAATAAAATGGAGAGAACTAACCCTTCTTAGATATTTTAATTTCCCATATAAGAATTTGCTTATGTAGAGTTCTCTAGGTAAGTAGAAATACCCATGGGAGTTCACTTCACCTATTGTTAGCCAAATACTTTATCAAATTTCCATGGAATTTAATTCTTGTAAGTTACAATTTCATAGAAACATTAACTTCCATATGAACCAAATGAACATATAGTGTGGAATTTTATTAAGATTAAAGGTGAGAAAAAGAAAAAGAAGCTAAGAAGAGGGGAGAAAAGATCGAAAATGTGAGGCATAACTTTTGCTTGTCACATCAAATGCTCTTGTTATAGACACGTAGGATGGGTGGCTTATCAGATGAGTGGAGCCATCAAATTTGAGTTCAAGTTCGGGTTGGTAAATTAGTTGGATGTATACAAGTCTATATCGATTTCGGCTCACATTAGGATCAAAATAATGGTCAGTGATGCCTTTAGATCAATTTTTTGTCTTCTTTATTTTTCATGATAATTGAGTATGCTTCATTTATAGAACTATTAATTTGTCCTTAGTATGATTTTTATATATATATATATACAAGCACACGTCAAATAAACTACTCCACAATGACGAAAAGATAAAAGAAATACAACAGAAACTATGGCTACAACCGTATAATCAAATCCTAATTAAACATATTAATCGTCTCATTTTACAAAGAGAAAAACTACTGCTTTTTAACCAAAAAGCTTGGGGTCATAATGCAAGGAAAACTTGGCTCACCCAGGGGGATCGCAACTCTAGATTCTTCCATAATAGAATGAAGAAAACAATGGCCCACTTGACTATTTTCAGATTAAAAAATGATCTTGGCCAATGGATTGACTCTCATGACGATCTTACTGCTCTTCTTTCAGCTTCTTTTAAGAAACGATTCAAATCTTCACACTCCGCAAATAGACAGATTGATCTGAACTTTATCAACCCTTTCGTGTCCCAACAAGACTCCAATAAGCTCCTTGCTCCAGTCTCTGCCGAAGAAATAAAAAATGCTATATTTGATATTAATCCGCTAAAAGTCCCAGGCTCCGATGGCTTTGGTGCAAAATTCTACCAAGCTTACTGCCCATCATTCAAAGAGAAGTAACCACTGCTATTCAAAACTTCTTCTTCCATGGGAAACTCCCTCCTTCATTAAATCATACTCTAATCACTCTTATTCCCAAAAAAGAGGCTCCCGAAACCCCGGATCATTTCCGTCCGATTAGCCTAATCAACACTATTTATAAAGCAATATCAAAAATTTTGGTTAACCGTCTACGGCCAATTTTGCAAAAAGAAATAAGCCCCCTACAAAATGCTTTTACTCAAGATCGCTCTATTCATGACAATCTCCTAATTGCTCAAGAAGCTCTCAATACATTTCATAAATCTCAAAATAAAACTGGTTGGTGTGCACTAAAATTAGACATGGAGAAAGCTTATGACAGAATTGAATGGGATTTCCTTTGGGAAACTCTTCATGCTTTTGGTTTTCCCACCCTATGGATCTCATGGATAAAAGAATGTGTCACAAATGTTTCATACTCAATCAAAATTAATGGGCAACCTTCTCCCTGGTTCCGCCCCTCCAGGGGCCTTCGTCAGGGTGACCCCCTATCGCCCTACCTGTTCATTATCTGCATGGAAGTGCTAATAAGGAAATTGACTATCCAAAGCCAAGTCCCCAATTCAGGCATTGGCTTTAAGCTCCTTCCGAGAACTGCTAATATTCCATGTCTCCTTTTTGCGGATGATAGCCTCCTCTTTTGCAAAGCTACTACGTCAGCTTGTACCAATCTAAAAAGAATTCTCGCTG
Source organism: Beta corolliflora (assembly GCA_947648045.1). NCBI lineage: Eukaryota > Viridiplantae > Streptophyta > Magnoliopsida > Caryophyllales > Amaranthaceae > Beta > Beta corolliflora. Next base: position 295,594 of record CANSZD010003287.1, on the reverse strand, counting down.
ACTTCTGTTCCCTCTCTGATCAATTAATTAATTTCCACAAATCATCGATAATCTTCTCCAAAAAGGTCAACCAGCCTCGTAAAGTGGCTTTAGCTAGCCATTTTGACATGCTACCTAATTCGGCCCTGGGCAGATATCTTGGAATTTTCTTCAGCTCCCACCACCCTTCTAAAGCAGATCTCGCCCATATTGTCCAAAAAACAGAGCAAAGAATTAATTTGTGGGAATCTGGTTTCCTCTCCAAAGCGGGGAGATTAACTATGATCCAGGCCAACCTCGAGGCCCTACCGGCATATACATGCACCTCAACTATGTTGACACCTGACATTACTACCTCTATTGATTCTCTTCACAGGAAGTTTTTCTGGCGTCAAAATAAGGAAAGAAATGCAACTCCACTAATTGCCTGGGATAAAATTTGCAGGCCAAAATCCCAAGAGGGTTTAGGCCTTAGAAAAACTTTGCCAATGAATAAGGCATTTATTGCAAAACTTGGTTGGAAAATTCTCACTGATCCTAATAATTTTTGGGTTAAACTCATGTTCGACAAATATCTGCAAAATCAATCGTTTTTTAACTGCACTCCTAAGCCAAATGACTCACCCATTTGGAAAAAAAATTACTCCAACGACCATTACTCCATAAAGGCATTCGTTGGATAATCGGAGATGGTTCTCAAATTCTTTTTTGGCTCCATAACTGGTGCTTAGAGGAAAATTTAATGACCATCTTAAAGTTAGATGAAAACCAGGTGGATGTTAACTTGCTATTAAAAGAATTCATTTTACCAGATAAATCTTGGGATCTTCTCAAATTAAAAACTCTTCTCCCTGACCACATCATCAAATGCATTAAAGGCATTCCGTTACCGTCTGCCTCCCTCTCCGATGAACCTATTTGGGGCCCTAGTCCTTCAGGACTATTCACAGTTAAGTCCGCTACTTGGTTGGCTCATAAACTCCCACCTAGCAAGGAAAAATGGCCTCACCGTTGGATTTGGAATCCCGATATCCCGCCAAAGCTAAAGATTTTTCTATGGCAGATCTGCCATAATAGTCTTGGGGTTCGTGCCACCCTTGCAAAAAGAAATATAATCCCTTTTAGTCATTGTGCCCTGTGTGCCACCCAGGAAGAATCCATAGATCACATCTTTGGACTTTGTTCCAAGCTCCTCCCCCTTTGGCAGCTTAAAGAACTTAAGGATTGGTTGCCTCATTCCAGTTCTAGTGCCACTTTATTAGATAATTTATCTAATATTAAAAAGAATAAAAGCTACGCTTCTAAATTTGTCTTCCTAATTTGGAGTATTTGGAAAGAAAGAAACAATATCATCTTTCATAACGACTCGCTTATATTCATAGGATTCTTCATAAAGCAAAATTTCTTTTCTCAGAATGGAGTCTTAGGAATGCAATTGACTACTGCAATTCCTCTGGCTCCCCGTTTCTCCACTCTTCTCTCCATCCTTCCACTCCCAAGTACCCTTCTTCAATCTTGGTGGCTTGGGAGCCTCCATCATTTCCATTCTTCAAACTCAACTTCGACGGTTCTGTTCGTGATTCTTCAGCAGCAGTAGGTTTCATCATCCGAGATCCCGACGCAAACCTGGTCAAAGCCTCAGCCTTAAACCTTGGTACATCTTCAGTCTCGATGGCAGAAGCTACAACCCTTCAGCATGGAGTCCGACTAGCTATTCAAAATGCTATTACTCACCTCCACATCGAAGGAGATAACCTCATGGTTATCAACTCCATCAAAGGCATCTGGTCCCCCCCTTGGCAAATCGCCCACATCATTCAGGATATCCAGACTTTTCTCCGCTCCTTTTCTTCTTGGACTATTCGACATGTCTACCGGGAAGCAAACAAAGCAGCAGATTGGATTGCCAATGTTGGCCACCTCATAGATTCTAGTTTTTGTATTGAAAATTGTACTCATTCAGCTCTTCATTCAATCCTTGTAAACGATAAGGTTGGAGCTCCCCTCGTGCGGAGGGTCTCCTAACCCTCTTTTTCCTTACCTTTAATATATATATATATATATATATATATATATATATATATATATATATACATATATATACATATATATATGACTTAAATCAACAAAAACAGTAAAAAGTAGATCGACAGTTGCAATATAAACGATGTTCTATTATAAATCTTAACGAATCAAAAATATTGGAATTGATGTAAAAGTAAACATCGATTCAATGTAGAAATATAATATGTTCAATAATCTATACGTCATACTAAAATATTAATTTCTCCATCCCATATTAATCGCAACACTTTTCACATCCGAGTGTCTGATTAATTACAACAATTCTAATTAAGGTATGAGACCACGTGATTATTCTATCATTTCTCACTCTACAACTTTTCCCCACACCTTTATTGAAAATGATGAAACAATTATAATAAAGTATCATCCCAGAACCCCATCCATCCACCCCGAGTTAAAGAACCCACATAATTTACCTATAATGTTAAAGTACTCAACATCTTCAATCAAATCAACTTTTATAATAAATTAATGCTAAAACTTACGTTCAACTTTATCTAATTTTTAGAACTATGTGTACAAGGGTGTATTGCAGTTAATATATGATGAATATAATGTGTGTTATTAATAAAAGATATTATTCTAAAAGTTTAACAAAATTTAGGGTCAATTGGGTCGGTTGGGTACAATCGTGTTCCTTGCCTCAAAATTTATAGGTTCATTAGATTTAGGTAATTTTAACTTCCAGGTCAAAAGATCTTGTTTGAAAACCAAAAGTTTAGGTCGACTTTTCTAATCAGGTCATATTTTGACAAGTCCAGAGAAATGCCACACCAATGAGTTTATTATAACATGTCTAAACTACTATTCTTAAAACTTTGATAATAAGGACGAGAATTTAGACAAACTTATTACTTTTTCCCCAAAATGATCAATAGTCCATTATTATTAATTTATATTATTCTATAATGACTTTATATTCATAAGCCCTATTAAACCGTTCCCATTAAAAGTAAAACGGATTTTTCACCAGGTATCCATGAGTTTTTACTAAAATGTAACGGGTACCTTCACAGTTAAAAATGCACAAGGTGCCCTGAGGTTTTGGAAAATCATTAGAATACCCTTAATGACTAACGGTCGTCAACTCCTTTAGTTGTTAAGGCCAAATCAACCTAATTAATCCTAAAAACCCTAACAGACCTAATTAATACTAATTAATCTTAATTAACTTCAAACCTAATTAACCTTAGTTAATTAAATCCTCACCCCCACCTCACCCACCAGCCACTTTCTCCCTCCTTCCTTACCTCCACCCACCGGAAACCACCCCCTCCCACCTCCAGCCACCGAAAACCTCCCTCCCTTCCCCACACCCACAAACCACCCTTCCCCAACAATCAAAGCCTAAATTGCTCTCTTAATTCCTTCCTTTGAGGGATTGGTCAGTTTTGGTGGTGGTGGTTGGTCGACTAACATGAACATGGCGTTGCCATCTTCAACCTCCACCACATCGTGGTTTTTCGTTATCGTTCGCGAACTCTCCGTTAATAATATAACCACAAAATTTGCACATCACTCCGTCTCTGGCGCCGTCGATAACTCCGCATCTTCAGGTTATGGTCCTAAGTCTATTCATGTCTGATTGTACTTTTGATGTTCTAAGTTTCAGATCGCTGTTTATTGGAGGTGAGTTTGGAATCAGATATGTTGTTTTGTTATGGAACAGGGTGGGTGAGGAGGATGAAGGAAAGAAAAGAGGGAGTCTGAGATAGAGGTGGGGGGTCGGTGCGCGGACATAAGAATAACAGGAGCTGGCCGCGGGTGAAGCGCGGATTGCTGCGGCGGTAGTGCAGTTGGTGTAGGTTTTGGTAATTGATGATGGGTCTTGGGGAGTTGATAGTGGTGCGCAAATAGGGGCGAAAAGGAGGAAGAAGAAGACATGAAGAGGAGGAAACAGGGGGATGAGGGTGGCTTCTAGGTTGGAACGCCTGCGAAACGAAAAGCAGAGGGTGGTGGTTGCGGTGGTGATGCAGCAGTGGAAGGTGGGGGGGGGTGATGTTGGTGTGGTTGTGGGTGGAGAGAGAAATGAAATAAGAGTATAATTAGTTACATTTTTTTCTTTCTTTTAGGGTGATAGTTAACGAAAACTTGACGGTATGGTCAAGTAAGGTATTTTTCAAAACCTTAGAGGCACCTTGTATATTTTTGAAATTGCGAGGGCACCCTGTGCATTTTGTAAAACAGGGATACATGGTGAAAAATTCGAAAATAAAAAAACATTCTCCAATATTTGATTACCTTGACGCAGCCTTAAGCCCATTGGACCATCTACCCAAACAACCATGCATATTTACAACTTCACAAGTAATAATAACTATTCTCTATGAAGTACCATGCTGATGCAAATGAGTCTAATGACTATTAACCCCAAATCTCTCTCCCCCTATACTGTCACATCCTCTACATTAGATAATCTAACAAGCATCTTCATTTTACAAGTCAAATCTTGAGAAGCTTGGTATCTAAAAATTAAAACCCTCCCCCCACATAATAATTAAACTAGATTTATATGCACGCAATGCGTGCGAAAACATGTAGAAAATTAAATTAATTGCTAATTATATCTAATAAATAAAGAACTTTTAAATTTTTAATTAGTTTATCCCACAAAATCAGGAATTTTTAAGTTTTTTTTCAAAAATTTAGTTGAAAGGGAAGTGACAGACTGTTTTGTAAATTTTTCACTGTTTCTTTTTCTTGTGTGTTTTTTATTTTTTTGTGTTCACCCTTATTGCCATATATAATAGAGATCAATGTAAAAATTAATGCAAACATTATTTAATCAATAGATTTCGCTACATATACACGTGATTATTAATATTTACTATATATAAATGATGTCTATTATTTCTGTAGAGTAACTTCGTGAACAATTTTTCATACCTATCATATTATACTCCATCCGTCCTATAATATATTGCTTGTTTCCTTTTTGCATGGTCTCCAAGATATACCTTTAACATTCAATATCTTCAATTCTGTATTAATAAAAAATATAAAAAGTTGATATTATGAAAGTATATATTAAAACGAACCTAACAAAATCCCACATGATTTTTTTTTTGTATATATTAATGATAATATTTGGTCAAAAATTTTAAACTTTAACCTCAAGAGAGGGAAACAAGCACTATATTATAAGACGAATAGAATATATATTAAATGTAATAACATAATTTTTACTTTGTAATTTATTTTCACACACATCAAACAAACAAACTAGTTCCAAAATATGACGACACATAACCGACTTAGGTAATTTTATCACAAAAAATAAGTCCTCCTGTTTTGCGTTTCCCCCAAGTAATACAAACAAACCGACGTTACTCTCTCGTTAAGTCTTCAACAATACGCCTCAAATACACACCTTCTCGCCGACCTACGCCGTTAAGTCTTACTATTAACGCCGTCTTTCATTATCTAAAATTCTCCCTCATCTCTCTTTCTCTCCTCTGCGCTTCTTTCTTTCTCCTCTTTTGCGTTTTTAGGGTGGATGGTTTTTTAGACTTTCAGAGCGCCGGCACTCGCTAATTTCTTCGATTTAGGTATACTTTTCCTCTTTTTTGATCGTAAAGTTTACATCTTTGTTCTGATTTTTGTTCAATCAGTGGTTCATTTTAGGGATTTTGCGGAGGTTTTTGATTTACTGATTTTAAAAATTGATTCTGTGTTTGTCTCTTTTATGCGTATAATTAGTAGATCTAGTAATTTTGTTCCTTTCTTTGGTGTTTAATTGTGTTTTTTATGTTATTAATTCGATGTTTTCCGTTTTGTTGGACTAATTTAGGTTTATAGTTTGACTTTTGAGACTTTATATCTATTTTTTTTATTTGCTTGATGCTTTTTGTCCGTTGTATTATGTTGTTTGCTAATTTTTAGAAATAACCGGAGTTTCAAGTGTTATTTGTTTATTTGCATTAAAGAAATTATGTTTTGGTTGTTCTCATGGACATGCTAGCAATTATTGTTGTGGTAGCTTGTTATGATAATTTAGTAAGTTTAAGTTGGAGGAAAGGTTAGATAAATGAGTGTTTGTAGCACCGAAAACATATTACTTGAAAATAGAGGACAATTTTGTCGAGCCCGGCTTTGGTCTTCGGTTTGATCGGGAAAAGGTATTTCTTGGGAGGTAAAGTTCTAGGTTTTTATAAAGTGTGGAGTGTGAATCAATGAAGAATCACAGATGTGCAATATTATGGAATGAAGGTGTTTTTGAAATATTTTGCTTTTGAGCTTTTGTGCTTCATGGGTCTGAGTGGTTGACAATTGGATGTGCTTATGTGAGGAATGTATTTTGGGTTGGTTTGAAATTGGTGTATCTTGGAGATGTATATGGGAGAACCCTTAGTGGAAAATTGTTTCTCTTTGTTAATATCTTTCGTTTGCATGTGAATAGGATATTTTAAAGTTCTTGCATCTTTATTAATTTTTTCTTGAGGTTATTTAGGAAATCTAACTCTTGCTATTAAAAATCTGTGTGATAGTCAATTGAACGAATAACTAAATTTAGTTGAAGTTTACTTATAGAATTATAGCAAAAACACGGGAGAATGTATACTGAAATGAATTAATATTGGCACCCTTTCAAAAAAATAAAAAAGAATTAAAAAAATATTGGCACCTGCTTGTGCACCAACAAACAATCAGTGGAGCCTATTTAGTCCATGAAGCCTGCAAATTAGAAGTATGGTTAGTTATAATAAAATGATAACGAAATACATACAATAGATTTAGTGTAAATAAATACTGAGAAGATAACAAAAGGGGGTTTGCAATAGTAACATAAATTCAATTATTAAGAGACTGTTCACTGTAGTTTTTTACTTTTTGGTTTTTAATTTTGAAAGGGTTTTGTAGTAGTTGCAGAAAATTCAAATATCAAGGGCTTGTTTGTTATCGTATTTATTGTTTTTGAGTTTTTTTATCTTTTATTTTTTGGAGAACAAAAAAAAGAAATATGGTGGCAATGAGTATGACTTAACTTTTCAGTTCACTATAGTACTATAGAACTTATATTATGTCGTTTGAAGTCCTAACCAATAATAGGAAATTGACAATGATATTTAATGGGCCCTAAAACTAATTATTAAGAAAACCATTCTGAAGATGTGATTCAACAAAATTCTAAATTTCGAAGTTAGACAAGGGTTGAAAACAATACATAGCTTGTTATAAACTTCTAACCAAACAACTTGATTGGAAGCTAAATTGAACTAAATGTGTCAGATTGTGATTAAGGAAATTACAGATACCATACTAAGGTAGAACAAAACAAGTTGAATTTCAATCCAGATTGATTTTCTGATAAAAATAATCTTTGGCTATCGATGAAATTGATAGTAGAACAGTAGATTTTCATTATGTAAGCGGTGTATGACCCTGTACTTTCAGTGCAAGTACTTGTGTAATGGCATGTGTTTTTGCCCCCTCAACACCCTCTTCCCCCTTCCGATCTAATATGATGTGAAGTTGGCAGGTAATGTTAAGTAGCTGATCCACAAATATATCCATCAAGTGCTGGGAGAGTTCAATGGGACCACTTTAATTTTGCTGGTGACCATCAACAGTTTGTAAGCTGATTGTCAAACTTATCTGTCCATATTGTAACAGAGTTTAGTGGCATTACTGTATGATATAGGTATTGCTGATTTTCAAATTCTCGACAATATGTTTATTTCTCCTTCTACTTGTATCACTTTAGATTTTGAATCAAGATAATTTTTGATTCTGGAAGTTAAACTTTTGAAATTAATTTTCTTGTGTGAAGGGAGTTGTAGTCTTGGATGCAGATGCAATAAGTTTTGTGTATATGTTTATAAGTCAAGGATTTGGGTCTATTTTTGCTACTTTAGCCATTGTTACGTTTCCCAGCTTTTAAATGTTGCACTTGTACTGAATTGTTTGAGCTCGACTTATATATGATGAATTGATGCTACATCTGTAGAAAAATCATTGAGAAAGGTTTTATAGGTTTTTATTTATGTTTGGTTCTTTTGGTTACTGTTGTGTGTAATTTCTGCAGCCTCTTCTACAAACTTGCATATCTTAAACTAAGAATTAAAGGGGCTTCCAAGGTCCAACAGAGCTTTTTAAGCAGAGGAGTCTTATGGAAAAAAAGAATTCTCCTTCGACATACACTTACTTCTGCACATTAGGCTTATTATTTAGATCTATCTCTCAATTTGGGGGGCTTTTCCTACTTGGATAAAGGATCTTTCTTGCCATGTTAGCCTTTCATATTCTCTTCCCAGCTTTTAAATGTTGCACTTGTACTGAATTGTTTGAACTCGACTTGTGTATGATGCTGGATTTCTGGAAAATCATTCTGGAAGGCTTTTATTTTTATGTTTGCTTCACTGAGCTACTGTTATTTGTCATGTGTGTGGGCTCTTTCTCAAACTCGCATATCTTAAACTATGCATTAAAAGGGCCCCCAGTTGAGATTTTGAAACAGAGTAGTAGATGTCCAACTCGTATAGAGTCGAGTGACTTTGATGTTTACGTGTTCACTGGCTAAATAGTTTTATCTTTTTTTTTTTTGGTTAGAACTGAGATATTTTGTTGTCTATTGGTGCTTTATCTATTCATTACCTTTGCTTCTGTCTTTGCACCTTTGATCTTTTTATTTTTGGTGTAGGTACTTCTTTTCTTTCTGGTCTTCTGTATATTAAATGGAAATTATTTCAGTTGCTCACAGGTATGTGCCAATTGGTCTATTTGTTGCACACCTTGATTGCGGTATTTGTTTCTTTTGGATCTGTTGCAAAAAATGCTTTCTTCACCTTTCTTCCTATAGCAATATGTAGTCTGTAACACATTCTGTTTGCTCTGAGTTGTGCAATTGTTTTAAGTTTGATTCTTTGTGTGCAAAGCATAATGTTTGAAACTCTGTTTCTGACAGGGTTAACCACTTGTATATTATGGCATCCATGCCGCTCTCTTGATCTGTACATAATAGTCAAAACTGAGCAGCCTTGTTCGAGGTAGTTTTTTTGGGCTTAGGTTTATTTGCAGGGATCGGTCCACTAGATATCAATGGAAGGAAAATACGCAAAGGTATTGGATAATGGGCGCAGAGTTGTCGTTGACTTGAAGAGGAGGAGAGCTGCTAGGTTTGCTACGTATCTAGCTCGCAATGCCACTCCGCAGCTCTCTATGTTGAAGTCGTCTGCGGTTAAGCTTGGCAAACGAAAGAAACCCGATGTTTGCAAAGCCAAGTGCAGGAGCTGTAAACTTGCTTCTCGTAGGTCACTGCTCCGGTATTATGCAAATTTTATGAAAAGCGGGTTGCCTAAACGCTTAATGTTTTTCCAGAATGGTGAATGGGTTGATCATGAGCTGGAAGTTGTTGGCCTGGTTAAAAAAGATTTTGAGTATAAAAAGGCCGCTATTGAAATGAAGTTTAAGACTTGCCATCTGGTGTTTGATTTTGTGCATATGGTGCAGTTCAATTTCAAAACTTCTTTGGAGCAGCCCATTGCATGGATTGATGAAGGGGGATACTGTTTCTTCCCAGAAGTTTTCACTGATGTTGATGAGCACAGGCATTTCCATCCTGAGATTCAGAAAGACGGGTCACGTGATGTTCAAGAGATTAAGCTTCAGATTGAAATTGAGGTAAATGGGGTTGGAGACTCAAAGCTAGTGGAATATTGTGGTGAATCGAGTCCTTTGGTGAAACGATTAAAAGTTGGTCAGAATGCTGAAATTGAGGATAGTTGTGATAAGGTGTCTGATGTGAGGAGGAGTGAAGATGTTGGAGAAAATCAACATCTTGAGAAAAATTTGGATGCTGAGGTTGAGAAAGCAAAGTCAGATTTGGATTCTGATTCTGTGAAAGAAATGTTTCTTAAAGGCATGGATTCTGCTGCTGGTCCAAAGGTTGTAGAAATTCTTTCCAACTCAGGTTCCATGTGTCAAGGTCGGTTGGAGATTTTTTTGAAGCAAGTTGAGATAACGAAAAAGTATCGTGGTGATCCAAATGTTTGCTATGCATGGCTTGCATCTACTAAAGAAGCGTTGTCTGGAATTATGACTTACGGACTTGGGCATTTTGAATTTCAACAAATCAAGTCTATTTACGGCATTGGTGTTCATCTCACAGCTGCAAACTGTGCTGATGCCAGGTTATACCTTTTCCTTTTTTGTTTGGGTTGTGTTCATATATAGTGTAAGCTCATGCATGCATCTTTGTATGCTCTCATGATATACCAACACGCACAATCATGTTCTCGCCTCTAAGTAGTCCACACACTTTTTTCGCATGCGCGCCATTAATCAGGTGTTAGAAAGGTAACGTGGGGATAAAGTCCCCTCTAAGCCCATCAAATTTATCACATTGGGGGGGGGAGTTGGGTAAAGGAGGGGAGGATGAGGGATTGGGAGGACATATGACATTATGCCTTGAAAAAGGAAGGAGATGGAGAGTTAATAAGGGTGTTTAAGTAAAAATATTATTTGGTCCCAACTTATGCCCTACACACACCAAACAAGGGATAAACACTAGTTCAACGTTTTTAACGTTCCCTATTCCTACCCAATCCTCTAATTTCCATAATCCCTATCCCACACATCAATCCCTTCGTAAGTAATCAGAGATTCAAATCTGGCTCAATCTTAATTATGAAAGGCGCAAGGCGAAGGGAAGCGCAAGGTGTAGGCAACTGTAAGAATCTATTGATATATTTCATACTCAAAACAACATAATGACTATATTAAAGACGCATACAACGACATAAGGAAGTATATTCACATCTCTAGAATATCGCGAGTTAAAAGTACTCAGTAGTGACTTAGAAGTTAGAGCACACCGACCTGATTGTAATTTGTAAATGTGGTTTTTTAGTATGAATTACAGTGAATGAGCTATATAAATATATATAAATAACAATATCTAAGTCCTTTACTTTCAAATAGAATTAATTAGAATCCCTTTAAAAAAACAAAAAAGGGAGAAGATTGTGAATACAACACACTGGTCAGTGGCCATCAGAAAAAAAGGATTCTCAGAAAAATAAGGAATACTGTAGTGGGGCTGTGGGGGTAATTCCCATCTTCATGTGAATTCAGTAGGTAAGTTAAAAAAATCTACTCAATTCCTTGAAGATTTGATAATGGTCAAACAAATAAATGGAAAAAATTGCTTAAAAATTGAAGGGTTGAGATTAAGAACGATTGCATTAGCTACAAGTTCTCTGTGGCCAAATAATAGTATATCTATACTTTGGTGTGGTGGTAGCCTTTGTGTTTTTATTCGTCTTTTAAAATTTTACAATAGAACTTTCAATTTGTCGACTCGGCTCGCGTGAAATAGTTGGTCAAGATCCGGCATTGTATCTGAGGATGTTCGCTGGCTATGTCTTTCGTACTTGGCAAGTCGGCGACCGCTCAATTCAAACTGATCCTCAATTTGCAAATTTTTGATTTTGCCCTCAAATTGGGGATTTTGTTTTTTCACTTGAATTTGAGAAATTTCATTCGCTGTTGCTCAAATGTGTGTATGAAGCATGGTAACATTTAATACTTCCTCTGTTCTTAAATGGAACATAGGGGATTGGCACGGGTATTTAGCATAGGAGAGAGATAGAGAGGAAGAAAAAGAGGGACGCATGTGATGAGGAGAGAGATGGAGAGAAGTAATTTCATTTATTTTGAAACAGCTTAAAATGGCAAGTGTTTAATTTATTTTAGGATTGAGGAAGTATAAGTTTTTCTTCACTTCTTCTTTGTATTCCGCCTCTTCCTTTAAAGCACGCGCCTCTCCAAAAGGTGGCAAAAAGCACGCGCCTCATGATGCATTTTTGGCGGCGCCTCCGCTCGCCAAGGCGCACTCTTTGAAACTAAGGTTCTTGTATTTGTTGAAGAACATGTAGATTGAAGACTCGGGATTATAGGAGCGCGCAGAATAATTTCTGATTTGCATGTCTATGCATGTGGACGGCGTCATCTTATCTTAAGTACGAGATTTGATTAAACTGTTGAGTTGGAAGCTGACACTAGCTTAGAGGCTGTCCAGTTGTCGTAGTAATTGTTGTTGTACGGGTCATGTAGTCCCAAACATATCATGGATATAATCTTTTGGTCTTTGTTGGGGAAAGATCGTTGAGCCAGAAGGTCATAGCAACTCAATTTTGCAGATATAATTGGCCTCTGGAAGAGGAGCATGTATCCCATCTTGGCGATTAAGCTTTATATGTTGTAGAAGGTCATTGACGGTGGGATGCAGAATATTTTATATTGGCTGACGTATAGGCTATGGCTAATATGGTATCTGCTTGTTGGAAATTTTGCACATCAACTCGATGCTTCAATAGTGTTTAGATTTTACCTTAAATGGCTCTCGTCAACCCTTTCGTGGCTGGATTCATTGGTTTGCTTTGTCTTTTCTGTTACTCGTAGTAATCAGCTAAATGAGCTTGTCTTCTATACTAATGGTTCTGCTATTGGACTTCTTAAAGCATATAAAATGGCATGCACTTGCACATCATACTTTCCAGTTCACACCTCAGAATAGTCCTGTGGATCTTTAAATATATTTACTTCAAAGGCCTGGACGTGAGTATAAGTGTTGTTGTCCTGGGGATTTCCATTTTCTTCTTCTGGGAGAAAAATATAATTCTTCTGGGAGAAAAATATAAGATTGATCATGTCTGTACTGATATAGATGGACTCTAAATCTGCTACACAAAGTTGTAGTAGTCTTGTGGAATTTTAGGAGGATTTTGATCATAAGACCTTTGGCATGTTTGTCTAGGAACTGACTTGCTTATGCCACTGCCCTGGTTCTTGGTTTCAGAGAGGGACTTCATTCTTCTGCACGCGATGTTACTTTGACCATGGAAACTCTATGCATGTGTCAGTTATGTTGCTCGTTCTTGTTTAAGGATAATTGTGGGATAACATAATTGGATGATTCTACATTCCGATAAGCAAGCCATTGCTGTGTCTGAGTCCGATATTATGATTGGAGTAGTTGTGAAATGTCTTGTGGGTATTACATCAAGAGGTGTGGCCTTGGCAATTGTAATTCGATATGTTGATAAAGTTTGAAGGTTTTTTTTAGCACTACTAGTTTGACAAATTACATGGAATGTTATGCTAAATATGCCTTCCAATTGTTTTTTGGTGTAATAGTTGAAGTATGAGTGAAGAGTTCTCCTGTAGATGAGAATTTATGGTATTGATAGGTATATCAACTTAGTGACAGCCAATGTGATAACTTACTGCTATAAGGGTGATATGTAATTGTGGTATATTTGTATTATACCATGGCATTTTACTTAGGTAGTTGAGCATCCTTTGGTTTGAGATGCTTTCAAGTTGTGTTTAGTAGTGGGTGTTAGATGAAATCCGAACATTGAAGTTTGGGTGTTGGGGGAAACCGGAAAAGGCCTGATATGGCGATCTATGGGCTCTTTATTAGATCTTTTTTTTTTTGGAGGGGGGGGATGAAAGCACACGTTCATAACCAAAAGATGCATTGTCTCACGCCATGAGTGTTAATTATGTTTAACTTATACAAATCAGTAATTAGGTCTTACGTAGTTTATTATACATTTTCTTATGAACTAATGATAAGGAATTTACTCTCTCTCTCTCTCTCTCTCTCTGGGTGTGTGTGTGTTGGATGTTTTGTCAGCAGCTATCTGTTCAAGTTATTATTTGGTTGGAAAAAAGGTATTTCGTGGTTGTTTTACTCTCTTTGTTTATTGTGTATATCAACTTTATGAGACTTATATTGCTAATAATTGACATGTTTTTTCTAACAACTTAATTGTCATGGGTTCTTGCAACAAGTAACATATTCGGCACTAGGTCCGGTAGTATATTTTCTCTCCTGTTCCCCCAGCTTATCAAAGTATATGCACACATGCTCTTTAACAGTGTTCTTCCTGCATTTGCTAAGATTGTTGCATGTTTCTCTTCCAATATCTACCCCGACCCTCCAAATTACATGGATTGCTCCCAGGCATATTCTACAAACAAATGCTAGAGATTTTAAAAGACAATGTCTTATTTACAGTGCAAATTATTGTGATGATGACGAAAATGGAGTGCGGCATATGGTCCTTTGTCGTGTCATCATGGGAAATATGGAGGTAGTTCATCCCGGATCCAAGCAATTCCACCCTAGTAGCGAGAAGTTTGACAGTGGAGTTGATGATCCTGAAAATCCACGACATTATATAGTCTGGAGCATGAATATGAATACTCATATATACCCTGAGTATGTTGTTAGTTTCAAGGTCCCTGCTAATCTTCAAGGTGATGGTTTATGCCTTGGCATTCTCAATCATTTGTTTTTTTTTTCTGTCTCGCTGTCACTAAATTTCACATAATTTGCGTCGTTTGCGATTACTTTTGTCGAGAAGATGATGCTTTATGGAGCTTAGTCTCTTGGTCAAGTTGCCAAGTAATTTTGTACATCGATTTTGTCCTTGGGAAAGAGTTCCATGTTGCGAATATCCATCCTTCATGCACTAATGAGTAATGACTTTATTCGAAAAACAGTCCATTTGGTTAGAGATACAAAATTGTTCGTTAAGAACGTCGAGCAATACATATATCTCCATGGTCATTTGTTTTGTGTGCTTACAGTTGTAGGACTCCGTAACTTTTGCTTGAGAACTATATATTGTATAATGCAGGTCATATTTTGATGAATGATGGCAACCTTGACATCACAAAAGCCAAAACTGGTTATCCAAGCCCTATGGACCAGTGTAAAACTGAACCTGCTGTTGACATTGTAAGTTTGCTGATCTTTTTGTGACAAAAACAGATTCTCTGCTGGCTTTTCCTTTATTCTTTTGCTAATAGAAGGACTGGGAGGGATTCTTTGGGAGGATTTCCTGCTGCTGCCCACTCATATCCTGATCAAATATTGTTTGATTTTAATTGCATCTAACTTGTGTTTTGAAATACATTCTGAAAAATTAGCATAGCATGATCAAGAAAATTATGGTTGGTTGTAAAGACTGGATATTTAGAAAGTAGGATTGGATAGTATACGTTTTGACGTATGTTTACATCTGTAGATGGATTTCTAAATCTTGCCAGATTTGTAATGCTGTAGTAGTGAATTGCTGTTCAATATTTCTGTCCTTTAAGTGATTGAGAAACTTTCTAATTCAGATAGTGTGAGGAAATTTTCTATTGCTGCATAGTGATTTTGATTTGTGGGCACTTTGAGAAGGTTTTAAAGAATGATGTTAGAAGAATCTTGCAAATTACGCAATTTTTGGAAGGAACGAATGAAAACTTGTTTGTCTTTCCAAAAACGTATGTTTACCAAATCTAATTATGACGACTTAATAAATAACTTAAAGCATTTGAAGTTTAGAACATAATGGAGAGGATGAAGACTTGACGGTGGTGGATATTATTGTCTGGGATTTCAAGATTCTGTAACCAGAATGCTGCTGAGGTATTTTATGTCTTGTTGGTGTGGGTGTACTCACTTATGTTATACAGAGGTTGGGTGTTTACTGTCAAATCAGTGGCATTTGAAGCAAAACGGAGAGAAGGGCGCAAGGCTCTTCATCCATCTGTTCTGTGGATGCCTAGATTCTGAGAGGACCTTAGAATGCGACATTGGGCCAAGAAGTGAAGTTGTTTCTTTGAAGTTACGAAATTCTATCTCCGGTAAAAATATTCTAGATGTCTTATGCTTTCTTTGTTGAGAGACGAATATGTTTACACGTGTTGCATGATTGCTAGTCAGTTATGCAGAAGCAGCAAGATAATGGGGATTTTGAAAGTAGTCTGAGAGGTTTATGATCATCGGTTCAGTCACCAGGATGCATCTCATCTGGTGGGAGTGCAGGATTTTCCTTCTTTAGAACGCAAGATATGGGAAGGAAAGAATCATAAATTTTTTGAAGGCCATTTGTGGGAGGTGGCTTGAAGGTAGGGAGGATATTTCAGGATGGACTAGCCAGTCTTCTAATTTCCTGGATTAGCTGAAGATTGTCTCTCTGTAATTTTTAAGTTGAAGACTAAGCTGAAGTTTGGAGCTCTACCCAAAATTATTGTGGGCATACTAATCCAGGTAATTAGAAGGCTAGGTAGTTTGTTTGATGCTTGCAAGTGGATATTGTCAGAAGTGCAGGCAGTTGTGTCGCTCACCTCATTGCTTATTGACATGTTGGTGCTTAATTTGTTTTTCTGTAATGAGGATTTCTCTTCAGGTACTTGGTCCTTTTACTGGGATATTCAAGCCTTGAATGATGTTTAACTGATGCTCTTTCCATCAACGGGAATCTAATTTTGGGATGGGTTTTGGGCATTGTAGGTTTTGGAGCTAGTCATTGAAACTTCTAATCATTATGCTTGTCCAAATCGGTTCATGCTTACCAAATCCATATCTGATAAGATTGACATAGTTAGTTGACTGATTCATCATACTTGTTGGAAGAAAAATAATAACAAATCTCACAATCCGAGCAACTGGATGAATTGTCATTATAGACAAGAATCAGCGGAGGTTTCTAGATTGACATAGTTAGTTGACTGATTCATCATACTTGTTGGAAGAAAAATAATAACAAATCTCACAATCCGAGCAACTGGATGAAGTGTCATTATAGACAAGAATCAGCGGAGGTTTCTATTTGCTGGCCTTTTAATGTGCCGTTTTTAGGACCTAACGGTAACAATACCATGCAAAAGTGACACAGAACAATATCATCACACAATTGTGAAATAATTGAAGGGTGTAACCAAGATGAAATGAAACAAGTATACAGAATCACTTAATATTTTGGTGGCAATAATTTGATACTTCCTTCAACATTGCATCTTGGCACATTATTTAAGAAAGCCATGTGAAGAGGAGAGAGATAGAGATAGATAAAAAGTGGGACCCATGTGATAGGAGAGAGATAGAGAGAAGATATTACCAAATAATGGAATGTTGCACTTAATGTGAAACTTTCAAATAAGGGAAACGTTGCAATTAAGAAGTATCTTTCATTATGGATTCAATTAAATATCATTTTGGCCATTGGAGAACATGATTGCTTTAGCCTTCTTATTTGTTCACTTCCAATGAAATTTTGAATAAATTAGTTGAAAGCAAAAATAATCATAGGATTGGTTCATGTTTATATGTTGGCTGTGGAGAAGTTCTTGGCCCGTTATAGGGTAAGCTGCAGACTACGATCATCGAAAGAGAATGATATGGGTTGGGGAGTTGTAATTTATAATTTTTCTTTGGTGATCAGTGTGGGGTTGGAGTTCTTTTAAGTAATGCAAAACGTTGGTGTTGTGATCCCATGGTGATAGAAAAGAAAGCAAGAGGTTGAGAACATCAGCTTTCACATGAGAGAAAATGGGTGGAGAATGGAGAAGATCATGGATAGGTTGAGATTCTTGAGAACTTTTGAGTAATGCAGCCTTCAATGACTGGAAAGAGGTAAGATCTGTGCAGTTTAGGGAGTCACGATTCCCATTTGACACATGAGGGAGGTTGGGATGAAGTCAAAGCCCAATTACATATATATGGAGGTATTGTTAAATATTGATGGGGAATAGAGAGACAGCGATGTGATTTTGGTCGCTTTTTTGGAGGTGGGGGGGGGTGGGGGAGAGGAGAGAGAGAGACAGTAAGAGAGTTTGATGCTCTATGGTGTTGATAGTTCGAAAATATGATTTGTCTACTGTAAACGCTGTCCTTTCAGTAGTGACCTTATGAGGGGTCATATTAGTTGTTCTCATACCACCTATGAGTTTTGTTGTTTTCATGGTTATGTGGATTTATCAAGTTGTCTAATTCCACACGTCTCCAGGGAACTGATCAATTGTCAAATATAACAAGTGATGGAAGCAAGGAAAGAAGTGCTAGTTCGAATTCAACCACCTTAAGGGAACCAAAATCCCCATGGATGCCATTTCCCATGTTATTTGAAGCAATTTCAAAGCAAGTGCCTCAAAATAACATGAAGTTGTTACTTGCATATTATGAGCTTTTTAGGGTATGTTTTGTGTTTGTTTCTGCTTTCTGTCTATTTATGTTTTGTATCCCTGGAACATCTGTCTCAATTGTTTTTGTGATTTCAGAACAAGATCATTTCTCGAGGGGATTTTGTTAAGGAGTTGAGACTAATTGTTGGAGATACTTTGTTGAGGTCTACGATACAAGAACTCAGCTGCAAGGTAATATTTTTGTTGATTGTTTCTTGTATTTGCATGTTTCCTGGGTGTGAAATCTTAAGCGTCAGTCGCTTCTGCTGTTGAGATACATTTGGTTTGGCGGATATAGTTTGGCTATATTTCTATGGTTCCCTCCTTTTATTTATAATATAGAATCTGATCTCGTTGTGTGTTATTATCAAGGATTATATGTGTATATACAAGTAGGCTGGATGCTTATGCTTTTTCATTCAGTTCTTGGTTACAACAGTATATAACATGTTCTGTTGATTTGTTATTCTGGTAATTACTTTGGACCCCCCCTTTTGGTGAATCTCTTTCATTTCATAATCTCATGATAAGATGCTTTTCATACATCTGTCATGGTAGATCACCGTACTTGGGTGCCGGTAAAGTAAATTTTGATTACCAAATGCTTGAAGCTTAAGGTGTTGTTTGGGTAAGGTATTGTGATTATGGAGCTACTTTGTAAATTATCTGGTCATAGACGGTGTGGTCGTGATGTAGAAGTGGACCATCCGGGTAATGGCGGAAGCTATATTTGTTCTATAGCTGGGTTTGAAGGAGAGGGGAAGGTTGATGTTTGAGGGGTAAGGCTGTTTAAAATCCGGTCTTGATTGGAAAAAGGCACCAACAGTATTGGAGCAGAGCAAATAAACTTGCAGGGTATGAGAGATTGGGGTCTTGAGATTGTAGTGCGATAAAGATAGGAGTGGTGGTAACTTTGCCATTGGGGCAGGTTGCAGGTGTTGGCAGAGGTGTAATGAGTATTTGTATGTTAGGCGATGGTGTCTTTCTGAGCCAAAACCCAGTTGGGAAATGTCAAATCCTCATTGGGAGAAAGGGGGAACAGGGTAATTTGGGATTAATCCGTTCTCGCGAAAGGTGAGAAAAGGTTTTTAAGTAAAAGTGTGAGTAAACACTGACAAAGGGGAAAGAGGACAATTCTCTTCCCTTGTGCTGAAATCCCAAAATTAACCTGCTGTCGGGACTCGGGATGCTTGTTTCATAGTAGCTCAAAATAAAGGGTGTTTCGCAGGGTTTCTTGTCAAAATCACTAGCTGGTCCTGCTGAGTGTTCTGACTCTGGTGGCACAATCATTCTATTCATATATTTGTAAACCTATCTGTTGAATGCTGTGATCTTGGTCACCAATTGTATAAAAGCACATTTTGGTGTTTGGTGCAAACTTTTGCTGTGAATGTTATCTCTGGGGTATTTTGATGCATAGGCGGATTTAGTGTTTCGTTGTACAGGGTGCAGTCCTCAGGAATACCATGTCCCCCAGCTTTTTTTTTTTGGTTTTGTTTGGTACTAATTTACTTGTTGTTGTGCAGGTACTCCCAAATAATAACAACATGATGGCGGTGAATAACCAAGAAGTAGGAAGTTAAGAAAGTAGCTTGTTTAGTGGCTCAAGTTATATTAAATATTTGGTACTTCTGGTAAGGTGGCAATGCGTCGACATAAAGTTTGTGAATATCAAATACTTTCTTGTTCTGGAGCGTCAAGTTTCAGGTTCTAATAGTTTGCTTTGGTATTTTAGTTGGACATTTTTCATAAAGTTGTCTTCATCTCTTGTTTGGAGATCAAACCCTGTGGGATAATCTTGTTTTTTTTTAGTTTTTTCTTTGTTCTTTTTTGTTTTTGTTTTTGTTTTATAGGGGTTGTGCACAATTTAGTGGAGTTTTTATTTGAAAAGTTATATGGCTGTGTTGACTTTTATTTGTTACCTTTGACTTTTATTTTTGTGTGCACCATCTTTGCTTTGAAAAGTTTGCGCTTATTTGGGAGATGTTCTTGCAACTTTTGATCGTTAGGATGTTTTGCGCGACAGCAATTGAGATACAACTTTTGATCAGATGAACCAAAGTGCCTGCCGAATGTAGATTGTGTTTTCACCATTTGTAGTATATGTTTTTTCAGAATATAAAATTGAAACGAGTCTCATAATATTTCGAATAGATGTTGGTGAAGAGATTTGATCTCTACAAATTGTGACATTGAAGAAGAGGATTAATGTGAACAAATGGAGTGCTGTGTGGTTTACAAGTTACAACACTTTCAACCAAGAAATACCTATTGCTGAAGCAAAGACAACCACCCAAGACAGACCGATCTGTAAGAAAACTTACCTACAGAATGAATTGGACTTTCATTTGTTTGAATCCGGCACGTCAAAGATTGGAGCATAAATAGTTGAATTTAACTTCTAACACGCTATATGCATGGTGGAATAAGAGAGTAGTGGCTAGCGGTGACTCGTGAGAGCACTACGTAGCTCTGTTTTGTTCATTTTGCACTATTTGACAGGAAAAAAGTGGAAGAATTGGTTTTGTTCAAAGTTGGGAAGGTACGTAGTAAATATTGGAAGTCCTGTGTTTGAAAGACCTTTGCAATACTTTTTTTTAAGGTGCTTTAAAGAAGTTTTGTTCAGCTTGGTATTTCTACCAAACCAGCAGCATTGAGACACCATAACAGAATGATGTTGTAGAGAGAAAGCATAGACATCTGCTTGAAACTTCTAGGGCACTTTATTTTCAATCTAAGGTTCTAGTTCAATATTGGGGTGAATGTATCTTTATGTGCAACTCATTTGGTCAGTAGTTAGCCTCTGCAAAGTCTAGCTTTTGTCAATCCTTTTGAGAAAGTTTTCGATCATAAGCTAAATGTTATAAATCTTAGAGTTTTTGGTTGTCTTTGTTTCCCTTCTTCTTTTAGAAAAGACATATCAAAGTTTGACGCAAAATGAGACCCTTGTGTTTTTATGAGCTATGCTCTATCTCAAAAGAGATACAAGGTGTTAAATCTACTCGAAAACTGTAAATTGCTAGGAATGTCATCTTTTCTGAAAGACATTTTCGTTTTCCCTCTCCTTCTCCCACAACTATACATAAACCTCTTATCTTTCTTCTTATCTCTACGCCTCTATAATCTTTCTATGATGATGCTCTTCCTACTCCATTTATCCCTGCATCTTCACCCTCTTATCCTTCTCTTACTGATATTCCTGCTTTTTTTCTTACTCCTCCTTTGGAAGATTCACTAGACCACACATTCCATCACAACATTACAAAGATTCTGTTTGCTTAAATGATTCTTTTGCTTCACATTGGTGTAACATGGTTAGCTACAACTCTCTCCCTTCTTGTCTTCAAGCCTTCATTTCTCAATTAGACCATTTTAATGAACTTGATTCTTATTTACAAGCTTTCCGTGATCCTAATTGAGTCATTGTTATGGATACAGTGATTCAGGCTATAGTAGATAACAAGACTTGGGTTCTTGTTGATCTTCCCTAAGGAAAGAAGCCCATTGAATAAATGGGTTTAGAAGGCTAAACTTAAGTTAGATGGCTCCTTAGAAAGGTATAAGGCTAGATTAATTGCTAAAGGCTACAATCAGGAGGATAATGATTTCCAAGAAACGTTTTCCCCTATGATTAAGATGTACACTGTGAGATGCATTCTTACCTTAGCTGCTTTTAAAGGTTGACATATTTTTCAGCCAGACATTAGTAATGCCATTTTACTTGGTGATTTGGTGGAAGAAGTTTACATTTGAAGGTTCCTCAGCGGCTGCGTAATCCAGCTCATAAAGTTTGTATTTGAAAGAAGCCACTTTATGGTCTAAAGCAAGCTTCTAGACCGTGTTTGCTAAATTTGTTCATGAGGTACTCCAGCAAGGTTTTGTTCAGTATAAGAATGATTATAGCCTCTTCATTAAGCTTCAACTGTAGCTGCAGTATAGACTTGTATCAATATTGCTAGCATTGATAGTTTGTAATCTCATCTTCATGCAACATTTAGCTTCAAAGATCTAGGCAAAATGCACTACTTTCTAGGGATGAAGATTGTGTATTTGCCTATTGGGAGTTGTATGTCACAAAAAAAATCCACATTAGACCTTATTTATCCTTATGTCTTGACGAAAGACCAGTGGTTATTTGCTTTGCCTCTCAACCTTAAGTTACAAGGCCAGATCTTGCTTATACACTTCAGCACCTCAGTCAATTTATGAAATCGCCCAGGATTTCTCATATTGAGGCCTTTCATCACACCTTGAGATATGTTCAAGCTACTATAGGGCAAGGGATTCTCCTAAATGGGTCTAATGCTCCTATTCTTGAGGCTTATTTAGATTCTGACTGTGCTTCCTGTCCCAATAGTAGGAAGTCTCACGCTCACTAGTGTGGAAAAAAAAGCTAACTGGTCCGGTCAAAATGGGTTTATCTGATATGGAAATGAATCCTAGCGGATAGGGGCGGAGTGGTTGAGGAATTCAACGGATTAGGTTCACAATCGGATCAGATAATACTCAACTGGTCCGGTGGAGTGGTGCTATGTCATATTTATATATAGTTTTTAGGTGCATTTAGGTGGAGGCATTCTAGAGCATTTTGATTCATATTTAGGTTCATATTGCATTATATTCTTAAGTTATGCTATTTTACTCTTGGAGTAACTAACTATGCTTGAGCATTAGGAGCATATGAAAGATGTTGCATTGCATAAGGATCGTTATGGATATCTTATAGTACTAGTTTGAACGAAAACAAAATGAAAATTCTCTTGAAGAAATGTGGAAAAGGAGTCATGTCTACTCTTATGACCATAACTTTTGATGTGTTTCTTAGAATTGAATAATTCCAGGGGATTTGGAAACTAGACTTAAAGAGCTTTCTAATAATAGGTGGCAAGCCCTGAGGAGAGTTCGAGTCAAGGAGTTATACCTTTTGAAAGTTCGCAATGTTTCTGCTGGAATTTGCTATCGTACGCACGGATCACTAAATCCGCCCATTTAATGAATATTTCGACTTTTTTTTATCTTGTAACTTACTTTCCTAGTTATATTAGGTTACTTAGTCTTATTTATATGATGAATCATTTTTGTGAAGAACACACACACACTCTCTCATTATTATTATTCATAATTCTAGTTTTAGTTTTCTTCTTCTTTTTCTCTCTAGTTTTTTAGTTATAAACCCTAGTTTTTCTTGTTCTTGATTACTTCATGAGTTCTATTATTTCCTTCTATTTCTTTCATTGATTTCTTTTAATTATTTTTGCCTTGGTAGATATAAATTTTATTGTTTATTTCATGATTGAGTAGTTTTTAATTCTAGGGTTGAGAATCCATGTTTATATGCTATGAATCTTGATTGATGTTATTGATGGTGTGATTAGTCATTGATATGTCTCATTGATTTGGTTTATTTTATTAATCTTATAACCTGATCAATTGTCTGATTAAATCTTACTAATAATAAGTCATAGACCGAGAGATAGTACTCCTTGGAGTCTTACCTACAATTAGCAAATCTCATTATGTTAGCGACCATACTGCATATGTTGATTTGAGAGCGTTAAGACTTGATGGTAGGATTAACCTATGTTCTAGATATCTGATTAATTGAACTATTGATGGTATTTTGATAGATTATAAATATGAACATGGTGAACTATTACCCTAGACCTTTTTAGTTTGATTTTTGTATTTTATTAGTTTAGAATTAATTCTCATATTCGTGACCTTGTTTTAGTTTTTCCAAACCTTATAAGTTAGATTAAAATGACCATCTCTCTATGGATCCGACCCTACTTACCCTACTCATTGTTAGAAGGTTTTGCTATGAATTAATTTTTTATAGGTGTACAACAACCTATCAAGTGGTGAAAACCGGATCAGTGATTATAGTCAACTGATCCGGTTTTCACCATTCCACCGAATCAGTTAGCTCAAATTTAAATTAATTTTTTTTACATTCTTCAGCAGATTAATATCTACAATAAATTCAGCAATTACAAAATTCATTCGGCAATATCCATTCTTCAGCAGCCAATATCCACAATAAAATCAAAATAATCTAACATAAATTAATATACACAATAAAATCTGAAATAATCACAACTTAAAAAAAAAAGCAAAAATCAACAATATATATTAACAAACAAAAAAAATTATGGAATTACAAAAGGAAATGAAATCAAAGAATTACAAAAAAATTCAGCAATTATAAAATGAAATGAAAAAATTCAGGAATCTCAAACTCTAGATTCTTGGTACAATTTCCCCGAACATTCGGCAAAAAAATCAAAATGTCATATCTCACTTGAAGCCATTCACAACACTACTCGTCGATCCACTACTTAACAATAACAACAACCGTTCCACTTAATCTTCATTCCCTTCTCTATCTTCCTCCTCGAAATCGTGGCTTGATTCCACCCGCCCAAAGCCTAACCCTAAATTCCATAAATCTTAGGGAGAGGAAGAGATGGTGGGCCCACTTCGACCGCTGCCTGATGAGGAGGAGGATGATGAGCCAGTGATTGGGCCGTCTCGACTTCTAGTGGGCTCAATTGCAGATGATGATGAAAGAAAGTGGGATCAGTTGCATGGGTGAGAGAGGGTTCGTGGGTGAGAATGGGTGGTGGTAGTTGGCGAATCAAAGGCGAAGATGGTGGTGGATGTTGGTGAAGTAAAGGTAAAGATGGTGGTGGTGGTTTAGGGTTCGTGGCTGAGAGAGGAAAATAGGAGGACTGAGGAGAGAGGAAAGAGGGATGAGAGAGCGAAGATGGTGGTGGTGGTTTAGGGTTCGTGGGTGGGAGAGGATGAGAGAGGGAAGAGGAGGAATGAGGATAGAGGAAGGAGGGTTTAGGGTTTCGTGGGTGAATGGGTGAAAGAGAGGGCTTCTGATGCTGTGTAAGTAGACCTAAAATAAGAGGTTTAAATAACTGATGTGGTGGGCCTAAAAACTAGATCAGTTTTTATTAACTGATCAGCGTATCACCAGATCAATTATCTGATCCTACAATTTACGCGGAAAAACACTGAACTAATGTATCAGGTTTTGGGAGAACTGGATCTATTATTTTGAGTCATTTAGCATATTTTCGACTAGTGGCTATCTTAAGATGCTTGGGAACTCTCTTATTAGTAGGAAGTCCACCAATCAAGGGACTATGTCTAAGTTTCCTAGTGAGATTGAATACTGGGCCATGGCTTCAGCTACCAATGGCTCGTTAGATTGCTTCAAGAGTTGTAGCAGGTTGATGAACTTACACCAATTATTCTTCATTGTGACAACCAGAGTGCTCTTTAGAATGGTAAAAACCTCGTGTTTCATGAGCGCACAAAGCACATAGAACCTGATTGCCATATCACTGAGGACAAATATCTAGGGGGTTTAGTTCAATTAACTTATTATTTGCCTACTTCAAGTCAGTTGGCTGATGTGTTTTACCAATGTTTTTTCCTTCTGCTCAAACATCATCTTCTTTCCAAACTTGGTATGATCTCTACCATACTTAGGGTGTGTTCTCTTCACCTGAATAACCCCTGAACTGAACTGAACTTATCTGAATGGAACTTATTGGACCTGAACTGAACTGAACTTATTGGACCTGATTGGATCTGATTCAACTTATTGGACCTGATTGAACCTGATTGGAACTTATTGGACCTGATTGAAACTTATTGACCTGATTGGAACTTATTAGACATGATTGGAACTTATTAGACCTTATTGAACCTGATTGGAACTTATTTGACCTTATTTAACAAAAAAATTGATGAGTAATAACATAAATATTACCCCTAAAATAAATACTATCCCTCAAAATTTATTATAACATAATAATCATTAAAATTTATCCTTCAAAAAAATAGTAATTATTAGTTATCTCTTATGATTAACATTTTAACAAAAAAAAAATACTATTTATATGCTTGTCTATACACAACTTTCACCACTAATATATCTAATAGTGTTGCTTTGATTTCAAAGCACTAGTAGGAAATCAATTAATAACATTTATATCTTTCATTGTTATTATTAACGAAAACATGTTATATCTAGTTATTTAAAGACGAATTGCAAAATATTATAATTATGAAGATTGTTATTGTTAACCTTATTTGACCATGATTATAATATTTTTTAATAATAACATAATCAGCCAATAGTAATATGAGTAATAAAATAATAGATAATAATGCAAATATAATACTATATAATAATAGCGGTACTTTAATTAAAATTTTTAATAATAACATATCAGTTAATCGTAATATGAATAATAAAATAATAGACAATATTACAAATATAATACTATATAATAATCATAATGGTACTTTAATTAATATTCTAATTCAAATTTATTGATCATTGACTATTTGGACCTTATTGGAACTTATTGGACCTGATTAGACCTGATTGAACCTGATTGGAACTTATTGCACCTGATTGGAACTTATTGCACCTGATTGGAACTTATTGCCCTGATTGGACCTAATTGAAACTTATCTGAACTGAACTGAACTAATCTGAACTGAACTGATTGGACCTGAAACTTAATATATTAAGGTGAATAGAACGCACCCTTAGTTTGAGGGAATGTGATAATGACATATCATAATGGGGGCAAATCTGGGCCTGGCCCCCAAAAGTTTTGAGAAAAGAATTTTTAAACAGCTTTTTATCTTTTTTAGTTCAATAATAAAGCCCAAATGCTAGGAAGTCATGACCAATTAGACATAAGAAATAAAAGAAGCCCAAATACTAATACTAGCTAGACTGACTGACACCGTGACACACATAACTACGAAAAATTTCTTCCCATTGGTAAAACCCACGTGGCCCAAGAACTGCATAAAGACATAAACGTACTGTTGTCACTCACAAATGGGAAAAACAATTAAAGATGGACATATAACAATCCCATGACTATCTGAAAAAATAATAAAGAGCTGATATGACCCATACTTAGCACTAGTTAGCAGACAGCACCAAAAATAAATATGAGCCATAACAACGTGAATCATGGATTCTTAAGCAAAAGATAGAAGAAGGATGCGCACCTTAACTTTTCTAACAGGATCTTAAATCATAACGACGTGATGTACGTGAATCACCGCTGCCAAAGATTGAAAGAAAAAAGATAACCGTGCAGGAGTAATAGTACCACTTACTTTATAGATGAAAAATCGTAAGACATCAAATTTTTTCGACCATTATTATCTGTTCTTGAATTCTTGCGTATAAATTGAACTGCGATGTGATGCGAAATCACGGGCACGTCAGTGTGTATAATCTTGACTCTTACTTTTGTACGATCAAAAGAGAGAAAGAGAGTGTAATATATACGTACTATAGCAGCGACTGCTTACAGATACAGATACAGATACAGATACAGATACGACAATGGCAATGACAATGACAACCGCAACGACTTCCCTCACCGCACCGCCGTTGCTCCATTTTGTAAGTACACTTCTGACTTCTACAGTCTCCAGCATGTGTAGTCAGCATAACTCAATTGTGAGATGTATAATCTCCTAGCTTTCTTAGGTAGATCTTCAAGTGATAGTTGACTGGCTATGCTCCACAACCAATGAATTATGAATCTACATATATAAGTGTACCAAACAGATTGTGTACATGTGGGAGAAAATTTGCAGTCGGGTTCTCTTAGACAACATAAGATACACAATTTCAGATTTTCCTTTTTGTATCATATGAAATTATCACATGCATCACCCTATAGTGAAACTGAAACCTTTGCTGATTTAATGTTGTCTTATAGCGCATTATCTTGCAATCTTCTTCCACAATCATAATTAATTTGAGACTTTATATATACAAATTTATACCATGAGGAGGTTCTTTTTGATTGAGTGTGAACTCATGACCAAAGCAAATGATTTCACAAAAGAGAGCGGATATGTTCTGGAATTCTATTTGTGGCGTTGTATTTATGTACAAAAATACAATAAAAAGGCAAATATTAGCTTTTAAAATGAGAACCTAGCAGTTATAATGACATTTAATTTTAATTAATATGAAAGTAAAGGTATATTGTGGGAAAAATTGACAACGGCAGTCCTAACTATGGCCCCTCTGACAAAAAACAATCTCAACTTCAATTTAATATTTGATCAGTCTCAATTTTGCCCACCCTTTTACACTGGTGGTCCAAGTAGACAGGTAACCTGCTAAACCGTTAAAAACAAATTAGCTCCTTAATTTTCCCTTTTTACTTTTTTTTACCGGTTTTATTCCTCCTTTTTCCGTCTTTCTTTATCCTCCCTCCCCTGCCACGTCTCCTTTTCTCCCTTCCTGCAAGAAACCCCAAATTTAGGTAAAAGCAAGCCGGCTACTTTTCTTATCATGATCATCATGCTTGAGATTTCTAGCATTTTTTTGAAGGGATATTTCTTGCATTTTTATTCTTGTCATGATCATCATGCTTGAGATTTCTAAAATAATCATGAGATCATGATTTCGACAATCTTAGGCGGCAACTACATGAATGTGCTCCGACATAGATTTGTGAGTTATTTGTAAAATGGGGCCCTAATGTAATTTGGGCCACTAATCTAATATTTCAAAATAACAATTTTTTATAAGCTTTATTTGGATCATTGGATCTAACTAAATATAATGATGGTAAAACACATGTGTCACTTATAGAAGAACAAATCGGGAAAACAATTGAAGACGGATTCTTGGGCCACCATGGTCTATAACTATAAGCAGTTGGGTTCATTTCTGTCATTATACTTAGCAAAGTTCAGAATGTCATGACTATTCGAAAAAATAGTAAATAAAGGGCTGAGAGAATGTGCTGGGCCAAGCCAACTGGCGAAGGCAGCGGCCAGCGAGTCACAAATATAATCCATTACTTTTACTTAGCAGTCAGCACCAAAAAATAAATAACAACGTGAATCATGGATTCTTGAGAAAAAGACAGAACAAGACGGATACAAACATTTAACTTTTCTAGCAGGATCTTAAATGACGATGTGACGTGAAACATCGCTGCCAAAAATTTAAAATAATAGGATAGCGTGCAGGAGTAAGAGATATCATCAATATGTAATTAAGAGATGTTTACTAAGAGCGTTACCAGCGGTTAGTCCACTGACAGTTCATGAGGAGAGAAAGGGCTAAAAGAATAATAAACAATAAAGAGAGAGAAAAAAGGGAGGGGAGATGTGTTTGCCCAGTTTATAGTGATGAACCGTTTACAATTTTTTTCTTCTGAAAAGTATCACTTGGGTGTGACAAGTGGCAAAGCATTATTGGTTCATGAGAATTGTGTCTTTGGATCTAATGGTTGGTAATTGATTGTGGTGAACGATTGAGATTGTGAAGAAATTGTTCATGTTTTTTTGACCATTTTTTAAATAATGGTCATATTTAATAATTAAAAATTTAATAAAAAAAACTTTACCAACAACTCTATTTTTCTCTTCTCTATAAATAGAGCCTAATATTGAGGTATTTTCATACATTTTGCATACACCTCTTTTTCATTAAACACTTATTTAAGATATGGATCCAAAAAATGGGAGGAAAAAAAACCAACAAAAATCCAAAAACACTCCACAACCCCAAAATAATCCAAATTTGCAATCTTTTTGTAATTCTCAAATCGATCTCAATAATTATGTTGAACCCAGTTCACAAAACTTTCCACAATATCCAAATTATGGAATGCAAAATACGAGTTCTGCCACTCAGTATTCCCAACTATACCCATCACAAAATATAAGTTTCTCTAATCCTAGTTCTTTCTCCCAATTTCCTCCTTATTCACAACAGAACTATGTTATCCCAAATCATATTTCTGTAGATGAAACAATTTTTCCTACGTCCCAACATTTTCAAACATCACAAGGTGGAGGTTCACTTCCGAACTTCAATACTTTATATCATACCCGTGCTCCATCTGTTGAAAGTGACGACGCTGATGAAGAAGTAGGAAATGAAGAAAATGATGCTGAAGGTAGAGAGTCGCAAGTCAAAAAGAGACTAAGAAAATATTGGTCTGTAGCTGAAGCGGAAGTCCTAGTGAAGTCTTGGCTTCAGGTGAGTACTGACAAGTTTCAAAATACTAAACAAAATGGAGAGACCTTTTGGGGTAGAATTACAAATATGTATGAGCAGGTTAGAGTATGCAGAAACAAAATGTGGGCAGAGGGAGCTGAAGGGATGAGATAAACTGATCTATTAAAAGAAAGGGAATTAGATCCTCTAAGAAGTCGTTGGAAACGAATAAATGCTAGTGTATCGAAATTTGTTGGTGCATTTGCTCAAGCAGAGTCAAGGAGAAAAAGTGGTGAATGCGATGATGATGTTATGAAGACAGCGTATGCTATTTACAAGAGTGACAACAAGCCTCACCATAGGGATTTTAATGACTGGCATTGTTGGGAAATTCTTAAGGGTTGTGATGTATGGAAGCCTTATGGGGATATTGTTAAGAAGTGCAAGAAGAAGGCAACAACTCAAGAAAGTGGTTCAAAGAGGTGGAGGATTAATGAAACTGAAAACTACTCCACTTCAACTGACCCAAATACACCAACCAGTGGTGATATAGGGTGTTCTGTCCAAACTCCAAGCGATGGGTCCACCAAAAATAAGGGGAAGGGAAAAGTTGTGAACATGCCATCAGAAACATTCCAACAATGGGTAACATTATCAATAATGTACATAAGAGAAGAAAGTTGAAGTTGTCCGCGTAACAAAAAGTTAATCTCGGAAAATGCAATGTTAATAAATAGTAGTGTTTTTTTTTTTTGACGGGAACAAATAGTAGTGTTCATACAACTATAAATAGTGTTGATGTAACTAGAAATAGTGGTTAAGCAACTAATAGATAGCGTTCATGAAATATAAATAGCGTTCATACAACCCTACCAGAATAAAGGTAAAGTTGTCCGTCTACAAAAGTTGACCTCGGAAAATACGATAATTGTTCATGCAACTACAAATATTTTTCATGTAACTGCAAATAGTGGTTATGCAACTAACAAAGAACGTTCATGAAATATAAAAAGTGTTCATGCAACCCAACTAGAATAAAGGTAAAATTGTCAGCCTATAAAAGTTGACATCGGAAATGCGATATTAACAAATATTGTTAATGTGACTACATATAGTATTTATGCAACTAACAAATGTGTTCATAAAATATAAATAGGGTTCACGCAACCTACTAGCTAGTCTTTTCATATATAAAAAAGTAAATAAAAATCTGCAAACATAGTTGTTTTTTATTTTTTATAATATATTATCTCTATTACTTTTTTTATTCCTTGCTGGATGTTAGTAAACATCTTTCAATTAGATGTTTATCATGTCTC
Source organism: Beta corolliflora (assembly GCA_947648045.1). Classification (NCBI taxonomy): domain Eukaryota; kingdom Viridiplantae; phylum Streptophyta; class Magnoliopsida; order Caryophyllales; family Amaranthaceae; genus Beta; species Beta corolliflora. Next base: position 264,223 of record CANSZD010003287.1, on the reverse strand, counting down.
GCAGGAGTAACAATTACAATACCACTTACTTCCTCCGTTTCTTTTTACTTGCAACGGTTTGACTTTTACATTATTCACCAACTCCACTTACTTTATCTTTGGTGATTTATAGGTAAGGAAAAACATATTCATGTGGGATCTTGTTAGATTCGTCTCAATGTATATTTTCCGAATATATACTTTTTATAATGTTTATTTATCGGTAATTAAATATATATTAATGGTTGAAGTTATGCATTGACGTGAAAGTCAAACTACTGCAAAAAAAAGAGAGGAAGTATTATATAGATGAAAAATTATACTTCATCCGTTTCAAAATACTTGCACAGTTTGACTTTTCTACTATTCGGATACTCTCTCCTTTGACCGTGTTTTGGGATTTCTATGCAAAAAAAATATAGTCACGTGAGATTTTGTTAGACTTTTCACGACATATACTTTCGAAATATCAACTTTTTATAATTTTTAGTTATAGGAAATTAGAGTAAGTAATGGTGAGAAATGTGTATTGTCAAGTGTGTCGAGAGAAGTGAGTCAAGTATTTGAAGTAGGGTAATAAAAAGTGTCAATTTTTCTTAATTTTGACCATCATTATTGGTCATTGAATTCTTGCGCATAAATTGAACTATGTGATGCGAAATCACGGGCACGTCTGTGTGCATAATCTCGTGTCTTACTTTTGTACGATTAAAAGAGAGAAATAGCAGCGCTTGGATAAATAAACAGATATGGCAGTGGCAATGGCGACGACGTCCCTCTCTGCACCACCATTGCTCCATTTTGTAAGTATACTTCTACAATCTATTCTCCAGCATGTGTACTGTGAGCAATAACTCAATTGTGAAATGTATAATATCCTTTCTTGAGTAGATTTCAAATGATAATTGATATAGTATGTTGCACAGAAATGTCATGAAAGTCGCGTGTACATTACAGAAATTGAACGTTTCCGCGATTTCGGAAAACTCATTGAGCAAACTTGAGTATGGGTAAAATATCATTATAAAAGCATGTTTCTCGATTCTGTGCAACATAGAGAATTAGGAAAAGAAATCATGATAGATCCCTTCATCTTCCACTCGGAATGCAGGATGCATACATACGAGTCTCATGAGGAGCGGGAAGAGGGGGGGGTTTACTGTCTTAGGTAGTGGCGGAGGCAGATATTCAATCAAGGGTAGCATAAAATAATTAATCAAATAACAGTTCGTAATACTAGAACATAATTTACGTTATATAACACTTATGACCCTTTTAAAAAAAAAGACAACATATCATTATACGGTTCGTAAAATTATATTCTTTAGAATTACATTATTAGGGAATTTTTTTTTAAAAAAATTTACCCTACTATTCTATCGTGTCCAACCCCTTTACAGCTTGTTTGGTAGAAGGGATTTGGAAGGAAAAGAAAGGAAGGGGAAGGAAAGTTGTTAGTTTCCAATGTTTGGTTCAAGAAAATAAATTTAAATGAAAGGAAATGGAAGGAATTGAAAGGAAAGACTCCTTAATAAATTTTCAATTTCCTTTCCTCCCAAAAGTGGGGGAATTTGGGAGGAAAGAAAAAATTTAAACCAAACATGGGAAGTTAAGGTTTTTTTTCCTTTCTCTTCCCTTCTTTTCCTTTCTATTCCTTTAATTCCTTTCTCTTCTCTTTCTTTCCTTTACTAAAGTTGAACCAAACAAGCTGAAAGTCCGAAGAATTTCTCTCCCTTGTAGAATCTAGAGAACTAAAAATAAGAAACTAATGATAAACTTAACTTTGATTTCAAAGATGGGTACAACATAGAATAAATATAAAATTCAAAAGTATAATTTGCAGGCCCGTCCCTGACATTTTGAAGGCCCTGGGGCGAACTAAGAAAAATGGGCCCTCCCCGATGTCAGCTACTATTCTTGACGTATATTGATTTAAATATATTAATGGTCAAAGTTCGGTTGAATATGGATTTCGTAACTCATGAAATCTAGATTCATTTTAGCTTACATTTTTTATAACGTACCCACTGGATTAATGGTCAATTGGTTGCATTTTTTATGAGTGGTTTTCCTAAATTAAGTCATATATTGCTTCTTAAATTTATCACGTCATCCTCTACATTGAGTTGCATGTTGGAGCCTGGGTTTTGGATTACAAGATTTCTAAGCACTTATTACTTCTTTAATATTTTTCAAGGTTTGAATTGTGAAAAAGAAAAATAATAGAACTCCTCACTTTTTAACAATTCCACTTTGACATTTGTGTTTTTTATTAACATGTAATATATTTGACTATCCTAGCTACTTTATTGATTCGTACAATTTTTGTAAAATAGAACATTTTGAATGTAAATATGTTACTTCCTCCGTTTCATTTTAAATGCAACAAAGGGGTATTTTTTGTGAGGTATATACATTGAGGCATTGAGATAAATTTAATAACATTTCATATTAACATTTGTTCTTATATATTAGTAACTTCATAGTCGAAGTAGAGCAAAAGAACAATGTAAACATAAAAATTGATCAATTATATAAAATCGAAGGGGGTGTGAAATAGCAAAAGCATAGTTACTCTATATGAGAAGGAAAAAACCACTTACTAAAGATTAAGTAGCTATTTAAAACCATGGGAAATAAAAGAAAACCAAAAAAGGAAAAAAGGAAACTGAAGCTTTAAAATCATTGAAAACAAAAGAAAACCAAAAAGAGAAAAATAGAAAGCTAAAAGACACTCCCCTCAAAAAAAAAAAAAAGCTAAAAGACACAAAAAGAGAACAAAAGAAAAGCAAAAAGAAAAATAGCAAGTGACACAGAAAACTATACGGGGGGCTTCAAACCCAGGACGTACGAAATGCAGAGGAACAATCCACTGACAACAAACCAAGGAGCTACAGCTGTAGTAGATAAATGTAATGCAATGCAGATTTATTTATCCTAAAATAACAGGTTGCAAAAACAACAATTTGGGCCTTTTCTCCCTGGGCCCTGGGCAGGCGCCCCTCCTGCCCAGGCTCAGGGACGGGCCTGATAATTTGGAAGAAAAAGACATTCAGAATATAGCATTGAAAATGGAAAAGTAAAGGGGTACTTTATCAAAAAAATCCAAAAAGATTATCTTTCAAGTATGTGATTTTTCAAATAATGGACCTTTTATTCAGAATTAGGGAGTGATATATTTATAATATGATAAAGTCATCTATAATTAGAGTTAAAATTTCGTGTATTATACTACCAAAAATTTACAAGTGTAATTGTGGAAGATGGAAAAGATTACGGAAAAAAAGAAGAAAAAAAAGAAAAAAGAGAAAGAACAAAACTGAAAACAATAAAATGCTTCAAAGGATTATCGAACCTGAGACTTCAAACTTTCAAACAATGCATCTCTAAAAAAAATCACCCTACCTATCACTAGAGAAACTATATCATGCTAACAATTATTGGGCATTTGGGCAAATTGACCACTAATTGTGGCAAAAAGGTAAATACAAATAAAATTTTAGGGAAAAAGCTTATTGAAAAAGTAACTTTTGTTACTGAGTCTGAATGTAAAAAGACTCTTACAGGAGGAAAACATATCTTGTACTAGTATTGGTGCCCTAAGTCCAATTTACTTCATTCCAAATAACATTGTCTTTGTATTCTAGAATAGTGTCACAATTTTGGTGCTTGTGTATCAGATGAATGAATTAGTGTCCGTGTATCTGATAGGCTGTCATACATATGTCAAAAATAATTCCTATCAAAACCTTCTAACAATGTAGTAGGGTAAGTAGGGTCGTATCCAAAGAGAGATGGTTATTTTAATCTAGCTTCTAAAGTATGGAGAAACTAAACAAGATCACAAAGTTGACTTTTAAGGTTCTAAACTAATAAAATACGAAAATCAAACTAAAAGGATCTAGGGCAATGGTTCACCATGCTTATATTTAAAAACTATCAAAATACCATCAATAGTTCAATGAATCAAATTTCTAGAGCACATTTTAATCCTACGCTCGGGTCTTAACGCTCTCAAATCAACTTATGGAGTACGGTCGCTAACATAATGAGATATGCTAATTGTAGGCTAGCCTCTAAAAGTCGATCTTTCAATTCTAACTATTATTAACAAGATTTAATCAAACAATTGATCAGGTTGCAAGATTAACAATAAAAACACTAATCAATTAGAGATATCAATGACAAATCAAACCATCAATAACATAAATCAAGATTCATAGCATATTAACACAAATTCCAAACCCTAGAAATAAAAGCTACTCAATAATGAAATAAATAATAAAATCTAAATCTACAAATAGCATAATCAAAGAAATCAATGAAAGAAAGAGAATGAATTAATAGAACTCATGAATCAAGAATAAAAAAACTAGGGTTTGCAACTAAAAAACTAGAGAGAAAAAGAAGAGAAAACTAAAACTAAAACTAATAAACTAAATAATGTGAGAGAGGAGAGAGGAAGGATTAATAATCTAAATAATATTAAGTAACCTAATATGACTAGGAAAGTAAGTTACAAGATAAGAAAAGTCGAATGAATCATCAAATGGGCGGATTTACTGATCCGCGTGTACAGTAGCAAATTCCAAAGATTCACCCGAATTTCCGAAAGACATAACTCCTTGACTAGAAGTCTTCTCGGGGTGTATCACCTATGACCTACTGTTGGAAAGCTCTTTAAGTCTAGTTTCCAAATCTGCTGGAATTATTCAATTATCAAAAGCACATCAAAAGTTATGATCGAAGAGTAGATGTGACTTCTTTTTCACATTTCTTCTAATGATTTTCCCCTTTGTTTTCACTCAAACTCGTACTATAAGATATCCAAACGATCCTTATGCAATGTATCTTTTCTCCAAATGATTGTAATCCTTAAGATTAGCTAATCATACTCCAAATACACTCTCAATACCTGAAATTCATAAAAAAATACGAAAACATACCAAATAAGAGTAGAATAGCATAAATTAAGAATATAATGCAATATGAACCTAAATATGAATCTAAATGCTCTAAAATGCAACCTAAATGCATCTAAAAACTATATATAAATATGACTTATCAGTATCTAGTACTAGTATTGGTGTCCTAGGCTATTTCCAATTTGTCTTTATTCCATGTATCATTGTCTTTGTTTTCTAGAATAGTGTCACGCTTTTTGGTGCTTGTGTCTTAGATGAATGAATTTTGTTCATGTATCTAGTACTACTACTGGTGTCGCAAGTCCAATTTGTCTTTGTTTTCTAGAATAGTATCACGCTTTGGTTTTTGTGTCTCGGATGAATAAATTAGTCTCCGCGTGACACGCAATCGCACCATATGCAATGAATAACTACTAATTAATGATATCAGAGTGAATAATAATAGTATCACAGGTTTGAAAGATAGTGTCGTCCTTAGGTTCTCTGGTAGTGTCCTTTAAAACCAAACTTGTGTCATACTGGTTTTTTGGGTAACGAATATTGTATAGGAGACGTGTCTTCGTTGTGATAAAATTACCAGATTCGTTTTTTCCCTTTTTCTATTATAAAATTACTTATATAGTAATATATATACTCATTCTTAGTGGGCATAAGGACCACTAACTTTATTATAGCTCCCTACCACTACGACACGCGGCTTTCACAAATATAACAATGATAGTCCTTTTTTAATGTGTTTTATTCTCATTTTTTTTCCCAACCAAAAATCTTTTAATTTTTCAGGGGTAGTATACGCCACCCCTTGTTACTTAATAGATCGATCCCTGGTTTTAGGGGTTTGTCTTCAAATGAGCTTGATTTTATATAACTGAGATATGCAAGTCTATCCCAGGTTCACATGTACTTGCCTATTCTTTAATAAGTACTTTCATATTTTCACTTGCCGATGAATGGTTTCAATCATTAATACCTTTAATTATTATTAAGTAATAATTAGAGAAAGTTGATATTAAAAAAATATACATTGAGACAATGTAAATCTAACAAGATCAAATCTGAATATGTTTTTCATAATTAACAAATAAATCACCAAAGACAATCAAACTGTAAGATGTGAATAATAAACACTATGTGCTAATGGTGCAACTATTTCTAAATGGAGGAAGTATGATTTTAAGAAAGGTTTTTTCACCAAACACCCCCGAGTTTTCAGAAAATTCACGAAGTACCCTCGCACTTTTCAAAATTCACCAGGTACCCCTCAGTTTCATGGTAATACATCCAAATGCCATTAATGACTAACGACGGTTAACTCCGTTAGTCATTAACCCTAATCAAACCCTCTAACCCTAATTAACCCCTTTAACTCCAACCCCTCTAACCCTAACCCTAACCCTAACCCCTGATCTATTGCCCTAACCCTAACCACCCAACCACCACCCCTCCCCTGCAACCCTACCCCTTCCCCTCCACCACCTCTGCAGCCCCCACGCAGCCCCACCACCCAGGCAGCCCCCACCTCACCACCCCCGCAGCACTCCCCTTCGATTTTTGCCCCTGCCCCCCTCTACCGTCACTTCCTCCCTCCTCCTCCTTGACAACTGCCTCCACCGGAGCCCAGAAATGCCAGCCGCTACCATGAGCAGCCACCCCTGCTGCCCTCCTCTTCCCTCGCCGCTTTCTATCTCTCTCTTCTCGTGCTCTATCTCTCTTTCCCTCCCCTGATGCTGCGTTCTGCCCCTGCTTCTCCCACAACCACTGCGGCCATGCCACCGCACCTCCTAACCCGAGCCCAACGCGGAAATTCGAAGGGGTGGGGGGTGGGGGTTGCGAAAATCGAAGGGGGGCCAGTAGGCATGGGGGGGGGGGGGGGGGGGGGGAAGGGGTAGAGTGTAGGGGTGGGGTGAGGGGAGGGTAGTAGTTAGGTGGTTAGGATTAGGGTATTAGATTAGGGGTTAGGCCGGGTTAGGGTTAGGGTTAGAGGGGTTAGAGTTAGATGGGTTAATTAGGGTTAGAGCCTTAGAGGGTTTAATTAGGGTTAATGACTAACAGAGTTAATCGTCGTTAGTCATTAAGGGCATTTGGATGTATTAACATGAAACTGAGGGGTACCTGTTGAATTTTGAAAAGTGCGAGGGTACCTCGATCGTGAATTTTCTGAAAACTCGGGGGTACTTTGTAAAAAAACCATTTAAAGAAAGATCACACCTATAAATTATAATGTGCTTAGGTTGAATTTGTGTTCCCTCCATTTGTAAATCGATGTTTCACCTTGATTTTTGGCACTTTTGTATACTCTACTTTAACCATGTATACTAATATACAAAAACAGAGGTTATTATGTAACATGTCATTGGATTTTTTCTTATGTACATTTTCAAAATATCAACTCTTATAATTGCTAGTACTAAGCAGTTAAAGATATTAATGGTCAAAGTCATACATTGAGAAACATAAACTCAAATTGTAACATCTAAATGATGAAATATTATAAGATTTTGTTTAGTAAGATAAGTTAAATTCCCTTGCAAGTGATGGCAAATTTGGAAATCCATCCCTTTTATAAAGAGTGAGATAGGAGGTGCCAACACCAATAGACCATCACTTACTACTGGGTATTCCATTAACATAGATATGGCCATTTGGGCAAAGGGACTTTCTTACAAAACTAGAAAGAAATACATTACTCTTGACATTAATATTTATTTTGTACCAAAGGTATCATAAAAATTAACATGTATTGAAGCCACATTATAGAAAAACGAATAAAGTTTTCAATAAAAAAAAAGAAGAGGAAAGAAATCACAGAGTACGAAATGTGTTTCTTTTTAATCTATATAATTTAACTCTCATAATTTTAATGTATAACTTTAATAATTGATATACTCAATTATCAAAAAGTAAAAATTACAAAACGTTTTTGATGGGTGTAAAAATATATGTTGAGAGGAATCTAAGAAGATCTCACATAGACATGTATAAGTATATATTTATGTATAATTCATCAACAATGGTCAAAGTGAATGGTGTAAATTGTACTCCCTCGTCCCATAATATAGTTTCCATTTTTTATTTTGCACATGAATTAAGGTAAGTGGAACATACAATGATAAATAAACAATCAATGTTATGGGGAAACAACTAATTTTAGGAGAGAGAATGGAGAGTATTGGTGAAAGAGCATTAAATGTATGACCAACTCAATTTTGGGTTAAATAAACAAAGAAAAATCTAGTTCCAAGGCACAATTATATGATGTTGGCACGACTTTTTAGGCAAATCGAGAATAAATGTCGAATTAAAAAATTAGGAAAGGGGGAGAACATTTTGGGCCACCCAAAATGAAATATAGGAACTATATTATGGGACGGAGGGGGTATAAAAGTGCAAAGTATTTAGATTAAAAAGAGAAGATAAAGGATAAGGCAACATATTGTTGGTTGATGTTGGAAGCCGGTGAATCAACGCCTAAAAAGAAGGTAACACTGATTCTCACAAAAAATAAAATAAAATTTTAAGGTCTTGAGTTGCCAGAAAAATTATATAAAGTTGTTTTCTCTCAAAAGTGATATGTATATAAGATTTGGTTTGACAAATCATCTAGAAAAAAGAGATCAGTGTACATGTGGACTAGTAGCCCTTGAGTACATGTATGGTACAGACCCAAGGTAATTTTGTAATAAATTTTCCATATAAAGCAAAATTTTACTCATTTCAAATCACTTATTTCTCTCTCCTCTTTCCTCATCGTCTTTACTCCTCTTTTTCTTTATTGTTTCTCTTACCTTCAATTTTCTCTCTCCTCCATTATTTCTCTTACCTCCAAATTTCTCTATTCTCCATTGTTTCTCACCTCCCAATTTCTCTTTCCTCAATTGTTTCTCAGCTCCAAAATTTTCTCCTACATTGTTTCTCTCTCTTCCAGATTTCTAACCTTCATTGAAATTAATGAATGGCAAAATCAAAAGTTGGAGTTCCGAATTTCATCAATGGAGGAATTAATTTTATATTTGAGAATGAAAGTTAGAGTTTCCAAAATTCTTCAAGAGCGGAATCAATGATCGATAATTAAAAAGATGATTTAAGAATCAACACTATTTTTAGATTTCTCTTATCTCCATTGTTTCTCTTACCTAAAACATTCTCTCTCCTTTTATCGTTTCTCATCTCCCAATTTCTCTCTCCTTCATGGTTTCTCTCTCATCATGACCAATCAAATTGATGAACTGTAAAATATGATTTGAGAAAGCTGGGCTTCATCAATGGCAAAAATAAATATTGAAGTTTTGGAGTTCATCAATGGTGGACTTAGTTTCACATTTAAAATCAATATTACAGTTTCAAAATGAGCAGATTCTTATACTCATTTGAGAAAATGAGCGAAAAAGTTTGCTCATTTCTCAAATGAGTAGAAGTGTTTGCCAATTTGAGAAAATTTGCTCTATGAGTAGAAGTGACTAAAAATAAGTAGAATTTTCTTTATTTGGAGAATTTCAAATGAAGAATGAAAGAAAATATAGTCTTGGGTGTCTTACGAAGCGTAGACACTCGCTTTATTATTATATTTATCGTATCTCTATATAGTTATAGTCTAATTTATCGCCATTTATTTTTTGTGTACTATAACTTTTACCCCTTTTGTAAATCCCCCACTTCTCATTAGCTCTCTCAGTTTTCGCTCCTTGTTAAGTAATTCACCAAAATATCACTTATATATTGACCTCGAGCACCAAATACTAACCACCCCCCACCACCGTCGCCTCTTCACCACCATTAAACCCCACCAACTTTGGCAATTTATGACTATCCACCGTCAACCAACTTTGGTGATTGCATTGGCGATTTGGAAAGTGGGCTGAAGCGGTTATTAAGCGGGCTACAGTGGGCTGGTTGCCCAGACGCCGGACGGGCTTGGGTGGCCTGGCTGCCCCTGCCCAATCGCCACCACTAGCGACATTCCTACTTAAATTTTACAATTTTTTAGTCCTCTAATGTGATTTGTTTTGCTTTTTTCATGAGTTCATAGTAAAAAAAAAGAACCAGTGAATCTGCTTATATAAGAGTATCAAAAAGATTTTGCACATTTGAAAAAGAATTATGCAATCGGGTTATGTTAGACAACGTAAGATATACAATTTCATATTTTCATTTACACCATCTAAACTTATCACTTGCATGCATCATCCACATGTTGTCCCACAGGTCATTGTCTTGCAAATCTTCTTCCACAGTGCATAATCTATTTCAGACTCTTAGATATACATATGCATACTGCGAGGAGCTTTCTTTTAGAGTTAATCATGACAAACACAAATAAAATTACAAAAGAAGGCTGATAAATTCTGGAATTCTATTTATAGTGTTGTATTTATGTACAAAAGGCAACGATTAGCTTTCAAAATGAGATCCTAATTGTTTTAAAGATATTTAATTAATATAAAAATAAGGGCATAGCGTGCATTAAGTTTTAACATAGTGTTATATGATAAATTAAGTTTTGCACTAACATAAAACTAACAAAACATTAACGTTTAGTTGACCATAAGGGCAAATGGATCTATTTGTGGAAACGCTAGAAATATATGGTGTATATTAAAAATATTGAAGGTATATATGGTAAATTTTCTAAAAACTTGGGAGTAGTTGGTGAAGAATCTGTTGGTAATTAGTTGCCTCTTTTTGATTTATTTCTTTGTTTGTTCCTTTGTTTGAAACAGAAGTTGGGCTTTGGATTATTTCGTAGGAGCCCCGCAACCAATGGTATAAGCTTAAGGGTGAATTCTCACTCGAAGGCAAGTGTTCTTTTTCTTCGCATATTAATTGCCTGTTAAGATAAAAATTTAGGGTGGATTTTGGTGTTGTCACATGTTAAGATATAAAAACTTCAATTCTTTTGAGCACCAATATAGTGGTGAACTTTTTTTGGTCACCGTTATCTCTCTTTTTTATCAAAAATGGTCAAGATTTTATCTCCAACGATCAAGACAGCCATTATAGACTCACATTTTTTCGTAAGGCAAATCTAACGTGCGATGCGGGGAAAAAATTTATATAGAGAGTTGACACTGTGTTTGGTATTTTGTTTTAGTAAAGGGAAGGGAAGAGAAGAAATGGGAAAGGAAGGGAACTAAAATTTATAATATTTGGTTAGTAAGAAGGAATTTAATTAATTATTTCTTTCCTCCCAAATTCCTCCAGTTTTGGGAGGAAAGGAAAGGGGATATTTATTAGGTTTTCTTTCCTCTCACTCCCGTTCCTTTCCAATTGAATCCCATATTTTTTTGTTGTACCAAACAAAGAAAGCTCTCTTTTTTCTTTTCATTTTCTTTCTTTTCCATCCAATTCCTCTGTACCAAACAAGTAAATCGACCATTACTACGGTCCCGTTTCACGTCATATTCAGTGAACGAAAATATTAAAAATAAATTCAATAGCGACTGAAACTCATTTTTGCTAACTTTTTTTTACTGATCTCTATAGATTTTTTTTATGCAATTTACTAATTTATAATTTACATATGGAAACAATGTTGCTTGAAACTGATTTTACAGATTAAAACTGACTTTTATTAAATAAAATTTATTTTTGCTAATGTGAACTAAGAATTGAGTTAGGCCTATGTCATCCCTTATTAGTCAGAATTGATATTGTAACCTATCTGATTGCAGGAAAGTAGCATTCTTGAGCAAAATGGTAACCATAATGCAACAAAAACATGGACAACTTCCAACAATATTTTCACACTTCACTCTACTGAGATACCTGAAGATCAACGAAAGTCTCCCCCATTGGTTACCGCATTACAAACAGCAATGGAAGAAAACCCTGCAACTTTTCAGTTCCCAGGACACAACCGAGGGCTAGCAGCTCCATCTTCTTTAAGTCGAATCATCGGTGAATGGCCTTTCCTACACGACGTAGGAGAACTCGACGATCTTTTCAACCCGGAAGGCCCCATTTTAGAAGCTCAAAAGCAAGCAGCAAAAGTGTTTGGTGCATCAGAGACTTGGTTTCTTGTTGGAGGTACAACTTGTGGTGTTCTTGCTACTATTATGGCTACTTGCAAGCCTGGTGATACATTGATTTTGCCTCGCAATTGTCATTTATCTGCGATTTCTGCATTGGTTTTGTGTGGAGCGATACCAAAGTACATATTTCCTGACTATGATTCTCATTGGGATGCTACAACTAGTGTCTCTCCATTAGAGGTAATTTTTAAGTTTTAGAGTAAATTTAGCTTTTTCAAAGACTAAATATAGTTATCATTACTATACTTTGTAGGAAAAATGGATCAGAATACCTCCAACTTTGGGTGGTCCGCTTTTAATACCCCCAATTTTGGATTATTTTTAAATACCCCCAACTTTGGGGGTGATCCGCCAAAAATGCACCCACATAACTTGTAACCTGTTAGCAAGGTAATTTTTTTTATTTTTTATTTCTCTTTTATTTTTATTTACAATTTTTGCCATCCCAGCCCCCTAATTCCCCACCCCCAACCCCCCACAGCCCACCCCTACGCACTCCCCCACCCCCCACGCCCACCCCCTCCCCACTCCCACCACCCCAAGCGCCCCCGCTCCCCTCCCCACTCCCACACCGCTATTATTAACGGACATTGCAACAAAACCCCCTCCATTGCTTGCTTGCAAACTCGCATAACTCTCAACCGACATGTTGGGGTTCTCACCGAGCTTGTAGAAGACTAGAAGTCATAGAATTTGTTATCATTGTTATTTATCCCTATGATTCCAAGAAACTTTGAAGCCTCCAACATCTTGTTCCCCGGTAGAGAAGCACACTCGAATCTATTTACTTCATCGGCATCGGTATGTCAAACCGAAACACCCCGGCCAAATCCGAAAATCAATGACAACCAAAAATCAATCACAACCAAAAATGCATACATAATGATAAGAACACAACCAAAATTCTTCATTACAGGTAAATCACCTCAAATCATGAATTTCATCTAGAAAGTAAAGAATCATAGCATAATACCAAACAAGCAATAGCAACTAAAGCTCAAAACAATGAATTACTAACAAAAATCACCAATCGAAATCACAATCACATTTCTCCAAACAAACAAAAAAAAAAAGACAACAAGTATTCACTAATAATCAAAACTATTTACCCTTCTTCTAGAGAGAAACCCACACCGAGAGGAGGAGAGAGAAACATAGACGGAAAAAATATTTACCCTTCTCGGTAGAGAGAAAAACAGTGAGAATTCCATGAAACTAAGGTTTGTTTCTTTCTTTGGTATGAATTTCAAGGATTTTTCAAAGTGAAATAATCTTCGTTTTTTAATGGAGTCTTCCTCTACTATTTTCTTCAACAACAGTAAAGTGTTGTATTACAAGCATTTTGTTGAAGTCGAAATAACAAAAAGATGAGCAATTTATGTCCAGATCTAACCCTTTTTTTCGATTTATGAGTGCAATTAATTCGTTCTCATCTCTCTCATTCAATGGATTTTGAAGTTTTTACGCTCAAATTTGGATTTCGTTCTCATATCTCCATTTCGATGTATGAGGTTTTTGGGGGCGTTTTGTGTTTGAAGAATGAGTTTCTTACTTTGAAGGGGAGGGTGGGCTGGGGTGTGGGAAGGGTGGTGTTGGACGCCATTGAAGAAGGAAGAAAGAGATGAGGAGAGAGATGAGCAGTTGGTGAATTAACAAGGCAAAAATGGATCACAAGTAAAGCATGTGCAAGTATTTACCAGTTCTTCCAGTGAAAGCGAGTAAAAGGAGTATTTTTGACGGACCACCCCCAAAGTTGGGGGTATTTAAAAATAATCCAAAGTTGGGGGTATTAAAAGCGGACCGCCCAAAGTTGGGGGTATTCTGATCCATTTTTTCTACTTTGTATCATTATATTATTGGAAAAATTGACAGGAAAAATCCCAATTATGGGTATTTCGCCATTTTCAGTCCTAACAAAGGATTATTTCTAAGCAATCCCAACTTTGGAGGGGTGTTATACAAAAATGGTCCTAGCAGATCACCGAACCTGCTACAACATGTAAACCTCTGAAACCACCACCTTACCACCCCTGCCACCCTCTCCCCAACACTGCCATCCCCTTCTCCGCCCTCAAAGCCTCCTCCCTACCCCGCCCCCTCCCCCCCACCCCCAAACCCCCTTCCCCATCCCGCCACCCCTTCCCCATCCCGCCACCCCTTCCCCGCCTCCCGAATACCCCATCCCCATCCCAGAAAACCCTTCCCCTGCCACGAAAACCCCCCATCCCCTCCCCGCCCCGAAACGCCATCACCTCGCCCCCGCCGCTACCCCCTTCCGCTGTCCCAAAAAAAACCTCCCCTTCCCCGAAAACCCCTCTCCTCCCCCACCCCAAAACCCCTTCCCCTCCCCACCCGTGAACCCCTTCCCCCGCCACAAAACCCTTACCCCTCCCATGAAATGCCCCCTCCTGCCCCGCTACCCCTGAAACCTCCTCCCTCGTCCCAGAAACCCCCCACCTCTAAACCCCCTCCTCCCCCGCCCCTGAAACCACCATAGGGGAAGAAGATTTGTTGCTCTTTTTGGGGGGAGCGGTTTTCGGGGGTGAGATGGGAAGGAGAGGGGATTTCAGGGGTGGCAGGGGAAGGGGATGGGATTTCAAGGGTAGCGGGGGATAGGGGTGGCAGGGGATGGGGGTGGCAGGGAGGTGGAGGAGAGGAAGGAGGGAGGAGGAAGAAGAAAACCAGTTGAAGAAATAAATAGAAAAACTGGGACCAATTTTATAAAAAATATGGATAGTTGGGACTACTAGGATATAATCCTTAGTTGGGACTGAAAATGGCGGAACCCCCATAGTTGGGATTGTTCACGTCAATTTTTCCTTGATTATTAGGTTTTATTTTGTTAGAATATCATCTTTTCTCGACTCTTATATGATCAATGTTCTTAGAGGTAAAGTAGGAAGACACCAAGGCATGTGAAAATTTTGAGGGTAAATAATATAAGTTTTTGGGTGAGTAATGAGCAGCAGTCATGGGTGGATCAGATGCACAATAATTTATTATGAACCCAAACTGACTATTATAAAAAAATTGATTATATAACAAAGAAAACTGACTATATCATACGGAAACTGACTCTATAGGAAACTGATTATATTACAAAAACTGACTATAAAAAAGTTGATTATATCATACAAAAACCGACAATCTCTAAAAAAGAACCGACTATATCATACGAAACCTGGTGCATAGTAAGTTATTGCGCACCGGATCCATTAAGTTTTTTAGTAATTGAGTACATTTATAAATAGGATCATTAGGACCTACTAATGGTATGTTCTCTTCCATTTATTTTTCCTGAACTTATGTTAATTTTTCTGAAGTTTTTAGAATTTTTAGAACTTCTCTTAACTTCTCATAATTTTTTAGGACTTTTCAAAAACTACTATCTACTTTTCTTAACTTTTACTTATTAATTTTCTGCTGAAACTTTTTTAAATTTCCAACATAAAGTATACTCCCTCTGTTTTTTTTATCATTCTCACTTTCCTGCGCGCGTCTCCCAATATACCTCTTTGAACTTAAATATCTTTCATTATATATTAGTAAAAATTATAACGATTGAATATTAATAATGTACTAATTGAGACGAATCAAACAAGACCCCACATGACTATATTTTTTTTTTTATAAATTGAAAAAAATCGAGAAGATTCTCTCTAAGTATGAATAGTGCCAAGATTCAAAGTGAGAAAGAAAAAAAAAACAGAGGGAGTATATACTAATAATGTTGCACATATGTGTTATAATAGGTAGAGAAGGCAATCAAGGAATTGGAATTAGAAGGCAAAAAACCAGCTGCAGTTTTCATAACTTCCCCTACATATCATGGCATATGCAGCAATGTAGAGGACATCTCTACATTGTGTCATTCACGCGATATTCCTTTGATCGTCGATGAAGCTCACGGGGCGCACTTCAGCTTTCATCCACAACTTCCAATATCAGCACTTCAGCAAGGGGCTGATGTGGTTGTGCAATCAACTCACAAAGTGTTGATGTCTCTAACTCAATCATCAATGTTACATGTATCGCGAAATTTACTTGTAGACAAGGAAAAAATTAGCAGATGTCTTCAGATACTTCAAAGTACTAGCCCGAGTTTCTTGCTTTTAGCCTCACTTGATGCTACTACAGCAGAGTTGAAGCAAAACCCGGAACTTGTTTTTGACAACGCGATTCAATTAGCTAGGGAGGCTAAAGCCAAACTTAAACAGATTCCAGGCATCACAGTCCTCGATTCTCCTAATACTGATCCCTTAAGAGTGACTGTTGGTGTACATGATCTCGGTGTTTCTGGATATGAAGCAAGGGACTTTCTGTACAAAGATCAAACGGTGCTTCCCGTTCTAACTGGGTATCGCGCCATCACATTTCTGTTTACTCCAGGGAGTTGTAGGGAACATGTCGATAGGCTTGTCGCAGGGTTCAAGCATCTATCATCGTCTTTCTTTTCATGCAAGACGAAGATGCAGGAAGTTAAGCGCGCTTCTTTAAAACCATTTGTTGATATTGATATGAAATTAACTCCAAGAGAGGCATTTTTTGCTGACAAAAGAAAGGTAGATATAAAAGATACACTTGGGAAGATATGTGGAGAACTTATATGTCCATATCCACCAGGCATTCCAGTAATGATTCCTGGTGAGGTGATATCAGAAAAAGCTTTGGATATCTTACTGCAAGCTAAAGCAAATGGTGCTAAAATTTCAGGAGTTTCTGACCCTCTTTTGTTGTCCATTGTTGTATGTGATATTTAAGTTATACTATAGTGGTGAATGACTCAGATTTAGAATGATTGAAGCAATAAATGGAATGCATAAGTCAGTCTAGAATAATTATTACATCAAATAAGTATTTCCCCTAAGATTGTTCAATCAACAGGTGTATGTTGCAATCTATATACTTCATCCGTTTCATTTTACTTGCAACGGTTTGACTTTTACACTATTCACAAACACTTAGTTTATCTTTGGTGATTTTTAGTTAAGGAAAAACATATTCATGTGGGATCTTGTTAGATTCGTCTCAACGCGCATTTTCCAAATATCTACTTTTTATAATTTTTATTTATTGGTAATTAAAGATATTAATGATTGAAGTTATGCATTGACAAACGTGAAAGTCAAACAGTTGCAAGTACTAAGAAACATAGGAAGTATCCCTTCAAAAAAAGAAAAAAAAAGAAACATAGGAAGTATATATCTGAAATCCAAGACAAAAACATGCCATGTTGCCACATGTACTCCCCCATTCTCCCACACAATCAAATGAGACTATTAAATAATAAAAATGTGTGTTATAAGACTCCAACCCATGACCTCTCATTTGAAATACAAATGCACTGACCAACTACTCTACAATCTTATGTTGGTTATATATATACATATATGTGTATATATATACATATATGTGTATATATATATATATATATATATATATATACATACACATATATATATACATATACATATATGTGTATATATATATATACATATATGCATATATATATATATATATGTGTATATATATATATATATATATATATGTGTATATATATATATGTGTATATATATATATGTGTATATATATATATATATGTGTATATATGTATATATATATATATATGTATATATATATATATATATATATATATATATATATATATATATATATATATATATATATATATATATATACATACATATATACATACATACATATATACATACATATATACATACATACATATATACATACATATATATATATATATATATATATATATACATATATATACATACATATATATATATGTCATGTTGTCACATGTACTCCCCCTTCCCCTACACAATCAAATGAGACTATTAAACAATAAAAATATGTGTTATAAGACTCGAAGCCATGACCTCTCATTGGAGATAAAAATGCACTAACCAACTACATTCTTATGTTGGTCTTTGCAGGGAAAAAAATTATTTAAAGACTATATAACATTTTTATCTTTAAAACAATTAGATACATATGTATATATTAATGCTCATTAACCTAATGATAATAATAGCATGGTCTACCTTTTGGTACTCTTATATTAAAAAAAAGCTCTTCAAATTTTTATAACCTCCGTAATTAACACTATTACACCATTCAGTTACATCGGTTATATTCTTATATATTAACCTAAATTTCAAAAATAATATTGTATCAAAAACTATTACACCATTTAGTTACATAGGTTATATACTCACTTGAAGCCGAGAGTCATATTGATGAATAATTTATATTATAATTTATTATGTGGAAATTTAAAAGGAACGGAAAGATCATTTCCTGAGCACAATCCAATGCTTATAACTCTTTTTTCCCACTTCACTCAAGTGTTTGATTTAATACTTCATATTCACATTCATAAATGATCCGTGGCATCGCCAGAGCCAACAACTAGTTAAAAGATAAAAAAGGAGAGTTGGACCAAAGTATATTATTTCTGCCAAGAAACTAGTCAAAGAAGTGATGTGTGGTTTGAGAGGTTAAAATCCCGAGTTGGAATGGAATCCCGAGTCTTACCGCCGGAGGTCCTGCAAAACAATCAAACTGGCCCGGGGGTTTTTCCGGGAACGCCCCTCCGACGCTCAAGTCAGTTGGGATTGAGGTAGAGAGAGAAAGTGAGTAAATATAGAGAGAGATGCTCTGATTTTAATAGATGAGAATTGAATACCTGCTCCCTGACTGGGCTTATTGCTTTTATAATATTGGGGATTTCCCTGACAGGAAACCCTATTGGGGAACATCAATGCTTTTAGGAAAGCTGTCTACCTTTTATGGTAAAGCTCTTCTTGACCTAAAGAGTTGGTGGGCCCTTGGGGAACATAATGTGCTGACCTTTTAGGTGGGCTTTATATAATACTATTTGACCAGATCATGGGTCCCCCGAGTCAGGAGGTTAGGACTGGGCTGGGTCCCGAGTGATCCCGAGTGGGGGGACCTTGCTCCCCCGAGTGGGTATGTGCAAGGTACTTAGCCGGATAAAGGCGAAGTACCGAGTCCCTATGGCGAGGGCGAGATGGTTATGAACTAACCTGGAGGTTAATGAGCCTCCCCTCATGGCCCCGAGTCGGGCGTTTTGAAGTACTTAGCCAAAATGTCGGCCAAGTATGGGGCCCCTGGCAAAGCCGAGGAAGTCAAGGACCAACTCGGGTGGCTAATGAGCCTCCTATTATGATCCCGAGTTGGGCGTTTGAGGTACTTAGCCAATATTTGACTAAGTATTGAGCCCCCTGGCAAGGCCGAGGAGGTCGTGGACCAACTCGGGGGGCTAATGAGCCTCCTATTATGATCCCGAGTTGGGCGTTTGAGGTACTTAGCCAAAGTATTGACCTAAGTATTGAGCCACCTAGCAAGGCCGAGGAGGTCATGAACCAACTCGGGGGGCTAATGAGCATCCTATTATGATCCCGAGTTGGGCGTTTGAGGTACTTAGCCAAATATTGGCTAAGTATTGAGCCCTCTAGCAAGGCCGAGGAGGTCATGGATCAACTCGGGGGGCTAATGAGCCTCCTATTATGATCCCGAGTTGGGCGTTTGAGGTACTTAGCCAAATATTGGCTAAGTTTTGAGCCCCCTGGCAAGGCCGAGGAGGTCATGGACCAACTCGGGGGGCTAATGAGCCTCCTATTATGATCTCGAGTTGGGCGTTTGAGGTACTTAGCCAAATATTGGCTAAGTATTGAGCCCCCTGGCAAGGTCGAGGAGGTCATGGGCCAACTTGGGGGGGCTAATGAGCCTCCTATTGTGATCCCAAGTTGGGCGTTTGAGGTATTTAGCCAAATATTGGCTAAGTATTGAGCCTCCTGGTAAGGCCGAGGAGGTCATGGACCAACTCGGGGAGATAATGAGCTTCCCATTATGATCCCAAGTTGGGCGTTTGAGGTACTTAGCCAAATTGGCTAAGTATTGACCATTGACCATTGACCATTGACCCTTGACTGTTGAACATTGACTCGGTTTTGGGTTCCCTTTTTGGGCTCAATTCACAACTGGGCCGGTCTCTTTTTTGACTTAGATTGGGCTCCGAAGCCCTTTGATTACGAGGTACTCGAGGCCCATAAGGAGTGTCCAGAGGTTGTCGTGGCGCGGGATCTGGAGACGACATTATATGGGAGAGAGGTGTTCCATTTTTCCGTACTCCCAAACATTTGTGAACTTTCTCATTCTCTCTTTAAGATCCTCTCACCACCCATGCTTGTTCCGGTCCAGGAGTTCGAGAGACCCCGAGTAACTGTTCCAGTTTCGAGTCCGAGAATCCCCGAGAAGGTACGCTTTCCTTAGCAGTATTATGTATTTCCTTGTTGATTATATAGATAGACTTCTAGGATGGATCTCGAGTCCGAGTCTGGTATTCCCGACACTTCCCCGTGTAGACTTTCGGAGGAAATACGCGGAGTGGACGGCTTTCTAGTTAGCACCCGCATTCCATGTGAGGACCCTTCGGTTGTCCCCGAGGCGGTCCTCTTGACAAGCCCTTCAGACTCTTTAAGTGAGGAGGACGAAGGGGTAATCCCGGGTCCTTGGGAAGTATCAGTCGCCCATAAGCCCTGTAGCACCAGTTACCTAGACCGGTTTATTTCGGATGGTGTTGTGACGGAATCTGAGGAGGTTGAGGACGAGGCTCCAAGCACATCAGGTCAAGAGTTTCCTCCCTTAGATCCCGAGGGTGGTCCTCATACCTATTATCCTGATCCTGTCTTCATGAAGTATATGGAGAGGAACGTTAAGTACGTGGGTACCAAGTTTTGGATTCAAGACCCATACTTTGTTGTCCGTGCCAAACACACTGAATCAGTCTTGACTCCTCCGTTGGGGTGTGTGTCGGTGTACCAGCAGAGTATGCAGATGGGTCTATGATTCCCTTTGCATCCGTTCATCAAGGACCTCTTAAACGCCTATCAATTAACATTAACCCAGCTTCTTCCTAACAGTTGGCTCTCGGTAAACGGGTTTATAGCTATCTGTGAGTCCCTTGGGGTTCCCCCGAGCTTGCGCTTATGGTGCAATATGTTTACTTTGATGTTAGGCCCTGCCGACCTTCATGGGCCAGGGTGGTTCCGCTTCTAGTGCAGGGCTGGTTATAAGGTTGTTCGTGATCCCCCCTCAAACCAAAGGGGTTTTAGGCGGATGTTCTTCCACATCTATACGAGTGGCGAGTGGGGATCCTTCTTTTCCCCTCCGAAGAGGGGCCTCATTTTAGGCTCAATCAGACGGTCCTCGAGATGTCTCGGCAGGAGGCGGTTGCGGGAATTTATTTCTCCACGATGCCTAGGACGTTGACAGGGGCCCTTTCTTATGTGCCAAAGTATTGGCTACCTACTCGCTACGAGATGCGGAACGAGACGTTCCTGGCGGCGGCGGGATTGAGTTGTAGCTGTGACAAGGGTAATCCCCCTTAATCAAATGTGTAATCTTGTTTTTATGCTAAGTGTTTGACATTCTCCTTGTTTCAGTTATTGCCGACATCGATTGGATCCCGAGATGGCTGAGCGATACATTGACAACGTTGTTTTGGCTTCGAAACTGCTGGATGAGTTGGACGAGGAAACAATGACCATCCCTCCGCCTCCGAAGGTGAATTGAACTTCATTTTACCTTTATAAAATATCCCGGCTTGTACTAACTTGTCAACTTTGTAGGATACGGATCCCAAGAAGCCAAGAAAGCCCCATGTCCGTTCTCGGAAGTTGAAGGGAGACACCGAGAAGGCCCAGACCTTAGAGAGAGCGGCTTCAAAGGTGTCTGAGAAGGCGTCTTCGGCTGTTTCTACAGGTAATAAGAGGAAGCCCGAGGACTCCCATGATGACCATATTGAGGTTTTCGATGAGCTTCTGCCCAAAAATTCCCGAGTTGATCTGATTGGGTCTAATGTCCCCTTCACTTCCATTACCAAGCCCCAAAAGTTGGCTAGGGTGAAAAGTGCCGTCAAGGCGATCTATACCGACGCTGATGATGAGGCGCTCCTGGCCCTTGGGTCTGGGGAGGTCAATGCTCTCTACGAGTCTTGGCATGAGGTATGAGATTACCCCGAATGTACTTAGTAATCTCGATCTCTTTTTGCTTAATTATTGACTGACTTCTTTTGCAGACTTCCATCCGGATGACCTCGATGATCAATCGCCGGGCTCAGTTCGAAGAGGGCGTTGCCACCTTAACCAAGGAGGTGGAAACATTGAGGAAGCAGGTCTCTGACCAGGAGGCGGAGATCACGAAGCTCAATGCCAATCTTGACGGTCAGAAGACCACTTTTGAGGAGGTGAGCAAAGCGGTCAAGGAGATGGACGCGCTGAAGGAGGCCAACAAGCAGATCAAGGCTACTCTTGACGCCACTACTGTTGAGGGCAATGCCGCTCAAAAGAGTGTCGAGGATCTCCAACTCCAGCTTGCTTAGGCTTTGAAGAAGGCCAAATCTTCTAAACACAGTTTGAAGAAGGCCAAGGCCAAGCTAGAGAAGGTGAGGGAGGAGTCCCTGCAGGAGGTGAAGAGATCCCCCGAGGGGTTGAGCTTCCTAGGTAAGATGGTCTCTTCCTCTTACCGCCTCGCGGTTCGAGAGACCAAGGAGCACCTCAAGGGCATCCTTACTGGGCCCGACTCCTCGCTGGATTGGGACGATGTCGAGGCTGAATTTGATCGTCGCATTGCCGATAAAGAGAAGAAAAAGGGCGATGCTGCTCGCACCCCTGGTGCTTCCCGAGTCCAGGGTGACACCTCAGAGCCTGTCGCTACTATGACCGAGGACCCAAACCCTGCGACCTTGGTCACGGCTGAGGATGCTTCGACCTTTGAGGCTGCTAACCCCGAGGGACATGGCTCGGCCGATCAGTCGGAGGAAGCTGGTGAAGATAGCACCGATAGTTCCCCTGACAAGACCCTTGTTGCTTAATCTTTTTACTTCTGTATTTAGTTTTTCTTGATCTCAGGGAGTTATGTTCCCGAGGTCTGTGGTTTGTATTTGCTCTTTCAAATTAATGGAATGGTATGTTTTGCAATTTTCCCGAGTACAATTTTGCTGTTTGCCCACTTCCTGAATTCTTTATTTTGTTAGATGCAACTGTTATAACCAAATTGTTTCATAATGAGCTCTTCATTTAGAATTTAAAAGGTCATGCCAACTCTATCGGGTACAACTGATTACCCCGAGTTATTTTTAACAAAATAAACTATTGGCTCAAGTGTGGCCAGGTTTACAACAGTGGCTCATGTGTGGCCAAGTTTACAAAACAGTGGCTCATGTGTGGCCAAGTTTACAAAAATAGTGGCTCAAGTGTGGCCAAGTTACATCCTAATTCAAATCATATGTAGTATTTCTTCAAATTGTCTGCATTCCAAGGTCGGGCTAATGGGGTTCCTTCTAGTGATTCAAGTCAGTAGGTGCCCGACTTAATTACTTGGGTAACTTTGTAAGGCCCACCCCATTTTGGCCCGAGCATCCCCTTAAGATGTGCCAACCCTGTTGCCTCGACTTTCCTAACCACCCAATCGCCGACGTGAATGGCTTTGACCCTGAGGTTGAACTGCCTGGTAACTCGTTGCTTGTTGCGGATGGACTTGAGTAGAGCGTTGCCCCTAGATTCGGGGAGTTGGTCGAGGTTGACCCTCTTTTCTTCTTCGTTCGTCTCAAACTCATAGAAAGTCATCCTTGGGGAAGGTATCCCGACTTCAACTGGAAGGACAACTTTGCTGCCATAGACTAGACTGAAGGGTGAATGGCCCGTTGCCTCTTTTAATGTCGTCCTGGCTGACCAGAGAACTCCCGGGAGATCGTCAATCCAGAACCCCTTAGCTCCTTCCAATGACTTCTTGATCCCATTCAACACTACCTTGTTTGCGGCCTCTGCATGGCCGTTTGTCTGCGGTCGGGAGATAGCTGAGAACCTTGTCTGGATTCCAAACCTTGCGCAGTAGTCCCAAGTGGGCCCACTGTTGAATTGTCTCCCGTTATCTGAGATGAGGGTCCTGGGGATTCCGAAGCGTGTGATGAGGTTTCTCCATATGAAGTTCTGTACTTGTCGGTCTGTTATGGAGGCGAGTGGTTCTGCTTCGACCCACTTGGTGAAGTAGTCAATTGCCACTAGCAGAAACCTTCTCTGCCCCCAGGCTGCGGGAAATGGCCCTATCAAGTCCATCGCCCACTTGTCAAATGGTAGTACCACTTGTATTGTTGTCAGGCGATTGGTCAGGGCCCGAGGGATATCTCCATGGAGCTGGCAGTTGGGGTACATCTCTTTATCAATTTGGCGGCATCGTGCTTGAGAGAGGGCCAGTAGTATCCGACCCTTAGTGCTTTCCCGGCTATGGTTCTGGCCCCCTGGTGGCTGCTGCACGCTCGTTCATGAATTTCCTGAAGGATGTAATTGCCTTCGAAGGGAGTGACACACTTCAGTAGGGGGTGGGTGTAAGATTTCTTGTACAAATGGCCTTCATGCCAAATGAACCACCCTGCATTTTTCTTCAAGCTTTCAGCCTCCTTTTCTTCCGAGGGGAGTGTCCCGTCTCTCAAGTAGCCAATTATACCCTCCATCCATGTGTCTGTCCTGTTGATGGTGTGTACTTGCAACGAATTGATGCTTGGTTGGTTCAGGACTTCCCAAATGATCGTCCTAGGAGTCAATCCTTCAGCTGAACTGGCCATTCGGGCCAAAGCGTCTGCTTGCTAGTTTTCAGATCTCGGGAAGTGGTGTATGTTGAACTGAGACAATTTATCGATCAGTTCTCGGCCTTTACCGAGGTACATCCTCATATCATCCTCCTTGGCTTCATCTTCCCCCGAGATATGTCCGACTATCAATTGTGAGTCAGATTTGGCCGTCACAGCTTGGGCCCCGAGGTTATGCAAATTTGGAGCCCGAGAATCAGAGCCTCATACTCAGCTTCATTGTTTGACGCAAGAAAATTGAACTTAACAACGTATTCCATCTTATCCCCGACTGGGGGTATGATCACCAGCCCGGCTCCGCTGCCAGTTTTTGTTGCCGACCTGTCAACTTGTAATTCCCAGGACTCTCTTTCTTGGATGTCAGAGGGTCGGGAGCTGCATTCGCTGATGAAATCGGCCAAGGCTTGGGCCTTGATCGCTCGCCGAGGTTCATATTCTAGCTCGAAGTCTGCCAGTTGGTCTGCCCACTCGGTCATCCGAGTCGAATGATTTATGATTTCAATCACTTTTCTAATAGGTTGTCCGGTCATGACCTTAATGGGATGTGCTTGGAAATATAGCTTCAATTTCCTACTTGCCATAACCAGCGCAAAAACCATCTTCTCAATCTGGCTGTATCTTGCTTCGGCTCCTCTATAGGCGTGGCTGATGAAGTACACTGGATGTTGAGCTCCCTCTCTTTCGGCCATAAGCACAACACTGAGGGCATATTCTGAGACCGACAGATAGATGTAAAGTGTTTCTCCCGGCAAGGGTGATATGAGCTTAGGCAATGTTGCTAAGTGCTGTTTCAGTTGCTGGAAGACCTGCTCTGCCTCGTCATCCCATTCGAATTCTTTCCTCTTGAGTGCTCTGAAAAATAGTAGGCTTTTGTCGGCCGAGCGAGAGAGGAAGCGACCCAATGCTGCTAGGCATCCTATTAGCCTCAGCACTTCCCTAACGTTCCTGGGTGAAGACATGTTTAATACTGCGTTGATTTTATCGGGGTTAGCCTCGATTCCTCTCTCATCAACCAGGAATCCGAGGCACTTCCCCCTTTTTACTCCGAACACACATTTTTTTGGGTTTAGCTTCATGCCATGGCGCTGCAGAGTGTTCAGCGTCTCCGCCAAGTCCCCTACGTGATCTGTTGTTTTCTTACTCTTGACGATCATGTTTCTCCCGAGTTTCTCCTCTTTCCCCGAGTCTTAGTGCCAACATTGAGGAGTGTCCACGGGATCTTCCCACTTCCTCTTTCTCGGACGTTCTTCCTCTGAAGTGTTGGTTTTGAAACTGTTTGTATAACACTCCCGGCTGTCTGCTGATCCCCGTAGATCTTCCCGACCTGGCCATCGTCCGTTTCATACTGCAAGAGTAATTGGTATACCGAGATGGCTGCTTTGATCCTGTTCATGGTAAGCCTCCCTAGGGTTGATCATTTCCGAAAATTTCGGATCAGCAAAATAGTGATCCGAATCCAATCTGAAAAAAATCGGATATCCGAACTATTCGGATCGGATAACTGGATATCTGGAATTTTCGTATGCTCAATTTTACTCGTTTCAGATTCAAGATATTTTGGGGGAATTTTTGGCTTCTGCAATCTGCCATATATCCTGTTCTTTAAATTTTCAAAGGCCCATTCTTGGGTCAACCACCATACATCCATGAATCATGATTCATCCAAATTCCAACATACCACCATCGATATAACATCCTAGGCTCTTTTATTTTTGGCTAAAAATTACTACTTGCTCTGGATTTGATAACAAATTACAAGCATGAGTTGGTGGGGTGGACTAGTTTATTACTTTGTTCCTCAAATTTTAATTAAACCAAAAATTGAAGAAGAGGAAGGCAGAGGAGAGTTTCTCCTCTTTCCCCGAGTCTTAGTGCCAACATTGAGGAGTGTCCACGGGATCTTCCCACTTTCCTCTTTCTCGGACGTTCTTCCTCTGAAGTGTTGGTTTTGAAACTGTTTGTATAACACTCCCGGCTGTCTGCTGATCCCCGTAGATCTTCCCGACCTGGCCATCGTCCGTTACATACTGCAGGAGTAATTGGTGGCTGCTTTGATCCTGTTCATGGTAAGCCTCCCTAGTTCGTTTCGTTGTTTTAGAAAACCAAATTAGAAATACAAAAACCATAACAAAAAATAGTCTCTAGTTTTCAGTTGTCTATTTTTAAAATGAACATGACTGCTTCATTTTAGATTCATTATACCACCTGAATCTGTTGGAGATTTAGAGTATTGAGTAAAGTTTAATTCATGTTATATTGTTTGAATTGCTTAGTTATGGTGTCGTAATTCAAACAATATATGTAATACTATACTACGTTTGATTCGTGTTTAGTTTCGTCAAAGTTTGATGAACAACGAACAAAGAGCAGCGCTCGCTAAAGCATTCGCACCAAGAGGCACCAAGGGGTCGCACCTCGAGAGGATTCTCGCACCTCGCGAGCCTTGGCCCTGCGCTGAACTTGCTTGCGTTTCAAATGTCAAGGACTGATCGCACGGTGCGATCAGTGTTGTACCTCGCGACTCGCGACCCGCGAAGGATGTTGCACCTCGCGACATGCCTGACTGGGCGTGTTTTGCTCGCCCTGATTCGCGATTTTTCTGACGGTTATTCTAAGTTCCGTTTCGGTTTTCTGAAACAACGTAGCATTGTTATATATATGGGAATACTCATATGATGAAGGGTGTTGAGGAAACTTCTTCTCTCATTTGCACACAAACTCTAAAGATGTAAATCAGAAATTCTTCATCACTACAAAATCTCAGAAACTTATTTTCAATTGATAGTGTTCATAGATAGCGTGACCGCTATTGTTTTCTTCTTTGTATCTCGAAGGTGAATTCCATGAACCCGTGCTATACGAATAGCGTCGGAATATTACTTTTGGGAAAGTGAATCACGCCTAGAAGATTGTCCATCTTGTGACCCTTGTTGTTTTTCGTATTTTCCCTAACAATCCAAAAGTAATATACTTGCAAGATGACTTCAATTCGTGAAATGTCTGTAAATTTTCACGAACTTGACAAGTTTGAAGGTGTTGGTTTTAGAAGATGGCAAAAGAAGATGCATTTCCTTCTCACTTCGTTAAGTGTGGCGTATGTCCTAAGCACTCCCAAGCCCGATGAAGTGGAAAATGAAACCGTTGAAGCAATTAGGAAGAGAAACAAATGGGAGAACGATGATTACATATGTCGTGGTCACATCCTTAACGGTATGTCCGATGCTTTGTTTGATATTTATCAATTTGTTGAATCCGCTAAGATTCTTTGGGATGAACTAGAAAGTAAGTACATGACCGAAGATGCTTCTAGTAAGAAGTTCCTTGTTAGTAATTTCAATGCCTTTAAAATGGTAGACTCTAGGCCGTTGATGGAGCAATTCCATGAAATTCAAAGAATCTTAGGGAGTTTTAAGCAACATAACATTGTAATGGATGAGACCTTTATTGTTTCTTCTATTATTGACAAATTACCACTTAGCTGGAAGGATGTTAGAAATTCTCTAAAGCATAAGAAAGATGATATGAATTTTGAACAATTGGGTGGTCATCTTTGGATTGAAGAGGGCATTCGGGTCCAAGATGGACAAAAGAATGTCAATCCTAATTCTTCCATCGTTAACATGGTGGAGGATGGTAAATCAAAGGAGTCTTCTAATCCAAAGAAGAGGGCTAACAATTTCACCAAAGGCAACAATGGGAAGAAGCCTATGTTTGGTGGAGGTGCTCAATGAGGTGGTTGGGAATGTGGAAAGCATGGTCACTTCAAGAAGGATTGCACTATTTGGAAGAATAAAATGAACAAAAAGAATGGTGGGAATGGCGAGTCTAGCCAAACCCATGCCAAACAAGGTATGTGTACACAAGTTTCACTTAATTCAAATCTGAATTTTGTGTGTATGATTTCTGAAATCTTTTGTGTACAGGATGATTGTTCATGGTGGATCGATTCGGGAGCATGAAGACATGTATGCAAGGAGCGTTCTCTATTCAAGATCTTCCAGGAGGTTGAAAATGGAGAAGTTCTTTACATGGGAAATGATTCTACGGCTAAGGTTCTAGGTGTAGGACAAGTAGAATTAGTTTTTAGTTTCGGAAAGCCTCTTATTTTAAGAGATGTATTATATGCTCCGGAACTTAGGATAATTTTAGTCTCTGGTGCTACCTTGAATCGATTAGGGTTTAAAATGGTGTTTGAAGCTGATAAATTTATATTGTCTAAGGGTGGTACATTTGTAGGACTTAGTTATCTTTGTAATAGTATGTTCAAACTAAGTATTTCGAATGCTTTGAAAGATACTTGCTTTGTTGTTAATAACAATTCTTCTCTATGGCATAATAGACTTGGTCATGTTAACTATAAAAAGTTGTATTCCATGTCTAAGCATGATTTGATTCCCTCTTTTGATCCAAGTATAGAGAAGTGTAGAACATGCATGTTAACAAAGATCACTAGAGAATATTTTCCAAACAATGTGGAAAAGGATACTTCATTGCTTGATTTAGTGCATAGTGATTTATGTGATTTTCATAGCACTCCTTCCTTAGGGAACAAGAAATACATGATAACTTTTATTGATGATTATTCTCGATTTTGTTATGTATACTTGTTGTTTACTAAGGATGAAGCCCTTGATAAATTTAAGATCTATAAAAATGAAGTTGAATTGCAACTAAATGACAAAGTTAAACGGTTTAGAACCCATAAAGGTGGTGAATTATATGACCCATGTTATTTTCAATCTACGGGCATTATACATGAAACAACCGCAACTTATACACCACAACAAAATGGTATAGCGGAAAGAAAAAATAGAACTTTGCAAGAAATGGTAAATTCTATGTTATCCTATTCGGGATTAAGTGATGGTTTTTGGGGAGAAGCTATTTTAACGGCTTGTCATATTTTAAACCGAGTTCCAATGAAAAAGAACGAGGTTACTCCATATGAGCTTTGGTATAAAAGAAAACTAAACTTGAGTTATCTCAATGTTTGGGGATGTAGGGCAATTGTAAAAGTGCCGGAACCCAAACGTAAAAAGTTGGGTGAAAGGGGAGTTGAGTGCATCTTTATAGGGTATGCTCTTCATAGCAAATCCTATAGGTTCTATGTAATAGAACAAAATGACGTTTGGTCAATTCACACTATTGTGGAGTCAAGAGATGCAATTTTTGATGAAAATATATATTTATCAATTCCTAGACCAAAGGATATTACTCCTAATACCAATGTTCAAGAAATTGATCAAACCAACATTGATCAAGAAGTTGATGAACAAACTCTTGATGAGAATGTTGCATCAACATCATCACAACCTAGGAGAAGTAAAAGGGCGAGGAAAGTGAAAGCTTTCGGCCCGGATTTTCATGTATATTTAGTTGAAGGATCAAGAAGTTCTATAGTGACTAAGTTTCCATATATATTTAATGTAGAAGAGGATCCTTTAACGTTTAATGAGGCAATGAGGTCTCAAGATGCCGCCTTTTGGAAAGAGGCAATTGATGATGAGATGGATTCCATCATGGGAAATAACACTTGGGTTCTAGCTGATTTACCTCCTAACTGTAAACCAATTGGGTGTAAATGGATTTTCATAAAGAAAATGAAAGTAGATGGGACTATTGATAAGTTCAAAGCCCGTTTAGTGGCTCAAGGTTTCTCACAAAAATCGGGTATTGATTATTTCGATACATATGCACCCGTTGCTAGAATCTCCACTATAAGGTTATTAATAGCTCTTGCGACTATTCATAAGCTTGTAATCCATCAAATGGATGTCAAGACGGCGTTCTTGAATGGAGAACTAGAAGAAAAGATTTACATGCGACAACCGGAAGGGTTTGTCGTGAAAGGTGATCAAGAGCATAAGGTATGCAAGTTGATTAGATCTTTGTATGGGCTAAAACAAGCACAAAAGCAATGGCATCAAAAGTTTGATGAGGTTGTATTGTCTAATGGTTTCAAATTGAATAATTCAGACAAGTGTGTGTATAGCAAATTTGATGACAACGGTAAGGGTATCATGATTTGTCTATATGTAGATGACATGTTGATTTTTGGAACGGATTTGTCACAAGTTGAGTGGACCAAATCCTTTCTATCTTCAAAATTCTCCATGAAAGATTTGGGGGAAGCGGATGTCATCTTAGGTATAAGAATTAAGAGAGACAATGAAAAATTAATCTTGTCACAATCTCATTACATCGAGAAAGTGCTCAAGAAGTTTAATGTTAGTGATTGCTCTCTTGTTTCAACTCCTATGGACCCAAGTGAAAAATTATTGCCAAATGATGGTAATGCCGTGTCTCAACTTGAGTATGCGAGGGTTATGGGTTGTTTGATGTATGCTATGACGAGTACTAGGCCGGATATTGCGTTTGCGGTGGGGAAATTAAGTTGATATACTAGTAATAATCCTATTATAGAACATTGGCAAGCTATTCGTCGAGTGTTAAAGAATTTGAGGAAAACCATGGATTATGGTTTGTCCTATAGTGGATATCCTTCGGTTTTAGAAGGGTATTCAGATGCAAGTTGGATCTCTAATAGAGAAGACCATTCCTCCACAAGTGGATGGGTATTCCTCCTTGAGGGAGGTGTTATATCTTGGGCTTCCAAGAAACAAACTTGCATTGCGGATTCTTCAATGACATCGGAGTTTATCGCTTTGTCATCGGTAAGCAAAGAGGCAGAGTGGTTAAGGAATCTCATGTTTGCGACACCTTTGTTGCCAAAACCAATATCACCTATTGTTATACATTGTGATAGTGATGCAGCATTGGCAAGAGCTTATAGTCAAGTGTATAATGGTAAGTCAAGGCACATTGGTGTGAGACATAGTTATGTCCAAGGACTTATCAAAGATAGTGCTATCACTGTTGACTATGTGAGAACTACGTATAATCTAGCGGATTGTTTCACAAAGGCATTAGCTAGAGATACGGTAAAGAGGATGGCAATCGGTTTAGAATTTATGCCCATTGGAAATCACAAGGGAATCTTAACTTAACGCCCAATAAGACGTTGGGTCTCGAGTTCAATAAAATTAATTTCCTTATTTGATGATTGAAAGAACTTATATAATCATCCAAGGTAAAAATCTTTCAATCTGTGATGGTTTAAGAGGTTGTTTAATCTTGATAGGTCTCTTGACATTGTGCTTTGTCACAGGAGCATGGTTTATAAGAGATCTGCCTATGTAAGTGCGAAGTTTGGCCGCTTCAAGGAGCTAGTGGGGCATAGCTTTGATGCACTTATGAAATGATATGGACACATGGCTACTTAGTGTCAAGTATATATTGGAAATGACTAGTTAATCTTTTGTGTGTAATATCTTCAAGTTTTCATTATGTATTGCTAATGGTTCAATCGTTTGTCGATACCATTTGGATACGAATGCATGGAATGTGTATTATACTAAGTGGAAGTTCAAGTCTTTGTACACTTTCATTTATGCATAAGGTTGTTTTGTTATGATGATGTTTGTGCAATAAATCTTTTATATATATACTCTAAATGTAACACCCCGTAATTTTCACTCTTTATTTTTGGCGTTGTTTACATTAAAATGATATTTTCCGTTAAAATAAAATAATTTATTATTAAAAACTATTTAGAAAGTGTATAATTCTTTAATTATTGTATTATGTTGTTGTGATTATTAATTTAAAGTGTATATATATTTATTTAGTAATTTCATTAGTTATATATATAATGTGCGTATTTATTTTATCATATGGTTAGTAATTCTATAAATTTAAGTAGCGTGTGATTTTATTTTAAGCGTTAAATATATTTTGGACCGACCAACGTAACGAAATTTGAAGCCCATTCTATATACCATATGGTCCGAAATTTTGGGTGTAAAAACATTGGATGAGCATCTCCATTTCAGCTTTGTAACCACCAAGAGATGAGGAGTCAAGCCTTCATAAACCCCCAATCAATTGCCACCATTAACCCACCTTAATGCACCCTTAAACTCTTTGCTTAGTGAGGTGAATAATCTCATTACTTTCAGCACTTTAACCCCCTCCAAAAGCTGGAAACAATCAGGAAAAAACGTGCTTCACAACTCTTCTTCTACTCTCTTTCGCATTTTCGGCCATTTCTGCACACCCATTTTGTTTGCATCGTATCTCCTTCGTTTCTTATCGGAATTGGGCGTGTGAGTAGTCGAAATTCATCTACTCGGAGAGATATTTCTCGTGGTGTCATCAGTTTTTGAAGACACTGGAAGAATTGGTCGCATTTTGCGTTTCAAGCAGACGAGTCATCCGGTTTTCTTGGAGTTTTCAGGAGCAATGTTATTCTCTTCTTTCTCCGCCGTTCTAGTATTATTTTCCACCTAAAATCAAGGTAACTAATGGCGAACCTAGTACGACTAGAGTCCGTTTAGGAATTATTTAGTCTTAATATCTAAGTTGTGGTAATTTTATGCTATGATTTGTGGGTGGGCAAAAATTCATATTATTGGTGTTATACTTGTCAAATACATGAATGCTTATGAGTGTTAATTAAGTGAAATAAACTGGTTCATACTGGGGTGATATTTTCTTGTTGGAAGTTATGTTTAAGCGGCTAGAATTCATGATTTATGCTCCGTGAAATTCATGTTGTTAGTTAGTATATTTTGTGTTCATGATTATATGCGTCTATGATGATGGATATATAGGTGATGTGTGATCATATTTTTTTTTGGTTAATTTGTGAGCATGATAATCTGTTGCCTGCTGGTATAAGTCGCTTGAGTAAGATTCATGTCCATGGCTTGTTATCTGTTGTTATTATCTGCCGCAAACTCAAGAGTGTTGCTTCTTCCGTATTAGCATGGTAGTGTGGCAAGCTTGCGGTTTTATTTACATTTCCGTAGGTGGTGCTGTAAGAATTATGATCTTGGTTTGCTTGCATGATTATGCTATATGTTTTAAGTATTATATACTTGCGTGTATGCAGGTGTGAGATTTTGGTTTCATAGGTATATTTGTGTGTATGTAGGTGTAATGCTTAATTTTTATTATTATATGTTTACTTGAGTTGACTTTTTATTATTATTTAGATTTACATATATTTATATTATGTGTTTTAAGTATTTTTATGATGGTTGGGTTCGTTGTAATTAATTGAGAGTATAGTAATGTTGTACTTGTATAAATCAATATCTAAGTTGTCGACGTTACAATACTTGAGGAAGAATAATACTGTCTTTAGTACCGTTTCGCCAAGAGTTATGTACCGGGGGTATTATAACTAACATTGTAATTAACCTTGTACCCAAACTCAGACAACGAGAGTGTAGTAGTTGGAGTATTTGACTATACTGTATTTTTTGTGTTTAAGTATGTTTTAATGTTGGTTTATTCTTTTTAGTTGGGTGAAATGATTTTTATTAGTATTATAACTACTATTACTTTGAGAAGAATATATATCGTTGAAATGAGGCTTCTGGATTGCGATCCTAGTTTCTACTGATTTTAGGTGTAAGGCCTGAAGGGCATCCTTATTATTTATATTTGATGAATAAATTAAAGTATTCATTTGTAGAAATATTTTATTGAGATTAAGATATTCGGTGGGATAGATGTAGTCCATGGTCAAGGAACATGCCAACCACCTAGGTTGCGATTTAGGGGTATTACTTGTGTTAATTATTGTCGTCCGAGAGGTTGGGAAGTACTGAGCTGGGTACTATCCTGCATCGGGAGTTTAGCCATTCTTAGACACAGGCAGTAGGGAACGTAAGCCCATAGGCTGTCTGGAGATTTCGATCTGACAAACGTTAGGAAGTGGGTTGCGATCCACTG
This sequence comes from Beta corolliflora, assembly GCA_947648045.1. Taxonomy (NCBI): domain Eukaryota; kingdom Viridiplantae; phylum Streptophyta; class Magnoliopsida; order Caryophyllales; family Amaranthaceae; genus Beta; species Beta corolliflora. The sequence goes on along the minus strand of CANSZD010003287.1, from coordinate 229,787 downwards.
GCGTTTTGCTCTTTCTCAAAACCTTAATATTATTTTATTTAATTATTTTGACAGCTTATGCTATGGATCTTGTATGCTTATCTTAAGTTCATTATTGTTGATCTACTTCATTTAAGCATGTTAAATCGTTAGTTGTTGTTCGGCTATTATTTGTTTCAATTTGATATTTTATGTTGATTGAGACTTATTTATTAATGCTTGATAACTCCTATGTGGATCCAAATTGAGCTGGGAGAGCTGTTAGTTACTCCCCACTGTGTGGATATTTATTGTATATTTTTGAAGATTATGTTGATGAGAATCTTCTTTGGTTTTGGGCTCAGGTTGAGATGTGAGCATTAAAATGCTTGATGTTTTAGGCCTATGCTAGACTTTTAGTCAGTTTAAGAGTTAGTTTTCTCTTTTGGATATTAATCTAATTATTTTAATTTATTTATACTATTTATTTATGTTGGTTTTATCACTTAGTTATTTTAACGCATTTCTTGTAGTAGTGACATTCCCAGAAGACGATGTTTCCGCCATCGTCCTATAATACTATTATTATTTCTTTCTTTTCCCGCTTTGAAATTCTGGGGTGTTACAGTTAGTATCAGAGCAAAACGCTCCTAAACTCCGAAAAAGAGTTGCTAATGATTCTTTAGAATTATTAGTTAGCCATAGGAGATAAAAATTTGTTTAGAATTAAGTTTAATAGTTTCACTATAATGAGAGTGTGATGGGTAGAGTAGGTAAAGGGAAGCCTTATGGGAATGTGGTGTGCTCTCATGCTTATGGAGCATATGTTATATGTATATTTACTTGTATTATTGGTGGAATTAGTCTACCAAGTTTGCTAATCTTATTTGCAGGACCTCTTACATGTAATTTAATTTCTCTTTTATCAGAGTGCGCAGCGAAAACGAAGTAATTTATAGCCTTCTCGGTTTAGTTGTTTGTTTAATTTGTTTTGTGTTTTGCAATTTAAAAATAAACTTTAATTTTATTTTAATATAGTCATGTGTGTTGCATTGCATTATTTTATTTGCTGGTTGCTTGATAGTATATGTTATTATGTGCGACGGTATATATTTTCTGTTCTTTTCCAATTAAGTGTTGTTTTTATGTGAGTACTACGTATCTGTTTTATTATTTACAAAACTTTCTAGTTTGAGTTTATATTCCAAATTATATTTTAGATCTTTGATCTTAATGAATTTCATACTTATATAAGAGTTATATTGTGGTATTCAAATTTTGTTATTTTTAATATTTTGACATACTCTTTTGAAAAACGTTTAATTTCAATTGTTTTATAATGGTTTGGAAAAAGAAAGGGGTTTTGAAATTATCTTTCAAGATATTCTTCAAATTTCTCTTACCGTCTTTGACCATCTATATTTATAAATATTTTTCTTTTAATATTTTTATTTTTCATGCTAATCCTTGTTTAGCCTTTAATAATGGTAATAAGTTTTGTAGTCTTTGAAAATAGAAGTACCCTGATGAGTTATTGTGGGTTATAGATTGAAATGTAGATGTAAACTATTTTGTTTTAAAGGTTAGCATTCAACAACTTTTACTTTACTTACAAATTTACTTTTCTTACTAGCATTATTTTTGAAACTCAAATGTGGGAAAGGATCTCATTTACTATTTGTTGTTTCTTATCCAAATATTTAGTGCTTGCTCATTTTATAGCAAAGTTTTGTTTTATTTCATTACTTCTTATTTAATTATCTGACTTTAACTATTTTGTTTTATATTCTTTGAAAAGGAAATTTAATTTATATACTCAGTCTAAATTTTAAACTTGTTTGAGTTGATATTAAGTCATAATGGGTGATTCCTTTGACTTGTATGTCAATTTGATAAGTTGGCACATTTTATCTATTTTGATTTAATTTCCTTTTTGAGTTGATATTAAGTTTATATTGAGTGATTCCGGTAAACTTTAATGTTGATTTGATAAGTTGGCTTCGAATAGTTTTTTTTTCTTTATATTAGGTTGCTATGGGTGGTTCCATGCACATTTGTGTCGACTTGGCAAATTTTATAATTGTTGTTTATAATTTATTACTTATCGCCTATTTATTATTAGTGTTTCGTAGTCGTGAAATTTATTTTAAAGGTATCAAATTCTTTTGCGAACTTTAAATTTTTATATATATGTTTAGGAGGACGTACGCTCTTACAACATATGTCATTACTTGAGTTCGTAAGTGATATTTTAATAAGCAGTTAGCTACTCTTTATTAAAGTGTTCTTATCTTTTTAAGTGGAGTAGAAGCCTGTGTGGTTATCTCTATTTAAATTGGTTTGGCTATCAATTTACGAACTTTTGCTTCTTCGTTTCTTTTCTAAAAATATTTATGTATGATCGGATTTATTCTTTTATAATTTTACGTAAATATTTATTCCTGCTTCTTTTGCAAAATTACTTATAGTTTATTGTGCAGACGTTTTTACCTTAAACTTTCTACTTGTCTTTGGTTCTTTTACATTTTAGAAATGATGGTTGTTACCATACTTCTTTACTATACAACTCTTTTTGATCTTCCAAAATAAAATGTATATTATTTGATCAGTTATTAAATTTTATACCCGCAGGTTGTGTAGCTCTTAAACTAAGATCCACTGATTTGTGTTTTTCTTAATGTTCCTTATCTAGAGTATTTTCTTTTGATCTCTTGGTTGTTTTGAAGTTTCGAGGACGAAACTCTTTTAAGGGGGAGTGATTGTAACACCCCGTAATTTTTACTCTTTATTTTTGGCGTTGTTTACATTAAATGATATTTTCCGTTAAAATAAAATAATTCATTATTAAAAACTATTTTGAAAGTGTATAATTATTTAATTATTGTATTATGTTGTTGTGATTATTAATTTAAAGTGTATATATATTTATTTAGTAATTTCATTAGTTATATATATAATGTGCGTATTTATTTTTATCATCATATGGTTAGTAATTCTATAAATTTAAGTAGCGTGTGATTTTATTTTAAACGTTAAATATAATTTGGACCGACCAACGTAACGAAATTTGAAGCCCATTCTATACACCATATGGTCCGAAATTTTGGGTGTAAAAACATTGGATGAGCATCTCCATTTCAGCTTTGTAACCACCAAGAAATGAGGAGTCAAGCCTTTATAAACCCCCCATCAATTGCCACCATTAACCCCCCATTAACCCACCTTAATGCACCCTTAAACTCTTTGCTTAGTGAGGTGAATAATCTCATTACTTTCTGCACTTTAACCCCCTCCAAAAGCTGGAAACAATCAGGAAAAAACGTGCTTCACAACTCTTCTTCTTCTCTCTTTCGCATTTTCGGCCATTTCTACACACCCATTTTGTTTGCATCGTATCTCCTTCGTTTCTTATCGGAATTGGGCGTGTGAGTAGTCGAAATTCATCTACTGGGAGAGATATTGCTTGTGGTATCATCCATTTTTGAAGATACTAGAAGAATTAGTCGCAGTCTGCGTTTCAAGCAGACGAGTCATCCGGTTTTCTTGGAGTTTTCGGGAGCCATGTTATTCTCTTCTTTCTCCGCCGTTCTAATATTATTTTCTACCTAAAATCAAGGTAACTAATGGCGAACCGAGTACGACTAGAGTCCGTTTAGGAATTATTTAGTCTTAATATCTAAGTTGGGGTAATTTTTTGCTATGATTTGTGGGTGGGTAAAGTTTCATATCAATGGTGTTATACTTGTCAAATACATGAATGCTTATGAGTGTTAATTAAGTGAAATAAACTGGTTCATACCGGGGTGATATTTTCTTGTTGGAAGTTACGTTTAAGCGGCTAGAATTCATGATTTATGCTCTGTGAAATTCATGCTGTTAGTTAGTAAATTTTGTGTTCATGATTATACGTGTCTATGATGATGGATAGGTGATGTGTGATCATGTTTTTTTTTGGTTAATTTGTGAGCATGATAATCTGTTGCCTGCTGGTATAAGTCGCTTGAGTAAGATTCATGTCCATGGCTTGTTATTTGTTGTTATTATCTGCCGCAAACTTAAGAGTGTTGCTTTTTCCGTATTAGCATGGTAGTGTGGCAAGCTTGCGGTTTTATTTACATTTCCGTCGGTGGAGCTGTAAGAATTATGATCTTGGTTTGCTTGCATGATTATGCTATATGTTTTAAGTATTATATACTTTCGTGTATGCAGGTGTGTGGTAGTGTGGCAAGCTTGCGGTTTTATTTACATTTCAGTAGGTGGTGCTGTAAGAATTATGATCTTGGTTTGCTTGCATGATTATGCTATATGTTTTAAGTATTATATACTTGCGTGTATGCAGGTGTGAGATTTTGGTTTCATAGGTATATTTGTGTGTATGCAGGTGTAATGCTTAATTCTTATTATTATATGTTTACTTGAGTTGACTTTTTATTATTATTTAGATTTACATATATTTATATTATGTGTATTAAGTATTTTTATGATGGTTTGGTTGGTTGTAATTAATTGAGAGTATAGTAATGTTGTACTTGTATAAATCAATATATAATTTGTCGATGTTACAGTACTCGAGGGAGAATAATACTGTCTTTAGTACCGTTTCGCCAAGAGTTATGTACTGGGAGTATTATAACTAACGTTGTAATTAACCTTGTACCCAAACTCAGACAACGAGAGTGTAGTAGTTGGAGTATTTGACTATACAGTATTTTTTGTGTTTAAGTATGTTTTAATGTTGGTTTATTCTTTTTATTTGGGTGAAATGATTTTTATTAGTATTATAACTACTATTACTTTGAGAAGAATATATATCGTTGAAATGAGACTTTTGGATTGGGATCCTAGTTTATGCTAATTTTAGGTGTAAGGCTTGAAGGGCATCCTTATTATTTATATTTGATGAATAAATGGATGAATAAATGATAATATTTATTTGTAGAAATATTTTATTGAGATTAATATATCTGGTGGGATAGATGTAGTCCCCGGTGAAGAACATGCCAACCACCTAGGTTGCGATTTAAGGGTATTACCTGGGTTAATAGTTGTCGTCCGAGAGGTTGGGAAGTACAGAGCTGGGTACTATCCTGCATCGGGAGTTTGGCCATTCTTAGACACAGGCAGTAGGGAACATAAGCCCATAGGCTGTCTGGAGATTTCGATCTGACAAACCTTAGGAAGTGGGTTGCTATGGATCTTGTATGCTTATCTTAAGTTCATTATTGTTGATCTACTTTATTTAAGAATGTTAAACCGTTAGTTGTTGTTCGGCTATTATTTGTTTCAGTTTGATATTTTATGTTGATTGAGACTTATTTATTAATGCTTGATAACTCCTATGTGGATCCTAATTGAGCTGGGAGAGCTGTTAGTTACTCCCCACTGATTGTGGATATTTGTTGTATATTTTTGCAGGTTATGTTGATGGGAATCTTATTTGAATTGGTTTTGGGCTCGGGTTGAGATGTGAGCATTAAAATGGTAGATGTTTTAGGCCTAGACTTTTAGTCAGTTTAAGAGTTAGTTTTCTCTTTTGGATATTAATCTAATTAATTTAATTTATTTATACTATTTATTTATGTTGGTATTATCACTTAGTTATTTAAACGCATTTCTTGTAGTAGTGACATTCCCTGAAGACGATGTTTCCGCCATCGTCCTATAATACTATTATTATTTCTTTCTTTACCCGCTTTGAAATTCGGGGGTGTTACACTAAATGGGGGAGGATTGTTGGAGATTTAGAGTACAGAATAAAGTTTAATTCATGTTATATTGTTTGAATCGCTTGGTTATGGTGTCGTAATTCAAACAATATATGTAATACTATGCTACGTGCGATTCGTGTTTAGTTTCGTCAAAGTTTGATGAACAACGAACAAAGAGCAGCGCTCGCTCAAGCATTCGCACCAAGAGGCACCAAGGGGTCGCACCTCGCGAGGATTCTCGCACCTCGCGAGCCTTGGCCCTGGGACTGATCGCACGGTGCGATCAGTGTCGCACCTCGTGACTCGCGAACCGCGAAGGATGTCACACCTCGCGACATGCCTGAATGGGTGTGTTTTGCTCGCGCTGATTCGCGATTAATCTGACGGTTATTCTAAGTTTCGTTTCGGTTTTCTGAAACAACGTAGCATTGTTATATATATGGGAATATTCATATGATGAAGGGTGTTGAGAAAACTAATTCTCTCATTTGCACACAAACTCTAAAGATCAAAATCAGAAATTCTTCATCACTACAAAATCTCACAAACTCATTTTCAATTGATAGTGTTCATAGTTAGCGTGACCACTATTGTTTTCTTCTTTGTATCTCGAAGGTGAATTCCGTGAACCCGTGCTATACGAATAGGGTCGGAATATTACTTTTGGGAAAGTGAATCACGCCTAGAAGATTGTCCATCTTGTGACCCTTGTTGTTTTTCGTATTTTCCCTAACAGTATCATATGACTTTTGAGATCTAGCACCAAAACAAATATGGCTTTTAGAATCTTAGAACAAATAACTGAAAATAAACAATGATGCTGAATGAGCCCTTATATAATTAAACTAGTTCTTCCTTCTTGGCACATAACTGAAATATTATTTAAACTACGTATTTTTTCAAAAGGAATAGGGTAAGTGTTATTTCATTGAACAAAAGTCATTATCGGTACTTCCAATCATTTCTTAAAGGTTTAAAATCTCAATACAAGTATTAAACACCTATAACCTAATGGCGACGCTTTTGTATGTCTTTGCATCGTTCTTGACTGGTCCATCAGATAGGCAAATTTTCAAGATGTGTATTTTAAATATGCAACCCCTATACCGACTAACCCCTAGTAAGGGGTCTGACTATGATTTCCATACAGATGGTGATCTTTATTAACCATGAATTTAGAAAATGAAAAAGAATTGAAGTTTACTATTGACACATTTATCAGTGACACCCTAAAATTGACAAGGCGGTCGCAACTATAGCCCCCTTCCATAAAAGGTCCCAAATATCGATTATTCCACAACATTCCCAACTTTGGGGGTGCTTTAATTACAAAAATGGTTCAAGTGGACGGGTTACCAGTTTAAGCGTTGCACCTAAATAGGTACGGGGTGAGTAGTTAAATAACAAACACAAAATATTAGAATAGGCAATCTAATTTTAACATAAAATTAGACAAACTCAAGCCTACGTCCTTTTAATAAGCTCATTCCATCTGACTCTAGCCCAATATTATCTCTAGACATCTTGCACCAACCTAGTCGTCCCTTTCCTTCTCCTTCCTTTGTTTCCCTTTGAATCTCGAGCTACTGCATGCAATTTTACAAAAAACCCGACAATCTTACCGAATGGATTAAACTAGTCACTAAACTAGTCACTATATAAATTAATGAATGTGATTACTATATAGATTAAACTAGTCAATAAGTAGTTAAACTGGTAACTGAATAAATCAAACTAGTCACTATATTCAGAAAGGTGGTATGTTCTTTTCTTAATATTGGGCTTGAGCTATTGCCTAATTTTAAATAAATTGAGAAGGGTGGTCCCAACTATAGCCCCCTTTCCATAAAAGGTCGCAACTTTCTATTATTCCACAGCAGTCCCACCTTTGGGGAGTGCTTTACAAAAATGGTCCCAGCAGGTAACCTAACCTGCTAAAAAAACTAAACCTCCAAAACCACCACCCTTGTCACCTCTGCCACCCTGTCCCCTGCATTGCCACTAGGGATGGCAATGGATCCTGGACCCGGTCCGAATCCGTTTTTTAGGATCTGGATCCTAAAAATAAAGATATGAAGGATCCGAGTCGGATCCAGATCCTGCAATCAAAATGCGGTTCCTGGTCCAGGTCCACGGATTTGGACTCGGATCCGTAGATCCCTTTGTTTTAAAATGCTGAGCTTGCTGCTAGTTTTAGAATAATAGTTAAATAAAGACAAACCATGTAAAAGAAACCTAAGTCCCTGACCCTACCTCGCCTTCTCCCTCACACCAGCCTTTATCTCCTTCCTTCTGCCAGGAGCCGAGCCACCAGTCGCCGGACTAGCCACTCTCGCCGCTCGCCATCCCTCACACCAGCCATTCTCTCCTTCCCTCTACCAGTTCTCCTTCCTTCTATCATTCTCTCACTTCGCACGACGAGTCGAGGACGACGACCATCACACCACTTTTTAGTCTTTCTCTCGTCAGCACGACCAGATGCAGCACCATGCGCCAGCCACCACCTCAGATCTGGCTATCGCTTCCTCTCTCATCATCTCGCACCACTAGGTGTCTGCCACCACGTCCCCTGCTCTACCCCCTCTTGCTCGTTCTCTCTCGGGTCGGCTCTCACTTTCTCGTCCGCGCCACTAGTAAACGCGTCGCACCACGAGCCAGGCAGCCACGAGGGAGGATGGCTTTTTTATTGTGATTTTTTCATATGCTGATTTTTTAATTTGATTTGGGAATATTGTGGATGGATACGTTTTGGACCTGTTTTGGACCCGGATCCGTGGGGATCCGTAGTATCCGGATCTGGGTCCTCCATTTTCAGGCCCGCCGAATCCGGATGAAGCCTCTGATAACAGATATGGATCTAGGTCCACAAGGACCCGGTCCAGATCCGACCCGTCGCCATCCCTAATTGCCACCCTCCCCTGCACTCGAAACCTCCTCTCGTTTCCTTGTCTCCCTCCCTATCACCGGCTCGCCGGAGCCAGGCCACCCTCCCACCGGCAACAGCGGCACCGACCTTCTACCTCCTGCCTCTCTTGCGTCCCGCCTTCCCTGTCTCCCCACACAATTCTCTCTCTTCCGATCCCCTCCCCTGGTACGCTGCTGCACCACCACCATAAAACCACTGCTGCCACCAGAAAACCTCTCCCTTGCCCCTTAAACCCCACGCTAAACATTTGTTGATTAGTTTACAATGAATTCCCCTACTTTTTTCTTTTTTGTTATTCAGTTGGTCTTATAAGAAACTATCTATTTTTTAGGAAAAATTGATTTAAACAGTCCCAACTATGGGCTCCCTGATAAATACTGTCCTAACTTCAGTTTATTATTGTTCAGTCCCAACTTTGAGGGGTGTTTTACAAAAACGGTCCAGGTTAACAAGTAATCGGTTTAAGAGGTTAATTTTAAAAAAAAATCTTTTTCCCCTGCCATCCACCCCCACCCCTGCTAAGTGTTGACCCCCTGCCACCTCCCTTCCCCTCCCTTGCTGACCCCCTGCTACCTCCCTTCCTACCTCCCCTCCCCTGCTAACCCCACCGCCACTTACCTTGCCACCCCCACAACCCCCTCCCCTCCAACCCCGAAACACCCCCTCCCTTAACATGCGCCCCATTTTCTCTCTCCTCCCAGCACCTCGATGATGCCTCCTCCTCATTCTCTCTCCCACAAACCACGCAAATCATCATCATCTTTTTCCTCCTCGTTGTTCTGCTGTCACCAAAAATTCCCTGTCCTCTTTGCCTTCTTCCTGGCTTTCGTTCTCGCTCTCGCCTTCTCCTTCAATGTCAGTTCTAGGTTATCGGAAGGTGGTTTCGAAGGTGGTGGAGGGAGTGGCAGGCAGGGGAGAAGGTTTCGAGGGGCAAGGAAGGTGATTTCGAGGGTGGGGGAGGTGTTTCAGGGGTAGGGGAGGTGGTGGCGCGACAGGGGGATGGAGTTTTGGGGGCGGAGGAGGGGGTGGCTGGGGCTGGGGAGTGGTTTCGAGGGGCAGGGGGATGGGTGGCAGGGGAGGTAAAGGGGTTTTGGGGATGGGGGAGAGGGTGGTGGGGGCAGTGGTGACAGTTAGGGGAGGTGGGTGATGGGGGGTAGTGGGGTGGAAGGGGAGGAGGTTGGGTGGCAGGGGAGAGGAGTAGGATGGAGCAGTAAAGAAAGGAGGGAGGAAGGAGGGAGGAAAGAGGAGGAAGAAGATAGAAAAAAAATGGGAAACTTTACCTGCTGGGATTACCATTGTAAAATACCCCCAAAAGTTGGGACTGAACAATAATAAACTGAAGTAGGGACTGTTTTTGTCAGGACGCCCATAGTTAGGACTGATTAAATCATTTTTTCCTTTTTTTTAATGTTTTATGAAAATTAAGTCCATCGTTATCAGATGGAGTTAGCTTATAATCCCTTAGTGGAGCCAATTTATAGTTAGATCCTTAATGGAAAAAAGAGGTATTATTATTTCTTTCTAATCTACAGAAATTGAATTTCACGCTTGCCAACGCAGAGTTTTGACCATTAATTTCTTCAATTATGAACAACTAAAAGTTATAAAAAAAATTGATATTATATAAGGAGACTTCATGACTATGTTTTTTTCTTAAATATAGATTACAAATGATATTCAAAGTGAACACTAGTAGAAAATTACCTTATTGCTGCTATCGAATTGTTACGGTGTTACCTATACACAGCAATAGACCACACGAGAAGCAAAAAAAGCGTGTATTTTAATATTTTAACCTATAGATACAGTTTGTCTTAAAAACTGTTGTAATAGGTTGAAATTTTATTACTAGGGTGTTTCTTAAGAGCACGGGTGCCGTTTCTTTTTTAACAAACCTCATACTCTCGTGCTCCCTTCACTCCTCACTCAAACACTAATATCTCACACATTCACGTTCCCTCATTAACCCTTCCTCGGTCCTCGTCCTCTCGAAATTCTCTCTCCTTTCCGCTGCCACTCTTTCCACCTTTCTCCTTCTTCTCCTCACGAAATAGTCGTGCGCCGCCTTCAATTCCACCAAAGCCCATCGAGATTCCTCCTCCATGTCCGCTGTAGCACCTCTCTCCTCCCTCACCTCTTGAAATGGTCGACCACACCACCTTATGTCGAAGCCTCATCGAATTCCTCCTCATCGTTCCTCGCCTTTGCACCTCTTTCCTCTTGAAATGGTCGAGCGTGCCGCCTCCCACGGTGTGTTCATTTCTAGATTAGAATTTTAGATTTCAATTAAGAATTCAACATGTTAGCTTTCTTGAAATTCTGAATTTTGGACGTTATCTTTTTTTTTTTAGATTTGAACTTTTTGTTTAATTTTTTGCCATTTATCTTATATAGGGTTTCGGGTTAATCCGTGGAGGCCCGGACGATCGATAATCTCATATTCGGTTCCAAAGGTTCGGGTTTACGAGGTGGATATTTTGGATTCGAACAGCAAGGCTAAGATCAACCACAGTGTCGCCATATGTCATATTGATACCTCGGCTTGGAGCCCTGCCAATGGAGGGTTCCTCGCGCTTGGGTCGGGGCCGGGTAAGATTGAGATTTGTCATTGGATATTTGAGAATGATTTAACTTGGGTTGTTGCTGATTACTAAAACAAATGTACTTGAACAAAAAATGGGGCAACATTCCAATTGAGGTTTGGTCGTCTTTTTTTCTTTTTTATTATGTTAAACTTAGTTTAGTGGCTTTGCAAAGGCTGAGCCACAACTATGCGAGCAAAAAATTGTAATTTATTACTATGTGTATGTCTCTCTTTAAAAATTATAATGTAGATTCATTATTATGCTTTATCAAGAAAAAGAGCCAACTTCTAGCTCATGCGAAAAACAAAACCCTCGGCAGCGAACAAACCCTAGACAACCAAAGGCAACCCTTGGGGGCTTGACAGCCGCCTCAGCGCTCCTCACGGTGGCCGTCAAGTCCCCCCCTTTCTCGTTCCCCTTTCGCTTTCTGTTTTTGTGGTTTACTTAATTAAGGGCGCCAGCGAAGTCAGTAGTGTTTGAAACTGGGTTGGGGTGTACCACTGCCACGACTGTCCGCGTTTCTCCAGCTTCGTCGTCGCCTGGGAGCAAGTACCATCACCGAGTAGAAGTAAGTAGTATCGCGTGGAAGCAAGTGAAGCAGATGTCATCTTGAGTGACAGAGTAAGTAGTAGTGTAAGTTTTTGGTTTGCCTTTCGATTGTTACGTGAAACGTTATCGAAGGCGTTGCGTTATGAATCTTGTGGTCGGTTCTTTTGTTTGTTTAGGTTATGTTCTTTATTTTAGCCTTAGTTTAGGTTTATCCAGATCCAATTATCCTTCCCATTTTGTTTATGGTTGTGCTTGGGTGATGATTAGTAGTGATAGGTGGGCAATAGAAGGTTCTTGGTTTCTTATGACAAAGGAAGATCTAGGAAATCTGGCCAATATAACCATTGCTTCTGTTGTTGGCCATGGTTTGGTATATACAGCTTTGGTGGTTCGAGTGTTGGGCAAGATGAGAGGAGGTTCTCAATTTAGATCTGTTGTGGTTCGATCTTCTAGTTTAGGGATTGCAAGGTTGGATCTTTGAATACATAAGTTGGGTGAATTACATTAATATATTTCGCCCCAAGTTCATGTGATGACTTCAGGATTCATCACACTTAAAAAATGCATCTTGTGGGAGGCCCTCCAATTTGATCTGGGGCAAGTTTCGACCTCTACGCATTTTGAGTTTCAGTCTCGCTAGACTAAACTCTGGATACCCTCGCAGAAGGGTAAGAAGTCACTAATGGACATGACTTCTTTGTTAGTTCAATCAGTAGAATCCCAGGAAGACGTTTATGTCCTAGGACCTTAGGATTTATCATCTTGTAGACATCGGGGTCTACGAGATGAGATGCGATAATCTATCTCTGAAGATCGATTGGGTTTAGTATCTCAACAAATTCCCTCTCAATATATCAGATCCTTTTCACCAAGACGTAGAACCCACCCCCACCACCCACCGCCCAAGACAAGTTTCATTTGGATTGGACAAGTAATAGGTTATTTTTCCTTCATCGAGTATGTAAGAGCAAATGAAACTCACTTTAGTGTCTGTTTGCTTTCGGTTTTATGTTTGGTTGTATAATCATTAGGTTGTAATTCCGTTTTTAATTAATGCAAATTTTCTCGATGTTAAAAAAATTCTAATGTGACAATATATTAGTTATTGGAATCAACTTAAATTTGCCAAAAAAAATTCACTTGTACCTATTGTTTGCGGTTTTGGGATACAACCCGCGGCTATAGGTTAAATCTATTAATGCCCCTTGATTTGCGGCTTGCTAAATCCACATAGGCCACTTAAAAAATGCAAGAATATGCAATTATTCTAATAGTGAATAGTGCCAAAATACAAACTAATAAATTATTAAGAAACGAAAATGATATAATTTAGGTATTTAATAGGTAGTACTCCCTCCGTTTCTTTTTTGTTTACTCACTTCACTTTGGGGGAGAACCAAAGAGGAAATCTAAAAGTATGAGAGAGAAAATGAAAAGGTGGAGATAGAAACTTAAAAAGTCAAGAAATAAATTTTAAGGTGAGTTATTATATCAAGAAGTGAACCACATGGATGGAAAAAGAGGAGTAGATAGATGGAACATGTTACCAAAGATTGAAAAAACAATAGTGTATAGATTAAAAAGAAACTGTTGGTGCAAAATCAGTTGGTTGACTTTGCAAACAAGTCAATGCACACCTAGTAGTTTGATACTGAATGTCTTGGGAGACTTAGCCCCTGGAGGTTACCGGTTTTAATTAGATAAAACCTTGCTAACGTTCTTTATTGCAATTTAATTAAGGATTAAACTACAACGCCCAATAAATTCAGGCGAATGGAGCAAACAGTAATTAATCTATTAATTAAAGCACAATATTCCCATACATGCACAAACTTTAAGAAAGATTTTACAACACATAGAGGGATAAGCCAGGTTGGACAACTAAAGGGAAGACACGAAGGCTGTTACCTCCATGGTTCCTTGCTTCAATCGGAGAATTACAGAACTCGTCGCCATAACACGTTCTACGTCTAATGAACTAAACTATAACCCCAGAAGGGGGTTGGCTAGGCTAAGGCTAAGCTACACTAAGGAAAGAGTAAATGCAAGTTGTTGTGTGTTTGTCGTGTTGTCGTGTTCGATGATCACTCTTCTATTTATAGAGAAACGTGGTGTGTAACTTCCGTGCTTGCTTGGAGGGAAAACATTTGAATCGTATTTGGTTCAAATCTCAACCGTCTTCTGGCGATGAATAACTGTAGCTTTGCACGTTCTTCCTTATATGGATCTGCCTCATGATTGCTCTTTAACCGTATATCTTTTTGCCATCTTTGACTTTTATCTCCTGATGATCTTGATGGTATTCTCCTATTGATTTTGACTTATGTTGACTGCGTCCAATGGGCTTTATAGTCCTGTTGGACCTTCATATTAAGATGAAATTAAACCTTTTGAGGTCTAATACAATGTACCATAATAAATGCTACTGGACATCTAAAAATGGTGGTAACAAATTGCCCCCTGATTTGTGGAGTGATGTACTCAACACCCACAAATTATGAGCAGAGGAGGACTTTCAATGGTTATAGCCAATATCATCCAGTAGTATTTTGAATGTGACTTCTTTCATTGTTCTAAGATGGTCAATGAACATTCTTTTAGGATGGCTAAATTTAGTTGAAAAGAATAATCTTTCGTGTATTCCTTCATCTTGCTTTCTAGCCATTGTGAAATCCATTAAAAAATTTTCTTCAAGATGTGTACTTGTATGATTATTTGGTGATAACCAACAAGGACTTACATCATAGGCCATGAGATCGTACCAAATCTGACATGCACATTTGTATTGTACCACATCTCTTGATGATGACCCATCCACCAATCTATAGACTTTTACTTTCTTTGTAGTTCCTTTGACAAAGAGCTTTCTTAGGTATCTCCAAGGTCCGTTAGGTTTTAATATCTCTTATGTAATGACTTTGCCCCATGATTTGCAAACCAGAAGAGATGTAACCTGATCGTTCCTTTCAAGTTTAGGAAATATCAATTCTTTTACGAGATCTAAATTGGACCCTATTTGGAAGGCCTTAGATTCTTTTTTAATTTCCGGATCCTGTTGTATGACAGGATTATCTCCAAAATATTTTTGAGTAGAAGAAGTTCATTTAGTGGATTCGTTCTTACTAAATTCATCCCTATCTTTAGATATGACATTCAATGCCTTGTGATGGTTTGAGCATTTTGATGGATATGGCATATTTTCCAGTGCAGATTGGTGAAACATGGGAAGATATGTGTAATCCATCTTTGATTTTTAAAATCTTTTTAAAGATTACACACATATATATATATATATATATATATAGAAGTTTAAATGTTTCAACTGTCCAATAATTATTTCCTAACTGCCACATTTTATGGAAAATAATAAACAGTTTTTTAGGGAAAATAATCAATAAATGGACAAATAACTGTTTTATTTCAATTTGATGAAACAAAACTCATAGTAAAGCAATTGAATCATAATAATAAAACAAATGTATTATTAATGAAGTTACCATTTGGGGTAACTTAATTACATTCATCCTATGACTTATCTTTATGAAGATAGAGTCATTAATTAATTGAAAATGCTTGGATCCTGAGACAATGTTTGGAAGTGGTTCCTACACACTACCCTTACCATAGCATTATATTCGTAGACTTCCACCTCGCGCCCTGCACTACTCCTGATAGTTGCAAAGTAGTAGTTCTCTTCAGGGGAGTTGTTGAACCTTGCCTTGAAGATAGTCCCGTGGTAGCTATTGTCCCCGGGCGTATCTCTCGTCGGTCATTGTAATGTACATCCAAGGAAGGAAATATTCTTGGGCTAATAGCTGCCACAATTTGCAGACGCACTTGAAATTTACTAGCCTCCCTTGACTTTCGTCTTGACCTTTGTAGACACATAATCGTGTCTCCCCATTTAAGGATCCGATGATGAAACATACCGTGGTCTTAATTGGTCCGACCCAAGGGCAGAGCAGTCTGAAGAGCCATCCCAAAAATATTTCGAAAAGTGTTATAGTCCTTTTTTTAAAACCCAATTAATTATTCATGATAATTAATTGTATTTGAGCCCAATTCTTTGAAAAGCCCAATTAATTGATAATTAATTGATTTATTGTAATAATTAAAAATTTTCAAAAGATATTTTTTATAAGTTAAAATCAGATTTTATCCCGTAAAATCGGATATCCGTAGTTAAAAGATAAAAAGAAAATCTTTTAGAACACGTTTTTATCAAAAAACTATCAAAACATGTCAAAACAAGCGCTGCGCTGAGCGCAGTTGCTGCGCCGAGCGCAAGTCTCCTGCCACGTGGACTTCCACGTAAGCTGCGCCTAGCACACGGACTGTGCTGAGCGCACCAGAACTGCCACGTAGACTTCTGTTTCATGTAGAGTCCTGCGTCAAGCGCAGTTCTCTGCTTGAGACGCGCATTTTCTTTCTTATCTTTTTTAATAGCGCGTACCACGTGTACGCTTTTTACTGGTCATGCCGCGTCATGCGCTTGACACGTCAGCTGCGCCAGGTGCAGCTGGCGCGTGAAGCGCAGTGTCGATTTCCCTATATATTGGCTTGTTTTCCGTACAGATTTCAAGAACGGATTTTTCACATAACACTCGACGAATACTTTACGAACACAATTACGAATCCTCCCTACGAACTACAAAATCTCCCTACAAAACTCATACCTTTAAAACACAAATATATTCAATCTACATACTTTCAAACATTCAGATTTTCAGGCTTCACGATTGCTCGTCCCGAAGGTTGTCAATCTTGCAGACCCAAGCCACGGTATAATCCTGATGGTCCTTAAATAAATTATTTTTATATTGAAGTTACTAACAGTTTTCTTTCCTGATGTAGATCTTTAATGTAAAATCGCTATACCGTATATTCTAATCCCTTTTCTATTTTATTTTATTTCATATTATTATTATTATTCTTGCCTTTGTATATTATATGCTTGCCTGATCACTCTGCTCATATTATATGATTGTCCCTGCATTATTGCTTTTATCACCCACATGTTATTTTTGCTAATCAAAGACCTAAAGAACTGTTTTAACATTAATCAGATTAATTTGGACAACCTGTTAGGTTCCCTGTAATATTGATTGCATAATAACTTGTCACTAAAAGTTAGTCTTTTCATGTGTTTCCTGAACCTACTTAGACTAAATATTTTTAGGGTGTTTAAAACGTTATTTGATTATTCTTTGGCATAAAATTTGTAATGAATCGATATTTAGTAGAGGCAAACTCTGGGCGAATGTGGTTCATTATGACTATATTCGTACCCTCACCCCCGAACTCAATCTTTGGTTCATTTTCACCATCTATGGAGTCAGGACGGGGAAATTTACATTGGATAATTTGTCCCTACGGTTTTCCCATATCCAATTAGGTTTATGATTCTTCCTAAAAAGAATTGTTGGCGACTTCTTTCAAAACAATTTTCAATAAAACCTTTACAGTGGGGTAGTCAAATCTAACACGCGCTCACACCGCGTAGGCGAAATAAAAACACGCCTACAACCTTCTTCTATCCTCACCACTTTGAGGGAAGTCTGAGTGCAGGAGAGAACTAAGTTCTTTGCGTAGGCCCAATTCATCCTTTGAGGCCTTGGGAAATTTAAGATATTGGAAACCTCCTTGCCCCACCTCTTACAAACTGTTAGCAGTTTGTCTTGTGATTTCCCGTCCAATTTGGGCCATATGTGGGTAGACAGGAGATCGATATTTGTACCGACCTTTGTAGCGCTTGATTCTACCGACCACTGGATCTCTTGGCCCCATTACGGGTTCAGCGCCAAAGATGCGTGCCATTTTCTCTGCCCATCTGGCTCTCTCATTTGTGATGAAGGATTCTTTATCTTCTTCTATGTTGTCGTGGGCAAAGCGATGCTTAAAACAATCATCATCAAACTCGGCTGCCAAGTTTGCATATGCTTCGTTGTTCATTTTAATTTTTTGAAATGAAAATGTGATGATGGGATGCTTTGGCCAAGTCCCTTTAAATAAACAGTTCATTTGTTAAACGGTTAGTTTCGTAATAACTTCTAGGATCAGTGAGTAATTGAGTACTTTGAATCCTTTTTTCGAGAAGTTTATGGACTTTTTGCTGATTATTATTTATTTTAAGGCTATTTTTTTGTTGATAAGTCTTAAAATTAATATACCATTTTTTAGGCATTTGGGCCTAAAATTACTTCCTTGGGTTCTTTATTCATTTTATGAATAATAATCAAGCCCATAGTTTTTAATGGTCTGGAGATATATTAAAAACTGGCAAGATAAAATTTATTTTATCAATGAAGTAAATCATGAAAGACATTTATCAACGGAAATAAAGATAAGTACATAGATCACTAAGGAAAATCTAAACTACGTACTATCGCTAGGATTACTAAGCATCTGCCATGTTACTTGATCTATCAAGTACGAAGATGGGCGAAACTGATGGTGATTTGTGGCTCCTCATGTTCATCAACATCAGGGTCATCATCATCTGAGTAATCCTCATCCAAGAACATAGGGATGCCTCTTTCTGATAAGTGTTCTTGCCACAAGAGACATGTACATTTGTACTATATGAGCTTTTTGAAACTCACATTCTCGTCCACTTGGACTACCCTATACTTTCTATTGAAAACACCCAAACTGCTTTCACAGACTATGGACCTGTGATATTTCAATGCGAGTTCAGGAGGAAAATATTATTTTGCAATGCTCCCCATGCCTTGCAAACGCTTAGGAGTTTTAACAAATCTCCTTGTTCCATTTTTGGCCAAAGATTTAGTGCTAGGAGGTCCACATCACTTCCTATTATAGCTGTACTAGACCCTTGCTCCCTTAGATCTCTAGACTGAACCTTTGGGTCCTTTCCAAAGAGTCTTACAATTTTGGATTGCCATTTTGTTATCTCCTCTTCTCTAAACTCCTCCCAGTCCTCTTGCATGATATCCTTATTGAATCGATGCCTCCAACATTCACCAGGAAATGGTAATGGAGCGATTTGTTGATTAGCCATGCTCACAGACTTTTGGATTTTTTGATGGTAGAATAAAGATGTTAGGAATGAGAAATCTCATGGTTAAGATAACATATTTATAATACGATTACCATAATTGTTACCCCTATAAGTTAGGGGTGGATGAAGCGATTAATATTATCTTTTTAGATAATATATCACGTTATTTTTTGTAACTGATTTTAATCACTTTAGGTTATGGCCCTAGTGGGTAGGAATGGGTTTTCCCATTAACCCGTTAATGTGTCATATCACTGCTAGGCATTGGCCATTAGTGGCGTGTGAAGTTAGATGGTAATTATTACTTTTTGAAGTAATTTCTTTCCATTTCATTAATACATTTTCAGAGTTAGCATCCGAAGAGACACCTTATTTATTTTCCATTTAATCTTAACCGTAGAACTTGCATTATTTGATTTGATAGTTATTTTTGAATAACATAATATAATTTGCACAATTTCAGCTTGAACAAAATAAATAATGCAGTCAAGGATAAAAATGGTAAAAACCCGAAAATATAGAAACTAAATTTCATTAATTTAAAAAGGGGAAATTTACAACCTAGATTAAAATTTTTATCTTAGGATAAAAATTAACAATTTTTTGTTTAGAATTTTAGAATTCTAAACTCTAGGCCTAATTCTAATCCCTTGGAGACCGTGGCTTGTTGCCATCGGAGTCTTCAATGGAGGCGTTATCATCGTCTCCATTATCATCATCATCGTCATCTCCAGGAGGGTAGAAGAAGCGTTCCTCCATGGCGAAGGGTTCCTCAAGGAGATCTTCCTCATCAACCCTTCTCCGCTTGGCGGCGAGCTCGTTGTCATCTTCATCCTCATCCTCATCCTCATCATCATCATCAGATTTATCTGATGATGGAGGGGTACCCTCCTCGTCTTCTTCCTCTTCTTCCTCCTCTTCTTCCTCTTCTTCTCTCTCCTCTAGTATCTCTGGAGGAGGGAGGAAGGGCTGGTCAACCTCTTGTGGGTTGACCTCTTGAATCCCGGTGATGCAGGATTCGGCAGAAGGTTGAGGGCTGTCGATTTTTGGAGATGGAAGTTTTTTGGAGAAGGAGGTTTAAGGAGATAGGTTTTTTGGAGGCTTTGTTTCAAGAGATGAGTAGTATGAAGATTTTATTATGCTTACCCCTTTTTATAAAGAGATTTACCGTCTCTTGAAAAATGGAAAGTTACGCCCTTTGAAAATGGGCTCTTGAGTAACTAACCCCTAGAATGGGCTTTCAAGTCACGCGCCCTTTGGAAATGGGCTTTTAGATGACTTCAGGACCTTCTGTTTTAATTTGTTAAAACTAGGCTTTAACATGACCCAATTAAACATGACCCAAAATAAAACATATCACGTATTCTGCACGTGTTTTCTTCTTTTATTGTTTCATTTTGGTTGTCTTCTCCATTAATACCCTTTTCAAGGATTTTAGGAAAATTGGAGATCTTTTAGATAAATTTAATTCACTTTTTTAAGAATTTACAACCATCACCAAATTTCAATTCACTATGTCTAATGAAAGAGTTCGTGAAGATGAAATTCGTGAAGCGCTTGCTAAGAAACGTGATGCCATGCAATTTGAGGCAGCTCGTCAATTATGCAACGCCATTAAAGTGAACCTTGGGACTTATAAGTCTCAAGTGTTCTGGTATGTGAATAAAAGCTCTGACTCTAATACTACTTCAGAGGAGAAGATTGCCACTATTGGTCCTTGTTTTCCTTTCAAGATTCAAAGACCAGAGCGCCAAATTGTCTTAGAGCACAGTGCTACCCATTCTTAGACCATATCATTTTAGAAGATAATAAGCCCAGAACGCTTCCATTTGCCCCAAAATCCCTTCAACATTTGCATTGGCCTTTGACCAACAAACCTTTTAAAGGTTGGATTTCAGGAGTGGATGCAAGAGCATGGTTTCTGCGAATGAAACCTTTTCATGACAAATGGTCCAAGAATAAAATATGGCCCTTCTTGAGACTAGCTTCTTATGAAACCATCCCCTTTGATGGGGCTATGTCTACTGCCTTGTTGGCATGTTGGGACCCTGCCATCAACTGCTTCTTGTTCCGATGGGGACCAATGAATGTGACGTTAGCTGATATTGCCTTCATTACTGGGACTTCTCCAACAGGTAAATACGGAATTAAACTTCTTATCTTTCACCATGTTAAAGAACACAATCAGCTATACAGTCAATGCTTAACAATCTTTCGCCAGGTTGCTAGTCCTTCTGCTAGTGCTAGCAAGTGTGGCTTTCAGAAATTTATTGATTTCTTCATCAATAAGGATACTAGTGAGAAAGTTACTTCTCAAGAGGAAGTAATTTTTCTTACTTTTACTTTCTCCAAATTATTGATGTCTAGAGCTGGAGGAGTAGTAACATTATGGCTATCTCTAGCTGTTAACATCTCCTCTACTTCTGAAGAAGTAGCTTTGGCTCCTGTTCTATTGGGACAACTTTATAGATGTCGTTTCAGGAGTAGAGAATCCTTCAAAGGTTTTGGAATTCATACCTCTGAGTCTCCCATATTCTCTACTGACAAGGGATTTGGGCCCCTATGGCTCTTGACTTGTTGGGGCCATATGTATCTACCTTGTCTGATGGTTCTCAATCCCTCTTCTGCTTTTAAAGCATCTAAGGGTTCAGAGGAGGAATATATTTCTTTTGATCCCCTTTCGTTCCTCTCTAGTCTTGATGATTGTAGCTGTTATGGTGAAGTCAGCTTCAATCTTACATCTCCAGACGAGGTTTGACATCCAAGTTTAATTCTTTTGTACTTCTTGGCTTCTAAGTCCAATCCTGGTGTCTGGAATAATTCCCAGGTAAGATGGTTGTTTCTGCTGAAAATGAAACTTGGCGCCATCAAGCAGTGCCTGTTTGGCTACAATCCCTGAACATCCACTCTGGTTCCTTAGGGAGTGGAAACTTTTGGAGCAGTGTTCTTAGGTTTAGGGATTTAATAGCTGCTGAGCCTGAATACTTTGGCTTTGAGGCTTATAATCCATAGTTGGTAGCTAGACAATTTGGATTGGTCCAACCGCTAGCTATTCCTTACTTCCTGACCCGCATTGATCCTTGGACTTCAAGGGGTCGATTTGAAGAAGGTAGACCTCTCAAGAGTAGAATTCTCAGCCTTACTTCGATGTCCATCTCTCCTTGGAAATGGATCACTAAAGCTGTTCGAGGCTTCCATCTGTGGTGGGATCATGTATTCCCACATAACTCAATATGTTATGATGCTTTGGCGAACTTTGAGGATCAGCTCTTCTTAGGCTGTAAGTAATTTCTGCCCTTAGTTATTTTATAACTTTCAGTTTGAATGAATATTACTAAATCTTCTTTATGTTTTTTTTGCTTTTGACTTTTTAGCCAAAGCTGGCAAGAAGAAGCTAAGAGTGCATGATAAAATGACAGTAGATTCTAGATTTGACCAGTTCTATTGGAATACCATAGACAAAAGGGTTCCACCTCATACCTCTTCAGAGGATGAAGATGATGCTGCTGATGATCAAGGGGCTTCCTATGGAGAAGTCCAGACTGTGGAGGACATCCAAACCATGGGGCCACTGGAGCAGATTGACCCTTTTAAAAGAGCTGCAAGAAAAAGAGATTACAATTGTCTCTCTGCTTCCAAGGACACTCAACCCAAGGGGTCAGTGGAGCAACCTGAGCCTCCTAGGAAGGCTACAAAGAAGAGAGATTATGGTTGTCTCTCTGCCTCCAAACCTTTAAGGCATTCCAGCAGGAAACGTCCTAAGTTGGAGGATCCTTCAGAGATACCGCATTATATCATCTCCTCTGATGAAGATGATGACAAGACCATATCTCAAATTTTCAAAAGGAAACTCC
The DNA here is from genome assembly GCA_947648045.1 of Beta corolliflora. Lineage (NCBI taxonomy): Eukaryota > Viridiplantae > Streptophyta > Magnoliopsida > Caryophyllales > Amaranthaceae > Beta > Beta corolliflora. The sequence continues at coordinate 207,186 of CANSZD010003287.1, read as the reverse complement.
CAGGAGTCAAAGCAATTATGAATTTCACCTTTACTCTCTTTATGAGAAGTTTCACTTTTTGGAACACTGATTAATTTATTTCAGGTTCCTCTGGTGCTGATGACATTGAGCCTAAGACTGTCAGTGACCCTTCTTCTAAGAAGTTATCACCCCTTGGCTCTGCCAGCCATCCTTCAGGAGATGCTCCCAAAATAGCTGATCCAGAGTTAAGTTCAAAGGGTTGCCCTATTGATGAACCTATCATCAATCCTCCCTCTTCAAGTGGTGCTGCCCCCTAGTTGAAGCATATGGCTACCCCCTCTTTGGAAGGATGTGCTGCCCCCCAGTTGGAAGAGACTGAGCATCTTCATGTGGAATCTCCTGATGAGGACTTGTTTCATCAATTTGATAAAGATCCTTTGGAATCAAGTCCTTTTGATATTGAAGTTCCAAGCTCTCATGCTGCTACCACTATTGTTATAGCAATTCCATCTATTGTTGGGAATGAAGTTCCGAAAGATTTCATCCCTTTAGAGGTCACACCTTTACGGAGCAGTACTGAACTTGTGATTACCTTTATTTTTAAAGGTTTTTCATCAACTTCAGCATCTACTTTAGGGACTGGTCTACCTTTCTTTCCTCATGAATTCATTTTAGACTTCCTCTATATGAGTCCATGTCCTCATGATACCAGACTTCACTCTCTTGCTAACTTGGCTTCTCTTCTTTGTGATGCAGAGGGAAGCACTCAAGAAGCAAGTGTGATTAAAGAGTCTGATGGAGGGAAAAAGGTTAATCTGCAGACAGCTATCATTGTGAGGGATCAACCTACCTCTGCTAACAGTGATCATTCCAGTGATGGATCATCTGAGCACATAAAATATGAAGACAAAGTCTGGGATCTCTGCTTGACCTTAACAAACAACCCTTATGATCAGGCTTCTGCTCAGGCTCTTAAATAGATTTTGGAATCCCTGATTTCTCAAGGTTTTGAGTACTGGATATCGTGTCTTAATTATGTTAAAGAGACTCTCCTTCTTCAGTAATGTAATGCCGAATCAAGAGTCCAATCTCTAAAGTTCTCAGCTCAGAAACTTCAGGAAGAGGAGACTTCTTTGGAAGCTCAAGCTAAAACCTTCAGAAACTTCAGTAAATAGATCCTAGACTCTTTGAGTTCTTTTGATCAGAAGCTGAAGCTTCTTTATGAGGAGATGCAATATTTACAAAATCGCCTAGCTGAGATTAATAAAGAGGAGATTAATATCATAAATGAGAAGTCTTTACTCCAAAATTCTATTGAGACTGAAGAGAAGAAGCTGCACCAAGGGCGAATAAATCTTGCTCATTTGAGGCAAGAGAGGTTCAAAGATATGGGCATGCAAAGAAAGCTTAATCCTTCAGAAGGAAAAGCTTTGTAATGGTTGGTCAGCCATTAAACATCTTAGTTTAGCTGTTAGACAATGTTGGAATGTCTAAAACGTAACAATATTATTAATGTTGTAATTTTAATGATCCCTTGCTGTTTGAAACAATTCTGCATGTTTTTGTTGAAATACAGGATCATGTTGTTCCCATATAGATGGATGATATTTCTTTAGAAATTTGCCATTAAGGACTCTTTCTTTTATATTGCCATCTATATCCTTTAATATGTATGCATTTCCAGACATTTTCTTATGAATGATAAAGGGACCTTGCCACTTAGGTGACCATTTCCCTAATTGTGGATCCTTATAAGCTGCTTCTGGCGGAAACATTTTCCAAACCTTATCATTATTTTCCAAACCTTATCATTCTCCTGGAATTCTTTAGGCACTACTTTTTTGTTGTAGGCCCTAGCAACCTTTTCTTTTTGGATTCTCATTTTAGCTGGGGCTTCTTCCTTAGCTTCTAGAGCATCCATAATTTCAATATTCATCTCTTGTGAATAATCATCTCCTGATAATCCCATTTGTTGGGCAACCCTTGATGATCTTACATTCACTTCAACTGGGATCACTGGAGTATGTCCATAAACTAAGTTAAAAGGAGTAACTCCTGTTGCTTCCCTTTTAGAGGTCATGTAGGCCCATAGGGCATATAGCAACAACTCGTCACATTTTCTTGGGTTATTGTCTATGAGTTTTGAGATCCCTTTTACTATGATCTTGTTGGTAGCTTCAGCTTGACCAATTGCTTGAGCATAGTAAGGCGTTGAATGCAATTTAGTAATCCCAAACTGGTTAAGATAATCCAGTAAATCGGGTTTCTAAAGACTATGGCTTGATCAAAGGTTATGGTTTCTGGAATTCCAAATCTTGTAAAGATTTTTTCTTTCAAGAAATTTATTACAACCTAGGTATTGATCTTGTTGAAAGCCTGAGCCTCCACCCATTTGGTGAAGTAAGCAGTCACCACTAGGATGTATGAATGCTTCTTAGAGGATGCAGGATTGATTTCTCCTATGGCATCCACTGCCCATCCTCTGAAGGGCCAAGGTTTAAGGATGTACTTAAGTTCTGAAGCTGGTGCCCTGCTGATAGGTCCAAACTTTTGAGATCTTTTGCAACCTTTAGCATAATCTATACAATCCTTTCTCATAGTGGGCCAATAGAAACCTTGTTCGTGCAACAACCATCTCATTTTTAGGCTATTTTGATGAGCACCACATAGTCCTTGGTGAATTTCTGCCATTAGAGTTAGAGCTTCTCCAGCATCCACACATTTTAAAAGTAATCCTTGTGGATCCTTTTTGTGTAGTTCACCAAACTGCATATAGAACTTGGTGGCTGCCATTTTGACTCTATTTGGCACCTTTGTCCCAGTTGGGTTCTGGAGATATTGAATAATTTTCTCTCTTAATATTGAAATTCTATAGACTTCCAATACGTTCTCTGATCCTTCTTAATCAGATTCACTGAGAGGTTCTAGGATCTTTTCTTGGAGAATGATATCTTCATTTTGTGAAGGTATCACTTCTCTAGCAGAAGCTATTTGGGACAGCGGATCTGCTACTTTGTTCTCTTCTCTGGGAATGTGTATGAAAGTGATTTCCTTAAATTGTTTAGACAACTTTTATGCTTTCTTACCACACTTATGTTATACTAGTGATATACTTTTGAATTCCTCATTTATTTGATAAATGACTAACTGAGAATCCCCATATATCTATGCTTTCTTAGCTCCCAATTCTAGCAGCATCTCCAATCCAATTAATAAAGCTTCATATTCAGCTCTATTGTTGGTGCATGGACCCTTTAGGGTTACTATTAGTTTAGTTGGGATCCTACCAGGAGATAAAATATATATTCCAGCTCCTGCTGTTTCTCTAGTGTTGGACCCATCAAAGAATAAGACCCATGGAAGAATGTCTTCATCAATGATTCCTGAGTCACAACAAGGATGAGTTGCTAAGAAATCAGCTAATGCTTGACCCTTGACTGCCTTTTGGGGCACATATATGAGGTTAAACTGTAGTAAATGTAAACTCCATTTACTTAACCTTCCTTTTATTAAGGGTTAAGATATCATATATTTTATGACATCCGTTGGAGATACAACTTCTACGGTGAAGGCAATGAAATAATGTATGAGTTTAACTAATGCGTCATATAAACACAAACACCATTTTTCTGCCATGTTATACCTTTTCTCTGTATCATGTAGGATTCTACTTAGGTAGAATATGGCCTGCTCATGCCCTTTCTCATTTTCTTGAGTAAGGAGACTCCCAATGGAATCTTCACAAGCAGACAGATACAATCTTAGTGGTTTTCTCATTTCCATTCATGTCAAATTTCGTCAATAATTTCTTTCAAAAGGTATTTTAAATAATTCCTAGCGTAATAATCTAATACCGAATAATACTCTAATCACTATGGTTCTAAGATAACTACTAGTTACCTGGAACGTCGGGAGGAGAGCGAGTCTAAAGAGATACAAAAAATATGTGCAATCCAAGTCCTCCACGAACGAAAATTGTAGCAATAAGTCAATGGGCGTTTTCTTCTTGAACGTTGACAAATCTCATTTCGTACTGTTCTGTTCCGACCATGATTCCCGGCGAACTAAAGCTCTGATTCACAATCTCTCTGGTGAGAGTGAAGATCAAGATGTTATCAACTTGCTGTCCAAATTTTAGGATGATCCAACGGTTAGATCTCCGGTGATAGATATTTTTGCGAAGGTGTGACAGAAAACAAAAACCGGATGACTTGCCTGATTGAAACGAAAACTGCAGTCGTGTCTTTCCCTTTCTTCAAAAACAAATTGTACCACGAGCAAGATCTTTCCGAGTAGATGGATTTTGACTACTCACACGTCCAATTCGGATAAGAAACGAAGGAGATATGATGCAAACAAAATAGGTGTGTAAAAATGGACGAAAATCCGAGAAGAGAGAAGAACTCTTTCTCTTCCTCTCTAAGGGTTGGGCGAAAAAGGGGGTTAGAATGCAGAAAAAAAATCTGATTAATAACCTCATTAAGCAATGGTTTAAAGGGTGATGTAAATGGTTTCATTTAGAAGAAATGATGAGGGGGGTTATGGGGGGCTACAAACTACCAAGAGTCATCAAATAAAAGAAATGAAATGAAAGAAGAGAAGCTTCTTCTTTCTCCCTCCCCATAGCCGGCTGTCCAAGCCCAACCACACCAAGATGATTTCGGCCCAAGTCATCAAAGGTCCACGCATCAAAAGTCCGTCACGCGACAAATCGATAAATTCCTAAATCGCGCCTAAACTTTGAAAATACTTAATAATGAAAATAATTCTAATAAATTATATTTAGATATAAATATAATGCACACATTAACACACCATATAATAAAATAATAATTCGGCTCCCAAAGTATAAAGAATAAAAAAAATCATTAATCTAGAGAAAATAATAGTTTTAGGGAAAACTTTTGCGGAAAAACTAGGAGTAAAATTATGGGTTGTTACAAAATTAGTGGATTTGGGCTAAGGTTCTCAACGCAGCACGACACGGTAATCCATTTAACCCATATGCTACTATAAATATTACTAACTTTTTATGCACGCTATGTTTGCAGCGATATTTTGGGCATAACTATTACTCATTAGTAATACAAACCAAAAACGAAAGTTCGTATCTAAGTTCACCTCCATTTTGTGAATAAGAAAGACTGAAATACTTATAAATAGTATTTAAAAACACTTTAATAAATAAGTATAAGTAATGAAATTGCATCTCTAACTACTATTTTTTGTTGACTTTAACTAATTTTCTAGAAAATCCACGCACACTCATCAGCCCAATCAACTTCAAATTTAGTTTGAATGTTTTTCTTAAATATATAGTTTGGCTTCATAGAGTTTGAATGTTTTTCTTAAATATATACGATTTATTTTTTGGTTGTTCGACTTGGTTTATTTTGGTAAGATATTAATCCCTCAGGTTTAATTAGTTTATCGCTTCTTTGGGCACAAAATTTTAGGAGAAATTGGTATGTGGGTCATAAAGGAAAGAGAAAGTATTAATTTATTGGCATATTCACTAGTGGAAAAAACCTTATCTGTCACTTAGTAACAGATTCGGTTTTTAAAAAACCGCATCCGAAAATCATTAAAAAAATGGAAAGGAAAAATAGAAGGAAAATCTGATCCGGTCCTTTAGTGAACCGGATCAGATTTTAAAAACCGCTCCGGTTTTCAAAAACCTGATCCGGTTCACAAAACCGGATCAAATTTTTCCTTATTTTTTCTAAAGGAAAAACCCGCGTTTTCCCTCCTTCACCCAATTTCATTTCTCGCTCCTCCTTGCTCCCTTAGCTTACTCCCACGCCTCTCTCACTCATCCTCCAACGTAAACCGACGAGATTTCCTCCTTTCTCTCTCTCACTCATCTGCTTCCCTCCCCTGTCTCTCTCTCACTCTTTTCTCTCCACACACGAATGAAGCAACCTCCTCTCTTGCACTGTTGTTCGTTCGTCGTTCATCAGCGAAGACAAACAAAGCCAGATCTTCACCCCGTCGGTCATCACCTCCTAGATCTCTCTTAGCCCCTCGGCGTTCATCTCACCAGCAGTTCTCCTCCCTCGTCGTTCATCTTCATCGCTGCAGACTAGGTTTTTCGTTTTTAGTTACTGGTTTTTGTTTCGTATTTTAATCTCGTTTTAATTCCAGATTTAAGTTAATATTTTTCGTTATTTTATTTTTGTTTGTAATTCGCAGATCTACTCTCATAGCAAAAATTTCATGAAGCCCTAACCCTAATTTCAATCGAAATTTCTCTGATAAACGCCCCTTCTTGTTTCAAATTCTTGTAGCTTCGCAATTTCTGTTGTCGATTTCAGGTATGCGTTATTTCTGTTCAGAATAATTTAGGGTTTCACTCTACTTTATCATGATGTAGTTACTTTTTTGTAGGATTATCATCGTATAATGGTGTTATAATTCCTTTGATTATGAACTGTTAATTGCGAATTTTTGATTGTGATGATAGATTTGGGATTGTAAACATTAATAGAGTTGAGAGCCCTTTTCTTGAAATTAAATTTTGGTTAAGCTTATTATGTAAGATTTTTCATCCTGATTTTTTAGTGGTGATGCGAACATAGATGCTTATGTTCTTAGCCTCTGTTATATATTACAAATAGTGATAGTAATTTTTATGTACCACTCAAATTGGCAGTGGAGGTTATTTCTTTCTGGCAAAGTGATTCCCATCATTTGTTCTAGGTAATGATTTGAACCTGCTTTGAAATTTTGTTATAGAAAATTACTTGCTGAAGTATCTCCAAAAACCTTGACTTTCTAACTAATCGAATCCATTCTTGAAAGAGGTGATGCTGTCCTTGTTTGAGTCGCTCGTAGGGCTAAGAAGTTTGGTTGGATTAGTTGACAGACTCTCGGTTTTGTTGTTGCTAATTGAGCTATATTCTTTATATGCATGACATTTTTCAGTGTTAAAATGCATTTTCATGGTAAGCATATACATTGTGATCTCCATCTTTATGTTTTTTGAATGATGTTTTTATACAAGCATCTATATGCATGTCTTGCTATATAATTGTTGGACAATGTCTTGTGTTTGCTTTGCTAATGAAACAGACAAGCAGTTCAAATATTAATGCTGGCTATTAGTATATGGCGTGTTTGGAGTATGTGATTACGCTCCTATATTAAAGTTTTGCATTTACCAAATCTTGTAATGCTAGCCATTAGTATATCTGTTACTGGGTTATGTCCCTTTCTCTTGTTAATTGCCACCTTTTCCTATATTATTGTTTTAAACTTTAATGTACTTGGATATCGAATAAGAGATTCTTATGCATAGATAATTAAAAATTTGATTGCATTTAAGAATTACATGAGTAAGAGAATTGAGTGTTATTTTTTATTACAGGTTATAGTTCTTAAAAGCTCTTCTCCTTTGTCTATCCTTTCGAGGGTTTCATCCTTTAACGTTAGAAGATAACTCTTGATGAAGGTATGTATATTTTTTCAGATTTCCTTTTTTTCGTTTTTACCTGCTTCTGAGAGTGCAGTGATTTGCTGGTTCTTATTTGCTTATTATCTTCAGGATGGACACCTGAAATTGCTGGGCGTAGCAGACATCTACTTATCCTTGAAAAGAGAATTTGAGGAGCTTATTCATTGCAAGGTAATGCTGGGGTCCTTTTGCTTGACTCCTTGTTAAGAGCATGGAAAATATTGATTCTCTTCTATCTTATGGCCAACTCCATCGAAGATTCATCTTTAATCATAAATGTGGTTCCAATGCATGTAAACATGGATGCATGACATTTTTTTATTTGTGTTCTTGTTCTGATTGAATCGAGCTGTCATTGGCTTATTGTGTTGTGCAATATAGCATTAGTGTACTGGTCTTTGTAGTAGGAGAGCAAAGTTTCATGTTTGTCATAGTTGATGGGGGCTTTTATTTTTTATCATTCCATGCTCTGTTCTCCACTTCTGATATTGTGTGGAGGTTGTGAGGAGATTTGTATGGAGCCGATGGATTTAGTTCTATGCTCTCCTCTTGTTTGACTGTGTATTGCTGCAATATTTTTTTTTGTAGTATGCTCAGTGTAGTGCTGCCGACAACAGTTGAGAGGTATCGTGCGATTTAAGGGGAGTTGTTCACCCATCTTTTCATTTGGTAATCTGCTCTTGTATAGAGTTGTATGGGAACCCATAAAAAATCTGGTTATGTTGATGTTTGGAATTTGACTGAGCTTTGCATCTCCGAAGTTGGCATCTATATGACTATAATAATAGATTAAATTATGTATCAGCCATGATGCCCATTTTTGGATGGATCAGTAGAAAACATGTTGAAGCTAGTTTTCAAGTTTCATTAAATTGCTGTAACCAATGGCAAGACATGGATAGATTTGCGTCAGTAATTCCTTCTAGTGCCATCTTCTAAGCTTTTTAACATTTAAGTTGTTCAAGCAACGTTGGTTAAAATTTAGTTTAAGTTGCATTTATAAAGTACATTTGATGCGACATTGGGATCGTCGAACAACTTTTATTTTGGATAGTAGAAAATTACCTAAATTCTAAAATCTAAAACGACATATATCTTGAATTGGATATATCTCACAGAATTACATGAACCCCCTCCCCCCCAACTCTCCCCCCCTGCAGACCCTCCTCCCCCTGCTGTGCCCCACCCCCCCTTGCCCCCCCTGCGACCCCCCCTCCCCTTCTGCCCCACCCCCGCGACCCCCCTCCCCCTGCTGTGCCCCACCCCCGTCTTGCCCCCTGCAGACCCTCCTCCCCTTGCTGCCCCACCCCTAGACCCCCTCCCCCCTTGCCGCCCACCCCCTTGCACGGTCCCCCCCACCCTGCTGCACCCCTACGGACCCCCCTCCCCCTGCTGTGCCCTACCCCCCTTGCTCCCCCCAGACCCCCTCCCCTTACTGACCCACCCCCCTGCGACCCCCCCTTGCCGCCCCCCCCCTGCACGGTCCCCCCACCCCGCTTGCCCCCTGTAGACCCCCCTCCCCCGCTGTGCCCCACCCCCCCTTGCCGCCCCCTTGCAGACCCCCTCCCCTTGCCGCCCCCCCCGCAGACCCCCTTCTTGCCCCATCCCCGCAGACCCCCCTTCTTGCCCACCCCCCCTTACACGGTCCCCCTGCAGACCCCCTCCCCTTGCCGCCCCACCCCGCAGACCCCCCTTGCTTTGCCCCCACCACTGTGTTCTTGTTAATAGATATATGCACACATTTGGTAAATTATTAAATTCATATCAGGAAGAATAAAGATAATTTACTTTAGGAAGCTTCTCAAAGATATGTGTGTGTCAAATTGACCGACTGTTTTAACTTCTGTTTCTCCTTGCAGATGCTATGACATCTGCTCCCATATCGATTTTCCATCCGCAAGATTATAACTGCATGTATTGCAAGCTTGAAGAAGCCTATGATAGCGAATGACTGTTAAATCTAATAGGAGGAGCCATTGAAATATAAAATTATAATGTCATAGTTGTGTATGTTAATATTTTTATGTATTTAATTATTTATGCTTCAATTGGGCATAATATGCTTAATAAAATGAGTTTTTATATACATTATTGATTTTGTATTGATTAATAATAAAAAAATGCAAAAAAAAATAATTTTTTTTTTAGTTTTTGGGGGGGTTATCTGATCCGGTTTTTCTAAATAACCGGATCAGATTGTCTGCTTTGCATACAATTTATTTGGCGCCATGAACATTTTCTGATGCGGTTTTATAAGAAAACCGGATCAGATAATATCAATATCTGATCTGGTTTTCCTAAAAAATCGCATTAGAAAAGTATTTACTGATCCGGTTTTGGACCGGATCAGTAAATAATTGGGATCTGCTGCGAGCCCACCTGATGCGGCCCAAAACCGCAGCAGTAAGCCCGGTTTTGACCGCATCATATGGGCTTTTTTCCACTAGTGATTGTATTGGAGTAAATGTTGTGGGCCAAAAAAGGTGGAGTGAAAAGGTAATAAAGATAATAACAAACAATTGATGGGACCATTCCAAAAACAGAAAAAAAGTGGGTAAACTAATAAGAGACAACCCAAAAAGGAAAGTAGGTAAACTAATAAACACCAAATGGAATAGTATATAAGAAGTGGGTTAAAATATATATGAGGTTAGTTTGTTTCGTTTATGTTTATGCACAGGCATAATAAACGGGTCAATAAATGGGTTGCATAATTCGTTTAATAAAAGGGTCGGTTTAGGGGTAAGGGATGTTGACCTGTTTAATAAATTGGAGGGATTAGAGTTAAAAGGGTTCAACCAGTTATCGATGAACCCAACACAATTTTATCACAAGCCGTTTACCAAATCTACATATAGGTCTTATTATTAACAATATTTTGAGGATCAAATTTGAAAAGTTAAAAAATGCTCTCGCCTACCAACGAAGCAGGTACGAATGTTCCCCAACCTTCTCAAGAAGAACAAGATCAAATAGCCAGATCAATTAAAAAACCTAAACGCAAAATTACTCAATTCTGCTTCAACAACAACAATGATTCAGATGACATCATGATGGATGCTAGAAATGCAGGCGTGGATCATCCCCACCAGCAATTTTTACAGCCTTCACAACCCCAATTAAACCCTACCCAAAATCAACCTTCTTTCCGTGATTTGGTTAGAGGTTCTACTCAATTGCAATCCACGGAGGATCATTTCTTCCCATCAGAGGATGAAGATGAGGTTTCGGATGATGATACAGCTCCAGAGGATATTGTGGATGATCCACGTTGCCCAGCTATTCTCCTTTCCAAGGAAGAAAAGAAAGCTATGCGTAAACCATGGAAAAACACACTGATCATCAAAATGTTTGCGGGTACTGTTGGGTACATGGGATTAATGCGTAAATTGAAGAAAAAATGGAACCTTAAGGGTGAACTCTCGCTCACAGATATCGGGCATAAATTCTTTATTGCTCGTTTCACAAACAATTCTGATTACACTTACGTTCTCACACAAGGTCCGTGGATGATAGATGATAATTATCTGACTATCCGTAAATGGGTGCCTAATTTCATACCGGATGATTCCCCTATCAAGGTTCTCACGGCTTGGGTACGTATCCCTAATCTTTCACGCTAAAGTCTTACGTATTGACAAGAACACAGCACAAGCACAACGTGGTCAATTTACTAGACTGAGTGTGGAGATTGATTTATCTAAACCTTTACTGTCCAAATTTTGGCTCAAAGGAAGAATATGGCGAATCCAGTATGAAAGTATTAAACTAGTTTGTTTTAAATGTGGGAAAATAGGACACCTTGAGGCAGATTGTGTTCCCCCTTCTATGGAGGATGATATGTTGATTTCTCAGAATCAGGAACACAAGCAAAATGTTGTTGATCATAATTTGGAAAACAATACTCATAAATCTAAACCAGAAGAAACAGAGGACTTTGGTTCATTGATGTTGGTGAAAAAACCAACTAGAAAACGTGCCCCCAAACCGGAAAAGGGTCCGCCACCCCAGTCTACCAACCAATCTGGTGGTCCGGGGTTTTTTGGTGGAAGTCTGCAAATAGGGAAAGTCCTAACTCCTCCGAATTTTCAGGCTTCAAAAGGGGAAGGTGGATCTCGATTCTCGATTTTAGAGGATCAAAATCTCCTAGAATTAAGCCAGATTGTTGCAGGCACTAGGGAGGATAATATTGACAGCAATTATTTCCATACAGTGGAACTTGGAAATTCTTCAAATTCTGTCAAAAAACCTCTCGAATTCAATTTAGGAAAGCAATCCCTTAAACAAAGCAAGTCCACCCCAAACCAAACTCTACCCAAAAATTATCCTGCAAATTCTCAAAACAAATCATTAAACCACAGGAAAGCCTTGACTGAAATGGACCCTAATTCTACTTTCCCAGTTACTGCAAACTCTCAACAGAACCCTAGTCTTGAAGCAGCAACCAACACAAGCGTTTCACAATCATCCCAGAAGCTATTTCCTATGCCATCCCTCAACCATGTCTCACCCAAGCAACCCACAAGACCCCTTTCCCCAATTGCCAATTCTCACCCCCTCTCCGAAAGCAATCAAATTGACTATTCCCCTGGAGAAGATCTTATGTGTGGGGAGCCCGATGGAAGATCCATATCTAGTCATTGCGACCCCCCTGACCCACATATTGGAGGTTCGTATGGAAACTTGGATCGAACTAGACCCGGAGCCACCGGAGTTGATAGTAACTTTGTTACTACCCAATGAAATTAATCGTGTCATACGTTTAATAAGCCAAGCATTCATGTCATCGTTATCTTCTATACCGGTATCAATGGATGATAGACTACCTAATCTTGCAGCAGATACCTTTCCTATATCATGTATGATATGGAATGTCCAAGGAGCAGGAAGTAACTCTTTTGTTACAGCTCTCAAAGAACTAGTTCGTATGCACAAGCCTATTGTACTGGCTCTAGTGGAGACTCATATGGGGGTACTCAAGCATTGAAAATTGCCTCGATTCTTGGTTATTCTGGTCATTCTCGTGTTGATGCGCAAGGGTTTGCAAGAGGGATTTGGATCAACTGGAAACAAGATCTTGTTACAGTTGAACCGATCCACAAGCATGACCAATACATTACTATGGATATTAAGAGAATAGGCAGTGAACCTTGGTACTTCACAGCGGTTTACGCAAGCCCAGATCCCATGAAAAGGAAGGACCTATGGCAATAACTTCAAGATTTTGCGGCTTCTCATAACAAGCCATGGCTATTGGCTGGGGATTTCAATGATACCAGATTCACTTGGGAACGCAGCAGCTCTTGCTCTAAAACTTCTCGCAGGAGTGCTCGTTTTAATGAATGGGTAGAAGATATGCAACTACTGGAGGTCGAATTTGCTGGAGCTTCCCATACTTGGTCCAGGGGCCTCTCTTTGGAGACTCGGGTAAGTGCTCGTCTTGATAGAACACTTTGTAATAGTGATTGGAGTTTGAGATTTCCGAATGCACAGGTTAAACATCTCCCAGCCATCGCCTCTGACCACTGCCCTTTATTAATTTCCCCGAATGGATTTGTCCCCATTCAGTCTACTAACCGTCCCTTCAGATTCCAAGCGGCTTGGTTGACTCATGAAAATTTTCAAGAGTTTATTCATAATAAGTGGAACAATTCTTCTCCTCTGGTTGATTCTTTGTCCAACTTATCAAGTGAGTTGCAATCTTGGAATAAAGAAATCTTCCATAATATCTTTCACTAAAAAAGGACGCTTATGGCTCGTATTGCTGGAGTTCAAAAAGCTCTAGCAGAGAATCAGCACCGTGGCCTCATTAAATTAGAGTCCAAATTACGTAAGAATCTGGAGGATGTTTTGGCCCAAGAAGAGTTGTTTTGGTACCAGAAATCTAGAGTGGAGTGGTTAAAAGATGGGGATCGAAATACAACCTTTTTCCATCTTAGCACTGTTAACAGACAATGGAAAAATAAAATTATTGCTTTAAAGGATGTAGATGGGACATGTATTCATGATAAGGAGAAAGTTAAAACACTCATTGTGAATTACTTTTCTGCTTTGTTCACAGATGATGATAACAGTACTGGAACACAGAACATTCCAATGGACATTTTTCCAGAGCTGCCTAACAGTGACTGGAACTTCCTCAATCTCCCATTTTCTCGTACGGAGATAGAAAATGTCATTCAATATATGGGATCCCTAAAGGCGCCTGGGCCTGATGGTTTCCAAGCATTATTTTTCCAAAAAAATTGGGAATTAGTGAAAGAAAATGTGTTTCAAACTGTGATTGCAGTATTAGAAGGGAAAGGCATGCCTGAACACTTGAATGATACACGCATCGTGTTACTTCCCAAGGTTGATCATCCAGAAGCTGCATCGCAATTTCGTCCAATTGGGCTATGCAATGTAGCTTACAAAATTATCACTAAAACAATTGTTAATCGTATCAAACCTATTCTTCCTCGTCTTATATCTAATACTCAAGGGAATTTTGTTCCAGGAAGGCAAATTACAGATAACATCGTGATTGTTCAGGAAGTAATCCACACTATGAAGAAGAAACAAGGTGCTAAAGGGTATATGGCTATCAAGATAGATTTCGAAAAAGCTTATGATCGGCTACGATGGTCTTTCATCCGCGACACTCTTCTTCAAATGAATTTACCCATCTTGCTCATTAATGTTATCATGGAATGCGTGTCAACAGCCTCATTTCGTGTGCTCTGGAACGGTGAACCTTCAGATTCTTTCTCCCCGACTCGTGGAGTGAGGCAAGGAGATCCTCTGTATCCTTACCTCTTTGTTATGTGTATGGAGCGGCTCTACCAAACCATTGAAGAGGCAATTTTAGCTCATCGATGGAAACCTATTAGAGCTAGTAGAGATGGCCCTCTTCTTTCCAATCCCTTTTTTGGGGACGATATTATTCTGTTTGCAGAAGCTAGTACTGAACAAGCTCTGGTTATTCAAGATTGCCTTGATCGTTTTTGTGAGGCTTCTGGTCAGAAGGTTAGTCTCCCAAAATCCAGAATCTATTTCTCCAATAATTTTCCTTACCACACTCAGAATGAAATTTCGGTTGCTATGGGCATAGAAGCAACTGATGACTTAGGTATGTACCTGGGCATGCCCACGCTTACCAGTAGAGTCACAAAAGCAACTTTCAATCACCTGTGTGAGAAGATAGACAGACGTCTTTCAGGGTGGAAGACTAAGTTTTTGTCTTTGGCGGGGCGCATTACGTTGGCGAACTCTACCTTAAACACCTTAGGCTTCTACTCTATGCAAACAGCTAAGCTTCCTCGATCCATTTGTGATGACATGGATAGAAATGTGCGAAGATTTATTTGGGGAGGCAATGAAGATACACGTAAGATTCATCTTATTTCTTGGGAAACATTACAACGCCCTAAACAGCAAGGTGGCATTGGTATTCGGTCGTCCAGGCAAGCTAACGCAGCCTTTTTGACCAAACTTGGGTGGAGGGTTCTAACTGAACCAAATGCCTTATGGTCTAGGGTGTTACGCTCTAAATACTGCAAAGGTCGTTGTGATATTGATATGTTTGAAACAAAAAAAGGAGCTTCTAATGTGTAGAGTGGAATTACGGAAAATGCAAGATTTTTATGTGAGGGTATGCGGGTTGCTGTAGGCAATGAAGCTAATACTCTTTTTTGGGATCATAAATGGGTTTCAAGTAAACCTTTAATCGATCTTGTTACTCAACCTGTGCCCCCGGAGTTGCTTGGCGCCACTGTAGAGGATATGTGGGATGATGGTTATGGTTGGAAATGGGATGTTTTTTCCCCGTACCTTCATCATGAAACTCTCAAATTAATTAAATCCCATGAATTGAAAATAAATTCAGATGTAGGTGATTTAATTTACTGGGGAAATTCTTCCAGAGGTAAATTTTCTATAAAATCTGCCTTACAAATCATCAGACTCGATTCGAGTGAATATGAGGACAGTATTTGGGATCTCATCTGGTCTGCCCCAGTGCAACAAAGAATCAGAGCGTTTCTTGGGTTAACTTGCCATGACAGAATTCTAGGTAATGCTAACCGTTTCAAAAGAAAACTCACTGATGATCCGAAATGCTATATTTGTGGTGCAAGGGATGAAACTTCTATCCATATCCTCCGGGACTGTCCTGCAGCAAGAAGCGTTTAGAAAATTCTCGGAGGACCTAGCCATATTCCTTCCTTCTTTCATGGAAACACTAAGGATTCGATAACCCGTAATCTTGAATATTCTGATAACTCAGATGAACCAATTTGGCCCACTTACTTCTGCTTAGCTCTTTGGTGGATATGGAGGTGGCGTAATTGCTTTGTTTTTGAACGTAGTGATATCATTCCTGTGGACATAGGTGCCTTTCTACAGGTCCGATTTGATGAAACGGTTCGCAGCCGTCAAAGTCCCACTCTTTATAATCTTACTCCTGTTACCAGATGACAAGAAATTCATGTAGCTTGGAATGCTCCTCCAAATGGCTGGTACGTTCTCAACACTGATGGTTCTGCCAAAGGCACGCCAGGGCCTGCTGGTGGTGGTGCTGTGATTCGAGATTTAGGTGGTACGTTGGTCTCTCTCATGGCTATGAACTTTGGACATTGCAATGCTTTTAGAGCTGAAGCTAAAGCTCTTGCGCGCGATTTGAATCTGGCCCGGAATTTGATAATCACAAAGCTCGTTGTTCAACTCGATAATATGGCATGTATGCAAGTTGTTAACAATCCATCAAATAATGCTGGAGATTGTACTCATATTTTAGATTATTGTCGAAGCTTGATCCAAAAAGATGATTGGGAAGTAAAGATTATACATGTCTATCGGGAAGGAAATCGTGTCGCTGATTGGCTCGCCAACTTTGGAGTGGCTCAACCTCAAGAGACTTTGATCCTGGAGGATATTCCTATAGCTCTTAGTAGATTGTTGGATGAGGATGCTCGTGGGGTGGCGTTTCCATGCACTATTCCTCCTTAGTTGTTTTTTTTTTTTTTTTTTTTGACAGAAAACAATTGATATTATTACTCTTCAGATATAATGTCAGCAGTAACAAAACTAAGAACCTCAGAGGGGACTTCTTCCATCCACACTCTAAGGCCCTCTACATTTCTACTTAACTGTGCTAACTTATGCGCTACACCATTACCTTTCCTCCTTACATGCTCAAAAGAAATAACAGAACAAAGAGAAGATATAACTAGAATGTCATTCACTACTTTCCCAAAAGGAGAGGGATCACATTTTTTGTTCTTTAAATGGTAGAAAAGCTTCAGGCAGTCCACTTCTAGTATGAGATTACAAAATCCTGCATCCACTGCAATTTGGAGGCCATGACGAGCACTCAAGGCCTCAGCTACATCGACTTCTTCTGAGCCATCTACTGTCAAGCAAGTTGCTAGCATCACATCACCCTCACAATCTCTGACAACACCTCCGAAACCCACCTGTTGATCAGAAAACACAGCAACATCTGTGTTCAGTTTATACATTCCATCATTTGGGGCACGCCACCTGCTTGGTGAGGAGCACAGCTCAAGCTTCTTCTTTTCTCGCTCATGTGCTTGCTTATATTCCATAGCACCTCTGGTTGCTGATTGAGCCATCTGCACAAACTCCACTCTCTTGTTATTAAATACCCACGCATTTTGAGCTAACCAGCATTGCCAACAAATCATCCAAAAGAGATTCCACCACTGATCATCCATCGAGCCTTTGGCTAATGAATCAACCCAAGCACCAAAATTCCCACACTCCACTCTGTCCATATCCAGTCTCAAAGGGGAGAAATACCATGCCTTTTTACTATCAGCACATTGAAGTAACATGTGTTCAATAGTTTCTTCGCCTTCTCCACATCTGGGGCATATGCTCTCTGTCTCAACCCCTCTTATCACCAGATTTCTTTGGACAGCTAGTCCATTGTGCATTGCCTTCCACCCAAACATTTTGACTTTCGGTGGGATACAAGCACCCCAAATTCTTTTCCAAATGCTTCGATTTGTGTTCACTGACGAAGACGGAATTACTCTATGGCTCTCCAGTAGCTCTACGTAGTAGGCACTTCTGACAGTAAAGTGTCCACTTTTGGTGTGTTGCCACATCCACGAGTCACCCAAGCAATACTTTGGGAGAGAAATTTTTCTTATTTTCTGCACTTCCCAAGGAGCAAACCATTCATCCAGCATACCAACTTTCCATTCACCTTCTTCAATTAATTCTTGGACCATCGTAGGGGTTGTCTCATCCATCTCTTGAACTGAGCTTTGTAACCTGAAATGTGGCATCCCTGGTACCCACGGATCTGTCCATATGTTAATGGAGGTCCCTGTGCCCACCACCTTTCTCGCCCCCTTCATTATCAAATCCCGAGAGGACAATATGGACTTCCAAGTAAAGCTGGCATTGGGACTCACCTTCACCTCCATAAAGTCACGAGCAGGGAAGTATTTACCTCGTAGCACACGAGCCATCAAAGAATGAGGCATAGTTAGGACTCTCCAAGCTTGTTTGGCTAAAAGAGCCTTGTTAAAAACTGAAAAGTTTCTAATTCCCAGTCCACCCTCTTTCTTTGGTAAGAAGAGTTTTTCCCACGCCACCCACGCCATTTTTTTCTCCTCGCCTCGTTGCCCCCAAAAAAAGCTCCTACACATTTTCTCTATCCCTCTATAATACTCTTTGGGATCTGAAAACATTGCATTGCGTATGTCGGAATTGCTTGAGCCACAGTTTTAATCAAAATCTCACGTCCTGCTTGTGAGAGAAATTGTCCCTTCCATCCTTTTAGCTTCTTCCAAACTCGATCCTGAATCACCTAGAAAACTCTTTTTTTAGAACTCCCTATGAAAGTGGGGAGACCTAAATATTTGTCATGTCCATCAACGGCCTTAAAAGCTAACTTCATCTGAAGGATATCAATCTTTTCCGGCTCCAAATTTCGGCTATAGGACATTTCCGATTTCTCCATGTTCAGTTTCTGCCCAGACGCTGCTTCATAGATGTTTAGGACTTCTAACACATTTTCAACTTCTTCCTCCGTAGCTCTAGTAAACAGTAAGCTATCGTCAGCAAAAAATAGGTGAGAGATGGGATCAACTCTCTTTCCTATTTTCACCCCGTGAATGAGCTTCTTTCTTTCCGCATCTCTTAGTAACGTAGATAACCCCTCTGCACATATCACAAACAAAAACGGGGACAGTGGATCGCCTTGTCTCAATCCTCTAGACGGCACAAATTTTTTTGTTGGTTGACCGTTTATGAGAACAGAGAAAGAGGCTGTAGACACACACTTCATCACCCTACTCGTGTAGCTCACAGGAAACCCCAACTTC
Organism: Beta corolliflora; assembly: GCA_947648045.1. NCBI lineage: Eukaryota > Viridiplantae > Streptophyta > Magnoliopsida > Caryophyllales > Amaranthaceae > Beta > Beta corolliflora. The sequence continues at coordinate 188,436 of CANSZD010003287.1, read as the reverse complement.
AGCATCATTTTCTCCAAGAAACACCATTCTACTCGATCGTAGGCCTTACTCATATCCAGTTTGAGCCCTAAATACCACTTTTTTCCAGTCTTCTTCTTCCTTAGGTAGTGAAAACATTCATATGCTACTAAAACGTTGTCTGTTATCAATCGACCCGGAACAAAACCACTCTGGCTATCATGAATAATTTCAGGGAGAACTTTTTTTAATCTGTTAGCTAGAACTTTTGAGGCCAATTTATACAAGACATTACATAAGCTTATTGGCCGAAAATCAACAGGAGACTCACACTGTTTCTTTTTTGGAATAAGAACAATATGAGTCTGATTAACGTCACCAATATTATCAACATTGTTAAGAAAATTCAGAATCTTGTCAGTAACATCCTCACCTATATTCTCCCAGAAGGTCTGATAAAAGAGGGCGTTCATCCCATCTGGCCCCGGGGCCTTGTTGGGGTGCATTTGCTCCAGAGCACTCTTCACTTCCTCACGCTGGTACGGGGCAGCCAGCATGGCCGACATTTCATCATTAATGCGTGGCTCAACCAAGTCTAGAACAAGCTGCATCTCACAATTATTACCTGAACTAAACAAGCCTTCGAAATAATCCACAAAACAGTCCCCAATCTGCTCCTCCTCCTCATAAAAATTTCCCGCTTCGTCTCGAATTCGATGCACAGTATTACGTTGCTCTCTTTGGATTGCTTTTTGGTGAAAAAATTTGGTGTTCAAATCCCCACTCTCCAACCAATTATGACGACTCCGTTGATGCCAGTACACTTCTTCTTGTCTCTCCAACTCATCCATTCTACTATCTAGCAGCTTCATTTGTTCTATGGTCTCTGCCGTTTGTTCTTTTTCCATCAACTCCTTCATCTTGTATTGACATTCACGGATTTGCTTAGCTGTGTTCCCAAAAGTTTTTCTACCCCATTCACTCAAATTTTTTGCTGTACGAGCTATGTTCTGTGTAGCATCTTCTCCATTTTTCCATCCATTACACACAACTTCCTTACTCTCAGCTTCACTTAACCACATGGCCTCGAAACGAAACAACTTCCTCTTTCTACATTTCTCACCAATGTGCAGCCCTCCTTTCATACAAAGTAGAAGGGGTAAATGATCTGACTTACGCTTTGTTAGATGAGTCACAAAAGAACCTGGGAATTTCTCCTTCCACAACTCATTAGCAAAGAACCTATCAAGCCTCTCTTGAATATTGTCCTCCCCCCCGCGATTATTAGTCCACGTGAAATCATGACCTATGTACCCAAGGTCCATAAAACCGCATACATCCACAACTCTTCTCAGAATTTCAGCTTCATTTACTTTGAACCCGTCACCTCCGCTTTTCTCATGTGCCATCAACATCAAGTTGAAATCCCCTCCACAAAGCCAAGGAATCGGACGAACACGAGCTAGTGTTTCTAACAAAGCACCTGTTTTCTTTTTATTTTCTTCTTCCGGGAAACCATAAACTCCTGTGAACCGCCATTCTCCATTCTTCTCATCATCCACAATAACATCTATATGATTCCCTGAAAATGTATTAACCTGAATGTTAATATCATTTTTCCATAATAGCACCAAACCACCTTTCCTTTTCCTCCATTCACCCGTACATTCCACATCCACCATGTGGCTGAATTTTAATTTTTGCTTAACAAAATCCATCTCTGTATGTTTCAATTTTGTTTCTGAAATGAAAATTATTTGGGGATTTTCAGAGGAGATTAGTCTCCTTAACGCATTTACTGTAGTTGGATTCCCCAACCCCCTACAGTTCCATGATAGAATGTACGTCATTGGCTCGGAAGAGCCTATTCTGTGGGGCCCGCCACATTTTCATCAGTAATTTCACCCTCCACCGTCAGCAGCATCAACGAGTCAATACCAACCTTCTTGAGAGCATTGGCCTCCTCTATTTCCATCCTATCATACCCCCTGTCATCAATCTCCCTATATCTTTTTTTCGTTCCAGCCCCCACTACTCCATCTTTCTTTCTACCACTCTTCATTTTTTCTATTCGTTTCCATTTTTTAATTTTCTCCTCCTTCAACTTATATTCCAGCTTCCCTTGACTATTATCATCTACATCATGTTCTCCTATGGAAGAGCTCCCTTCATCAACTTGATTGCTCTCGCTCTCATGAATTTCTCTCCTGTCGTTCATCCCTATAGTCTCCTCCTTCTTTGATGTTACCTCCGTACTCCCCTCCATCTCCCTCCCATTTTTATCGCCCCTAATATCCCACCCACTAAGTTTCTCAACAACATCATTAACCTTCTCCTTCATCATGGTCAAAGTGTTCTTTTTCGTCTGGTAATGAATAGAGCTTTTGCACATGATTTATCACTGGAATTTCCTAGCTTCGATTCCTCTAACCCTCCTGACTTCCACGGCGAAGCTTTAAGCCATCCCCCGTACTTGATTTCCTATCCTTCCTCCTCATTCTCATCATCACAATCTTTTGTTCCATGGCCAACCTTCCCACAAATGAAACAGAAAAGGGGTGGTCTCTCATACTTCACCTCAAAATCTTCCTCTGCACCATGCTTCATTTTTATGCGAATATTCGAGACCAGCAGTTTGCGAACATCGTGCTGGACTCTAATTCTCACTGACTTATCAATCCCCATAACTCCTGACTGATCCATCTTGATAAAAGTTGCAATCTTCTCTCCTATGGCCTTCACATTCACCGAATTTAAGCGCCCCTTAAAAGGTAGATTGTACACCCTTGCCCAGATGGGAAAAGTGTAGAGTTTTATATCCGAAGGTTTGCTACTGCCTTCGATGTCACCAAGAAGAATTACATGTCTGTCAAAGTGCCATGGTTGCCCTTCTACCACTCTTTGCTTATCTCTCCAGTGGTGAAATTTAATAACATACAAGTTTTTTCCGATACTCCTGATATCAATGTCATGTTTTGGTTGCCATACATTTCTCATCGTATTGATGAAGGCTGTGACATTGATACTTCGATTCGTCCAGATACGCCCTACTAGCCCTAATTCCACCCTTGCTTCCTCCTCTTCCGATTCCTCTTCCACCCATTCAATCGGATCATCCACTCTTCCCTTTGTTTCAATCTTTTTTTCCCCAATCTCTTTTACTTCTACTTCCTGATTGATTATTTTTCGTTTTATTATGGAACCATCATTCATATTTTTGTAATCAGAATCTCCATCGTTTTTCTCACTCATCATTGCTTTCCAAATCTCGAGGCAGTCTCGAGGAACACCCCTACAAGGAGGAAAACCTAGTATCCCCACTAGCAAACCCTCCCAAGGGAACTTTTTCCTTTCCCACTTTGTTGTTATTTTGGTTTGTATTTGTAGTTTTTCTTTTCTGTCTTTTTGTTTCTTTGGGCTATTCCCTCTTTTGCATCAAAAAAAATATAGGTCTTATTATTTCTATGGTAGACGCTAATAAATATGGTACTAATGGATTTACATATACATTTGTGACAAAAGTCATTGTAGCTTTTCATTCCCAAAATAGCATTAGAATCTTTGGTTATTGTCATTATCATCATTATTATTTATGTCCACTTTATGATCAGTTGAGTGCTAATGTAATTTATCATCTATAACGAAAAATACAAATATAAAGATGGTAATTCCATTAACATTACCATCTTTATATGGGTAAGAGACTTTCTTACAAAGCTACGCAGAAATTCATTATTCTTCAACTGATATAGTTTGTGTACAAAAGGAATTTTAAATATTAAACATGTATTGAAGTCGGGTAAAAAAAAAGAACTTTTGGAGGGAAAAAAAAGAAAAATTTGTCAGAAACAACCTTTTATAATAAGCCACTTTTTGTCAAAAACAACCTTTTAAAAAAAATTGTCAAGCAAAACCTCAAACAATTTTTTTTTTGTCATATTAAACCCGCTGATGTCACTCCGCCATTGACTCGGTTAATGATTGAAAAAAATCCCTCCCACACCATTTCGCTCCAATTCTTCATCACTCGAAACGATTTTTCCTCCCTTTGTGCTCCCTATAAACACCCTATTACTTGTTCCTTTATCTCTAAAAAAACCCTAACTTTAATTTGGTTCAAGTGCTCTGAGATTTGTTCGGCTAAATACGGGAGGAAGGCGGGAGGTGGCCTGGGTGTAGTTGTTGCTCGCTGCCACTCTGCTCTTTTTTTTGTTTTTTATTTGGGGTTGAATTTTGGGGTTTTAGATGGTGGTGGAGATGGAGGTGGAGGGATCAGGGTTGGGTGGAGAGAGAAAGAAGAGGATGCCACACTATGGAGGAAGGAAGGAGGGAAAATCCGAAAGGGAGGAGACATAGGAGCCGTGATGACGCCGGCAATAGGTGGTGGTATGGTCCGGTGGATTCCAGTGCTAGGTGAACGTTGGTGGGTAAAAAAAAGTAAAAAGAAATATTTTAATATGGATCATTAACTGGGTCAATGCCGGAGTGACGTCAGCGGGTTTAATGTGAAAAAAAAAATTGTTTAAGGTTTGTCTTGAAAAAAAAAATTTAAAAGGTTGTTTTTGACAAAAAGTTGCTTATAAAAGGTTGTTTTTGACAAATTTTTCAAAAAAGAATAACAAAGAAATCACACTTTTCGATTATTTGCAAGTAGAAACTATTTTTCTTTGTAAATCAATATATATTTTGACTGTTATATTTGTGGATGTAGTTGATTTTAATCATTAATATACTCAATTACCTTTTTTTAAGGGATAACTAGTTTTTAGGCCCGGGCTACGCTCCGGGTAATTATGTCGTTCATTTATAAATAATTTATTTTAAACAGATAACATCAAGTATTACCTGGTTTAGTGGTTAAAACTTTAGTATATGCTTGTGATCACGGGATCAAATCTTATACAATGCATTTTCTATCTTTTTATTGTATGTGGATTACACAGATTAACATACTCTAAGGGAAAGCGCCACGTGGCATCCTTCCTTGTTTAGGAACGCCTTTTAATATATTAGTATAGATATATTCAATTACCTCTATCAAAGAGTAAAAATTATAAAAATATATGTTGAGGGAAATTTAACAATATCTTACTTAAATATGTGTATACGACTTCATTTTATAATTAAAAGGATAGAGGTTAGTGGGGAATCTAGAAAAAAATATTTTGTGGGGTACAAAAAAAAATTATTAAGATTATAGCGGGTTCAAGTTATCAATTTTACAATGAACTTTTGGTTTTAACTACTAGTCTTATACTCCCTCCATTCTTTAAAGATCTCCCCACTTGTGTTTTACATGGTCTTTAATGTACAACTTTGACCATTAATATCTTTTATTGTATAATAGAAAAATTAGAAAAATTTTAAATTATAAAAATATACAATGACATAAATCCAATGAAACCACCCATAATAATATTTTTCACATACATTAATTACCACATCCGGTCAAAGTTTTTAAACAATATCTGACCACTTAAATAGTGAATGGGATGATCTTTAAAAATCATATGCGGTATCACTTTTTTGAAATAACTACCTTTATTTTTTTTATAGATTTAACTACCTTAATTTTTTTTCCCCTAAATTATACTCCCTCCGTTTTCTTTTGTTGTTCCCGTATTTCCCATTGGGAAATTTCAATATGTTGTTCCTATTTTGAATCTTTCCATATATATTATAATTTATGAATTAAATTTCCCATTAATTTAAGTTGCAATAAATGTGTTCATATTATTGGGTGGTCATTTTTTACATTTTTACCCCTCAAACTTTTGTCTCATTGGTTGCATAACATAGAGTAACTCAAAGGGCAATAAATGTATTCACACTAGTTTATAATAACTTTACACTTTTACCCCCTCAAACTTTTGTGTCATTGGTTGCCTAATATAGAATAACTCAAAGGGCAAGAATCTTTATTCTTAATTTATTTAATTTTATTTAAAATAGTGGAATCTTCCCCATTTTTTATGTTGCATTGGTTTCTTCCCCGATTCCAAATAGGAACAACAAAAGAAAATGGAGGGAGTAATTGGTTTGCTACCCTTAAATAGATTTCATCCAACAATATGTTACAGCCTACAGGTGGGGGGCATATGATTTTCCTCCCAATCCTTTGGCCTTTTTCCTCGACTGTTGTGCTTAATAGCTTATAACCCCCTTCTTTCTTCTTATTCTCTTCAAACAATCTTCCAAACAAGTAAATTGGAAATTTGTTGCTAATTTTCATTGCATTCTGGAAAAAGATAATTAACCAATTGCAACCAATCAAGATAAGATTTTTGTTTCAATTTTGTGGATTAGGGTTTTTAGAATATTGAGGATTTTGTGAATTAAGAGTTTTAGCAAAATAAGGACTTCTAATTGGCACTAAATTCTACCTAATTGCATCAATGTTGAGCAACTTTATATCTTTGATTTGAAGGTTCTTCTCTGTAGTGCAATGTCTTCCCCTCCACTCTTTTTACTCTATTTTTGGCTGTATTTAGCCTTTTTTCTTGCTGTATATAGCACACCTCTTACAATTTTTTTTTCCTTTTATACTAGTTCAATTTATTTTTATTGAGTGTTAATGTATTTCTTTATTTCAAAGAGAAATTAATTGAAAACAAATGAGTTTCGTGCAAGGTTATTGAGTTTCGAGCTCGAGCTAACTCGAGTCGAGCTTTGACCGAGTCGAGTTCGAGCGGCTCGCGAGCTACTCAACTTGATTAGCACCCCTAATGATTACTAACATTTATAAAATTATGAGTTAAGTTTCCCTAAAAAAACTAATGAGGAATATTTAAGTATTTTTCACTGTTGTTAAATCTGGTACTTTCTTCTTTATCGTTATTCAACTAATCACTTCGTCCCTATCTAGGTACAACAAAAACTTTGTATATATAGTTTTTTCTACAAAATATATCGAGTTGGTTTTTCGAGGGTATAGTCAGTGATTGCTAAAGTTGGTGTGGACTCCCGATAGTGGAGAGGTTGCAATGGCAGGCGTATGTTGGCTGTGGAGGTGTTGTGATCGTCGATAAAGTGATATTATGGCCGGTGAATTCCCTAACAAGGAGGCAAATGAGGGAGAGAGCTAATGGGAGAGGGGATTTATAAGAGGTGTAAATGTGTCTATACATGTAAAATACACATGCGAGATAGGAGGTTAGAGTAGTTGGCTAGATATCCAACTTTCAGATGGGAGGATAAGGTTCAAATCTTACCAAGGCCTTCTTACAAAAAAAAAAAAAAAGGGTAAATTCACATGCGATATTATAAAGATTGAGGGCTTCTAATAGAAGCTCATATTTACTCTCTACTTCTTGTGTTTTCCACCCTTTATTTCATTACTGCCAAGAAGAAAAATGGGTCAATGATTAAAGATGGGTAATTCTTTTGTAAATTCGACAATTTGGTATTAACTATATTTCTTATATCATTTTTTTAAATAGCTATTTTTTAAATCTTTTTTAGATTTAACTACCTTTCTTGTCCCTAAATTATTGGTTTTAATCACACCAAGATCATTCTAAGAAGGAAATCCCCTTATTCCCCCTTCCTAGGACGCGCCTTCTTATAAAAAAAGGGTAAAATACACATGCGATAGGATAAAGATATAGGGCTTCTAATAGAAGCTCACATAGTCACATTTACTCTCTACTTCTTCTTTATTCCACCCTTTATTTTATTACTGCCAAGAAGAAAAATGGGTCAATGATGAAACATGGATCATTCCTTTATAAATTCGACAATCTCTTATTAACTACATAACACAAATTCTTATATGTGGTCGGCCACACCTATATTTAATGGTGTGGCCGGCCCATATATAAGGCCCACGCGGGATTTTACATCCAAAAATAGCCCAATTGACTCAAATTTTCTTAATCTTCTTTTCCTCTCTCTTCCTCATTCCTCTTTTGAATTTTTGGAGTTGAGGAAGATAAATTTCACGACCTAGATTTTCTCTCTCCTCTTTTTTCTTCTCTCTTCCTTCCTCTTTGAATTTCTGGAGTTGAGGACGATGAATTTTGGAGAAGAGGAGTTCGAATTCCTCTTTATTGTGCCATTGATGAAGTTTTGGAGGTGGAGGAGTTCGAATTTCTCGCTTTTGCGCCATTGATGAAGTTTTCGAGGTGGTAGAGCAAAGAAGAAGATGTAAACAACTCACTGCTATTTTGGGAATTCTGTGGATCTGGAACTACAAACCAGGCCCAGCAATAGAGATAAAGTGCTAGTTAGGAACGGTTTTGCTGCTCTTGAATTATTCTTATAAGTTCTAGTTTTGGTAAGTTACTAGAGAATCAAAATAAGAAAGGATTTTTTGAAGGGAATAATCCCACCTTTGGTTGATCCTCCCAAAACAGTCCCACCTTACATAAATTTGGGAATAATCCGACTTTTGGAGTGTGTTTGCCCAAAATGGGTCGTTACCTGTTGGTAACCTGCAAATGCAGGTTTAATACACTTATTAGGTGGTTAAGGACTAATTTGATGTGTTTTAAATAAAATTCTTAATTAAACACCTAAATCAAATTATTTTAATTTGTAAATTCAAAAAAAAATTACACCTCCCCCTCCCCTTCCACCACCACCTCCTTTCCACTAACATCCACCCTTACAACCCACGGCCTTCTCCCAATATCATAGTCCCCACACCACCACCACCCACTAAAACCAAAAATACAACCACCACCACCCACCGCCGGACCACCGAGAGAGGAAGGAAAAAGGTGGTAGATCGCCGATTTTGGAGTGCGCGAAGAGAGAGGGAAAAAGCCAAAAAAAGAGGTTGGAATGGGGTGATGGTGAGAGAGGAAGGAAAGAGGGATAGAAAGAGTGAGCACTGAGCACGGGGGGTCGTAGAGGAGAGACAAGATGAGGTCGGAGTTGGGTTTCTCAATAGAAAATGGGTCGAAGGAGAGAGAAGATGAGGGGGTGGGAGCGAGAGGACGGGGAGGGGGAGCCGGGGGGGGTGGGAACGAGAGGAGGGTGGGGAGGGGGGAGATGTTGCGAGAGGGTGGGAAGTGGGAATGAGATGAGGGTGGGGAGGGGGGAGCTGTTGTAGGGGATGGGAAGTGGGAACGAGATGAGGGTGGGGAGGGGGGAGCGCATTTGGGGGGATGGGAAGTGGGAACGAGATGAGGGGGGGGGAGGGGGAGCTGTTGCAGGGGGTGGGAACGAGAGGAGGGTAGGGATGATGGAAGGGGAGGGGGTGGTTTTGGGGGTGGGGTGGAGTTAGGATTAGGTTTTTTATTTTTTAAAATTAAATTGATAATTGCTTTTTACAAAGGAAACAAGAGGTTAACCAGCGTTTTTGACCGGTTAACCAGGTCATTGGTTAAAGTGGCCCAATTTGGAAAGATATGAGTCATAGTTGGGATTATTCCCAAGTTTATGAAAGGTGGGACTGTTTTGGGAGGATCGGCCAAAGATGGGATTATTCCCATCAAAAAATCCAATAAGAAATTATCAATTAAATTAAATTGCAAATTCATAAACTCTTGCTCATGACCAATGTCAGACTTCGTGGGTTTTGCACTTGTGTGATAGATGATGAACTTGTGACAATTGAAGTTATTATGGTTGATGTCAAATTTCTAACAATTCATCTCTTTAATTCTTGTTGTTCTGCCTCTTTTTTATTTTGGTGGAAATAGTTCTTATATCTAATGCCTTTTTATTACTACTAAATGGTTGGTGAGGTGAAGATGGCTAACAAGATGAGTAAGGTAGTTGGTTAATTACAGAAGTAACCCCATTTTGTTTACATAAGTAACCTCATTTTGTTTATAAGATTAACCAATCTATTTGTTACGCGTAACCATGAAATATTATATGAGTAACCCGATTTACCTTTTGCAGTAACCTCGTTTAGTTTTTGAAAAAATATTGTTTATTTTATGAGTAACCTATTTTAATTAAATGAGAAACCTAGTTTAATCTTATGAGTAACTTTATTTATTCATACCAGTAACTCCAATTGTTCACACAAGTAACCCTCATTTATTAATACAAGTAACCTTATTCGTTCATAAGGAGTAATTAACCCCTTTTATTCATACTTATAACCCCATTTAATCATATAAGTGACCTCATTTTGTTCATATAAGTAACCCCATTTTGTTTATAAGAGTAACCCATTCTATTATTACGTGTAACCTTAAAAAATTATATGATGAGTAACCCCTTCTATTGTGACGTGTAACCTTAAACTATTATATGAGTAACCCCATTTATTTTTTATAGTAACCTCATTTAGTTTTGGAGTAACCTTGTTTAGCCCTATGAGCTAGTAACCTATTTTGATCATATGAGTAACATAGTTTAATCTTATGGGTAACCTCATTTTAATATACCATTAACCTCATTTATTCTTACCAGTAACCCCCAATTTGTTTACAAAAGTAACCTCCATTTGGCAATACGAGTAACCCCGATTGTTCACAAAAGTAACTCCATTTCTTCATACAAGTAACCTCACTTAATCATATGACCACCCTATTTAATCATATGAGTAACCCCAATTATTCACAAAAGTAACCTCATTTATTCATACGGGTAACCTCATTCATTTACATGAGTAACCTCATTTAATCATATGACAACCCTATTTAATCATACGAGTAACCCCAATTGTTCACAAAAGTAACCTCATTTTTTCATACGAGTAACCTCATTCGTTCATAAGAGTAAAATGATTAGTATTTCCTTTTGTTATATAAGTAACCACATTTATTCATAGGAGTGTCACCCTTTTATTGTTAAGAGTAACCACATATTCATACAAGTAACTTCATTTGCTCATAAGAGTAATTCTATTTGTTCATAAGTGTATGTGCACAAGGGTCAACTTCAAAAGGCCATATCTCACAGCACACTTAATATCTTTAGAAAATTCAAGTTGGAGATGAAAATTTGGCTCGATATCTTTCCAACGCCTAGTCAAAAGCTCAATTCCGATGAGAAACGAGTGAAATATGATCTTTTGAAAAGGAGATAGCTGGCTGATAGACGAGCGAACGCGCGGCCACACGCAAGACGTGCTGTATTTCTTATATCATTTTTTAAAATAACTATTTTTTTTAATCATTTTTTATATTTAACCACCTTTCTTGTCCCTAAATTATTGGTTTTGCTACACTTACACAAATTTTGTCCATTATTTGGTTAAGTGGGTCCACATTCATTTTTTCCCCAATTTCATACATCTTCTTCTTGAATTTTCTGCATATAAACCCAATGATCCAACTTCAAATACAGTTTCGTCAAACTTATGTACTATATACAACAAAAAAAAAAGCTAAATACAGCACATGAAAATTTAATTAACTTAACTATGGTTAGTAACTTTTTTTTTTTTTTTTTTTTTTTTTTTTTTACCAAAACCCCATAACTACGACATCACCATTATCCCACTCACCATGAAAGCTTCAAAGTAGCCAAGTTGGGTACTGCACCAATAAAAATCGTTGAGTGGAGTTTACACAGGTTGAAGAGAATCTCATTGAAGATGTGAAAACAAAAAGCTTGAGCCACAGATTGCTGGCTTTACATAGGTTGATAAGGAGTTGCTTTCTACTGTAATTATTGTGGGGCGGACAGAAGAATTGAATAATAAATGAACCGACGGGAGTGGAGAGGGCTGGGGTCGTCAGCGCCGTGAAAGGGGGAGGGTGGGGGGCCGTTTGTGTTGGGCGACGGGGAGGGTGGGGGTCGTGAGCAATAGGCGATGGGGAGGGTGGGGGGTCGTCCATGTTTGGCGACGGGGAGGGTGGGGGGTCATCAGTGTTGGGCGACGAGGTCAAGTACCCAATTTCATGGTCCTCTTTCATGGTGGTTTTAAGTCGCGCCGTGGACGAGGGGTGGTCGCCGGCGTCGCTTGTGGGACGAGGGCTGGTCGCCGGCGTCGCGCGGGGGACGAGGACTGGTCGCCGGCGTCGCGCGGGGGACGAGGGCTGGTCGCCGGCGTCGCGCGGGGGACGAGGGCTGGTCGCCGGCGTCGCGAGGGGGACGAGGGCTGGTCGCCGGCATCGCGCGGGGGACGAGGACTGGTCGCCGGCGTTACGTGAGAAGGTGGAGCGACGATGAGGAGGGTTGGCTGCTGGTGGTGGGTATAGTTGAGTTGGAGAGTATGGTATAGTTAGTATGCTTGTTGGGGATAAATTTCAAAGGGCAGGTTAGTCTTTTTACTTTTTTTTCTTTGTATTTAGCACTTTTTTCACTGTTGTATATATAAGACACCTCAATTATAAACAAAAAAAAATATAATAATCAAATGCCTAATTCGAAGGTGAAACCGAAACTTTATACGAGTTCTTCATGGAAGAAACTCGACTCGACTCGACACTTAGCCACGAAGACAAAGCCAAAGCTCTCGAGTGATCGACTCGCTCGATAAGCACCCTTAGTAATCAGCTTCATTGTTTTATATTTTTCTTTCTTTGTTTAAAACAGAAGTTGGGCTTTGGATCGATTCCTAGGAGATGCGTAACCAATGATAGAAGCTTACGAGTGAATTCTCATATGAAGACAAGTGTGCTTTTTCCTTGCAAATTAATCGCTTGTTAAGATAGACATCTAGGGTGGATTTTGGATTATTACATGTTCACGCAAGTGTTCTTTTTCATGAGCAAAACGTTTTCCATATAATTTTCCCAAATATTTTTTTTTTTTTTTTTTAGATTTTTAATATTTTTTTTTTTTTTTTTTTTTTCTTTTTCTTCCCTTCTCCTTCCTCCCCGCACCCTTCCCCTAGTCACCCCCTCCCCAGCCCACCCCCACCTCAATCCCACCCACCCCCTCCCCCCACCCTCCCCATCTAACCCTCGAAATCCCATCCCCCTCCCCATCCCCCCCTCCCCCCCCCCCCCCCCCCCCCCATCCCCCCCCCTCCCCCTCCCCCTCCCCCCCCCAACTAATCCCCAAAACACCAACTCAAACCCCCATAATTTACCCAAACACCCACAAAGATCACCCAGCACCCAAAAGTTTGCCAAAAAAATAAACACCCACACAAGTAATTCAATCCATCATGAAACCACCTCGTTTTTTTTTTTCTCATTCTTCGTGAGTTGAAATTCATGGACGATGGATGCCTTTGCGGTAGAGGGTAGAATAGGGGTTAAGTGGTGCGTAGATTGTTGATGGATTTGTATATATTTCTAGTGGTTTAAGGTTTTGGGGGGTGGTTTTGAGGGTTAGGTATGTTTTTTTTTTAGACGGCAAGTATGGGTGGTAGATGGGGATGGGAGTTTTGGGATGAGAGGGTGTGGATGCAAGGGAGAAAAAAGAAAGTCAAAGAAAAAAAGGACAATCTTTTTTCCTATCAATTTTTCCTATTAGAAAGCACCTTAATTAGCCACGCAATGGCTGTAGAAATAGTTGGAAATCTGATAATGATCTATACGATGCTTGGGAGAAATTGCAAGAGCTTTCCAATCAAGAAAACGGATTAATTGCAATTGCTGCATTTACTATTATACAAGAGCTAGTAAGTTATAGTGTTTTGATGATTATTATTGTCTTGCAGCAAGATACCACTCAAGGGCCCAAAAATGAGCAAGGTGGACTTATGAATGGAGGGGTAAGGACGATTTCTAAGTTCTAACTTTCTAATGATGAAAGGAGAGGTTTATTGTATTGTAAAGCTCAGTAACTTTCATCCCCTAAAAAACTCAGTTATTTATATATAATAATTGCCTAGGTTCTTTTAGGGAAAGTTGTCGTGTTGAGGCATTTAAATCCAAGTTAGTTAGTACAAATAATTGATTTACACTTGTTTTTACCCGTTTTACATAACAGTATTATCGTATTGAGGCATTTAAATGGCACGACTCACCTCCCCTAGTTAATGCATTAAAATTTGCAGCTGAAGATAATGTTGCAACTTTTATCTTTCCCGGACACAACAGAGGTCAATCAGCTCCATTGTCAATGCTTCGGTACGAGACCTTTCCTTCATGACTTACCAGAATTAGACAACCTTCCTAATCCAGAAGGCCCTATTTTGGAAGCACAAAATCAAGCAGCAGAAATATTTGGGGCATCAAAATCATGGTTTCTTGTTGGAGGTAAAACTTGTGGAGTTCAAGCCGCTATCATGGGTGTATGTAGTCCCGGAGACACCTTAATTCTCCCTTGTAATTCGCACAAATCAGCAACTTCTGCAATGGTCTTAACTGGATTGGTTCCCAAGTACATAGTTCCTAACTATGATTTTGATTGGGATGTACCTACTAACGTCTCACCATCTCAGGTTAGTATGAAATGATCTCTACAATGATCACTTTAGGTTAAAAATGAACTCGTGTTCACTTTGTAGGCGTAAATTTAATTGATATCATATCAAACACTTATACCTCTATGTTTCGTTGTTTTTAGTTCTTAGGTCCTATTAAGTAGGTGGTAATAAATAATGATAATAACAATAGTAATAAATTCATATATGCATGCTATGTGAATTGAAAGTGAAGTGGTTTCGAGATCTGAATTGTTAGGAGGGAGATATTATATAGTGTAGGTAAGTTTAGGTAGTTGAGAAGCGATAGGTTTTCGAAAACAATTGGGTTTCTTAAAAGATTTTTATAAAATAGTTAGATAAAAATATTTGAAAACACTTTGGAAAAAGATGATTTTTTATAAAAAGATATTTTTATTAATAAAACTAATCAATATAATTAATTAATCCTATTAATTAAATTGGGCTAGAAAACGGGTTTTATAAAATTGGGCTTTCATAAAAATGATTTTTTAAAAGTTTTCAAAGATTGGCTTTTAAAAAGTTATTTTAAAACGTATTAGGAAGTGGGCTTAGTAAAACTAGTTATAAAAAAGGTATTCGGAAATGAGTTAGAAAATGGATTTGGGCTTAAAACATTTTATTTTAGACTCGTTCTTTATTCTTTCCTTGATCCGGACCAATTGGAGCAGGATATTGGTCATCATAGGGTACTAAATGGGGAAACACGATTATGTGTCTACAGTAGTGAGTTTGGGGGGTTGTTTCTTGATTAGTTGTATGAACAATTAGGCTTCACATTAATTTTGTTTGCTTGTTATCTGTGTTTCACTGGAAGGCTACTTTTCTCTCCATGTATTTGCAAGTCTAACTAACTTTACGTTTCTTTGTAGATAGCAAATGCTGGTTGAAAGCGAAAACCCTGTAAAAAAAAGGTGACGGTAGTGAGCAGGAAGCATATGTGTATACTTGAATGGTGCTTTACTATTTGGTAAACCAATTTAATGGAAAATCGTATAAATGAGCAGTATATATATAGGTATTAGGGTGCTAATCAATACAACAGTAAGTCTTGGTAGAGACCAATATAATTAAAAAGAGTTGAAACATGAATCATATATGGGGGGTAGTCATGAATGGGTGACTTGTATTGCTTTGCATAAAGTTAAATTGTAAGGAAGGCATCACCTTTGCGGGTAGATGGTTTTAAGGATGTGAATCCGACAATGAGGGATGTGCCAACCCATGATTTGAGTAGATTAGACTCTGTTCCTGTTAGATCGTCCCATGCTGAAATGGTTAGGGGTTGTTCAGTGCTGGAAAAGAGAAGTGGTCAGTTTCAGTGGTCAGCTAAATGGTTTCAATTAGCTTAGAGGTGTGTAAGAAATGGAAGGTAAACCTGTGATCAGTTATCACAATCTCGCGTACATGGCAACCGTATTCCACCAAAACCCAACTGGAGAGAGGCCAGAATGCCAGATATACTGCGTAAATGGTTTGAACCCCAAAAAAACACCTTTTAACCATCATTTCCCTATAGTGCCTAACTTACATCTAATGTCTTTCTAACCACTTTAACAGGTCTGTGGAGAAGCGCGGGTTGGTGGTTGACCGCATGGCACACATATATGAAGTCAGGAATTCACCTAACCAAATTGAAATCCTAACAATAGAAACCATTAAGCAAAAGAAGGTGATGTAGATACCTCCTAAATCTGTTATAAAATACAGTTCACACGCCCACTTAAAAATGACAACGATTTATTACAAGTGTAGTCCAATGTGTTTTGGAAACCGCTTTAAAAACCACAAATTAACATCCGTTGTTTCTTTATAACCACATGTCGAAAATACACTCCAAGAAGAAAAGCATTGGATCAAAGTAACTGTGCCTGAATCCGACCGTTCCAAGATCGTCCCGTACGTCGGCTGTAGCAATTGTGGTAAACGTGCTGAATTTGATTGTGGAGTCTCCTACACTTGCAAGTTTTGCTCCAAGGAAAACTGCGTTGCCACTCCTAGGTAATTCAAAACCCAATTTACTACTAAAGACTATTACTTTAATGTTATTTCTTTCACATTTCCCCCCTGCTCTCATACAGGATCACTTTTAAGTTCAACGCCGTTGATCAAACCGGAAAAATGACCTTCACGGCTTTTACGCAAGAGTGTGAGACACTATTCAAAATGTCAGCAACAGAGATATATGCTCAGATTACCACTGTAAGTCTACACACCTTATCATGTACTTACTCTACGATTTGGGCCAAACAAACATTTGATTTACACACAGAACTAAATGTTGTGTTGCAGCAAATCATGCTTTCAGGTTTTCTTATTCATGAATGTTATTTATACAAGTCTATACAATTGAACGCGTCTTTAAAGCCTTTTTACCGATTTTAATATAGCTATGTTACCCAGTTATGCGATCATCTAAATCAGTAAAAAAACAGATGCACGTCGAACCCCTACTATTCCTAAAATTTAGGCTGCAAAAATTAGTTGCAACAACAATCTAAGGCAAAAAAAACCTAAAACCAGCTTCACACACATCTAACCTAGATTATTTCCTCTATTTCAGGGAACTTTTAACTTTGAACCCATTGCAAAAGGGTTGAGCACAACCTACTTCATGTTGCAGATCGGTCTTGCAACTTCACTTGCAAGGAACAAAATCTTGAGTTGGGTTCCTAAAACTATTCGCTGGAATTAATGCACGCTTTGCGACTCAGTTTCCTTTTGAATTAAGTGGGCCTCTTATAGGAACATCAATCTTTTGTGTTGTAAAAAAGAAACAAAATATGTGTTCCTGTGCGACACCACTACTACTTGTCAACTAGCATATTTTTTGTTTCAAGGGGCAAGGCGTACCTGTTTAATTAGTTTGCCAGTTGAATTTCTTGCTTGTTTTGTTTCTGTGCAGAAATTCTAGATGAGCACTAACCTCATGGAATCTGTATTCATCCTAACTATGCTGTTTTATGTTATCAACTTGGGTTTACCATGTTTGTTTAGATCGCATACACATTCTACTTATTTTGTGCTCCAATTTTACAAACTCTATATTTCAATCTAAACTTGCAAACTGCAAAAAAAAAAAAAAACCATAACATTACAGCTTACCCCATAAACACAAGGAAACATGGTGCCCTATTACTACTAAAAGTTGCTAGAATAGCTGTTAGAAGTGCATTTCAAATAAAAATTAAGTTTTTTGTTTCCAAATGAAATGAACGAGTAAATCGTGTTTGCACACCAACCTTCCTTGGTTTGCCTAATGCAACTCAAACAACAAGCGTACTCACCGCCTGTTTGGAATAGGTGCACAACGAACAACTTACTAATTAAGGCCAACATGCTTCGAATATCACAGTTACACTACTTTGGGGTGCCGCGCGCGTAGGCGCGCGGTGCAACAACTAGTATGCATTAAAATCGAAAGAGGGGTATGAAAATGGGGAAAAAAGGAGTGTGAGCCCCACTTAACAAAAAAAACTGACTCGATGTAATTTTAGTCAGCCGTAAAGTAACTAAAAGAAACTATATAAAGTTTTTGTTGTATCTTATTAGGGACGAATTAAATCAGTTGTTAAATAACAAGAAGAAAGTAGCGGATTTCACAACAGTAAAAATTACATAAATAGCCCTTAATACTCATTGTAAACTAATAAAAAAATTTATAACTCATTTTATACATGTTTGTAATAGCTTCTTTTTTGTCTCTTTCTTTGTTTGTTTGCTCCTTTGTTTAAAACAGAATTTCGGCTCTGGATTGTTTCGTAGGAGATCCGTAACCAATGATATAAGCTTAAGG
Organism: Beta corolliflora; assembly: GCA_947648045.1. NCBI lineage: Eukaryota > Viridiplantae > Streptophyta > Magnoliopsida > Caryophyllales > Amaranthaceae > Beta > Beta corolliflora. Next base: position 170,434 of record CANSZD010003287.1, on the reverse strand, counting down.
CTGAACTCTCATTCTAAGGCAAGCGTTCTTTGTTCTCGCAAATTAATCACTTGTTAATATAAAAATCTAGGGTGGACTTTGAGGTTATTACATGTTAAGATATTAAAATTTCAATTCTCTTCAGCACTAATAGACCACGGTGAACTTTTTCTTGGTTCACCATTATTTCTTTTCTTTCCCGATGGGTCAAGATTTTATCTTTGGTGGTCAAAACAATCATTGTAGACTCATTATTTGTCAAAAGTCAAATCTAGAAGGATTTTTCTAATAGAGACCCATAAGTCCATTATATACACACACACACCATAATTTAAATTTTTGAGGGGAAATATCTAAATCTTAAATTTATAAAACAAAAAATTTACGTGCAAGTCCATAAGCTAGTTTTCCTAAAATAAAACAAAAACCTCTTTCATTATTGTCTACTAGAATTTTTTGCACGCTATGCGTGCGAGTCATACTAACGTTTCCTTTCTCAATTAATTATTCATCAGCGTTACAAAATTTTTGATTCGAACAGACATTTATAATTATTTTTAATTTTTTTAATGTGTTTTTCTTAATTCAATGTTTCATAAATTTTTTTAGTTATTTGTTCATCATTATTCAAATATAGTATTAAGAGAAGGAAATATAAAGCAGAAGAAAACTCGTGTTCAAATAAAGTGTAAGAATTTGTATATCAGGTTCAATAGTCTAATATTAATAAGGTGGAAGCGTTTGGTTTATATAAAAGAGATTACCGTATAATAAACAACATTTAGGTTTTAAAATTGATAAGTACATATTCTAATAACATCATTTAGTTGCATATTAGGGTGCATTTTCATGTAGCATTAGAGCATTTACATTGCATTTATGCATATTTAGGTCCCTTTTTATAAGCTACGATGCTTTCACGGGTTGTTTGGTCTTTTGATGTAATCTCAGGTACTTTGGACTCCTATTTGAGGATATGATGATTAAGGCACTTGGATGACCTTCAAAACGATATATCATGTACCTAAAACGGATTGGAAGTGAAGAAGATACACACGACTTTGTGTACTTGTGTGAAATATGCACCATTTTACCCATAACTTTTGACAAAGGAATGATAATGAGGTAATTCCAACTAGGTTGGAATCTAGACTTCAAGAGATTCCAACGATACATTACATGTGCAAAACAAAGCTCTGGATCAAAAGTTATAGCTGTTCAAAGTGGAGTTGAAGCCACTGCCTCGCCCGCACGCCCGTGCGGATTTATGCTCGACCGTGCAACCTGCAATCAAAAGCCACCAATGGTTCTGCCTTGCTCGCACGACCGAGCGAGATTTCGCTCGACCGTGCACGACCCTGCACGCCCGTGCGCGTAGTTGCTTGCCCGTGCAACCTGTTGTAATGTCGTATCTTCCGCGTGACCTAACTTATGTCGGTTTATATTAATCTTAGCTTATAAATAGGACTTTAAACATTATTTTGAGAGGCTTAGATATTATATCATCATTATTAGTTTATACTTAGGGTTTTTAGAGAGAGAAGTTAGAGAGAGAAACTTTGAGATCTTCATAGTTCTTCAAGACTCCACCTTTCTTCCATTAATTCAAGTATCTCTTTTCTTCTTCTCTTCTCCTTGTTTTCTGTTATAATGTTTTATTATTCTTCTATATATTTATTTATTTCAATAATTATGCTTTCATAGTTTTATAATCTATGGTTAAGTTGAACCCTAGTATGATTTAATTCATGATTATTTCTTTACATTCTCAAATTAATTGCTTAATTGTTGTTGCTTAATTGATTGTGCATATTCCAATACTAGATTAGGGATAACTAGTATTGTTATGATTCCATTGTCTTGATCACAACGGGAGTTGGGCTTTGACGGATTTGAATATTTCAATTAAGGACATGAAGTTCTCCACGGGAGTAGGTAGAATGGATTGTTAGGAAGTTAGAGTGTCGCGTTTAATGTCTTTAATTTGCATGATTCCACGGGAGTAGGCTTGACTGCATATTAGGGAAGCCATAGATACTCGGGAGAGGTTTATGGTATTTTATAGTGTGTACTTTTCCTTGTGATCATTTAATCAATTAGTTTGGGGTAGGAAGTATTATTGTATTAATTCATGCTAGTGGGGATACTTAACTCTAGAATCTTTTATTTTGATATTGATTAGTATAGTTTATTCCACTATCATTGATATCAATCTCCTTTAGTCTTACCATTGTTTAATAACTAATCATATAACAACTTTCTCTCTGTGGGATCGACCCTGACTTACCCTACTACATAGTTAGGAGGATTAGTTAGGTTATTTATTTTTGTTAGGTGCGCGACACGCCTATTAAATTTTGGCGTCGTTGCCGGGGAGATAGTTTGTTTTATTTAGTTTTTATTTTTGGTGAGACTAGACTGTATATATTATTTTTCCTTTCTTTTGTGAATATATATTTTTTTTTCTCTTTTTTCGTATCATGGAGTCATTTTATTATTTTGACGGGGATAATTCTTCTGATAGGCAACATAGTCATAATTATTGTGGTTCTCATGTTTATAGTTTTGATGCATCATATCAAAATTCTCCCAATTTTTGCATGAGTTCTTATGAATTACCATATATGTTCCGTGAACCCCAAATTCATGCTAGTAATTCTAGAGCAATTTTTTCTTTTCCTCAATATGAGAATGAAGTGTTTTGGAAATTCTATCATAGACTTGGTGATTTTATTGGTCTTAATCATGGAATTGAATTATGGGATATGTGCCTAGTGATTTATGAGGGGTTAAATGAAGAAACTAGGATGCTGGTAGAATCTATGTCTAATGGAGGATTTCTATTCCAATCTCCTGATTACTGTTGGGATTTAATTGAGTGGTTGGCTAGGGATACTTATGACTGAGAGATGTCTTTATCAGCTAGACTAATTCCTTCACCCCCAACTTACATTACACCACCTCCTTATTGTTCTAATTGTCACTCTACTTCTCATGATATTTTGTCTCGTGATGTGATTTTAGTGAATGATTTCAGCCCCTCACCCCAATATGAATTTGATTATTATACTCAAAATTCTCATCCTCAGTCGTATATTTATGATGATGATGATGTGGGTTGGATAGAAAATGAGTGTTATGGGATTGATGTTCAAAGTATAGGAAAAATCAATGTGATGGATATTTTAAAGGAGGAAGAACCCTTGGTTGAAAAACCTTTCTTGGAAAAGTCTATAGATGAGAGTGATGTGATTCATGAGTCTTTATCGGTTCCACCAACTATTTTTGAGTCCCATGTTCCTTTCTCTCAAAAACTTGACCTCATTCCTTCTTTCCCTATATTATATCCTCCATCATTCCTTATTTCTCCCTCTTTGAATGACTTCTGTGATCATGTAATTAATGTACATTCGGTTTCTTCCCAACCCGTTGGGTCATGTAAAAAGTTTAATAATTTTTCTTTTTCTTCCTTCTCTTGTGGATATAACTTTTTCTTTGATTTTCCTTTTTGCAGGTCTTGTAGAGAATTAGAACTAATTTAGTTTACATTTTATTTTGTATATTATTTGCTTGTTTGTGAGATGCATGCAGATGCATTTGACAAACTACTAAGGGATTTGATGAGCTATTCATAGGGGGCAGCACAAGTTTTCTAACCCTATTTTTTTTTCTTTTTACTTTTAGATTTAGGACATTTTAATTTTTCATTTAATTACTAACTTCTCATTTTTGTGCAATTTGTGATCCAGGGTTTAAGTTCCTAATTTCATTCATTGAGATTAACTCCTAGGTACTCGATCTTATGATGGCTGAGGAGGTTCAACTCTGGGTTTTCACCCACAACACTTTTGGTATACTATTTCCTTTCCCCCTGTTCAAGTTTTTGAGAGTTATATCTCTTTTTTGCCATTTATTTTGGTTTAACTTGATTGTGTGATTGAAAAAGTTGATCCTGTTATGTGGTTGTGGATGTTTCTCTTTCCCTTCTCCTCCCTATATTTCTTTATCACATTGAGGACAATGTGTTATTTAGCTTGGGGGAGGATTTACTTTTTGGATCATAACTTTGCACATATTTTCGTTTAGGTTCATTATATATTTTATGTCTTCTGCATATTTGCATATTTTGGCTTTGTGGGTATGCCTTATGAAAACCTTCATGAGACCTTACTCGTCCACTAGGGCAGCCTAGGGGTTTAAAGGGCTTGTTGCACATGCTAAGTGCAATCGTGATTCCTACGAAAGTGAGTTAGGATTTATTGCTTTCTTAGTATTAGGAGCATTTTAGTTTAGTTTTGCATTTTTGTTGCATTCATACAGGAAATATATGTTTTAATTCATGACATTGATAACTCATGAGATTTGGGCATATCTTGGATATTGTAATTAAATTTTATAAGATTGAGTTAGATAGTCTTCATTGACCGTCTCGTGGTATGATTGTTTTGCAACTTGAATGGATTTGTGGTAAGATTGGTTGACATTCCCCAAGAAAGACTTGATTTTACTTGGTAAGCATAAGCCTAGTGAGGATTTTTCAAGCCTTATAGACTGACACATCTACATCAGTCTTCTATATTTTGTTGTGTGATAGTTCCTCATGAAGTGTGATTCTTGAACTTGCCTTGGCACTCTTCGAGACTTATGTGGCATATGCATGTGTTGATATGATTGAGGTGTTCTTTTCATTGTTTTGAGCCTTCAGACATTTTTCTTTTCATATATATTATTCCCTTTAATAAACCCATGTTGAGCTTTTAGTATCCCATTCTCTTGATCAACCTACATTACAAGCCTCTAGCCTTTTATGATTTCTCTACCAAAGCCTTGCTAAGTGGAGTAGCATTAAAGTTCATGTTTTGAGCTTGTGTTTGTGGGTTTTCGGTAATTATTGGAAGAAAATATGTTGAAAGAAAAAAATGCTTAAAATTATAGTGTGAAAGTGCAAAATGAAAAGAATGATGAAAAAGTTGTGAAGAAAAATTCTAAAAAATTGAAAAAAAAAAGAAAGAAGTGAAAAAAAAGATTGAATAAAAGGTGAAATAATATTTGTTGGAGTTGATAAGGTTGGGTATTATCTTGATTTATTAGCAATGTATTGTTGAACTTCTAGTAGAAGTTTTTGTGGCATTTGCATCTAATGGCCATAGATGTTAAAGTGTTATTTTCTTCACTAGTTGGCTTTTAGCACCACATTCCCAAATATTTTCCTACCCTTACCTTAGCCACACTACAACTCTTTGTAAGTTCTCATGATCTACATGTATGTTTTCGCCAGTTTTAAGTGGATAATGAGACGATAGTCAAGTTTAAAGAAAAATATTTCATTTGATTCGACTTGGTATATGTTTGAGTGAAAAAATCATTACCTATAAACACATGAGAGAAAGTATGCTCGACTAAAGTGAGGTTCATCGAGTTTAATTGAGTCTAGCTTGGGGGAAGGTTTGTGGTTTGCCATGGTGAGTCAAGTTGCGATTACATTAATTTATATGAGGTGTGATTTGTGGTCTATCTTAGTCTAATCTTATAATTATAATATCTTTCATATGCCCGAATTTCATGTCTTGGAGATTGAATGGTTGAACGTATAAGTCCTTTACAAAGCTCATTTTACTCTTCCCTTGAATTTCTAGTTTGGATTGCTTGAGGACAAGCAATAGTTTAGCTTGGGGGAGTTTGATAAGTGCATATTCTAACATCATTTAGTTGCATATTAGGGTGCATTTTCATGTAGCATTAGAGCATTTACATTGCATTTATGCATATTTAGGTCCCTTTTTATAAGCTACGATGCTTTCACGGGTTGTTTGGTCTTTTGATGTAATCTCAGGTACTTTGGACTTGGACTCCTATTTGAGGATATGATGATTAAGGCACTTGGATGACCTTCAAAACGATATATCATGTACCCAAAACGGATTGGAAGTGAAGAAGATACACACGACTTTGTGTACTTGTGTGAAATATGACACCTCTGCACCATTTTGCCCATAACTTTTGACCAAAGAATGATAATGAGGTAATTCCAACTAGGTGGGAATCTAGACTTTAAGAGCTTTCCAACGATATATTACCTGTGCAAAAAAAAAAAGCTCTGGATCAAAAGTTATAGCTGTTCAAAGTGGAGCTGAAGCCACTGCCTCGCCCGCACGCCTGTGCGGATTTATGCTCGACCGTGCAACCTGCAATCAAAAGCCACCAATGGTTCTGCCTTGCTCGCACGACCTAGCGACATTTCGCTCGACCGTGCACGACCCTGCACGCCCGTGCGCGTAGTTGCTTGCCCGTGCAACCTGCTGTAATGTCGTATCTTCCGCGTGACCTAACTTATGTCGGTTTATATTAATCTTAGCTTATAAATAGGACTTTAAACATTATTTTGAGAGGCTTAGATATTATATCATCATTATTAGTTTATACTTAGGGTTTTTAGAGAGAGAAGTTAGAGAGAGAAACTTGTAGATCTTCATAGTTCTTCGAGACTCCACCTTTCTTCCATTAATTCAAGTATCTCTTTTCTTCTTCTCTTCTCCTTGTATTCTATTACAATGTTTTATAATTCTTCTATATATTTATTTATTTCAATTATGCTTTCATAGTTTTATGATCTATGGTTAAGTTGAACCCTAGTATGATTTAATTCATGATTATTTCTTTACATTCTCAAATTAATTGCTTAATTGTTATTGCTTAATTGATTGTGCATATTCCAATACTAGATTAGGGATAACTAGTATTGTTATGATTCCATTGTCTTGATCACAACGGGAGTTGGGTTTTGACGGATTTGAATATTTCAATTAAGGACATGAAGTTCTCCACGGGAGTAGGTAGAATGGATTGTTAGGAAGTTAGAGTGCCGCGTTTAATGTCTTTAATTTGCATGATTCCACGGGAGTAGGCTTGAGTGCATATTAGGGAAGCCATAGATACTCGGGAGAGGTTTATGGTATTTTATAGGGTGTACTTTTCCTTGAGATCATTTAATCAATTAGTTTTGGGTAGGAAGTATTATTGTATTAATTCATGCTAGTGGGGATACTTAACTCTAGAGTCTTTTATTTTGATATTGATTAGTATAGTTTATTCCACTATCATTGATATCAATCTCCTTTAGTCTTACCATTGTTTAATAACTAATCATATAACAACTTTCTCTCTGTGGGATCGACCCTGACTTACCCTACTACATAGTTAGGAGGATTAGTTAGGTTATTTATTTTTGTTAGGTGCGCGACACGCCTATCAAAAATATTATACGTATAATTATTAATATGAAATTCAAGTTTTTTTTTTTTGATTGTGTCAATCAAGTTATATTGTCAATTTAATTTTTTTATCAGAGTTTTTCACACATATGTAAGAAGAGTAGATCATTCTCCTTAATGTCATATTTTTAATTCAAATTTCAAATTCAATTCCATTATTATTAATTTGTTCAATATATATAGCAAGTAGGAAGAAGAAAAGATTATTTAATATATAAGGCCATTTAAATTCATTAAGGGTACATCAACCTTTTTATTGGAGGACACCATCTTCCTCCCCCTTTCACTTATATAATAGAGATAAGCTAGTATCTAAATTAAAGTTGCTATATCATTGTCTTGCAGCAAAATAGCTCTCAAGGGCCCGAAAATGAGCAAGGCGGATTTATAAAAGGAGGGGTAAGACGATTTCTAAGTTCTAATTCTAAATATGAAATATAATGAAATGAGATGTTTATTGTATTGTTAGGTTCAGTAACTTTCATCCCCTAAAAAAGGTCCATTAATTTTCATATTAAAATTGCCTAGGTTGTTTTAGGAAAAGTTAAACTTTAACGATTCTTCGCATAACAAGTATATTAACTAACTTTAACCATCTATCTATTTTTTAAAGTGAAATGGCATTCATTGCTTTGAAGTCATACGACATCTACAATATAGATCAAAAACTAACAAATACATATCAAATTGAAATAAACATAATTCTAATATGGCAAAACCACGATCATTGAGTAGATCTAGCACTAAAGAAAACCCTCGTCTTTTCAATCATTGTCTGATTCATCCTTCTGCGAGGGGGTCTATCAATCTGATGTAGTTTTCACTAGTACAGAATCGACGATTTGCGTCGGATGCGAGGCGCCCATTTGCGTCGGTCATGGGTCCAACGACACAGGTCTCGACGCAGATGAGAGAGACAGGATCTGCGTCGGACTAGCACATGACGCAGTTGATGAGCTATTTGCGTCGGACTTTGCTCAACGTGCGACGCACATAACTCCTCGCCCCTGGATACCATAGCCATTTGCGTCTCACATCTGCGTCGCATGTTGAGCAACGTGCGACGCAAATGGTTAATCATCTGCGTCGCACATAGCTCGACATGCGACGCGGATGGGAGACACGCCAATTCCCAGCAAGCCCAAGCAACAATCATTTGCGTCGCACATAGTGCCACATGCGACGCAAATGATGCTCACATGTTGAAAAATGAATTTTCTTAGCAAGATTAAAGAATCCGAATTTCCAATGTTGACAATAAAACAAAGTATATCATACAAATTAGAAAAACATAAAACCGAAGAATATAAAACTAATTGCAATACCAAATTTAAAATATAACTCACATGTTTATGTTTGCTGGGGTGTCTTGAAACTTGGCGGTAAGTGTAGCTTTGACCAGTAAGTGATAGAGTGAGAGAATGTGAAAATTTGCCGCTGAAGATTCCTTCGTCACCGCTGAAGATTCGCTCGCAAACCATATGATGCGCCGGAAAACGGAAAAGTTTATTTACTGACTTAGTGAGAGGGAGGGAGAGGAGAATCTGAAAGAGAGAATGTGAGAAGGGGCGCTTGAGAGAGATTTACTGATTTAGAGAGTGGTGTGAGAAGGGGCGCTGATATAAGTTTATTTAGCTAGGTTAAATGTGTTTGGTTGGGCTTTACAATTCGTGGGCCGAGGATCTGCGTCGGATGGGCCATGAGGTCCGACGCAAATCCTTTACTCATCTGCGTCGCACTGTAGCTGCATCCGACGCACATGACTTCATAGGATCCAAGTCATCAGCTTTTAGCCATATGCGTCGCACAATAGTTGTGTTTGACGCAAATCATGTTCGTTATCTGCGTTGCGTTCTCAACCCCGTTCGACGCAAATGACCCTACCACCCATCTGCTATCATTTTGTGCGTCGCACGCTCTCTAATGTGCGACACAAATAGGCTATTGGCGTCAGTGCTTCTAGCGTGCGACACACATAGACTGACGCAAATTTACATTTTTCTACTAGTGTTTGAAGTAGAACCAGATTTAATTCAACTGATTGTAAATGAAGACCTGACATTTGTTGCAGCCCCGTCAACTTCTGATCAACAAACAACCTTCAACTTAAGATTCTGGATCTTGGATCTACACCCAAACACACAAAAGCACCTAATAAACAAAACCACCATGATAAACATAGAGAGACTAGATCCCAATAAAGGGGGACAAACAAACCCCATAAAGGCGACAAAAGTCATCACAAAGGATGGAGAGAAGCTGTCATTAAGAGAGACTAATTTATTGAATAAACTAAAAAACAAACTAAAAACTTAAAATAAGAGAGAAAAAGGGGCTTACCATGGACAAGAGTATCCTTGGAAGCCCCTATGATGATTAACCTTGAAGAGGGAAAAAGAGAAAAAGAGATGGGAGGAAATGGCTAGCGTTTATACACAATGACAATTGTTTTAAGTTAATAGGTTAAAAAAACCACTTTTAACCTGAACATATCTATGATATGTTTATGTTTGCCCATCATCTCAAAATGGCAGGTACCCGAGGCCTCAAGGTCATGGATCTATTGTTGTGGACGGTTTAATTACCTCCATTTCTGATCATTTTGATATCCTCCCTTGGACTCCCGAAGAAGAGACAAAGCTTATAAACCAACAATGCCTACGGGATGCTCGTTGGTTTGATATGGATGGAATTCGTTTTACTTGGAAGATTGGTAGAACGCCATCCATCCAACTCCCAAACCGCGAGCTCACCATTAGGGGTGTGCACCGGTCTAGGACCGGACCAGGCTGGAACCAGTTGGACCGGTCGACCGGAATCTGGAAATTTTGTGAATCGGGACCGGATCTAAATTTTCCGATACGATCCGATTTTGGACCTGTTGGACCAAAATATGTATTTTTTTTTATTTAAAAAAATGTGTAAAGATTTTTGATAGATAAGAGTTTTGTAGCGACACAATCACCTATATAGAGATAAAAAAGGAGGAGGTGAACGTGAAGGAGGTGGTAGACAAGCTGGGTAGGTGTGAGTTAAATGATAATGTTGAGTGCTGGCGGGAGAATGAGAATACAGCCCAAGGTTGTAGACAACTCATTCATCACACTAAAGGGGAGATGAAGTGGGGAGGGGAGAAAGTGAAGAGGAGTCATGCCATGTTGAGAGTCATTCACTAGGGTGTGTTAACACCCAAAATAAAGCAGTGGTGTATAAACCAAAAAAGAAGAAGTGGCAGCGTGTTGAAAATGGTGGGATGTAAGCAGGCAAGGTGGAGATCACAGGAGTGAAAAGAAGTGAAAGAGAGATGGAGTATGATGTGAATTCTTATATGTAGGTGGATGCTATGGAAATTACAAACGAGCTATTGATCCAACAACTCTGAAAGTGGTGGGCCCCACTACTTGGGCTCTTGGTGAACAATGAATTACATCCTTTCATGGAACTGTAGGGGGTTGGGGAATGCCCCTGCAGTAAATGCGTTAAAACGCATGGTGATTCTAGAACATCCCCAGATAGTGTTTTTATCAGAAACTCGACTCCAAGCCCATGAGATGGGGAAAGTGAAGCAAAAATTGAAAAATGAGAAATATGATTGTTGTAGATTGTGTAGGAGAGGGAAGACCGAGAAAAGGCGGATTAGTGCTTCTTTGGGTGGATTCGTTGGTGATCGACACCAAATCCTACTAAAATAATCACATCGATATTTGGGTAGATTCATTAGTAAGAGGTGGATGGCGATTCACGGGGATATATGTATTCCCGAGGATGACCAAAAGTACAAAACTGGAATTTTGATGGCGCAACTCCAAGAAGATGATCATGGGTCGTGCATTTGTGGGGGGGATTTTAACCTCATGCTAGTCTCTAGCGAGAAGCAAGGAGGAAGGACTTTAAAAGTGATGAAGCTGAAATTCTCTGAAAGGCAATAAGTATATGTGATTTTGAAGACATGGGCTATGTTGGGCATGACTTCACATGGACCAACAATAGAGGTGGAGAGTATAATGTGCAAGAGAGATTGGATAGGTTATTGGCTAACCCATTGTGGAGAACTTGCTTCTCGGGCTCTTTTGTTACTCATTTAACTAAGAGGAAGTTGGACCACCTCCCTATTCTGCTCTGTGGCTTAGAGATGAAAACTATGCTGAAATTATTGAGAATGCGTGGGTCACCAGTAGGGATATTTGTTCCAAAATAGCACATACTTTAAACTAGTTGAGTGCTTGGGGTAGAAATAAGTTTGGGGATTTTGTGCGAGAATTGAGGGATTGTCGTATGAGAAGGGAGAAGCTTATGAAAGATGTCCAAAAGGAGGAAGTTATTGCGCCCATGAAAGCTTTGGATGATATAATGGATGAACTTGAAAACCGCAAAGAGATGTACCAGAGACAAAGAAGCAGACAAGACTGGCTAAAAAGTGGAGATAAAAATACAGCTTTCTTTCACACAAATGCTAAACAACGAGAGGCGAAAAACAAAATTTCAAGCATCAGGTGACGAGTACGCTAATGAAGCTAAGCCCATATTATGGAGGTGTTTGCGTCCTTCTATGAGGACCTCTTCTCTACAGGAGGGAAAATTGATACGGCTGCAGTCATTGACATGGTGGATGTTGCCATCTCTCAAGCACAATATGATCTACTCGCAGCGCCTTGCACAAGTGATGAAGTTAGAGAGGCTCTTTTTCAAATGTATCCCACAAAAGCTCTAGGCCCCGATGGTATGTCTGTAATATTTTTTCAAAAGTTTTGGAGTGTAGTAGGAAAATATGTGATTGATAAAGTGCTTGATATTCTAAATAATAATGGTGATATTGGTTCGATAAATCAGACTTATGTTGTTCTTTTTCCAAAGAAGAAAAAATGTGAGTCTCCTGTTGATTATAGACCAATTAGTCTGTGTAATGTGCTGTATAAACTGGTGTCTAAGGTGCTGGCGAACAGACTGAAGTCAATCCTACCTTATATCATCCATGAATCTCAAAGTGGGTTTGTTCCGGGAAGGTTGATAATTGATAATGTGTTAGTAGCTTATGAATGTTTCCATTACCTCCGAAAAAAAAAAGAAAAAAAAGGTTGCCTGGGGCTAAAACTTGATAGCAGCAGATGATGATGAAGTTTGATCTCCCAGGCAGCTTTGTAAGCTATATAATGAAGTGTGTAAATTCAGCTTCTTTTGCGGTTCTTGTGAATGGCCAACCGTCTCGAAATTTTCGGTCAAGTCGAGGAGTGAGACAAGGGGACCTTCTCTTGCCATTTTTATTCATTATGTGTGCTTAAGGTCTCTCAGCCTTGCTACGGGATGCGGAAAGTTGAGGTTCTATTCATGGAGTGAAAATTGGTAGACATGTTGAGCCTATATCGCACTTATTTTTTGCAGATGATAGCCTGATCTTTGTAAGGGCTAGTGAAGAGGAGATGGAGAATGTGATGCATATTCTTTCCATTTATGAGACTGCTTCAGGTAAGAAACCGAATATGGAGAATTCAGAGGTGTCTTTTAGCCGAAATATTGAGATTGAGAAGAAAAATATGCTTAAGATGAAGTTATATTTTAAGGTTGTTGAAGAACTCGACAAGTATCTAGGACTTCCGACGTACATTGGGAGTTCAAATAAACAAGTATTCCAAAATATATAGGATTGAATCTGGAAAAAGTTGAAGGGGTGGAAAGAAATGTATTTGTCGCAAGCGGGTCATGAAATTCTCATTAAATCCATTTCCCAGGTGATTCCCACATATGTAATGCAATGTTTCAGTATCCCCATTAGCATCCTTAAGGAGGCGGAAAATTATGCAGAAATTTTTTTTGGGGACAAAGAGGTGAAGAGAAAAAGACTTGTTGGATGGCTTGGGAAAAATTATATGGCCCTAAAAAAGGAGTATTAGGGTTCATAAATTTGCAATTATTCAACAAGGTAATGCTAGCAAAGCAGGCATGGAGGGTTCTCAACAACGTTGAATCACTTATGGCTAAGACACTAAAAGGAAAATATTCCCACTATCTCTTTTTGGGAGCAAAGGAGGTGCTAGAAAAGAGTGCTCGTAAAGTTGTAGGTAATTGGGGGACAATTAACATATGGAGGGACCCTTGGGTGCCTAGGCTACCAAAGTTTTGGGTCATGTCAAGTCCTCGTGAGAGCGAGGATGTCCCACAGCTGGTGAAGGAGTTATGGGTGGGGAGAGAGTGGAATAGAGAAGTGCTTGCAGTACATTTTGAGGAGTGGGAAGTAGAAAAAATATGCAATATCCGGTGCCGCTTTTGATAGAATGGATATGTGGGCTTGGCAAGCTTCAAAATATGGGAGATACATAGTGAGGAGTGCATATAACATGCTTATGATGGAGGAGTTGCGGGATAGAGCTACATCTTCGAAGGAACAAGGGAGTTTTGCTTGGCAGGTGATATGGGGTGCGACTCTGCCACCAAAAGTGAAAAATTTTGCTTGGTGGGTTGTTAGAGAGGAGATTGCGGTGAGAGATCAATTAAGGACGAGGGGAATAGAAGTAGAAGAGGTGTGCCCTATGTGCGGTGAAGAGAAGGAGACGATGTTTTATACTCTAGCCAAGTGTAGGGAGGCCCGTATGATGTGCATTGTGGAGTAAATATAAGGAACCACATTGGTGGGATTTATTTTAGATTTTGTGTTGGGGGATATGGCTTGGGAGAAATTCTTGGGTGTTTGAAGGAAAAAGGAAGAATACGAGCATGCTAGTGAAATAGCAAAAATTAGGCTTGATGTTCCGCAGTTAGCTTCTGTGTGGCAAGCACCTGAAGAAGGCCTCTATAAGCTTAACTCGGATGCGACAATCTTCAGTCATAACAGTATTGGTTTGGGGGGCATGGTTAGAGACAGCATGGGGGAGGTGGTGGTGCATCATGTGTGACTGTGGCTGGGAGTTTTGATGTTGATGTTGAGGAGGCAATGGCAATGAGACACGCTTTGAAGATAGCAATGGAGGCTGGTTTTGGGCATCTTGTGATGGAGACGAATAATATGAAGCTCTTCTCACAGTCGAAGAAAGGAGACAATAAACCTACAGCTTTTGGAAGTATCATTAATGACATTCATTGTTTAGTTAGTTCTTGTCATATTAGTTTTTTTTCTTTTGTTAGAAGGAAAGGTAATAATGTTGCACATTGTTTAGCTAGATTAAGCTGTAGCTTTGATGATGTTAGAGTTTGGCTGGAGGAATATCAACCTGAGGTCCATGGGGCTGTAGTGGCAGACTTGGAGGAAATGACTATCTAATAAAGTTTGATTTTTCCCTTCAAAAAAAAATAGAGTCTTTGATGATAAAAAAAAATTAGAGTTTCATTTTGAATAAACCACCTTAGAATATTATATTATATTATGTAAATTGAGTATAACTTGTTATATAATTTGAAATGTTATATTTTTCATAATCTGGTGATTCCTCAAAATATGCTTTGAAAAATATTAATTTATCAATTATCATATAGTTACACAACCAAGATAAAATATAAATTTTTAGATGTTACATGATGTACTATTTATACAACCTATAAAACTAAAGTACGAATGAAAACAATAAAAAGTCTATAGAAGATAATATGACTACAGTAGCTAGGGCTGTTCAAAGTATGGTCTAAACCGCACCAAACCGCAACCCAAACTATTTTTGCGCGATTTGATTTGGTTTGCGGTTTCATAATTATCGGTTTGTGATTTCAAGCAAACCACGGTTTGCGGTTTGGGTTGGGTTTGAATCTTTGTAAAACCAAACCAAACCACTAACCGCAAAACTATTTAGATGAAATTTTTTTAATTTTGCATTGGACATTTGGACTCTTTGTATTAGATTATCTAGTTTTAGGACAACTATGTATATTGGGTTTTCACAACTTTGCACCACATATTTTTGTCATTTATGAGTTACTTTTCCAACAATTTGTAGCTAAATAACTATTTTCCAGCAACAAGTTTACAAACCTCTACCATAGTCCACAAATATATAAAAAAAAGGATAAATTGCACCGCGCCAAATGGTCCACAAATATTAAAAAATTCATATCGCGGATGAAAAAATGGCTAAACCGCAAACAACACCGCACCAAACCGTTTCACGTGGCGTGCTTTGGGTTGGTTTGGGTACAAGAGCAGTGTAGTTTTGTTTGGAAAAATGTCAAAACCACGTATTTACGGTTTTGTTTGGGTTATATACCAAATCGCACCAACCCAACCCACGAACAGTCCTAACAGTAACACCAAGCCACCAAGTGTACATATTAAAG
This sequence comes from Beta corolliflora, assembly GCA_947648045.1. Lineage (NCBI taxonomy): Eukaryota > Viridiplantae > Streptophyta > Magnoliopsida > Caryophyllales > Amaranthaceae > Beta > Beta corolliflora. Next base: position 154,928 of record CANSZD010003287.1, on the reverse strand, counting down.
GTGGTCAAATTGTAGGGTAGATCGGGTTCGAGCCGGGCTGCATCCGAAAAATCAGATCGTCATGTCGAGCTGAAATCGGGCCAAAATTTTTGTGCCCAAAACCTGCTATTTCCAACTAAAAGTAGCGGGTTTTTGGGCCAAAATCAGGTTGAGCTAAATTTTAAACTATTTTGAGCCGCCCAAAAAAATTAATACCGGACACAAAAATTATGCCCATGCCTTTAGGCATTTTTCGGGTTGGGCTACTTTTGATCACCTCTATGTATATTTTTCCATAATACATTTGAAGCCAATTATAACAAAATATTATAATGTGAGTAGGACTTAATTTAACTATCTATATATAAGAGGTTTTATTAAAGAATATAAAGGTAAATTTTGAATAAGCAAATAAGGAAATATATGGGTTTTCTCTCCATGGTGAAGAGGCGATTGCTTAGGTGCTAAGCTAGCCGTTGCCAATCACCGACGGGTCGCCGGAAAAAAAAAACCCCAACTTTCACCACAATCTGAGATTCACAAAGTAGGTAATAAAGGAAAATAGAGCGTTCCTGGTCATCAACTAAGCAATGTAACAAGAACTAAGACTATTCCCTGGGCCGAGTCGCTAGCGATTCAAGCTGCCATAGATGCTACTAATGAAGCATTTAGAGCTCACAAAACTCCTTCAAATGTTCCATCTGCTAGTGCATTACCATCACCGGTTATGCAGTTGTCGGTTGTTAGAGGGTTAGTTAACGTTGGTGCTACAATGGAGAAGCAGGGGAATCTTGTTGAAGAGAGCGGAAGCTTGAATGGTGTGAACAATACAGTTGCGCAAGAACTACCTCAAGGTGGGAGTAGTGGAGCTGCTAGAAGATTAGAGCTTAATCCTGTGACCAAATGGTCAAGAATTGCTGCTGGAAAGACTCTTACTGCTAAGGGGGCATCTCTGCAGTTTATCCCTCCAGTGGTGAAGGAAGGTAAAAAGTTTGCTCAACTTAATCAAGCTGAAGTTGATAAATTATCTAAATCCTGGGATACCGCTGTTATACTCTATATTGTAGGACAAACTCCATCTATTGGAGCCATAACTAGATATATTGAACAGAAATGGAATCATGTTACTAAACCTCGAATTTTTATGCATGCTAAGGGTTATTTTATAGTCATATTTGCCACTGTGGATGATAGGAATGAAATATTATATGTTGGACCACATTCACAATATCACTTTGTTGATGATTGTGTGCACATGGAATATTAGAGGGTTGAATAACCCTGCTAAAATAGGAGAACTAAAAAAGTTTATGGGGAAGAATAGTATCTCAATTATGGCTCTACTTGAAACTAGGGTCAAACCTCACAATAAAGAGAGGATTATGAAGAAGTTTGGGAGACAGTAGAAATGGGAATGCAATTATGAGGATTGTGACAAAGGTAGAATTTGGCTCTAACTAGTGGAAAAAAGTTCAACCGTTGCGGTCAAAACCGGGCTTACCGCTCCGGTTTTGGGCCGCATCGGTTGGACTCGCAGTCTTCATACTGAAACCAGTTGATTGATTTTTGTCTGTACATTTTATGCATCAGTATTTTCCTCGTAGTAAATCTTCCAAAATGATGGCTTCTTATATTTCTTCAAGGACTCCATGCTGCTAAGATTACCTTTCAATAGCTGCACAACCTGAAGAGAAAGCATTAATTTCTTGTCTATTACATCCAAACATTAGTAATTGCATGAAAATGAATTTTCATTCGCTACAATTCTAAGTTATTATTTTCTTTGCTCCTCTTATATGATTATGTCTCAAATGTTCAAAATGTTGAACTTTGATCTGAAGTCTGAACGTAATTAACTCATTCATACGAGGTCGTAGAATTGAAGAACGTTGTACACACAAGGCAGCAGCTAAAAGCATTAGCTTCATCTAAGTACTATCAGGTCCAGTTTGTCGATGTACTTGTATTATTAGTTGCGCCTAACTGACTAAACTAAGTACTATTGTTGTGTTAGAATTAAATAAAATTCCAGATATATAATGTTTTTTCTTAAGAAAAATTCTAAAGAAACAAAAGTCTACCTGTGAAAACTTGTGGCATAACATCCTATCGATCAACTTATAACTCAGGCATCTTGATGCAAATGTCTCCAAAACGGTCTCCGGAGAACACGAGCGACTGAAAAAAACTTGTGGCATCAATGCCACTGCCCAACATCACCAAAAACAACGGCAAATGACAGCAACAACACTAAACAAACACAAGGAAGAAGTAGTGGCAGAACAGAAACATTAGCAGAACCAACTCACAAGAGCAAAATATAAATGAATTGCCGCTCATCGATAGCAATTTCTATGTAATTCAAAACAAAAATTCCAGTTAATTATAGAAAATAATACTACTCAATCAAACAACATTATGAATTAACAGCATTAAAAACAACAGTTTTAGGTTTCCGAAAATATAAGAAAAGCTTCATTTTCACAAAAGTAGTTCACATAGAGACTAATTAGCTAGTTGGACTGAAATTAGTTTCAGGAAAAAGTGAGTAGCAAGCTGCATAAGCAAGAAACAATTATGATCTTATAGTTATCATACTAGCTAAGTGTAACATAATCTTTAAGCCATCACACTACCACCCATAAAAAAAAACTAAGTCAAACACACCATTGTTCTAGCCAGGGATCACTAACTATACCCTCCATATTCAAATGATCTTATAAAGATAAAACTTGCTCCACATTAATCATTCAAATTGATTGGACTTCCAAGCTTCCTCAGTTCAAAACATAATTGTCGACCATATTATAATCAATTCGATCCAGAACATCCATCCATGGATAAGACAAACTACACTTGCTTGCGGACCACAAACCAAATTCCATGCAACATTGGTAGCAAAGGTATGCTTCTAACCAATGGCTGGCCCAATTCCTACTGCTGGATCACTACTAAATCACCACTCCCTCTGTCACTAATTAATAATGTGAAAGCAGAATTTAGTCACTAGGCTACATGGTATCGTAGATTGTTTGTTAAACAAACATATACTTCTACTAATTATAAGAATCATCCAAATTATATTAAAAAAAAGTACAACTAGAGATCAGAAAATATACCTGCCAGAGCCACAACCAATGGCCACTATACGGTGCAATGCCACCCATATGTCCATGCTGCGACCTCCCTCCGGCTCCACCTTGCCCCATCTGCTGATTCGGGTAAGCACTCTGCAAACCACCCTGTGTCCTATACCCCAAAACACTCGAGTTCACCCCAACACTCTGCCCTCCATACCCACCATGTGGTGCACCAGCCCCAGGATCGGAGCAGCCGCCATCCCACCTCAAAGAGTACCAAGCAAGTTATTTAACCCCAAACCAGCCCCTTGCGAAGCCAACAACGGAGTCAATGCCTGCCCCAACGCCGGATTCAAACCAGGTGCAGCACCAGCCGCCCCCTGATTAAAGCCTACTCCACCAACTGACTGTCCCATCAATCCAGCCCCAGTAGCCGGTGGCCCACCAATCACTCACTGCTTTACAATCTTCAATCTCACTTAACTGCGAAAACGTGCTTCGTAGCGTATCAGCTGTCGTATCCCAACCTAATCCATGAACAAAGATCTTGCGATGAGCTGTATCAAACAAACATATCAAAAGTTTGTCAGGCAAGGTGAAAAAATCAGCATTCAAAACAGTTGGAGAAGAAGTAACAAATATGTAAGCAACCTGTTTAACTGAACCAAATGAATTTTTAGACCCTGCAGACAGAAAAGAATAGTAAATAGACAATATCAGTTAGAAAATCCAATCCCATTTGCAAACAAAGAAAAGACAAACAGCACCATCTGAATCTGATGCAATAAACTGAGGTTGTACAATATACAAAAAATGTAAGAAAAGTTGAACCAAGATGCATAATGTAAAGAGCCAACATCTACATTATCAGCCACAGAATCTCCCTATGTTCTCTAAACATCCATACATTCTTATCCAAACATATTTTCTATATCCAAGTGTCTACAGACTATATACTCTACACAATGAGCAATCTGACCTCTTTTCCAAAGTACGAAGAACTCAATCTAGCTTCCATCACCATAATTTACATTTGATAATTTCATATGGACCGATACTTTCAAATCAATAAACTAACATAGTTTGGGACTATGAAGAAATTCAGAACCATTCCTTTCACGAACATAAAGAAAAAAAAAACAGTTTACTCCAATAAATACAACCATACCCCTCTATGCATCAATCACAGACCCTAAAATTCTTCAAATTTAGATCTTTCATGGTGGTATACCATCTGGAATAACAAGGTTTCTGAGGAATTTAGATTTAAGTTACAATAACTTAAGTGGTTCCATACCAATTGATCTGCTGTCACAACCTACTTTCAGCTGCAAATTCTTCTAATTTCAGATAATCTATGAAAATATATGAAAGGGTCCATTCATCATCAAATATATATAATGAAAGATCAAGAAATTCAATAGAAACAATGGAAACACCTAACCAAGTCCATACCCTAAAATCCGCAAAAATCTAAACAATCAGCTAAAAACGAAGAACATTTATCAAAACTCCTGTAATACTCCGTATTTTTAGTAAGTTATTAGTTATAATTTTAAAAAGTTTTATATACTAAAAAGGCTTTTTATTAATTATAAAGATTTTAAATAGGCTTTTATAATAGATTATGGGTTTTTCAAATAGACTCTAGCCCAAATTAAATATTGGGCCTAAAAGTTTACATATTATAATTCAAGTAATTAGTTTAGGAAAATTAAAAATATTTTGAAAAGTAAAATTCAAAAAGGATTTACAAAATAAAGAGAAAAGATTTATAAAAAGAAAAAGAAAAGGAAAAAAAAAAATCAAAGCGTTGACTTCGGCAACTCACCGCCAGGGCTAAGTTCATGTTATCAAGATTTGGTTACTTTGTTTTTTTTTATCTTTTGGTTAATTTAAGCATCTAGACTATTTATCTTATGGAATATTCCTCTATTCTAGCTATATGATCATAAAGAAATAATGTATGCTAGCTAAAATTATTTATCTTTTCTCAAAAACCCATCTCTTTAGTTTCGAGTCCTAGTATGACTCTACTTGTCCAACTAGTATAAATAAGGGCCTCCACCCATCATATTCTTCACACCAAATTTGAGGAATACATCTCTTTTCTCAAGTTTAAACTCTCTCTCCCTCTTAGCCTACCTTCTCTCTCTTCTCCCTAGTAGTTATTAATTTTCAAGATGCGTGTATATGTAGATCTTTAAATATTGTTCTACATGCGTAGTATCATATATTTTGAAGCGGTATTAGGTTCAATTGTGAAAAGAGCTCGTAAAATTATGAAAAGAGCTCGTAAAATTATATGTGCCGTGGGTTATACTGCCATGAGTAATATAAAAGCTTGATCATTATGGTTATAAACTTATAATATTAGCAGAGTGTTCATGATGCAAACTTTAACTTATAGTCTCGTCAGTGGTATTAGGTCATCTATACTATGGTTGACTTGTTATGTAAAGTTAATTATCACTGAACCTAAAAGTTAATATTTAATCTTCAATGTCAATCCTTAATTATATTTTGGATTTTAGCTTTCACATACTGGAAACATGAACGGTAATTTGGTTCGACAACTAGCAGGACTATTTGTGTAGTTAAACTAACACCTTTATTTAGTAATCATCATTGTTATATTATTCATTTTATTATTCATGTTATTTGTTTTGCCTATTTAAGGCCAAGGTTTAATTTTATAAGAGTTATTATTCTTAAAGGAGGATTATTTCCAAAAGATTTTTATTAGTTATATGATCTTTTATGATCACAATTACAAAGAAGCCACGGCTTGTTATTAATTAACAAGAACGGTAGCTATTATATTTTACCCATGTACTTTTTGTATAAGTCATGTGGACAAGGTAGTTCCCCTCGTCATAGACTCATTAAGGAATACTAAACTTGGGGGGTGTGCACACTTTAGGAAATGTACCTAGGCAAGGAAAGGAGTTTTTATTAAAGTTATATACTTTATATTATACAAGTATTACAAGTATCCAAGGAAGGTTTATAGAAATATTTTGAATGTTTAATAAAGTATTTAAATTTCCGCATATACATGTACTCAGTATTTTTACTGACACGCGTTTTGTTTGTTTGTTTTATGGCTTTGTCCCTGTGATGACCCTTTTGGTGAGCAGAATTTACAGGTTGATTTGATGCATACTTCACATGGGGGAGCTAGTGAGGAATAATACTTAAGCTAGGAGTTGCTATTTTTATTTATTCTAGATTCTATTATTGTCATAGTTGAATAATAAAGTTTTTATATTATCAATAAAGAGAAGTTATTATTAGTAGTTTCCGCTGCATTGTTAAATTAGTAGTTAGTAGTTTTAGCCTTTAACGTTATCACGTGGCGGCAATACTCTCAAGTTTCTCAAGTGTTTTATATTAAAATATATGCTTCAAAAAGAGAGAAATTTGGGGGTGTTACAACTCCAAACTCACCCAAAAAACCAAAAAAAAAAAGAAGCGAGAGATTTACCTTCGGCAATGGAGCGAGATCTCACGAGCGTGGCGTGCTTCGGCCATTATTGTTGCTTTGCTCCTCGCTCGAAATTGATTGGAAATTTAGGGTTTGAATTGGGAAAGGAGGTGAAGTTGGTGGAATTGCCACAGAAAACCAAACCGTTGCGAGAACGTCTTGCTCTCCTTTGTGTTTTAGCCGGCTTCTTCGTTGCCATAACAGTAGTATAAGAGGCTTGTGATTAGGTTTTTTTTTTTGTGGGTGGGCGAGAGAGGAAGAGGTTCAGGAGGAAGAGTGAGAGAGGAAGTGGGAGAGGAGGGAGAGTGACAGAGATGAGAGTTAGGGTTGAGGTCTAGGAGGGAGGATGAGAGATGAAGAAATTCGCGGGTAATGAGGTGTCTTGGGCCCAAGGGTTTTGAGGCTGATTTACCGCTGCGGTTATGAGAACCGGAGCAGTTAATAGAAACTCAGATCAGTTTTCTATTAACCGATCCGGTTCTCTTAAAAACCGAAGCGGTTAATTTCCCATATTTCCCACCTAAATTTTCTAAGATTTACCGATCCGGTTCTCTTAAGGACCGCAGCGGTTGTGTTGTGACATATAACGTTTTTTCCACTAGTGTCTTCCGGAATCCTACATGTGTTACTCTACAAGTGATGCATAAAACTGCTCAAGTTATGCATTGTAGTGTGGATAGTAAGATTACTGGTGATAATTGGTGTCTTACAATGGTGTATGGGCTGCATACAGTTGAGGATAGGAAACCACTTTGGGAGGAGTTAAGTGCTTTGGACAAATGTACTAATACCCCTTGGTGTTTGATGGGAGACTTCAATGTTGTCTTATCTAGTGAGGATATGATAAATGGGGCTCCTGTTACTAACTATGAGACTCAAGATTTTGAGCACTTGATAAGTTCTACTGATCTCAGTGAATATAAGACTTGTGGGAATTTCTATTCTTGGAGTAATAACGGGCTTGGTGATGCTAGAATTTGCAATAGAATAGATAAATGTTTAGTGAACTCTCATTGGCTCACTAAATATCCTAATCTTGTGGTGGAATCCTGGGTTGTCTGATCATTGTCCTTTGGTTCTTTATTGTTCTCAAAACACTCAGAACAAAGGTAGGCCATTTAAGTTTTTCAGTCACATGGCTGCTCATGATTCTTTTATTTCAATTGTGGAGGAGCAATGGCATAAGAGTAGTAGAGGGGAAAATATGATGCAGAATGTTTAGTATAGGCTTAAAAAGGTGAAATATCATCTGAAGCAGTTACATAAAAGAGATTTTGCTGGGATTGAAACTAGAATTGATCAGGCTAGGCTTGATCTACAGGCTGTTTAGGCTCATTTACTGGCTAATCCTAGTTGTCCTATTCTCACTCAAGCTGAGAAAGAGTGCTCTCAAGCATTACATAAATTCTTGAATATTGAACACGCTGTTATTAGGCAAAAGTCAAGGATTATGTGGCTAAAGTTGGGAGATTCTTATACTCAATTTTTCTTCCATGCTATGAAGGAAAGGTATATGACTAACATTATTGATGTGTTGTTCAATGGTGATAAGCTGGTCAAAATAGATGACATTCATCAGGAAGTAATAAGGTTTTATCATTCTCTTATTGGCTCTACTACTATAAGCTTGCCTGTTGTGGCTATTGAATTACTTAGATCTGGAGTCCAAGTTAGTTCTTCAGATGCTGCTTTGTTATCTCAGAATGTCACACACCAAGAAATTGATGCTGCTCTGTGGGCTATTGATGATGCTAAAGCTCTAGGTATTAATGGCTTTAATAGTCATTTCTTTAAGAAAGCATGGTCAATTCTTAAGTATAATGTGTATGCTGCTGTTAATCAGTTTTTTGATACTAGTACCATGTTTCCTGCTGTTAATTGTACATTGGTTACCTTGGTCTCTAAAATTCCTAATCCTTCTTTAGTCAAAGATTTTAGACCTATAGCTTGTTGTTCTGTTATTTACCAGGTTATAGCTAAAATTTTGACTAATAGGATGCAAGGTATGATTAGTAGTGTTATTGATCTAGCTCAATCAGGTTTTATGCTAGGAAGAAACATTTCTGACCATATTCTTCTGGCTATCTACTGAGTTTATAAAGGGATACACTACTTAGAATGTGTCTCCTAGATGCATGGTGAAGATTGATTTAAAGAAGGCTTATGACTCTATTGAATGGTCATTTCTTGAAGCTGTTATGAGTGCACTGGGCTTTCCAACCAAGTTTGTGAAGTGGGTCATGGCTTATGTGACTTCAGTGTCCTTTTTTATCTTAATAAATGGGCTGCCTTGCAAGCCTTTTAAGGCTAGGAAAGGTCTGAGGCAGGGAGACCCCGTGTCTCCATTCTTATTTGCCTTGGGCATGGAGTATTTGTCTAGATGCTTGGGGAAATCGAGCTCTACTACTAGATTTCACTTTCATCCTAGATGTGCCAGGCTGAACATTACACACTTAATGTTTGCAGATGGTTTGTTACTTTTTGCTAGAGCAGATCAAAGTTCCCTTCATCTTCTGTTTGCTTTTGGCCTTGCTGCAAATCTGGATAAAAGCAATATTTACATTGTTGGGGTTAATTTAGAGCAAAGGGCTATATTACAACAGATAGTGAGTATTCCTCTAGGAATTTTTCCTTTTAGATACTAGGGTTTCCATCTTACTACTAGAAAACTGTTTTATCATGAATGTAAGCCATTGATTGATAGAACTATGTCAAGGGTTCGGACATGGTTTGCGAAAATATTTTCTTATGCTGCCAGTGTAACACCCCAAGGGCCCACTAGTAGATATTGTCCTTTATGACTGCCTAAGATCTTGGCAATCCCACATCGGAAGTTGAGGAGAACGAAGCCTTCTTTATATAGAGGTGGATACCTCAACCTAGTAGAGGTCTTTTGGGTAGGACTATGGTATTGTACCAAAGCAAAACCTTATCTACTAGTGGGCCCTTGGGGTATTACAGATGTTATCAAAGCCAGGGCCCATTCTGATGTCCTGTAGTGCCTATGGGGACGCAAGCTCTTTAAAGGAGGGGAGAACGTGCCTAAGATCATGGCTATCCCACATCGGAAGTTGAGGAGAACGAAGCATTCTTTATATAGAGGTGGACACCTCAACCTAGTAAAGGCCTTTTGGGTAGGACTATGGTCCTGCACCAAAGCAAAACCTTGCAAGCTAAGACCCATAAAGGACAATATCTACTAGGGGGCCCTTTGGGTGTTACAGCCAAATTACAGCTTGTCAATACTATTCTGCATGGGTTTCAACTCTAATGGAGTCAAATTTTTATTATGCCTAAGAAGGTTATGAAAGAAATTCAGAGAATTTGCAGGGTCTTCCTTTGGACAGGATGTGGTGATTTTTCAAGGAAAGCTTTTGTAGCCTGGGAAACTTCATGTTTGCCTAAAGCTTGTGGAGGGTGGAATATAAAGAACCTTGCTATTTGGAACAAAGCAGCAGTTGCAAAGCACTTTTGGGCTGCTTTTAAGAAGCAAGATAGGCGTTGGATCAAGTGGCTTCATGTGTACTACATCAAGCATAATAGTGTTCTCACTATGGATATTCCTAATAGACTTTCTTGGTCTATGAAGACAATTCTTGCTAGTAGACAGTTGTTCCATGAGAATCAGACTTTGGTTAATGTCTCTCATTTCTCAATTAAGAAGCTGTATCTTACTATACAAGGTGATCATCCTAAAGTAAGTTGGAAAAGGATTATATGTAATAATAGAGCAAGTCCTAAAGCTCTATTCCTTACCTGATTGGCTTTGCAGGGGAGACTAATTACCAAGGCTATATTACATACCTGGGGAGTGATTAGTGATAGCGACTGTAGCAATGCTAGTGAGACCAGCTCATATTTGTTCTTTGAATGCCCGGTTAGTCACTGAATCTGGATGATCTGTCAGCAGTAAGTAGGAGTGAATGGTGTTCTTAGGAGCTTTGAGGATGAAGTGCAGCAAGTTACTCATAAATGCAGAAGTAAGACACCTCAGAATCAGCTTAACTGCATGTTTTTTTGCTGAAGCCATATACCTGTTCTTGATTTATAGGAACTCAGTTGTGCATGGTACTTCTTCTATGGATGTGTTAGCTAATTGTAAGCAAATCATATTTAAAGTTGCAAGTAGATGTCATGAGTTTAGAAATTTGCTTGTAATTTGAAGTTGTTTGTGCGTTTGGTTTTGTTTTAGGTGTTCCCCTGAGTTTGTTCAGGCTTGTTCATGACTGGCTTTTGGGGTTGCTTGCTCTCAAACCCTTCCTAGAAGGTGGGGAGAGGGAGTTTCTCTTTTAGCTTGTCATTTGGTGTAGACTTAGGTTGTACCATTCTCTTTTTTGGCTTTCAATAAGAACTTTGGATTGCCAAAAAAAAAGGTAAATTTTGAATTAAATAAATGAATTTTAAAAATAAAATAAAATAATTGTATAATATTTAATATATAAGAAAACCAGAGTTTGGATTTAAATTGACTACCCAAGAATTTGATACTCATGACTAAAAAAACAATTTTCGAAACAGTTTAAAATGATTTTGTCATTTTTAGTGGCAATTACTTTATGTTTAAAAACATCCAAAAAATATTCACAAAAAGGAAAGAGTTTATAACAAAAGACAATGGAGTAAGTATTTAATCTATATAATTTATTATCACAAATAATGACATATAAATATAATTTTACCACATTAAAAAAATTGTGCATCGCACCGACTTCAAAAACTAGTTTGTATTGTAGAAGTATAAAAGAAAAACCAAAAGAAAACTATCCTTGAAAAACCCAAAATATACGTAAAAAATAACCCGATATATGAATAGAAAAACTCTTCTTAAAAGAGAGAATGAACCTTTATCATAAACAACTTGAAAAATATTCAACTAATAGAAATTTATAGAATCTCATATAAAACCATCTTAACATAATGTATGATAAGATCAGGGTAACTTGTTGTCCTAAATGGATCATTTATAAAAGTAACCCATTATCTAAAAGTGGTCCCCTTAAATTAGAAAGTGACCATTTTAACTTACAAAGTGATCCCTTTAGGTTACAAAGTGAGGTGGTCTTGCCATAATTTTACTATAGAATAAATAATCGACACCAGGGCTTCCAACTACTAAAGCTGAATATTTTTTAAAGGTAACAATTATTGATTATCTTGTGGAGGTCCTAACTTTGGTGTGACTTTACTTGGGACATGCAGGTTGTCTTTCCTGCTACAACAAGTTACTAATCATCTGACCTCATTAAAGAGGCACATAACCCCTACTTTTTTTTCCTGTATACTTCTTCTCCATTCTTCCAGCATTTTTCTTCCTATATACTCCATGGCAATGTTCAAGAATGCAACTTCTCTTCCCTAACACACTCTTCCCAAAATGATGTTAAAAAGAGGTATGGAATAGGTGCACCCAGATTTATGAGATAAAATATAAACCACAAAGGGATCCTGTTGTGACTCTAAGTCAATGTTATTTTGATGATGATAAACACTTTATGCTATAACATGTATATGTGTAACAGTGATCTAAGAAAGCTATCAAGATTGGATGTTCATGAAATATCAAGAACTTGAAGATATGGAAGCTTAGGTCTAGTTATGTTCTTAGTCATGTTTATGCAATGTAATTAAGTTATTGGAACTTTGTGCTAAATTAGAAATATGAAATTAGAATGATTAACTATTTTCTTAGAGTTAAGAAAATAGGTGATTATATTAATTTCATGTTTGTATGATTAAGAAATAAAAAGGGGAGTTTTTAATTTCGAAAATTAGTTTTGAAAGGAAAATATTTTTGTAAAGATTTTCGGATAAAAAGTTTTATGAAAAGAAAAACTGATTTTAAAGAAAACGTTTCTTTAAAAGATTTTCGAAAAAGAAGTTTTATAAAAAGAGAAAAACTGATTTTTTATGATAACGATTTTGATAAAGTTTGTTTGATAAAAACTGATTTAAAATCTGATTTAGAGTTGGCATAAGATATGGAGGAATCCTTATCTTATAAGGAAAGAAGGAAATCAGTTTTTATAAAAGATAAAATTGGATTTTGAAAAGGAAAAGAATTCTATGCCTTTATTTTAGGAATAAATTTTTTTCAAGAAGATAATAATATCTTGGAGAATAATTCTTATTCAGTTGATGAAGTAATATAAGGGATAGAAATCAGTATAACATCACACGTTTTCAGATTTAGTTTTGAAAAAATTTGAGAGTTGGAAACGGACTCCCATAGCACAGTGTACGACACAGAGTTCTAGTAAGTTAAGGTTTCTAACAACGATTGTAACGATCCACTATTTGCTTGGAAAAGAAGCACACTTGTGAGGAATTATTCTTTCTGTAATTCTCATATTATAGGGAGTAGCAACACTTGGGGTTAAGTGTTGGGGAGCACTACTAGAGTTAGTAGTGGGGAAATCATATTGTATCAAAAGTTTGGTATTTTAAGATTCAAATACTAAAAGAATAGTTTGTGTGGACGTAGATCTCAGAGGTGAGATTGAACCACGTTAAATTCCCGTGTCTTATTATTTGATTTCGTTGTTTTCGTGTTTTGATACAATTTTGTTTGAGCCAAATAGAGCAGATCAACTCCAGCCGGGCCTGGTTTTTGGGCGGGCATTGGACAAGCCAAAAAAGACGTTTTAGTCTAATTTTTTGGCTCGGCCCGGCCCAAACCCGGCCCAGCCCATGATCACCTCTAGAGCAAAAATATTAATCAGAGAGTTTACGAGTGAATAACACAGTGCAAGGCACTGTGCCATAAGAGTGTTTTTGCGAAAATCGATTTGTTGTTGTCACTCAATTCAACCCCCCCTTCTTAAGTGTCACCTTGTACTCCAACAAGTGGTATCAAAGCACGCTATTCTCGAAAGGCTCATCTCTAGAGAATAGAAGTCATGAACATGCAAGATGACTCTTGAGTTAGACACACCAAGTGTCCGATTTTCAACGAAAAAGACTACGGATGGTGGAAGGCTAGGATGAGAATCTACATCCAAGGATCGGATTATGAATGCTGGATAGTCATTAGAAAGGACCAATCCTTATCCAAGGAAAAAATGCTGATGGAAAGATGGTCGACAAGGATGAAGATGACTATGATTCAGTCGACTATGCAAAAGCCAAAAAGAACTACAAAGCTATGAGTATTCTCCAATATGGAATTGGACCTGATGAATACTCAAGGATCTCCGCTTGCACTACAGCAAAAGAAATATGGAACACGCTGGAATTGGCCCATGAAGGTACGAATGAGGTAAAACAATCTCGAATAGATTTACTTGTGCAACAATATGAATTGTATACTATGAATAAGGAAGAATCTATTAAAGAAATGTTCACCCAATTTACACTAATCACTAATGAATTACGTTCTCTAGGCAAAACTTATACTTCTGAAGATTTAGTGAGAAAGGTTTGAGAAGTTTAACAAATCGTTGGCTCCCTAAAATAACCGCTATTCAAGAAGCTAAAGATTTGACTAAACTCTCACTAGAACAACTTATTGGATCATTAATAACTCATGAACCACTAGTGGAAAAAAATGCAAGGGCTGCGGTGCAAGAGCTGCGATTTTTTGCAAACGCAGCCCTTAATAGTGAAGGGCTTTTGTTATCCCAAAAATCGCAGCCCTTCAGACTAAAGGGCTGCGATTTTAGGGCTAACCGCAGCCCTTTAGTATGAAGGGCTGCGGTTTATGGGATAACCGCAGTCTTTTTCTTTCAGCCTAATAACCCGCGTATTAGGATTCACCCACTTCTTTCAGCCTAATAACCCCTCTCTCTCTCCTCTTTTCCTCTCACGATCCCCCCCAAACCCTTCTCTCCCCGTTGCTCTCTCTCTCCTCTTTTCCTCTCACGCTCACACCCAGAAGCCCCCCAAACCCTTCTCTCCCCGTTGCTCTCTCTCTCTCCTACCATTAACCCATCCTCCCATCTTTTCCGTTCGCAACCGTTGGTGGTTGACTGGGGAGGGCTCGCGAGGTTTTAGGGTTCGCAAGGGTTGGATGTTCGCAACGTGAAACTCCACCAGCAGGCGGCAGCGAAGGTGAAGCTCCACCACGCTGACCTGACTGACGCCGCCGTTGAATCGATGAGTTGCTTCCTGAGCCGTTCGATCCTCCTAGATCAACCGCTGATAGTATTTCAGTCATAGATTTCGTCCTATGAGGTGAATTTTTTTAGCATTAATTGATTGATTTTATTTGATTATTAGATCTGAATTGATTTTAGTGAATTAGATCTTTGTTTAATTTGATTACTTTTGGTGGTTTGATTTTAGTGAGAGAGAGTATCAGAGAGGAGATGATGTTTCGTGGTATCCAGATGTTTCGTGGTATCCAGATGGTGATAAGGCGGTTCGAAGCGAGTTTAGTCCGGCAGCTGCTTATGCATTTGGTAATTTTATCTTTTTGTGATTTTAGGTTAAGAGTTTAGATTATTTAATGTACTTGATGAATTGCGATTTTAATTGTTGTAATGAGTGGTTTTTATGATTGAATTTGGTAATGACAAATAAGGTTTTCGGACCGAATGCGACGACGGAGGAAGTTTATGATGTGGCAGCTCCGCCGGTTGTTAAGACTGCAATGGACGGTATTAATGGTATGATCAATCTGAATTTTCGCGATTTATTGATTGGATGCTTGATTAGAATGTAATGCGTAAGTGGCTAGTTGTATTCTTGAATCGATTGTAAGCACTGTACAACTTCTTCATCACCCCAATACTTGTAGATTGCTATTGTTATGATCAATCTGAATTTTCGGGATATATTGATCTCGGTCTGGGTGATTGCTATTGGTGTTTTTAATATTTTGCGTTCTTATTGGCTGCTGTAGATTTCCTGTGATCTAAAGACCACAATGAGCTTAAGTGTCACAAAAAAGGAACTAATGACTGGTGAATTGTGTGTAGTATATAGTGTATGGAATAGAAATTCTTGTATCTTGTAGGGAGGGACCTCCCCTTTTTTTTGTTCTTTGTTTATTGTGGTAACGTGGTTTCCTGCATTCATATGAATTTGCTTAGATAAGTGAAGGAATTTCTTTTCTGTTATAGTAGTATTTAGTATTTCCTTGTGATAAATGCAGACGGGTCTGAGCATCGGCAAAGCACATAAATGCAGATGGACCTCCCTCCCGTCCCCCCGCCCCTGCCAGCCCCCCCTCCCTGCTGCACTCCCCCGACCCGGCCCCCTCCTCCCCGCCGCACTCCCCCCGACCCGCCCCCCTCCCCGATGCACTCCCCCGACCCGCCCCCCCTCCCCGCCGCACTCCCCCGACCGGCCCCCCCCTGCCGCAATCCCCCCGACCGGCCCCCTCCCCGCTGCACTCCCCACGACCCCCCTCCCCGTGCTGCACCCCCCCGACCGGCCCCCGCCGCCCTCCCCGCCGCACTCCCCCGACCGACCCCCCCTTCCATGTTGCACTCCCCACGACCATCCCCCTCCCTACCGCACTCCCCCGACCGGCCCCCTCCCCGCTGCACTCCCCCGCGCCCCCCTCCCCGCCGCACTCCCCGACCCGCCCCCCTCCCCGCTGCACTCCCCACGACCAACCCCCCCTCCTTGCCGCACTCCCCCGACCGGCCCCCCCCTTCCCTGCTGCACTCCCCCGACCAGCCCCCCCCTCCCCGCTTGCACTCCCCACGACCCCCCCCCCCGCTGCGCACTCCCCCGACCGACCCCCCGGCCCTCCCCGCTGCACTCCCCAGAAAACCCCGGCCACACTTTGGAGATGTCAAACCTTGCTGGAGATGATGTTTTTTCTGACTTTCACGTCTCCAATTCTCCTTTATTACCTTGGTGGAGGCTGTTAAACTGCTTATAGAGTTAAGCTCGAGGGTTAGGGCTTGACATGTATAATCGTGTGTTGGCCTAATATTGTACTATTATGTGTTCCTCTGAGATGATTGGACATTTCTTTATTTGAGCTAGTTGTTTTGGTCTATCTTACATTTCTTATATCTGAGCACTAGAGTTTCACTGTTTTTTTTTTGGCGTACTAAAGATAGAATTAGTTTGATTTCTAATCATAGAAGAGCAACATTCTTTCAGTTTCTTTGAAATTTGACATCTCAGTTACATAGTGATACTGATATGGAATACATAGAGCATACCCATGGCAGCTGGTAGCTCCAACTTGCCGGTTGATTCGGAGATTTTGGTTTTATTTGTCATCTCCAGAGAAGTTCTTTGTGTAATTCAGTTATTATTTTCTCTATATTTGTGTACGAAACATAATTTGTAATGAAAAATAATACTTATATATATATATAACTGTTTGGGAACATTTAGGACAAAAAAATGCAAAAAAAAAAAATTTTTTTTTTTTATTTTTTTTGGGTCACAAGGGATGCGGTTCGGGCAAAAACCGCAGCCCTTGGAAGGGGTTAAGGGCTGCTAGTCCAATGGCTGCGGTCGAAAAACGCAGCCCTTGGGCCCTTTTTGACCGCAGCCCTTGGGCTTTTTTCCTCAAGTGAACTTGTTTTAGATTCTATAAACTAATGAACCAAAAAATAAAGGTCTAGCCTTGAGAACTGAATTGGAAATTGTAGATAGTGATAAATATGATGATGTTGCACTCCTTATTAGGATATTTCAAAATTTTCTAAAAAAAAACAAATTTAACAATCCTTAAAAAAATGGAAATTTCAAAGGTAAGAGCACTACCTCTAACTCCAAGAAAAGTGCTACTAACTCCGGTTGTTTCAAGTGTGGATAGTTCAATCACAGGATTAAGGAATATCCCTTATGGGATGATGAGAAGTCCAAAGAAAGAAGGGAGCAATCCAAGAAAGAATTCAAAAAGGCAATGATAGCTGCCGTTTGGGGAGATTCGGATTCTGATGAAGAACAGTCAGAGGCACAGTGCCATGAAGTAAAATTATGTCTGAATGTTGTACAGACATCACAGAGAAGGGCACAGTGCCAGGACGACTCTCACTTGTGTCTAATGGTGAAAAGTTCGAATTCCTAAGATGAAACGCAAGATAGTGAGGTAAGTCTTATCTCTTTAAAACCTTCAATACATCTTCTTTCAAAAAATCCAACTTGTTACTTTGCTTGGTAATGTCATTGATGATTGTCAAGAGATGAATGATAATTTTTCAAACATGAAAAAAGAAGTGAAAATTTTAACTAAGCAAAAGATTGGGTTGAAATTGGAATATAAGGATTTATTAAAGGACTATAAGGAACTGATGGAAAAGAATGATCAACTTTAAAAACCTGTCGGAGAAAAAAATGTTGAGTTAAGTTCCTTAAGGTACGAAAAGTTTCTCGCGAAAGAAGTTGTTGACAACACAGTGCCATACACTGTGCTTGAAGTGAAAAATTCGAATCTTGAAAACCAAATTGAATCTTTAAAACTTGAGTTAACTGAATTGAAATAGTCTAAATAAAGATCCAGAATTGTTCTACTTATGCTGCCTCATGATGCTAAGTTAAGTGATGAACTTGATAAAGTTAAAAGAGATTTGGAAATTTCGAGAAAAATAAATAGCGATCTAAACACTTCTGTTGAATTCTTAGAATCACAATTGACTATTACTCGAAAAATGTATGAAAAATGGTTAGATGGTAAAAAATCCCTAGACTATATCTCCAGTACAACTAGCAATCGAAACAGAATTGGTTTAGGATATACAGACCAGAGGCACAGTGTAAGGCACAGTGCCAAAAAATTTGAAAGAGACTTTCGTAAAAGAAAATATGTCGATCTACCTGAGTATTTGATTTGCAACTTCTGTGGAAAGAATGGACACCTTATTGATAACTGTAATGTCAAGAAAAAGAGTGTTGCGAAAAATGTTAAGTACGTAAATCAAATATGGTTTAGAAAATACTTGTTAGAGGCTCAACAAAAGAAAAACGGACCCAAGGAAATTTGGGTTCCTAAAACTAACAAGTGATCTTTTTGCAAGCGAATGTGAGAGGAAGTTGCTTATGGTATCACGACAGTGGCTGCTCAAGACATATGACTGGTGATAAATCTCAATTCCTCTCACTAGTAGCCCACCATGGAGGGTGTGTTACATTTGGCGACAACAAAAAAGGAGAAATAATTGGTATTGGAAACGTCGGTAAATTCCTAACACACTCCATAGAGAATGCGATGTTGGTAAGTGGTTTGAAACACAACTTTTTGAGCATATCACAATTGTGTGATCGAGGTAATTTTGTTGAATTTCATGCATGAGTGTTTTACAAGATAATTCGTGACTTTGGGATTAATTTCTAGAACTTAGTTGAGTATTATGCCTGTTATCCTGCTTTAAATATGTTAATTGGAGTAGGAGTGCATGTCTTTGTGAAACACTGTGAGAAAAAGTCTACTTGATACAAAAAAAGACTTGTAATGGTTTAATGATGTTGTCCTAATGTCATGATCCTAAGTTGCTGAACTAATGAGCTATATAATTCTAAGTTGCCGAAATATTGAGCTATGAAATGCTAATTCTTTGTTTTATGGCAAGCTTGATCTTTAGCCCGATATTCTGATTTTTCAGTTTTAGAGTTTGACTTTTGTGCCTCATTATTTCCTTCTTTCATATGTCTTACTTTATCTTCATTTCCCTATTATTATCCTTCTTTTCCTCACACATTGATCCAAAGTTCAAAAAGTGCTTTTAATCTTGATTAATGATAATTTATGGGGCAAGAACATCTTGATAAGATGATGGAATAAAAAGACGCATCAGTTAAGGGCGTTGGAATGAAACACAAATTCGTGAAAGAATGAAAAGTACTGATTCATACTGTGCAATGCACAGTGCCACGAGATGTATAAAAAAGAAAATGAGGTCCGCATTAACTTATTGTCTTTGATCTCTTATTGATTGACTCTAGTATTATTGTATGGTCTGACTCTCCTTAAAAAAAAGGATAAAGCATGAAAAGAAGAAGACAATGAGAGTAAGACACTTGTGTTAGATAAATCTTAGAGTTCAATTCACAGATGAAAAACATTATCAAAGTTTTGAAGATCATCATTTTGGAATACTGTATATCCGAAGATCAGTTATATTTGGAAGGGAATAGATTGTTCAGTGGCATAGAAACACACACAGTGCCACAGTGAAGAAAGTCCTATGATGTTTATTTGCGGATGTTGAAAATCTGAAAAGAAAGGTTTAAGCACTTGTTGAGCCAATTGCCATTTCAAATCTTCAAGCTTGCATTGCTTATCTTTATCTTACTTTCTTAGCTATCAGCCATGATCCTTCATGATTATTTCTTGCTTCATAACTTCGGATTGTGAGTTGGATTATTTTTTTGCTTAATGATTTCGGATTGTGAGTTGGATTATGACATCGCACCAGCATCCTTTGTATTTATTGCTTGAGCTACTTGCATTATTTTGCTGATTATATCTCACTTTGACTTGCTAAACATGTTGATGCTCTTCTTTTTTATAATGTCAAAAGGGGGAATATGGGTATAATACTTAGACTAATGAACATGTTGATGCTTTATCTGGTTATCTTAATTAACATGTTACTTGTGAATGATGTTGAGTTATTTTCCCTAATGTGATTAATGGTGCATATTTTGAGGGGGAATTATTATTTGTTTGTCATCATCAAAAAGGGGGAATTCGTTGTGCCTCTAAGCCAATGTTATTTTAATGATGATAAACACTTTATGCTATAAGATGTACTCCCTCTGTCCCTTAATAGATTGCCCATTTCTCTAATGCACGTTTGCCAATGCAAGTTTTGTATCGTTAATATCTTTAATTATATATTAGTAAAAATAATAAAAGTTTGATTTTTAAAATGTACACCATGAGACGAATCCAACAACACCCCACATGACTATGTTTTATCTTATATATTGGAAATTGTTTTTGAGGACTTTCTTTACCTATGAATAGTGCCCAAATTAGAAATGGGCAATCTATTAAGGGACGGAGGAAGTATATGTGTAACAGTGATCTAAGAAAGCTATCAATATTGGATGTTCATGAAAGATCAAGAACTTGAAGATATGGAAGCTTAGGTCTAGTTATGTTCTTAGTCATGTTTATGCAATGTAATTAAGTTATTGGAACTTTGTGCTAAATTAGAAATATGAAATTAGGATGATTAACTATTTTCTTAGAGTTAAGAAAATAGGTGATTATATTAATTTCATGTTTGTATGATTAAGAAACAAAAAGGGGAGTTTTTAATTTCAAAAATTAGTTTTGAAAGGAAAATATTTTTGTAAAGATTTTCGGATAAAACGTTTTATGAAAAGAAAAACTGATTTTAAAGAAAATGTTTCTTTAAAAGATTTTCGAAAAAGAAGTTTTATAAAAAGAGAAAAAACTGATTTTTAATGATAACGATTTTGATAAAGTTTGTTTGATAAAAACTTATTTAAAATCTGATTTAGAGTTGGCATAAGATATGGAGGAATCCTTATCTTATAAGGAAATAAGATAATCAGTTTTTATAAAAGATAAAATTGGATTTTGAAAAGGAAAAGAATTCTATCCCTTTATTTTAGGAATAAAAATTATTCAAGAAGATAATTATATCTTGGAGAATAATTCTTATTCAGTTGATGAAGCTATATAAGGGATAGAAATCAGTATAATATCACACGTTTTCATATTTAGTTTTGAAAAATTTTGAGAGCTGAAAACGGACTCCCATAGCACAGTGTACGGCACAGAGTTCTAGTAAGTTAAGGTTTCTAAACAACGATTGTAATGATCCTCTATTTGCTTGAATAAGAAGCACACTTGTGAGGAATCATTCTTTCTATAATTCTCATATTATAGGGAGTAGCAACACTTAGGGTTAAGTGTTGGGGAGCACTACTAGAGTTAGTAGTGGGGGAATCATATTGTATCAAAAGTTTGGTATTTTAAGATTCAAATAATAAAAGAGTAGTTTGTGTGGACGTAGATCTGAGAGGTGAGATTGAACCACGTTAAATTCCTGTGTCTTATTAGTTGATTTCGTTGTTTTCGTGTTTTGATACAATTTTGTTTGAGCAAAAACATTAATCAGAGAGTTTACGAGTGAACAACACAATGCAAGGCACGGTGCCATAAGAGTATTTTTCGAAAATCGATTAGTTTTTGTCACTCAATTCAACCCCCCTTCTTGAGTGTCACCTTGTACTCCAACAAGTGGTATCAGAGCACGCTATTCTCGAAAGGCTCATCTCTAGAGAATAGAAGTCATGAACATGCAAGATGACTCTCGAGATATATAGACACACCAAGTGTTCGATTTTCAACGGAAAAGATTACGGATGGTGGAAGGCTATGATGAGGATCTACATCCAAGGATCGGATTATGAATGCTGGAAAGTCATTAGAAAAGGACCAATTCTTATCCAAGGAAAAAATACTGAAGGAAAGATGGTCGACAAGGATGAAGATGACTATGATTCAGTCGACTATGCAAAAGCCGAAAAGAACTACAAAGCTATGAGTATTCTCCAATATGGAATTGGACCTGATGAATACTCAAGGATCTCCGCTTGCACTACAGCAAAAGAAATACGGGACACACTGGAATTGGCCCATGAAGGTACGAATGAGGTAAAACAATCTCGAATAGATTTACTTGTACAACAATATGAATTGTTTACTATGAATAAGGAAGAATCTATTAAAGAAATGTTCGCCCGATTTACACTAATCACTAATGAATAAGTTCTCTAGGCAAAACTTATACTTCTGAAGATTTAGTGACAAAGGTGTTAAGAAGTTTAACAAATCGTTGGCTCCCTAAAATAGCCGCTATTCAAGAAGCTAAAGATTTGACTAAACTCTCACTAGAACAACTTATTGGATCATTAATGACTCATGAACTTGTTTAAGATTCTAAAACTAATGAACCAAAAAATAAAGGTCTAGCCTTGAGAACTGAATTGGAAATTGAAGATAGTGATAAAGATGATGATGTTGAACTTCTTACTAGGAGATTTCAAAATTTTCTCAAAAAGAACAAATTTAACAATCCTAGAAAAAGTGGAAATTTCAAAGGTAAGAGCACTACCTCTAACTCTAAGAAAAGTGCTACTAACTCCGGTTGATTCAAGTGTGGAGAGTTCAATCACAGGATTAAGGAATGTCCCTTATGGGATGATGAGAAGCCCAAAGAAAGAAGGGAGCAATCCAAGAAAGAATTCAAAAAGGCTATGATAGCTGCCGTTTGGGGAGATCCGGATTCTGATGAAGAACAGTCAGAGGCACAGTGCCATGAAGCAAAATTATGTCTGAATGCTGTACAGACATCACAGAGAAGGGCACAGTGCCAGGACGACTCTCACTTGTGTCTAATGGCGAAAAGTTCGAATTCCCAAGATGAAACGGAAGATAGTGAGGTAAGTCTTATCTCTCTAAAACCTTCAATACATCTTCTTTCAAAAAACCAACTTGTTACTTTGCTTGGTAATGTCATTGATGATTGTCAAGAGATGAATGATAATTTTTCAAACATGAAAAAAGAAGTGAAAATTTTAACTAAGCAAAAGCTTGGGTTGGAATTGGAATATAAGGATTTATTAAAGGACTGTAAGGAACTGATGGAAAAGAATGATGAACTTGAAAAAACTGTTGAAGAAAAAAATATTGAGTTAAGTGCCTTAAGGTACGAAAAGTCTCTCGCAAAAGAAGTTGTTGACAACACAGTGCCATACACTGTGCTAGAAGCGAAAAATTCGAATCTTCAAAACCAAATTGAATCTTTAAAACTTGAGTTAACCGTATTGCAAGAGTCTAGATAAAGATCCAGAATTGTTCCACTTATGCTGCCTCATGATGCTAAGTTAAGTCATGAACTTGATAAAGTTAAAAGAGATTTGGAAATTTCGAGAAAAAGAAATAGCGATCTAAACACTTCTGTTGAATTCTTAGAATCACAATTGACTATTGCTCGAAAAATGTATGAATAATGGTTAGATGATCAAAAAGCCCTAGACTATATCTCCAGTACAACTAGCAATCGAAACAGAATTGGTTTAGGATATACAGACCAGAGGCACAGTGTAAGGCACGGTGCCAAAAAATTTAAAAGAGACTTTCGTAAAAGAAAATATGTCGATCTACTTGAGTATTTGATTTGCAACTTCTGTGGAAAGAATGGACACCTTATGGATAACTGTAATGTTAAGAAAAAGAGTGTTGCGAAAAATATTAAGTATGTAAATCAAGTATGGGTTAGAAAAGACTTATTAGAGGCTCAACGAAAGAAAAAGGGACCCAAGCAAATTTGGGTTCCTAAAACTAACAAGTGATCTTTTTGCGGAAGGAGATCTGAAAAGACATATAACCGATAAATCTCAACCTCTCACTAGAGCCCACCATGGAGGGGTTACATTTGCGACAACAAAAAGGGAAATAATGGTATTGGAAACGTTGGCAAATTCCTAACACACTCCATAGAGAATGTGATGTTGGTAAGTGGTTTGAAACACAATTTTTTGAGGATATCACAATTGTGTGATCGAGGTAATTTTGTTGAATTTCATGCATGAGTGTTTTACAAGATAATTCGTGGCTTTGGGATTAATTTCTGAAACTTAGATGAGTATTATGTTTGTTGTCCTCCTTTAAATATATTAATTGGAGTAGGAGTGCATGTCTTTGTGAAACACTGTGAGAAAAAGTCTACTTGATATAAAAAAGGTCTCGTAATGGTCTAATGATGTTGTCCTAATGTCATGATCCTAAGTTGCTGAACTAATGAGCTATATAATTCTAAGTTGCCGAATTATTGAGCTATGAAATGCTAATTCTTTGTTCTATGGCAAGCTTGATCTTTAGCCCGATATTCTGATTTTTCAGTTTTAGAGTTTGACTTTTGTGCCTCATTATTTCCTTCTTTCATATGTCTTACTTTATCTTCTTTTCCCTATTATTATCCTTCTTTTCCTCACACATTGATCCAAAGTTTAACAAGTACTTTTAATCTTGATTAATGATAATTTATGGGGCAAGAACATCTTGATAAGATGATGGAATAAAAAGACACATCAGTTAAGGGCGTTGGAATGAAACACAAATTCGTGAAAGAATGAAAAGTACTGATTCATACTGTGCAATGCACAGTGCCACGAGATGTATAAAAAAGAAAATGAGGTCCGCATTAACTTATTGTCTTTGATGTCTTATTGATTGACTCTAGTATTATTGTATGGTCTGACTCTCCTTAAAAAAAAGGATAAAGCATGAAAAGAAGAAGACAAGGAGAGCAAGACACTTGTGTTAGATAAATCTTAGAGTTCAATTCACAGATGAAAAACATTATCAAAGTTTTGAAGATCATCATTTTGGAATACTGTATATCCGAAGATCAGTTATATTTGGAAGGGAATAGATTGTTCAGTGGCACGGAAACACACACAGTGCCACAGTGAAGAAAGTCTTATGATGTTTATTTGCGGATGTTGAAAATCTGAAAAGAAAGGTTTAAGCACTTGTTGAGCCAATTGCCATTTCAAATCTTCAAGCTTGCATTACCTATCTTTATCTTACTTTCTTAGCTATCAGCCATGATCCTTCATGATTATTTCTTGCTTCATAACTTCGGATTGTGAGTTGGATTATTTTTTTGCTTAATGACTTCGGATTGTGAGTTGGATTATGACATCGCGCCAGCATCCTTAGTATTTATTGCTTGAGCTACTTGCATTATATTGCTGACTTAATCTCACTTTGACTTGCTAAACATGTTGATGCTCTCCTTTTTGATAATGTCAAAAGGGGGAATATGGGTATAATACTTAGACTAATGAACATGTTGATGCTTTATCTAGTTATCTTAATTAACATGTTCCTTGTGAATGATGTTGAGTTATTTTCCCTAATGTGATTAATGGTACATATTTTGCGGGGGAAGTATTATTTGTTTGTCATCATCAAAAAGGGGGAATTTGTTGTGACTCTAAATCAATGTTATTTTGATGATGATAAACACTTTATGCTATAACATGTATATGTGTAACAGTGATCTAAGAAAGCTATCAAGATTGGATGTTCATGAAAGATCAAGAACTTGAAGATATGGAAGCTTAGGTCTAGTTATGTTCTTAGTCATGTTTATGCAATGTAATTAAGTTATTGAAACTTTGTGCTAAATTAGAAATATGAAATTAGGATGATTAACTATTTTCTTAGAGTTAAGAAAATAGGTGATTATATTAATTTCATGTTTGTATGATTAAGAAATAAAAAGGGGAGTTTTTAATTTCGAAAATTAGTTTTGAAAGGAAAATATTTTTGTAAAGATTTTCGGATAAAAAGTTTTATGAAAATAAAAACTGCTTTTAAAGAAAACGTTTCTTTAAAAGATTTTCGAAAAAGAAGTTTTATAAAAAGAGAAAAAGTGATTTTTAATGATAACGATTTTGATAAAGTTTGTTTGATAAAAACTGATTTAAAATCTGATTTAGAGTTGCCATAACATATGGAGGAATCCTTATCTTATAAGGAAAGAAGAAAATCGGTTTTTATAAAAAATAAAATTGGATTTTGAAAAGGAAAAGAATTATATCCCTTTATTTTAGGAATAAAAATTATTCAAGAAGATAATTATATCTTGGAGAATAATTCTTATTCAGTTGATGAAGTTATATAAGGGATATAAATCAGTATAATATCACACGTTTTCAGATTTAGTTTTGAAAAATTTTGAGAGCTGAAAACGGACTCCCATAGCACAGTGTATGGCACAGAGTTCTAGTAAGTTAAGGTTTCTAAACAACGATTGTAACGATCCTCTATTTGCTTGAATAAGAAGCACACTTGTGAGGAATCATTCTTTCTGTAATTCTCATATTATAGGGAGTAGCAACACTTAGGGTTAAGTGTTGGGGAGCACTACTAGAGTTAGTAGTGGGGGAATCATATTGTATCAAAAGTTTGGTATTTTAAGATTCAAATAATAAAAGAGTAGTTTGTGTGGACGTAGATCTCAGATGTGAGATTGAACCACGTTAAATTCCTGTGTCTTATTATGTGATTTCGTTGTTTTCGTGTTATGATACAATTTTGTTTGAGCGAAAACATTAATCGGAGAGTTTACGAGTGAATATCACAGTGCAAGGCACTGTGCCATAAGAGTGTTTTTTCGAAAATCGATTAGTTTTTGTCACTCAATTCAACCCCCCTTCTTGAGTGTCACCTTGTACTCCAACAGATCCATATTCCATGGAAATGTTCAAGAGATCCTTATTCCCTTACTGAACGGAGAAACATTATTGCATCCTCGGCTTCTGAGTTCTGTCGCACGTGAAAAAAGACATTTTCCTAGCTGCAACAATCTAATAACAGAAAAAATGAAGACATAAATTCTATAAATGAATAAAGATAAGATCATAATTGGATGTCAATTTGCACTCGATGATCCAAATCAAATCCATATCTATGCTACTAAAGTTTGATTTGGATCTGAATCCAACTAGTAGATTTAGTCCAAGATATATCCTTAATATAAAGTTGTTGGAACTTATTTTATTGCATAAACAAAGCTTCATCAAACTAAAACTCAAGTTAGTTAGTACTAGTAGTTGATTTACACTTGTTTTTACCTGTTTTACATAACAGTATTATCGTATTGAGGCATCTAAATGGCACGACTCACCTCCACTAGTTAACGCACTGAAAGCTGCTGCAACTTTTATCTTTCCCGGACACAACAGAGGTCAATCAGCTCCATTGTCAATGCTTTAAATCATCGGTACGAGACCGTTCCTTCATGACTTACCTGAATTAGACAACCTTCCTAATCCAGAAGGCCATATTTTGGAAGCACAAAATCAAGCAGCAAAAATATTTGGGGCATCAAAATCATGGGTTCTTGTTGGAGGTACAACTTGTGGAGTTCAAGCAGCTATCATGGGTGTATGTAGTCCGGGAGACACCTTAATTCTCCCTCGTAATTCGCACAAATCTGCTACTTCAGCAATGGTCTTAACTGGATTGGTTCCCAAGTACATACTTCCTAACTTTGATTTTGATTGGGATATACCTACTACAGTCTCTCCATCTCAGGTTAGTATGAAATGATCTCTATAATGTTCACTTTAGGTTAATAATGAACTCATTTTCACCTGGTAGGCGTAAATTTAATTGATATCATATCAAACACTTATACCTCAATGTTTCATTGGTTTTTAGTTCTTAGCCCCTTTTTTAGTATTTAGTAGGTGGCAATAAATAACAATAATAGTAATATGTTCATATATGCATGCTATGTAGAAGACTATTACTTGAGCTAAGCTAAGGGTCATGAAATTTATGAAGAAAAGAATAATGTACGGAGAATGAGTAGCATTATATATCATGCATAAAACTTGAAAGGAGTTCATGATCTTTACAAAATGAGACATAAATGTACCATCACTGTTAGTGCAATTTATATCTAGGCTAAACGATTTACTAACACTATTTGATCGATCATAGGTGAAAAGGGCCATTGAGGAATTGGAATCAGAAGGCCTAAAACCCGGTGCTGTTTTTATTAATTCCCCTACTTATCAAGGTGTATGCAGCAACATAAAAGAGATCTCAGCACTATGTCATCACCTGCATAACATACCTCTTATTGTGGACGAGGCTCATGGCGCTCACTTTGGTTTCCACCCATCTCTTCCATCATCGACCCTTCAACAAGGGGCCGATGTGGTTGTACAATCTACTCACACAGTGCTCTTCTCTCTTACTCAATCATCTATGTTGCATGTATCTGATAATAATATCATAGATAAAGAAAAAATCAGTAAATGCCTTGAAAGCCTTCAAACAACTAGTCCAAGTTCCCTACTTTTAGCTTCACTAGATGCAACTACAAGTAAACTAAGGGAAGACCCAACAAGTATTTTTCACAACACTATAAAATTAGCAAAAGAAGCTCAAAATACAATCCAACAAATTCTAGGAATCTCAGCTTTTGAATCTACTTGCATTGACCCCTTAAGAATAACTGTTGGATTCAATGATCTCGGGCTTTCCGGATATGAAGTAGATGACTTCATATATATAGATCAAAAGGTGATCTCCGAACTCTCTGGACCGCGCTTCATCACATTTCCATTCGCTCCACAAACAGGTAGAGAACACGTTGATAGGCTAATGTTGGCGTTTAGGCATCTATCGTCGTCGTTCAGCCAACATCAATTGTAGAAGGAATTAAAGAGTGGTGTAGATTTGGAACCCTGGAATGTTGTCAACTGCATGAAACTAACTCCTAGAGAAGCTTTTTCATAAGGAAAAGAAGGGTTGGTATAAAAGATGTTGTCGGAAAAATATGTGGTGAGTTGATATGTCCATTCCCACCTTGTATTCACATTATGACTCCTGGTGAAGTGATCTCAGAAAGAGTGATGCATATTTTGTTGCAATATAAAGCAAATGATGCAAAGATAATTGGAGCTTCTGATCCTCTTCTGTCTTCGTTGCTTATATGTGATATTTAAGCAAGATTGTTTTTTAAAAGTAAAATTAATTCATTAATAAAAGAGTCATACGACATCTACAATAGAAATCAGGGATAACAAATACATAACAATTTTGAACAAATAAAATTCAGAATTTGCAAAACCACGATCGTTGTGTAGTAGATCTAACAATTCTGCATACCCTCTTCCACATCGCTGTTTGATACAGCCTTCAACGAGGGGGTCTTTCAATATGCTGTAGTTTTAAAATAGAATTAAATCTGATACCATTGATTGTAATTGTAGATCTGAAATCTGCTTCGACACCACATAGTTCTTCATCAATGATCCAAAATTACGATAATTCATATTTAAGCAAGATTTATTCATGATCTACTGTGATTATGAAGGATTAAATGATATTTGATCAATTTAATTACTTTAATTATGTATATCTAGCTTTCCATGAAAAAATCATGGCATATATACTATGTAACCTAGAGAGAAAAAGAATCTAGACAAATTGCTTGTAATAAGTGGCGGACCTTCTTGGGGGCAGGACCGGGCCTAGCCCGCAAAAGGTTTTGGAAAAATTTAATTAATAAAGTCTTGCTATTTTAGCCCAATAAAAAAAGCTCAAAATAGGAGAACAACACATGGACCTTGGGAAATACTTATACCCACCGCGTCTTATGAAGGAGAAAGAGGAATTACTTATTTCAAGTTGGGTACAATAGTATAAAAATTATCATCTTTTGACTTGCAAAGATAAAGTTATGTTACCTTTAGTTTAACTAATATTATAATCTCTTTTGGTTTATTGAGAATATAACTCCTTTATTTACTTATTCAAAACTCTAATTATCCATTAATCTGAAATAATATTTTTAAAAAATATAATATGATATGACAATCATACATGATGCTCTGAATGCTACTGAAACAGTTTCCTATATATAGATAAATAGATAAAAATAAAAAGTTCACATGAAAATACTTCTTATATGAAAATATGAGAACATTGGAATTATAATCCATTTGAGTGAAAATATAATTCGTTTTTGACATATAACATCATAATTCTTTTTCCTGAAAATATAATCCTTTTAGAAAACTGGCTCGGCAAGGAAAATAAAAACGTTATAATTAGCCAAAATGAATTATATATCGACTAAGAAAATATTATAATAAAGTATTTTCTAGCTCTCATATAAGGATTTTAAATTTTAAGGGAAAATATATAAATCTTAAATTTATAAATTAAATTTTTTACGTGCAAATCCATAAGCTAGTTTTCCTAAAATAACACAAAAACCTCTTGATCTTCATTCCAAGAGCAAAACGTGTTAGAACATTTATAGTTAAATGTGTTCGTTGTTAATGTGTGATGTTTGCGTTTCGATGTTGTGGTGTAATGAAACGTAGTTAGTTAGAAGGAAATAACGAAAAGGCATGAAGAGCGCTCGCTCTACGGGAGCGTCCGCACAAAGTAGGCAGGAACGTGTAGAAAATGTTCCAGCAGGCTAGGAGCGCCCGCTCCTCCTTGGAGCGCCCGCTCCCAACAGGAGCGCCCGCTCCTTGTTCGTCAGTTTTCTGACGAATCAATTCGTCTTGCGAATTGGTGCATGTCTTTTCGTCTGAATGGTTGCATGCTTTCGGGCTTTTCTTCTGTAAATCTTCCAAGGTATATAAAGGAAGATTTCACATATTGGGATTGTTAGATTCATTCACAAACTTGCCTTAGGAGATTCATTTCTAGATTTCTCTCCTTGTTCAAAGTGAAACACAACCTTCAAACACATTGTAGTGAATGTAGTTTGTCATCAACCAAACTTCATTGAACCTTCTTCGTATCTCACAGGAGTTTACCGTGAACCTTGTTGATCATAGTGGGTCGGTAAAATTCTTGTAGGAAAGCGTATATTTACGTGCTTGGAAGTACCATCCGGTTTCCCACAAGTTCCTCATCCATTATATACTTATAACAATCTACAAGAATTTTAACTTTAGTGATGGCTTCCTTGAAAGAGATGACTACGAATTTCCAGAAATTGGAAAAGTTTGAAGGCATTGGATATCGCCGTTGGCAAAAGAAGATGCATTTTCTGTTGACCATATTGAATGTGGTGTATGTTCTTAGCACCCCCATGCCACCATTGCCGGAAGAAGGCAAAACCGAAACCCCGGAGCAAACTCGTGCAAGAACTAAGTGGGAGAATGATGATTACATTTGCCGGGGCCATATCTTGAACGCGATGTCGGACACCTTGTTCGATCTTTACCAATATGTTGAGAGCGCCAAGGAACTTTGGGATGCTCTTGAGGTAAAGTACATCGCGGAGGACGCATCAAGTAAGAAATTTTTAGTTAGCAATTTTAATTCTTACAAAATGATTGATGGTCGTTCCGTTATGGAACAATTTCATGAGGTTCAACATATGTTGAACCAAATTAGACAACAAGGAATGGTGATGGATGAATCCTTCTCGGTTGCATCCATCATTGACAAATTACCCCCCATCTTGGAAGGACACTCGGAATTCTTTGAAACATAAGAAGGAGACTATGTCCTTGGTAGATTTGGGTGCCCATCTCCGCATTGAGGAGGGCATCCGGTCTCAAGATGTCTCTAAGGACCCAAAAAGTGGTCCGGTTTCTTCTATCAATATGATGGAAGAAGGGCAATCAAGTGGGACTAAAAAGTCCAAGAAACGCCCATGGAAGTCCAACAAAAATCACCCCGGGAATGATAAGAAAAAGGGCAAGGCTTTGTCTTGTTGGGGGTGTGGTGGTTCTCACATGAAGAGGAATTGTCCCTCTTTGGCCAAGAAGAACAAGGATCAACCTAAGGTTGATCCCCATCAAGGTCAGTTTGCACATGATGTTTCTTTAAATGAAGAAATGAATTTTATTGCAATGATTTCTGAAATCAATGTGGTGCAGGATGATGATTCTTGGTGGGTGGACTCCGGGGCATCAAGACATGTGTGTAAAGACCGTCATTTTTTCAAAACTTATCAAGCTTTGGATGATGGACCGGTCTTATACATGGGAAATGACTCTACGGTAAAGGCAAAAGGCATAGGCCAAGTGGAGTTGCTCCTCACTTCCGGGAAGACTTTGACTTTGAGAGAAGTTGTGTATGTACCCGAAGTTAGGAAAAACTTGATGTCCGGAGGTTTACTAAATAAGTACGGCTTCAAAATGGTGTTTGAGGCCGATAAGTTTATTTTAAGCAAGGGTGGTGTATTTGTAGGACAAGGATACTTTTGTAATAATATGTTTAAACTTTCAATTGATTATAAAAGTGTGAATTCTATTTACATGGTGGATGTTTCTTCTCTATGGCACAATCGTTTATGTCATGTTAATTATCGTAGATTATATGATATGTTTAAAGATGGTTTGATTCCTAAAGTTGACATGAATGTAGAGAAGTGTAAAACATGCATGTTAAACAAAATTACAAGAAATCCTTTTCCTAGTGTTCAAAGGCAATCAAACAAGCTAGAATTGGTGCATAGTGATTTGTGTGATTTTCATAGCACACCATCTTTGGGAAATAAGAAGTATTTAATAACCTTCATTGATGATTTTTCTCGATATTGTTATGTGTACTTGTTGTTTTCTAAAGATGAGGCACTTGATAAGTTTAAGATTTATAAGACCGAAGTTGAATTACAATCTAATTTGTTGCTTAAGCGATTTCGGATCGATAAGGGTGGGGAACATTATGATCCTACTTATTTTTCATCTATTGGAGTCATTCATGAAACAACCGCTCCGTACTCACCACAACAAAATGGGATTGCGGAACGGAAAAATAGGACCTTAAAGGAAATGGTTAATTCCATGTTATCTAACTCGGGTTTGAGTAACGGGTTTTGGGGTGAAGCCATGCTAACGGCTTGCTATATCTTGAATAGGGTTCCAAATAAAAGGAACAAGGTTACCCCATATGAACTTTGGTTTGGTAGGAGGCCTAATCTCAATTACCTTCGGGTTTGGGGTTGTAGGGCTATTGTAAGGTTACCTGAACCAAAAAGGAAAGCCTTGGGTGAGAAGGGAATTGATTGCATATTCATAGGTTATGCGGAGCATAGTAAATCCTATAAGTTTTATGTCCTAGAGCATAATGATTTTGTCTCAATACACTCGGTGATTGAGTCGAGGGATGCAATCTTTGATGAGAATCGTTTTTCATCAATTCCTAGACCAAGGGACTTACCAAGCTCTAGTTCAACCGTTGATATTGATCTTCCTAGTACATCAAATCCTATTACTTCAAATGAAGTTGTTGATGCTAGTGAAGATCATGTAGCTCTTTCTATTCCTGAAATTAGGAAAAGTAAAAGAGCAAGGAAAGAGAAAGACTTTGGCCCGGATTTCCAACTTTACTTAGTGGAAGGATCAAGGGAATCTCTTTGTTCTCAAACACTTTATTGTTTTAGTGTTGAGGAGGATCCTAGGACGTATAGTGAGGCTATGAAGTCTCATGATTCGGCTTTTTGGAAAGAGGCCGTGAATGATGAAATGGACTCAATAATGGGGAATAATACATGGGTTTTGGCTAATTTACCGCCCGGTTGCACACCACTCGGTTGTAAGTGGATTTTCAAAAGGAAAATGAGAATCGATGGAACCGTTGAAAAGTATAAGGCTAGACTTGTAGTCCAAGGCTTTAAACAAACTTACGGTGTCGATTACTTTGATACATATGCTCCGGTGGCAAGAATTACCACCATTAGGTTGTTAATGGCCTTAGCGGCCATTCATAATCTAGTAATTCATTAAATGGATGTCAAAACAGCATTCCTTAATGGTAAATTAGAGGAGGAAGTGTATATGAAACAACCGGAGGGCTTTGTTGTCCAAGGACAAGAAAAGAAGGTGTGTAAGCTTATTAAATCTTTGTATGGACTTAAACAGGCACCAAAACAATGGCATCAAAAGTTCGATAATGTTGTCTTGGCTAACGGTTTTAAAATAAATCAATCCGATAAGTGTGTGTATAGCAAATTTGATAATAATGGTAAAGGTGTTATGATTTGTCTATATGTGGATGACATGCTTATCTTTGGGACTGATTTGGAGCAAGTCATTAAGACTAAGGAATTTCTCTCTTCAAGTTTCTCCATGAAAGATATGGGAGAAGCGGATGTTATTCTTGGGATTAGAATAAGGAGAGAGAATGGCTCAATTTCTTTGTCACAATCTCATTATCTTGAGAAGGTGATTGAGAGGTTTAATGGATCAAAGAGTGCTCCATGTGCTACTCCGATGGAACCAAACACTAAGTTGGTTCGGAATAGTGGTAATCCAGTCTCTCAATTGGATTATGCTAGTTTAATTGGATGCTTGATGTATGCTATGACTAGTACTCGGCCGGATATAGCATTCGCGATTGGCAAGCTAAGTAGGTATACTAGTAATCCTAGTATGGAACATTGGCAAGCCTTAAGGCGAGTATTGAGATACTTGAATAAAACTATTCATTTTAGTTTGACATTCAAGGGAGATCCTTCGGTGTTAGAAGGTTACTCAGATGCTAGTTGGATAATCAACAAGGAAGACTACTCGTCTACTAGTGGTTGGGTGTTTCTTCTTGGAGGAGGTGCCATATCTTGGGCATCTAAGAAGCAAACATGTATTACCGATTCAACTATGGCATCGGAATTCATAGCATTAGCCTCGGCTTGTAAGGAGGCGGAATGGCTAAGGAATTTGATAAGTGAGGTGGATCTATGGCCTAAACCCATGTCTCCTATTGCAATTCATTGTGATAGTGCTTCCACCATTTCAAAGGCTTATAGCCAAGTGTATAACGGCAAATCTCGACACATTGGTGTGAGGCACGGTTACATGCGTGAGATGATCCATGATGGAGTCGTTACTATTGATTTTGTACGGTCTAATGTGAACCTAGCGGATCCGTTCACTAAACCATTGCCAAGGGAAATGGTGTACAAAACGTCAAAAGGGATGGGAATGAAGCCCATGCATAAGTCACAAGTGGAGAAAACTCAATTCACGTCTTGTACAACGCAAGATCTTGAATTCAATGAGGATCAAACTTGATTTGTGGCTTGTAGCACTCAAAGAGTTACATCCCAAGGTGGGTGCTTGTTTCTACAATGTTTTAGGATGATTTTAATATCTTAATAAATCTTTGACTATTTGCTCATGTTGTAGGAGCATGTTCATTAAGGTTTACCTATGTGAGTAAGAAGTTTGGCCGCTTCACCAAGTTCGGGGCTTGACTTGGAACACTCATGAATCGGATATGAACTCAAGGCCATCAAAGGAGTTGTCATTTACATGTGTGTTTGTGTAAGCTTGTGTGTATAGCTTCTTCAATATTTCATATGATTGGGTGATTCAATGCTTAGTCAATCACTTCAATCGAAAGCTTGTAAAGAATCCTATACTAAGTGGAAATTCAATCTTAAAGATATTTTCATTTATGCATAAGTTTAGTTGTTTTATCTTGTTTGCAAGTGAACGGACTTCAAAGCATTTATACTATAAATGGAGGAGGATTGTTAGAACATTTATAGTTAAATGTGTTCGTTGTTAATGTGTGATGTTTGCGTTTCGATGTTGTGGTGTAATGAAACGTAGTTAGTTAGAAGGAAATAACGAAAAGGCATGAAGAGTGCGCGCTCTACGGGAGCGTCCGCACAAAGTAGGCAGGAACGTGTAGAAAATGTTCCAGCAGGCTAGGAGCGCCCGCTCCTCCTTGGAGCGCCCGCTCCACTGAGGAGCGCCCGCTCCCAACAGGCCAAGGCTCCAAGCGCCCGCTCCCAACAGAGCGCCCGCTCCTTGTTCGTCGATTTTCGACGAATCAATTCGTCTTGCGAATTGGTGCATGTCTTTTCGTCTGAATGGTTGCATGCTTTCGGGCTTTTCTTCTGTAAATCTTCCAAGGTATATAAAGGAAGATTTCACATATTGGGATTGTTAGATTCATTCACAAACTTGCCTTAGGAGATTCATTTCTAGATTTCTCTCCTTGTTCAAAGTGAAACACAACCTTCAAACACATTGTAGTGAATGTAGTTTGTCATTAACCAAACTTCATTGAACCTTCTTCGTATCTCACAGGAGTTTACCGTGAACCTTGTTGATCATAGTGGGTCGGTAAAGATTTCACATATTGGGATTGTTAGATTCATTCACAAACTTGCCTTAGGAGATTCATTTCTAGATTTCTCTCCTTGTTCAAAGTGAAACACAACCTTCAAACACATTGTAGTGAATGTAGTTTGTCATCAACCAAACTTCATTGAACCTTCTTCGTATCTCACAGGAGTTTACCGTGAACCTTGTTGATCATAGTGGGTCGGTAAAATTCTTGTAGGAAAGCGTATATTTACGTGCTTGGAAGTACCATCCGGTTTCCCACAAGTTCCTCATCCATTATATACTTATAACAAAACGTTTTCCATGTTAGAAAACACCTTAGCCATGGCCCACGGAGCCAGGGGCATACTGTAGAAGTACTTGCAGATCTGATATGATCTATCCAATGCTTGGCTCAAAATAGGAGAACAACACATGGACCTTGGGAAATACTTATACCCACCGCGTCTTATGAAGGAGAAAGAGGAATTACTTATTTCAAGTTGGGTACAATAGTATAAAAATTATCATCTTTTGACTTGCAAAGATAAAGTTATGTTACCTTTAGTTTAACTAATATTATAATCTCTTTTGGTTTATTGAGAATATAACTCCTTTATTTACTTATTCAAAACTCTAATTATCCATTAATCTGAAATAATATTTTTAAAAAATATAATATGATATGACAATCATACATGATGCTCTGAATGCTACTGAAACAGTTTCCTATATATAGATAAATAGATAAAAATAAAAAGTTCACATGAAAATACTTCTTATATGAGAATATGAGAACATTGGAATTATAATCCATTTGAGTGAAAATATAATTCGTTTTTGACATATAACATCATAATTCTTTTTCCTGAAAATATAATCCTTTTAGAAAACTGGCTCGGCAAGGAAAATAAAAACGTTATAATTAGCCAAAATGAATTATATATCGACTAAGAAAATATTATAATAAAGTATTTTCTAGCTCTCATATAAGGATTTTAAATTTTAAGGGAAAATATATAAATCTTAAATTTATAAATTAAATTTTTTACGTGCAAATCCATAAGCTAGTTTTCCTAAAATAACACAAAAACCTCTTGATCTTCATTCCAAGAGCAAAACGTTTTCCATGTTAGAAAACACCTTAGCCATGGCCCACGGAGCCAGGGGCATACTGTAGAAGTACTTGCAGATCTGATATGATCTATCCAATGCTTGGCTGAAATTGCAAATGCTTTCCAATCAAGAAAAAGCATTAATTGCAAACACTGCATTTAGCTTTGCATACTATTATACAGGGCCGGCTAACATGTGCAGGGTGAGTAATTGTATAGGGTCCCCAAAACATAAGGACCTAATTCTATTAGTTGTCCGCCCAAAAAAAATAATAAAACATAAGTGTAATTACAGGTTATTCCTTTCTAATTTATCGAGTGTAATGTTAGATGCAGATTCAAAGAGGTTAATTTATATTAGGTGTTTTTCTTCATCTCTTCCTATTCTCCAAAAAAATCTCCATTAATGACTCTTCTATCTCTTTCTATTCACCAAAAAATTTCAATCTTTATAATTTAATTTAGCAGAGGGCTCCTAAGTTGTATGACACGGCCCTGCTATTATAAAAGAGCTAGTAAGTTGTAGTATTTGGAAGTGTGTCCAAAAATAGACTTCTTGAGGGTTACTATTTTTTTTTTCTACTTGCTCATAAACTTGTTAAGGGAAAAAAAAAGGAACAGGAAGCAGAAGATAGTATCAAATTTAGTGCTTCCAACAGTAGCTCCAAAGTTATCCATTATGGATGAGGTATGAGGAGCTGATTGCGTTTGATGAAAGTACATTAATTTGGTAATTCATAGAAATAGATATACGATCAAAAGAGAGAAAGAGAGAGTATATATATATAGCAGCGCTTGCTTAAAGAAATAGATATGGCAATGGCAACGACGTCCCTATCTGCACCACCGTTGCTCCATTTTGTAAGTATACTTCTACAATCTCCAGCATGTGCAGTGAGCAAACAACTCAATTGTGAAATGTTTAGAGCTTATTGTCTTCACCTTATTTTTGCTTAATTTTCAAAAAGTAAGAAAAGAGTAGAAAAAAACACCATAACTTCAGAAATGTTCAGAAAAAATATAAGAAAAATTAAGAAGGAAACTTAAGAAAAGATACAATAAAAATAAGAAAGATGAGATAATAATTAAGGTGGAGAGAACAGGCTTATGTAGATCTTCAAGTGATAATTGACCAGCTTTGTTGCATGGAAACATCATGGAAGCGTCTACATTACAAAATAGAAACGTTTTCCCATTTCTAAAACCTCTAAATTGTCCAGGCTCACATGTACTTGCTTTTTTTTAATAAGTATATTTTCAAGTAAAAGACACCTCTAAATTATGATGTGCTTGGGTTGAATTTGTGTTCCCTCCATTTATAAATACAATTTCCACTTTGACTTTGACATTGTTCATATACACTACTTTAACCATATATACTAACGTATTAAAGCAAATGCTACTATATAATATGTTATTAGAATTGTCCTAGTGTGTTTGCAAAAATATCAACTCTTATAATGATTAACATGTAAAAAACTTATATGGACCTGATCCATACTAAATTAGTGTGGACCTAATGTTATTACATGTGATTTATGAAAAAAGGGTCAATATGTCAAAAAATATATACTTCTTCCTATCTGAATTAAGTGAAACACTTCTCTCAAAAAACTCTCACATAAAAGAGAGAGTTTCACATATTTCAAAACGGAAGAAGTATAAAAAAGAGGAGTTGGTATAGATTGTAAAGGGTGACTATGTGAGGAAAAAATGTTACTATGTTATAAAATGAAATTTCCATTATGAAAAATGTTAATATATCAAAAGAGACTGTCACTATGTTAGATAATAATAGATTAGTATAAGTTTAGATTTTAAAAAGTTACTATATGAAAAAAAAGCATCACTATGTTATATGGCTGGCTTTGGTCCACAATAATATTAGCGTGGACCAAGTCCATCAAGGACTAGCTCGATTAATATCATGTAAAAGTCAAAGTATAAAATCTTATTACAAAAGCAGGACGTATACATACAGTACAATCATATATCCAAATAATTTGACATGCATATAGATTTAGAGTTTTAACCAAGCTTGTTTGGTGGAGGTAGTGGGGAACTCACCTTGTGACTTTGAGGTCACAACACTAGTATAGAAACCACGATTTGCGTCGGATCCCAGACCATCATTGGCGTCGGATCCGGGTCAGACGCTACAGGCCTCGACGCAAATTTACCGTATATGATCTGCGTCGGATTAGGACACGACGCAATTCTCTAGCTATATGCATCGGATGAAGAGCAAAGTGCGACGCAAATGCTTAGCCCCTAGGGATAGGCATGGGTCCAGGACCCTACCCGGACCCTATTGGACCCGACCCTAATTTAAGGGTCTGGGTCCAACTTTTTCAGACCCTAAGGGTTAGGGTTCGGATCTGGGTCCAATTAAAAATTCTAGGGTCCGGGTCTTAATATTTTAGACCCAGACCCGACCCTAAGATCCTAAAATTATATAATAATTTTTTTTACCCTTTTGGTTTTTAAAGAAAACTTCATATTTACTATTGGATTTTTTAACTAGAATAATACAAACTTTTGGCAGTTCGCTCGCAATAATACAAACTTTGGATTATTTTTGAATAATACAAACTTTGGATTATTTTTGAATAATACAAACTTCACACTAAAATTCCTAGAGCAAGACAAAATCGGATGTAACCTGATAAACAGGTTAACCGGGACACTTGTCACAATTTTATGGGTGGGTATTAATTTTTGTTCAGCTAA
Source organism: Beta corolliflora (assembly GCA_947648045.1). Classification (NCBI taxonomy): domain Eukaryota; kingdom Viridiplantae; phylum Streptophyta; class Magnoliopsida; order Caryophyllales; family Amaranthaceae; genus Beta; species Beta corolliflora. Next base: position 115,032 of record CANSZD010003287.1, on the reverse strand, counting down.
AAGAAAACTTTTTTTCTTTTTCTCTCTCTTGCTCCTCTCCCACCAGCCACTGAACTCTTCCCCTCCCCTACCTCTACCCACCCACCGGGAAATCCCCCTGCACTGCTCCACCACCGAAAACCCCCGGCCCCCTGCACTCCTTTATTCCCGAAACCCCCCGCACTCCCCCACCCCCGAAAACCGCCCTCCCCTTTCCTAGAAAAGCACCACCAGACTTGAGTTCCTCACCGGAACTCCAAACACGCGACCCAAATCTGAGTTCCGGTAGGCGTGAGCGGACCACCAAGTCAACAACAAATCGGTGGTTGTGATTTTAGAGGGTGGTGGGATTCGTGGGAGAAAGATGGGATTGCTGCTGGTGGCTGCGGGGGAAGGGGCGTTAATTCGTGGCGGCAGCAGGTCATCAAGGTGGGGGCAGCCCCGCGGTGGCTTCGCGCAAAGGAGGAAGAAATAGACCGAGAGAAAGAGAGAGAGGTGAGAGGCGAGAGAGGGCAGTGAGATAAGGAGGAAGACGACGGGTTTGGGTTTGTGGTTGTGGTTGCGGGTTTGGGTACGTGGTTGTGATGCGGTTGTGGGTTTGTGGTTGTGGTTGCGGGTTTGGGTTTGTGGTTGTGATACGGTTGTGGGTTTGTGGTTGTGTTACGATTGTGGGTTTGTGGTTGCAGTTGTGGGTATATGGCGGTGGCAGGGTGTTTCTGGTGTGCTATTTTGGTGGTGGCTTGGTGGCGGTGTGGTGGTGGCAGGGTGCTACTCGGGATAGGGGTGGTAGGGTCTTCTTCGAGTTTGGTGGAGGAGTGGTTGAGGTGGGGGAGGTTTCCGAGCTAGGAGGGTGGTTTCCTGGTGGGGGAGGAGGTGAGGGTGGTTTTGTCGGTGGGGGTGGAGGTGGGGGCAAGGCAGGACTGATGGTGCGGTATTTTCGGGTGGGCAAGGGTGAGGGAGGAGGGGAAATAGAAGAAGCTTTTTTTTAAAAAAAAAAATTTACCTGTTTTACAAGTCACAGGTCAACTTGACCTACTACAGAAATTTTAGTGTAAAGTTTGTATTATTCAAAAATAATCCAAAGTTTATATTATTGCGAGCGAACCGCCGAAAGTTTGTATTATTCTAGTTAAAAAATCCTTTACTATTTACCCTAAAACTTAACTTTGCCTACTCCTTGCCTCTTCGTCTCTTCTAGTCAACTTTGAGAACATATGGCCAAGTGAAGACCCAACACCCAATATGCCTGCACTAAAGTTCCTCCATCGTTTCTCAAAGATCGGCCGACAACATTTCGCAACAATTTATATGCATGCACCGTCTACAACAATTCGCAAGACAACAACTTTTCAGTTGCTATACCTCCACCGACCACCACCGTTCCTATACCACCGTTGCTCCACCGTATCTAGCCGACGTTCCTCCACTTACCTGCTGGTTTGTTTGTTTTAAAAAACTATTTTCTTCTCTCTTTGTAATTTTATAGGGTTTATAGATTTTGCAAAACTTAATTATTATAGATTAAACATTTGAACTGAATGTTAATTATTTGCTGGTTTTTAGCCTTTTAGGTTTCATATATTCAGTAAATGTTTTTTTTTTTTACCCATTAATTCATTGCTGGTTCATAGACAACAATTTTTAGTATTTTAGTTGTTAATTAATAATAAAATTATCTCCGATTTCATATTTTTGATGAACTCATATTTGGAATATGTTGATATTAGCCAAAAATAAAGAAAATAGGCCTGGACCCTAGACCCTACATACCCTAAGGTTCTAGGTCCGGGTCTAATTTTCCTACACCCTTAGGGTCCGAGTCCGGGTCCGGGTCCAATAAAAAAAAGTTGGGTCCGGGTCTAGGGTCTGGATGGACCCGACCTTTGCCTATTTCTACCCCCCCACCACACCAAGCAGCAACCATGGGCCATTTGCGTCGAATGATGGACAATATGCAACGCAAATAAGGTTTATTTGCGTCGGATTTGGCCCTTCATCCGATGCAAATTGCTCTTTTTTTTATTAAAAAAATAATTTTATGAACCATCAGACCCACAACCATAAACAGAAACATCCAAAAAAATTGAAATTCAGATCTGCAATTCAAAAACTAAATAGCACAAAAGAGATCTGTAGAAATACTTGGAAACAACAGACAACAAATAAACAACAAAGAATTTGTAGAAATCAAGGATGAAAAATCAAATACTTCCTCCGTTTCATATTAGATGCTACACTTTCCTAAATGGGATGTTTCAAATTAGATGCTACACTTTTTTTCTTTCCTTATTTAGTAAGTTTTTACCAACAAAATAACTTTTTTACCATTACTTATAATATTAAACTACACTAATCTACCTTAACCTCATATTATTAGATTAATAAACACTCCTAATATATACACCTCAACCACCCTCTCTCTTCTCCCCTCCCCTCCTTTAGACCCCACCAGCCACCATTAAACCCACCATCTCATCTCCTCTAACTTTACCGACATTCAACCACCACAACTACCACCTCCCACAACTGCCACAACCACCAACCGCCTACCGCAACCGCCACCACCATCAGCCGCCTACCACAAGCGCCACCACCATCGACCGCCTAGCACAAGCGCCACCACCATCGACCGCCTAGCACAACCGCCACAACCCCACCACTGTTGATCTCCTTCTTTCTCTCTCCTTCGATCTCCTTCTCTCTCTCTCCAGCGATCTCCTTCGTCTTCATGTTCTCTCCTCCCTTATCTCCATCTTCATTTTCTCTCTCCTGCAATCTCATTCGTCTTCACAAAGATTCTTTCTCTTTCCTTTGATCTCCTTCTTTCCATTTTTTTTTTGTTTTTGTTTAGGGTTAGATCTATCTTCCCTATACTCTTTGATGGTGGGTTGTGGTTGAAGAATCTCTCAATTAATTTTCAGAGGCTTTTTCTCACATAGAAGATGAAGATCTTGGTAAATATTCGTGAATTTTGCTCACATAGAAGCATTGGATAGAAGGATTGTGGTGAATTTTCGTGAATTTTGGTAGAAGGATTTGAAAGAATTGGACAATGGTGGTGGTGGCGGGGTGGTTGTGGTGGTGGTTCTGATGGTGGTGGTGGTGTTAGCGGGGTGGTGGCAGGATGGTTGTGGTGGTGGTGTTGGGGGGGGTGGTGGCGGGGGTGGCTGTGGTGGTGGTGTTAGGTGGTGGCGGGGTGGTTGTGGTGGTGATGTTGGTGGGGTGGTGGCGGCTGGCGGTGGTAGGGTGGTGCTGGTGGATCCCAGGTGTTGGTGTAATGTGTTAGTTGTATTATTAATTAATCTAATCATATACCCCTTCCCATATAATTATACAATAAGAAAAATTGCCTCAGAATCCGCAATTCTCAAAGTGTAGCATCTAATATGAAACGGAGGAAGTAAAACAAATAAACAACAAATCAAGAATTTGTAGAAATACTTGGAATTTCAAAACAAATGTAATACAACAATTCCTAAAAACAAATCTCTCAATAACTAATATAATACAACAATTCGTAAATAACCTAACCATCATCACCACTGTCAATTCTCGATCGGCAAACACCAAACGAAACCGCAGCCCACTCTTTTCCAGATTCTCGATCTTCGAATTTGAGAATTTTCCAGATTTTGGAGCTGCTCTTCTTTAATTCTCAATCTTTCTTCTCGTTCTTGAAATTCGAACAAAACATTGCACCAAAATCAAATCGTCAATGATTCGAACGGTGAGAGAGAGAAAGAAGGAGATTTCACAAACTTCGACAGTGATGAATTTAATTTTGACGACCTCAAATAGAGCCCGAATTTTCATATTGTGTTGATGAATTGCGACGAGTTAAGGAAGAAAGAGGAGAAGAAATGCGAGGTCAAAGAAAGAGAGAGGGAAAGAGAGAGAGGAGTGACGGTTGGTATGGTTTGAAATGTTGGTAGGGTTTATTTGTGATAAAAAAAAAGGGGAAGCGGGCCTGAAACCCATTTGCGTCGGATGGGCTTATTAGATCCGACTCAAATCGTTCCAAAATAGAAGGGGGGGGAAGCGGGCTCGAAACCCATTTGCGTCGGATGGGCATATTAGATCCGACACAAATCGTAGGATACGGCGATTTGCATCGCATATAACATACCTTCGACGCAAATCCTTTGTTCATTTTATACTCATTGGCTTTAGTTATTTGCGACGAACATTAATTGGAATCCGACGCACATGAATCTCACACCCATTTGCTTTAATTTTTTGTGTCGAATGCACCGTAAATCCGACGCACATGATGCCTGATTTGCATCGGATTCCCATAGTATCCGACGCAAATGATGAGCCCCTAGAGTTCTGCGTCGGTTTTCCAGTTGTGCCACGCAATTTAGGAGACGCAAATCAACGTTTTTCTACTAGTACAAGTTCGAACTCCACTACGTAGGGGTGTTCATGGGTGGTTAACCGTCCCAAAACGACATTTCGGTTCGATAACCGAAAGTTTTGGTTCGCTCTTTAACCGTTTATCCGGTACGGTTTTTTGGTTAACCAATAACTGTTATTCAAGTTATACTATTATATTTTACTTAATGTACATAAATATTTTCTATTTTTTGTGCATATTATTTAATATTATGTGTATCCTAGCATAACATGTATTATAAAGTGGATAATAAATCCATTGGAAAACATAACTAACACTAAGAATTCACTTCATTCCCTAATTATTATGTTTATATTAATACTAAAGTTTTTAAACAACCACATACTTCCTCTAAATATTGTTACTTAGTAACAAATATTAAAATTAATGTAAATGTTGGAAAATATTTCACAATAATTAATTAGAGAACAAAATATTTCGATTAATTGTTTACTCAAAAAGTATAATTGTAATCGTACCGTTTAACTGTTACTTTTATCAGTTCGATAACCGTATCGTTAAAACTTTTTTTTGTTGGTACGGCTACTACCCATTTAGACCGGTTTTTCGGTACGATTTTTCGGTTTCGGTTTTTTTAACACCCCTACCACTACCTGCTTATGCTTGGGAGTAGGGATTCCACTTATATCCCCCCTACTCTCAAGAGTTAACCTGTGTAGCTGGGCTGGCTGACCTACAAGAGGTGCTGGTTCAGTAGGATCCTTCTTCTTATCCAGGAGGTTCTCTGGTGGGGACCCCAAAAAAATATACAAATTTAGAGTTTTAGATGAAGCTTCCTAAACCCTTCATAATTATACAAGTCACTTGTATGAGTGTATTGCCTTTTTTATTACATATAGCTCTTAGTTATTTATATCATAGACGCTAATAAATTATGGTAATAATGAATTTATATGTAAATTTGAGTCAAAATTCCTTTTGTAGCTTTTCATTCCCAAATTTATAATATGTTTTTATCGCCATTATCATCATTATCATTTATGTACACTTTGAGTTAAATGCTAATGTAATTTATCATTTATAAGGAAAAATACAAATATAAAGATGGCATTATTTCCATTAACATTTATATGGGTAAAGGGACTTTCTTACCGAGGGCTTATCCTAATAGAAGCTTTATAAGGGCGGGGCGGGCACCCGCTCGATCCGGTTTAAGAATCAAACCTCGCAAATCTAGGCAGAAATTCATTACTCTTCAGCTAATATATTTTATGTACCAAAGGAATCATATATAGTAAAAGCAGGGTTAAAAACACAAAAGGAACTTTTAAAAAAGTTATCACAGTACTTTTCAATTATTTGAAAGTAGAATATGTTCCTTTTAAATCGATACAATTTGATTTTTATATTTGTCGATGTAGATTCTTAATTATTAATATACTCAATATCAAAGAATAAAAATTATTAAACAATATTAATAGTATAAAAATATATGTTGAGGGAAATTTAACAAAATCTTACATAAATATGTATGTGTGACTTTATTTTAAAATTAAAAGCCTTGAGGTTTGTGAAGAATCTAGAAAAAAATTTAGCGTAGTTAAAATAAAATTATTATTATATTAGTGGGTTCAATTTCTCAATTTTACAAGAATTTCTTGGTTTTAACTACCAGTCTTATATCAATATTTTGAAATAACTACCTTTCTTTTTAAAAAATCAGATTTAACTTTATTTTCCTCCTAAATTATTGGTTTGATGCCCTATAAGAGCATCTACAATGGATGAGTGAGCTTTTGTTGGTCTTTGAATTTTTTTCATTCTCTCTCCTTTCCTCTTTACACCTCACATCCCACTAACTCCCCACCAACTCATCATTTTTTTTCTCACAATGGGTGGGCTAATCTTACTTGGGTTTTCTATTTCTCTCTCCTACTTTTGCTATACCCGACCATATACTCTCTCTCTCCTACCCAATGTTTAATTTTATATGAAGTAGATAATTTATATTCATATTTTAATTAGTGATATATTAACCATTAATTATGCCTTAATAATTCACTAATTAAAATATTTTAAATTAATAAACACTAATTAACTTGCGTTAAATTAAATTACATTAACTTGACATTATAATTAAAAAACAGTGAACACAATACATAAGATAGATAATTTAAAAAACACAGATACATGAATTTTAAAATTACATAAACCATAAGCAATTATATAAAACCCTAAAAAAAGCAATTAAATAAAAGTTACTTAATCAACTTGATGATTAGGCCCAAACTTATGCCATATGTGTTCAACCAAGTTATTTTTGAGTGAGATGTGAGTTTCCCCGTTGGTCTTGCAGATATGACCAACCCATTGCAAGAGCTAATTGCTTCAATGGTAAAACCAAGTAAAGCTAAGTCTTTATTTTCCTAGACCAACTAAAACCAACCCATTGTAGTTGCACTAATAGATTTCATCCAACAGTCCTCTAAGTGGAACGCATATGATTTTTCTCCCACTTCTTTGGCATTTTTCCTCGATTATCATGCTTATAACTACCCTGTTCTTCCTTCATTAACCACTAGCATTTTTTGCACGCTATGTGTGTGTGTTATGTTAACGTTTTCTTCTCAATTAGTTATTCATCAGTGTTACAAAAAAATTGATTCGAAAAGACATTTATAATTATTTTTAATACGTATTCTAATATATTTTTCTTAAATCAATGTTTCGTTGGTTTTTTTAGTTACTTGTTCATCATTATTCAAATGAGTTTTTTGTCATAAACAACCTTTTAAAACCACTTTTTTGCGAAAAACAACCTTTTAAAAGTTTTTTTGCAACTTACAACCTAAAACCAAAATTTTTTGCGAAATGAAACCTTAAACCAAATTTTTTTTTGCGAAATGAAACCTTTTCTTGAATTCCGTCATTGACTGTTAAATATTGTGCGTTGACCGTCAACTCTCCTCTTTATTTCCTCACTTCTCACTCACTCCCCTCTCTCTCCTCCACTAGCATTGTAGAAAATCCCCTTTTTTTTTAAAAAAAAAAGACTTTAAAATTTTTACCATCTTCATCTTCTTCCTCTGTCACAATCATCTCAAAATCAACTGTTTTTCCTGCTCATCCTTCCACCATGGAAGACCTTAAACTTTCAGTCTCTGACCTTCCAATGCTTTCCTGCCATTACATTCAAAAAAGAGGTTTATTCACTCGTCCTCCTTTTCCTTCTTCCACCTTAATCTCTCTCCTCAAATATGCTCTTTCAACGAGTTTAACTCACTTTCCTGCTCTCGCTGGCCGTTTCACCACTGATTCACTCGGTTAAATTTATATCACTTGCAACGATGCCGGAGTTGACTTCGTTCATGCCGTCGCTAAGAACACCATTGAAGGGGGGACAAGAACCCTAATTTTATTTTTGGGGAAGAAAGCTTACAGTTTTTGGTGAGAATGAGAGGGAAACAAGAGGAAAAATTTTGGGGAAGAAAGCTTACAATTTTTGGTGAGAATGAGAGGGAAACAAGGGGGAAAAAAAGGAGGGAACGAAAAAACTGATGGTCAACGCACAATATTTAACAGTCAATGACGGAATTCCATAAAAAGGTTTCATTTCGCAAAAAAAATTTGGTTTAAGGTTTCATTTCGCAAAAAAAATTGGTTTTAGGTTGTAAGTTGCAAAAAAACTTTTAAAAGATTGTTTTTCGCAAATAAGTGGTTTTAAAAGGTTGTTTCTAACAAAAAACTCTATTCAAATATAGTATTGAGAGCAGAAAATATATAGTAGAAGAATTTGTGTATCAGGTTCAATCGTTATATAATAGATATTACCGAATAATAATCAACATTTAGATTTTAAAATATTATTAGTATAATTATTAATATGAAATTCAAGTTTTTATTTTTTCTTCCGATTGTGTCAATCAAGTTATATTGTCAATTTAATTTTTTATCAGAGTTTTTAACACATATTTAAGAAGAGGAAATTATTCTCCTTAATTTAATATTTAATTGAAATTTCAAATTCAATTCCATTGTTAACTTGTTCAATATATATAGCAAGTAGGAAGAAGAAAATATTATTTAATACATATGTAAGAAGAGGAAATTATTCTCCTTAATTTAATATTTAATTGAAATTTCAAATTCAATTCCATTGTTAACTTGTTCAATATATATAGCAAGTAGGAAGAAGAAAATATTATTTAATATATATGGCAATTTAAATTCATTAAGGGTATATCAGACTTTTTGTAAGGGGGACACCATCTTCCTCCCCTCTTTACTTATACAATAGAGATATTTTCCTTCCTATTATATTCAAATAATCTCCCAAAAAGTTAAATTGCAAATTTGCTGCTAATTCTTATTACATTTTGAAAAAATAATATCAACCAATGAAAATAAGATTTTTGTTTCAATTTTGTGGATTAGGATTCTTAGAATATTAAGGGTTTTGTAATTAAGGGTGTGTTTGGTTGTACGGAAAACATTTCCAATGGAAAATGATTTTCCATGAAAACCATTTTCGAGAGGAAATGATTTTGCCTTATTTGGTTGCAAGCAAAAATTAATTAACTTTCCTTTGAACCCATTTTTCTTTGTTTGTGTTGTGGTATTGTTTGATAGAGTTGGGGAAAGTGTGGCATCCCTTGCCTCCCTAGGAAAAGTAATTTTCCACCCTTGGAAAATGAAGTTCAACCCATATTTTCCTTCGTTGATCTGGTCCAAGCCAAACAGAGGAAAGTGAGGAAAATAGTTTTCCTGGAAAACACTTTCCTCCTAACCAAATACACCCTAAGGGTTTTAGCAAAATTAGGACTTCTAATTGGCATTAGATTATGCCTAATTGCATCAATGTTGAACCAAATTAAAGCTTTGATTTAAATATTCTTCATCAATAGTGCTATGTCTTCATCTTCATCTATAGTGCAATGTTGAACCAAATTTAAGCTTTGATTATTGGACGGCGTTAACTATTTGACATTTATAATTTAAAACCTATTTTTTAAAATGAAAAAAACCATAATAATTTGTGATCTTCATCTTCTCTCTTGTTCTTCATCCCCTCTCTCTTGATCCAAATAAAAATTCAGCTAAATTCTTGCAAATTAACAACAAATTCATTATTGAAAAGGAAATCAACTCCAGGTAATTATCTTCAACCTTCTCACGAATCTTTCGCTCTTCATACTTCAACACTTCACCAAGACAATCCCACCAAGCACCACGACAACCGCCCCGACTACCAACCTGGTCGAAAATCGGCACCCGTCCTCTGCTCGTATTGAGTATACTACACCGAAGCAGATGGTGCCCTGTAAGACTAGGACCCACTAGAGGCAGGTAATACCCTGAGTAGTACCCCGTCGAGTAAGGGTACACCACCGTATGCGTCAGCAGAGGAGTAGGATCAGGAGGTGCTGACCTAGAGCTACTGTATGGAAAAGGAGGTAATTGATCAGTGGAACGAACATGCACTCAATTTATGAATGGATGATTGATTCAACTCTTCAAAAACCCTTAATTCATGAAATCTTTTCTCTCACTACTTGAAAGTTGAAACAACACTGAATTAGGAGAAAAAGAAGCGCTGAAGTTAGATGGGGTTGGATTGGTGAAGACGAAGCGTTGAAGTTAGCAAATTAAGAAGACAAAGTCAGCCAAGGTGGGAAATGTATATGATTACGAAATTTGATTTTTTGGGTTTGCAATAATTTGGGGTTTATTTGAGCCAATTTTAAATTCTACTAGTATAGTAGAATTCGCCTTTTTTTGTTGGTATGAAAATGGGGAAAAAATGAGTGTGAGCCCCACTTAACAAAAAAACTGACTCGATGTAATTTTAGTCAGCCGTAAAATAACTAAAAGAAACTAAATAAAGTTTTTGTTGTATCTTAATAGGGACGAATTAAATTAGTTGTTAAATAACAAGAAGAAAGTAGCGGATTTCACAACAGTGAAAATTAACCAAGCTTAGCTTGGCTCACTTGGTAGGAATTCCACCTCATAACCTCAAGGTCAGGGGTTCGAATCTCACCAAGTTAGGGGTACTTGGATGAGAATTCCCCTTACAACTCCCCCTCATTCCAAGTGCCTGGGCTTCTGGGTTGGGCCCTGTGCGAGGGCAGCCTAGAGGTTATTCATCTTACCAAATCAAAAACAACAACAGTGAAAATTACATAAATAACCCTTAATACTCATTGTAAACTAATAAAAAAAATTATAACTCATTATATACATGTTTGTAATAGCTTCTTTTTTTTGTCTCTTTCTTTGTTTGTTTGCTCCTTTGTTTAAAACAGAATTTGGGCTCTGGATTGTTTCGTAGGAGATCCGTAACCAATGATATAAGCTCAAGGTTGAACTCTCATTCTAAGGCAAGTCTTCTTTGTTCTCGCAAATTAATCACTTGTTAAGATAAAAATCTAGGGTGGATTTTCGGGTTATTACATGTTAAGATATTAATATTTCAATTCTCTTCAGCACCAATAGACCACGGTGAACTTTTTCTTGGGTCACCATTATATCTTTTCTTTCACAATGGGTCAAGATTTTATCTTTGATGGTCAAAACAATCATTGTAGACTCATTATTTGTCAAAAGTCAAATCTAGAAGGACTATTCTAATAGAGACCCATAAGTCCATTATATACACACCATAATTTAAATTTGTAAGGGGAAATATCTAAATCTAAAATTTATAAAACAAAAAATTTACGTGCAAGTCTATAAGCTAGTTTTCCTAAAATAAAACAAAAACCTCTTTCATTATTGTCTATAAGCTAGTATCTAAATTAAAGTTGATATATCATTGTCTTGCAGCAAATAGCTCTCAAGGGCCCGAAAATGAGCGAAGGCGGATTTATAAAAGGAGGGGTAAGACGATTTCTAAGTTCTAATTCTAAATATGAAATATGATAAAATGAGATGTTTATTGTATTGTTAGGTTCAGTAACTTTCATCCCCTAAAAAAGGTCCATTAATTTTCATATTAAAATTGCCTAGGTTGTTTTAGGAAAAGTTAAACTTTAACGATTCTTCGCATAACAAGTATATTAACTAACTTTAACCATCTATCTATTTTTTTAAGTGAAAAGGCATTCATTGCTTTGAAGTCATACGACATCTACAATAGAGATTAAAAACTAACAAATACATATCAAATTGAAATAAACATAATTCTAATATGGCAAAACCACGATCATTCAGTAGATCTAGCACTGAAGAAAACCCTCGTCTTTCCAATCGCTGTTTGATTCATCCTTCTGCGAGGGGGTCTATTAATCTGATGTAGTTTTGAAGTAGAACCATATTTAATTCAACTGATTGTAAATGAAGAACTGACATTTGTTGCAGCCCCGTCAACTTCCGATCAACAAACAACCTTCAACTTAAGATTATGGATCTTGGATCTACACCCAAACACATAAAAGCACCTAATAAACAAAATCACCATGATAAACATAGAGAGACTAGATCCCAACAAAGGGGGATAAACTAACCCCATAAAGGGGACAAAAGCCCTCACAAAGGATGGAGAGAAGCTGACATAAAGAGAGACTAATTTATTGAATAAACTAAAAAATAAACTAAAAACTTAAAATAAGAGAGAAAAAGGGGCTTACCATGGACAAGAATATCCTTGGAAGCCCCTATGATGATTAACCTTGAAGAGGGAAAAAGAGAAAGATAGATGGGAGGAAACGGCTAGCGTTTATACACAATGACAATTGTTTTAAGTTAATAGGTTAATTCACCACTTTTAACCTGAACATATCTTTAATATGTTCATGTTTGCCCATCATCTCAAAAGGGTAGGTACATGAGGCCCTCAAGGTCATGGATCTATTGTTGTGGACGGTTTAATTACCTCCATTTTTTATCATTTTGATATCCTCCTTTGGACTCCCGAAGAAGAGACAAAGCTTAGAAACCAACAATGCCTACAGGATGCTCGTTGGTTTGATATGGATGGAATTCGTTTTACTTGGAAGATTGGTAGAACGACATCCATCCAACTCCCAAACCGTGAGCTCACCATTAGGGGTGTGCACCGGTCTAGGACCGGACCATACTGGAACCAGTTGGACCGGTCGATTGGAATCTGGAAATTTTGTGGATCGGGACCGGATCAAAATTTTCCGGTCCGATCCAATTTTGTACCTGTTGGACCGAAATATGTATTTTTTAAAAATAAATACGTAATTTTTGTGTAAAGATTTTTGATAGATAAGAGTTTTGTACCGACACAATCACCTATATAGAGAAAAAAAAAAAAGGGGAGGAGGTGAACGTGAAGGAGGTGGTAGACAAGTTGGGTAGGTGTGAGTTAAATGATAATGTTGAGTGCTGGTGGAGAATGAGAATACAGCCCAAGGTTGTAGACAACTCATTCATCACACTAAAGGGAAGATGAAGTGGGGAGGGGAGAAAGTGAAGAGCAGTCAGGCCATGCTGAGAGTCATTCACTAGGGTGTGTTAACACCCAAAATGAAGCTGTGGTGTATAAACCAAAAAAGAAGAAGTGACAGCGTGTTGAGAGGGAAATGGTGGGATGTAAGCAGGCAAGGTGGAGATCATAGGAGTGAAAAGAAGTGAAAGAGAGATGGAGTACGATGTGAATTCTTATATGTAGGTGTATGCTATGGAAATTACAAACGAGCTATTAATCCAACAACTCTAAATGTGGCGGGCCCCACTACTTGGGCTCTTGGTGAACAATGAATTACATCCTTTCATGGAACTGTAAGGGGTTGGAGAATGCCCCTACAATAAATGCGTTAAAACGCATGGTGATTCTAGAACATCCCTAGATGGTGTTTTTATCAGAAACTCGACTCAAAGCCCATGAGATGGAGAAAAGTGAAGCAAAAATTGAAAAATGAGAAATATGATTGTTGTAGATTGTGTAGGAGAGGGAAGACGGAGAAAAGGGGATTAGCGCTTCTTTGGGTGGATTCGTTAGTAAGAGGTGGATGGCGATTCACGGGGATATATGGCTTCCCGGAGGATGACCAAAAGTACAAAACTGGAATTTTGATGGCGCAACTCCAAGATGATGATCATGGGTCGTGAATTTATGGGGGGTGGGATTTTAACCTCATGCTAGTATCTAGCGACAAGCAAGGAGGAAGGACTTTAAAAGTGATGAAGCTGAAATTCTCCGAAAGGCAATAAGTATATGTGATTTTGAAGACATGGGTTATGTTAGGCATGACTTCACATGGACCAACAATAGAGGTGGAGAGTATAATGCGCAAGAGAGATTGGATAGGTTCTTGGCTAACCCATTATGGAGAACTTGTTTCCCGGGCTTTTTTGTTACTCATTTAACTAAGAGGAAGTTGGACCACCTCCCTATTCTGCTCTGTATGAAAGGAAGTTTGAGTGTGCAAGAAAAAAAAAATAAAAAATGAAGATTGATCAGGTTTGAAAAAATGTGGCTTAGAGATGAAAACTATGCTGAAATTATTGAGAATACGTGGGTGACCAGTAGGGATATTTGTTCCAAAATAGCACATACTTCAAACCAGTTGAGTGCTTGGGGTAGAAATAAGTTTGGGGATTTTGTGCGAGAATTGAAGGATTGTAGGATGAGAAGGGAGAAGCTTATGGAAGATGTCCAAACGGAGGAAGTTATTGCGCCCATGAAAGCTTTGGATGATATAATGGATGAACTTGAAAACCGTGAAGAGATGTACTGGAGACAAAGAAGCAGATAAGACTGGCTAAAAAGTGGAGATAAAAATACAGCTTTCTTTCACACAAAAGCTAAACAGCGAGAGGCGAAAAACAAAATTTCAAGCATTAGGTAACGAGTACGCTGATGAAGCCTATATTATGGAGGTGTTTGCGTCCTTCTATGAGGACCACTTCTCTACAGGAGGGAAAATTGATACGGTTGCAGTCAATGACAAGGTGGATGTTGCCATCTCTCAAGCACAATATGATCTACTCGCAGCGCCTTTCACAAGTGATGAAGTTAGAGAGGCCCTTTTTCAAATGCATCCCACAAAAGCTCTAGGCCCTGATGGTATGTCTGTAATATTTTTTCAAAAGTTTTGGAGTGTAGTAGGAAAATATGTGATTGATAAAGTGCTTGATATTCTAAATAATAATGGTGATATTGGTTCAATAAATCAGACTTATGTTGTTCTTTTTCCAAAGAAGAAAAAATGTGAGTCTCCTGTTGATTATAGACCAATTAGTCTGTGTAATGTGTTGTATAAATTGGTATCTAAGGTGCTGGCGAACAGACTGAAGTCAATCCTACCTTATATCATCCATGAATCTCAAAGTGGGTTTGTTCCAGGAAGGTTGATAATTGATAATGTGTTAGTAGCTTATGAATGTTTCCATTACCTCCGAAAAAAAAGAAAGGAAAAAAGGTTACCTGGGGCTAAAACTTGATAGGAGCAGATGATGAAGAAGTTTGATCTCCCAGGCAGCTTTGTAAGCTATATAATGAAGTGTGTAAATTCAACTTCTTTTGCGGTCCTTGTGAATGGCCAACCGTCTCGAAATTTTCGGCCAAGTCGAGGATTGAGACAAGGGGACCCCATCACGCCATTTTTATTCATTATGTGTGCTGAAGGTCTATCGGCCTTGCTACGGGATGCAGAAAGCTCGGGTTCCATTCATTGAGCGAAAATTGGTAGACATGTTGAGCCTATATCACACTTATTTTTTGTAGATGATAGCCTGCTCTTTATAAGGGCTAGTGAAGAGGAGGTGGAGAATGTGGTGGATATTCTTTCCATTTATGAGACTGCCTTAGGCTAGAAACCGAATATGGAGAATTCAGAGGTGTCTTTTAGCCGAAATATTGAGATTGAGAAGAAAAATATGCTTAAGATGAAGTTATATTTTAAGGTTGTGTTGAAGAACACGACAAGTATCTGGGACTTCCGACGTACATTGGGATTTCAAATAAACAAAATATTCAGGATCGAATCTGGAAAAAGTTGAAGGAGTGGAAAGAAATGTATTTGTCGCAAGCGGGTTGTGAAACTCTCATTAAATCCATTTCCCAGGCGATTCCCACATATGTAATGCAATGTTTCAGTATCCCCATTAGCATCCTTAAGGAGGTGGAAAAATTATGCAGAATTTTTTTTTTGGGGACAAAGAGGTGAAGAGAAAAAGACTTGTTGGGTGGCTTGGGAAAAATTATATGGCCCAAAAAAAGGAGTATTAGGGTTCATAAATTTGCAATTATTCAACAAGGCAATGCTAGCAAAGCATGCATGGAGGGTTCTCAACAACGTTGACTCACTTATGGCTAAGACACTAAAAGGGAAATATTCCCACTATCTCTTTTTGGGAGGCAAAAGAGGTCCCGAATATGAGCTTCACATGGAGGTCAATTTTAGGAGCAAAGGAGGTGCTAGAAAAGAGTGCTCGGAAAGTTGTAGGTAATGGGGGAACAATTAACATATGAAGGGACCCTTGGGTGCCTGGGCTACCAAAGTTTCGGGTCATGTTAAGTCCTCGTGAGAGCGAGGATGTCCCACAGCTGGTGAAGGAGTTATGGGTGGGGAGAGAGTGGAATAGAGAAGTGCTTGCAGCACATTTTGAGGAGTGGGAAGTAGAAAAAATATGCAATATTCCGGTGCCGCTTTTGATAAAATAGATATGTGGGCTTGGCAAGCTTCAAATGATGGGAGATACATAGTGAGGAGTGCATATAACATGCTTATGATGGAGGAGTTGCGGGATAAAGCTACATCTTCGAAGGAACAAGAGAGTTTTGCTTGGCTGGTGATATGGGGTGCGACTCTGCCATCAAAAGTTAAAAATTTTGCTTGGCGGGTTGTTAGAAAGGGGATTGCGGTGAGAGATCAATTAAGGACGAGGGGAATAGAAGTAGAATAGGTGTGCCCTATGTGTGGTGAAGAGAAGGAGACGATGTTTTATACTCTAGCCAAGTATAGGGAGGCCCGTATGATATGGCATTTCTCGCCTTTACGTTTGGAGGTGAATGGTAGTGGTAGTCTTTCTTTTAGGGAGTGGTGATGTGCATTGTGGAGTAAATATAAGGAACCACGTCGGTGGGGTTTATTTTAGAGTTTGTGTTGGGGGATATGGCTTGGGGGAAATTCTTGGGTGTTTGAAGGAAAAAGGAAGAATATGGAAGAGATAATGCACAAGGCTCTAGGTATAGTGGGTGAATACAAGCATGCTAATGAAATAGCAAAAATTGGGCTTGATGTTCCGCAGTTAGCTTCTGTGTGGCAAGCACCTGAAGAGGGCCTCTATAAGCTTAACTCAGATGCGGCAATCATCAGTCATAATAGTATTGGTTTAGGGGGCATGGTTAGAGACAGTATGGGGGAGGTGGTGGTGCATCATGTGTGACTATGGCTGGGAGTTTTGATGTTGATGTTTCGGAGGCAATGGCAATGAGACACACTTTGAAGATAGCAATGGAGGCTGGTTTCAGGCATCTTATGATGGAAACAGATCATATGAAGCTCTACTCACAGTTGAAGAAAGGAGAGAATGAACCAACAGCTTTTGGAAGTATCATTAATGACATTCATAGTTCAGTTAGTTCTTGCCATATTAGTTCTTTTTCTTTTGAAAGAAGGAAAGGTAATAATGTTGCACATTGCTTAGCTAGATTAAGTTGTAGCTTTGATGATGTTAGAGTTTGGCTAGAGGAATATCCTCCTGAGGTCCATGGGGCTGTAATGGCAGACTTAGAGGAAATGACTATCTAATAAAGTTTGATTTTTCCCTTTAAAAAAAATAAAGAGTCTTTGATAAAAAAAAAAGAGTAGAGTTTCATTTTGAATAAACCACCTTAGAATATTATATTATATTATATTTATGTAAATTGAGTATAACTTGTTATATAATTTTAAATGTTATATTTTTATAATCTAGTGATTCCTCAAAATATGCTTTGAAAAATATTAATTTATTTATTATCATATAGTTACACAACCAAGATAAAATATAAATTTTTAGATGTTACATGATGTTATATGACTACAGTAGCTAGGGCTGTTCAGAGTATGGTCTAGACTGCACCAAACCGCAACTCAAACTATTTTTTCGCGGTTTGATTTGGTTTGCGGTTTCAAAATTATCGGTTTGTTATTTCAAGCAAACCGCGATTTGCGGTTTGGGTTGGATTTGAATCTTTGTAAAACCAAACCACACCACAAACCGTAAAACTATTTAGATGAAATTTTTTTTTTTACATTGGACATTTGGACTCTTTGCATATGATTATCTAGTTTTAGGACAACTATGTATATCGGGTTTTCACAACTTTGCACCACATATTTTAGTCATTTATGAGTTGCTTTTCCAGCAATTTGTAGCTAAATAATTATTTTCCAGCAACAAGTTTACAAACCTCTACCATAGTCCACAAATATATAAAAAAAAGGAAAAATTGCACCGCGCCAAATGGTCCACAAATATTAAAAAATGGTTAAAAAATTCATATCGTGGATGAAAAAATGGTTAAATCGCAAACAACATCGCACCAAACCGTTTCACATGGTGCAGTTTGGGTTGGTTTGGGTACAAGAGCAGTGCAGTTTTGTTTGGAAAAATGTCAAACCGTGTATTTACGGTTTTGTTTGGGTTATATCCCAAATCGAACCAACCCAACCCACGAACAGTCCTAACAGTAACACCAAGCCATCAAGTGTACATATTAGAGGTGGTCAAATTGTCGGGTAGATCGGGTTTGAGCCGGGCCGCATCCGAAAACTCAGATCGTCATGTCGAGCTGAAATAGGGCCAAAACTTTTGTGCTTAAAACCTGCTATTTCCAACTAAATATAGCGGGTTTTTGGGCCAAAATCAGGTCGAGCCAAATTTTAAACTATTTTGAGCCGCCCAAAAAAATTAATACCGGACACAAAAATTATGCCCATGCCTTTAGGCATTTTTCGGGTTGGGCTACTTTTGATCACCTCTATGTATATTTTTCCATAATACATTTGAAGCCAATTATAACAAAAAATTATAACGTGAGTAGGACTTAATTTAACTATCTATATATAAGAGGTTTTGTTAAAGAATATAAAGGTAAATTTTGAATAAGCAAATAAGGGAATATAAGGGTTTTCTCTCCATGGTGAAGAGGCGATTGCTTAGTTGCTAAGCTAGCCATTGCCAATCACCGATGGGTCGCCGGAAAAAAAAAAAAAAACCCCAATTTTCACCACAATCTGAGATTCACAAAGAAGGTAATAAAGGAAAAGAGAGCGTTCCTGGTCATCAAGTAAGCAATGTAACAGTAACTAAGATTATTCCTGGGGCTGAGTCGCAAGCGATTCAAGCTGCCATAGATGCTATTAATGAAGTATTTAGAGCTCACATAACTCCTTCAAATGTTCCACCTGCTAGTGCATTACCATCACCACTTATGCAGTTGCCGGTTGTTAGGGGGTTAGTTAACATTTGTGGTACAATGGAGAAGCAGGGGAATCCTGTTGAAGAGAGCGGAAGCTTGAATGGTGTGAACAATACGGTTGCGCAAGAAATACCTCAAGGTGGGGGTAGTGGAGCTGCTAGGAGATTAGAGCTTACTCCTGTTACCAAATGGTCAACAATTGCTGCTGGAAAGACTCTTACTGCTAAGGGGCATCTCTGCAGTTTATCACTCCAGTGGTAAGGGAACGTAAAAAGTTTGTTCAACTTAATCAAGCTGAAATTGATAAATTATCTAAATCTTGGGCTACTGCTATTATACTCTATGTTGTAGGACAAACTCCATCTATTGGAGCCTTAACTAGATATATTGAACAGAACTGGAATCATGTTACTAAACCTCGAATTTTTCTGCATGATAAGGGTTATTTTATAGTCATATTTGCCACTGTGGATGATAGGAATGAAATATTATATGTTGGACCACATTCACAATATCACCTTGTTGATGATTGTGTGCACATGGAATATTAGAGGGTTGAATAACCCTGCTAAAATAGGAGAACAAAAAAAGGTTACGGGGAAGAATAGTATCTCAATTATGGCTCTACTTGAAACTAGGGTCAAACCTCACAATAAAGAGAGAATTATGAAGAAGTTTGGGAGACAGTGGAAATGGGAATGCAATTATGAGGATTCTGACAAAGGTAGTATTTAGCTCTTCTGGAATCCTACTTGTGTTACTTTACAGGTGATGCATAAAACTGCTCAAGTTATGCATTGTAGTGTGGATAGTAAGATTACTGGTGATAATTGGTGTCTTACTATGGTGTATGGGTTGCATACAGTTGAGGATACGAAGCCACTATGGGAGGAGTTAAGTGCTTTGGACAGAAGTACTAATACCCCTTGGTGTTTGATGGGAGAGTTCAATGTTGTCTTATCTAGTGAGAATAGGATAAATGGCTGTTACTAACTATGAGACTCAAGATTTTGAGCACTTGATAAGTTCTACTGATCTCAGTGAATATAAGACTTGTGGGAATTTCTATTCTTGGAGTAATAAAGGGCTTGGTGATGCTAGAATTTGCAGCATAATAAATAGATGTTTAGTGAACTCTCATTGGCTCACTAAATATCCTAATCTTGCGGTGGAATACTTGAATCTTGGGCTGTCTGATCATTGTCCTTTGGTTCTTTATTGTTCTCAAAACACTCGGAAACAAAGGTAGGCCATTTAAGTTTTTCGACACATGGCTACTCATGATTCTTTTATTTTAATTGTGGAGGAGCAATGGCATATGAGTAGTAGAGGGGATAATATGATGCAGTATGTTTAGCATAGGCTTAAAAAGGTGAAATATCATCTGAAGCAGTTACATAAAAGAGATTTTGCTGGGATTGAAACTATAATTGATCAGGCTAGGCTTGATCTGCAGGATGTTCAGGCTCATTTACTGGCTAATTCTAATTGTCTTGTTCTCACTCAAGCTGAGAAAGAGTGCTCTCAAGCATTACTCAAATTCTTGAATATTGAAGACTCTATTGTTAGGCAAAAGTCAAGGATTATGTGCCTGAAGTTGGGGGATTCTAATACTCAAATTTTCTTTCATGCTATGAAGGAAAGGTATATGACTAACAGTATTGATGTGTTGTTCAATGAGGCTGGTGATAAGCTGGTCAAAATAGATGACATTCATCAAGAAGTAATAAGGTTTTATCATTCTCTTCTTGGCTCTACTACTACAAGCTTGCCTGTTGTGGATATTGAATTACTTAGATCTGGAGTCCAAGTTAGTTCTTCAGAACCTGCTTTGTTATCTCAGAATGTCACTCACCAAGAAATTGATGTTGCTCTGTGGGCTATTGATGATGCTAAAGCTCTAGGTATTAATTAATGGCTTTAATAGTCATTTCTTTAAGAAAGCATGGTTAATTCTTAGTATAATGTGTATGCTGCTGTTAATCAGTTTTTTGATACTAGTACCATGTTTCCTGCTGTTAATTGTACATTGGTTACCTTGGTCCCTAAAATTCCTAATCCTTCTTTAGTCAAAGATTTTAGACCTATAGCTTGTTGTTTAGTTATTTACCAGATTATAGCTAAAATTTTGACTAATAGGATGCAAGGTATGATTAGTAGTGTTGTTGATCTAACTCAATCAGGATTTATGCCAGGAAGAAACATTTCTGACAATATTCTTCTTGCTACTGAGTTTATAAAGGGATACACTATTAAGAATGTGTCTCCTAGATGCATGGTGAAGATTGATTTAAAGAAGGCTTATGACTCTATTGAATGGTCATTTCTTGAAGCTGTTATGAGAGAGCTGGGCTTTCCAACCAAGTTTGTGAAGTGGGTCATGGCTTGTGTGACTTCAGTGTCCTTTTCTATCTTAATTAATGGGCTGCCTTGCAAGCCTTTTCAGGCTAGGAAAGGTCTGAGGCAGGGAGACCCCATGTCTCCATTCTTATTTGCCTTGGGCATGGAGTATTTGTCTAGATGCTTAGGGAAATCGAGCTCTACTTCTAGATTTCACTTTCATCCTAGATGTGCCAGGCTGAACATTACACACCTAATGTTTGCAGATGATTTGTTACTTTTTGCTAGAGCAGATCAAAGTTCCCTTCATCTTCTGTTTGCTTCTGGCCTTGCTGCAAATCTAGATAAAAGCAATATTTACATTGTTGGGGTTAATTTAGAGCAAAGGGCTATATTACAACAAATTGTGAGTATTCCTCTAGAAACTTTTCCTTTAGATACTTGGGTTTCCCTCTTACTACTAGAAAATTGTTTTATCATGAATGTAAGCCATTAATTGATAAAACTATGGCAAGGGTTCGGACATGGTATGTGAAAAGATTTTCTTATGCTGCCAGTGTAACACCCCAAGGGCCTACTAGTAGATATTGTCCTTTATGACTGCTTAAGATCTTGGCTATCCCACATCGGAAGTTGAGGAGAACGAAACCTTCTTTATATAGAGGTGGAGACCTCAACCTAATAGAGGTCTTTTGGGTAGGACTATGAGACTGTACCAAAGCAAAACCTTATGGGCTAGGACCCATAAAGGACAATATCTACTAGTGGGCCCTTGGGGTATTACATATGTTATCAAAGCCAGGGCCCATTCTGATGTCCTGTAGTGCCTATGGGGACACAGACTTTTTAAAGGAGGGGAGAAGGTGCCTAAGATCTTGGCTATCCCACATCTGAAGTTGAGGAGAACGAAGCCTTCTTTATATAGAGGTGGACACCTCAACCTAGTATAGGCCTTTTGGGTAGGACTATGGTCCTGCGCCAAAGCAAAACCTTGCAGGCTAGGGCCCATAAAGGACAATATCTACTAGTGGGCCCTTGGGGTGTTATAGCCAAATTACATCTTGTCAATACTATTCTGCATGGGTTTCAACTCTACTGGAGTCAGATTTTTATTATGCCTAAGAAGGTTATGAAAGAAATTCAGAGAATTTGCAGGGTCTTCCTTTGGACAGGATGTGGTGATTTTTCAAGGAAAGCTTATGTAGCTTGGAAAACTTTATGTTTGCCTAAATCTTGTGGAGGGTGGAATATAAAGAACCTTGCTATTTGGAACAAAGCAGCAGTTGCAAAGCACTTTTGGGCTGCTTTTAAGAAGCAAGATAGGCTTTGGATCAAGTGGCTTCATGTGTACTACATCAAGCGTAATAGTGTTCTCACTATGAATATTCCTAATAGACTTTCTTGGTCTATGAAGAAAATTCTTGCTAGTAGACAGTTGTTCCATGAGAATCAGACTTTGCTTAATGTTTCTCATTTCTCAATTAAGAAGTTGTATCTTACTTTACAAGGTGATCATCCTAAAGTAAGTTGGAAAAGGATTATATGTAATAATAGAGAAAGTCCTAAAGCTTTATTCATTACCTGGTTGGCTTTGCAGGGGAGACTAATTACCAAGGCTATATTACATACTTGGGGAGTGAATAGTGATAGTGACTGTAGCAATGCTAGTGAGACCATCTCATATTTGTTCTTTGAATTGCCAGTTAGTCACAGAATCTAGATGATAAGTCAGCAGCAAGTAGGAGTGAATGGTGATCTTGGGAGCTTTGAGGATGAAGTGCAGCAAGTTACTCATAAATGGAGAAGTAAGACACCTCAGAATCAGATGTACTGCATGTTTGTTTGCTGAAGCCATATACCTAATCTGGATTCATAGGAACTCAGTATGCATGGTACTTCTTCTATGGATGTGTTCGCTAATTGTAAGCAAATCATATTTAAAGTTGCAAGTAGATGTCATGAGTTTAAAAATTTGCTTGTAATTTGAAGTTGTTTGTGCGTTTGGTTTTGTTTTGGGTGTCCCCCTAAGTTTGTTCAGGCTTGTTCATGACTGGCTTTTGGGGTTGCTTTCTCTCAAACCCTTTCTAGAAGGTGGGGAGAGGGAGTTTCTCTTTTAGCTTGTCATTTGGTGTAGACTTAGGCTGTACCATTCTCTATTTTGGTTTTCAATAAGAACTTTGAATTGCCAAAAAAAGGTAAATTTTGAATTAAATAAATGAATTCTAAAAATAAAATAAAATAATTGTATAATATTTAATATATAAGAAAACCAGAGTTTGGATTTAAATTGACTACCAAAGAATTTGATACTCATGACTAAAAAATAATTTTCGAAACACTTTTAAATGATTTTGTCATTTTCAGTGGCAATTACTTTATGTTTAAAAACATCCAAAAAATATTCACAAAAAGGAAATAGTTTTTAACAAAATACACTGGAGTAAGTATGTAATCTATATAATTTATTATCACAAATGTAATCTATATAATTTATTATCACAAATAATGACATATAAATATAATTTTACCACATTAAAAAAAATTGTGCATTGCACCGACTTCAAAAACTAGTTGGTATTGTAGAAGTATAAAAGAAAAACCAAAAGGAAACTATCCTTGAAAAACCCAATATATACGTAAAAAAATAACCCGATATATGCATAGAAAAACTCTCCTTAAAAGAGAGAATGAACCTTTATCATAAACAACTTGAAAAATATTCAACTAATAGAAATTTATAGAATCTCATATAAAACCATCGTAACATAATATATGATAAGATAAGGGTAACTTCTTGTCCTAAACGGGTCATTTATAAAAGTAACCCATTATCTAAAAGTGGTCCCCTTAAATTAGAAAGTGACCATTTTAACTTACAAAGTGATCCCTTTAGGTTACAAAGTGAGGTGGTCTTGCCATAATTTTACTATAGAATAAATAATCGACACCAGGGCTTCCAACTACTAAAACTGAATATTTTTTAAAGGTAACAATTATTGATTATCTTGTGAATGTCCTAACTTTAACAGGGTGTGACTTTACTTGGGACATGCATGTTGTCTTTCCTGCTACAACAAGTTACTAATCATGTGACCTCATTAAAGAGGCACATGACCCCTACTTTTCTTTTCCTGGATACTTCTCCATTCTTCCAGCATTTTTCTTCCTATACTCCATGGCAATGTTCAAGAATGCAACTTCTCTTCCCTAACACACCCTTCCCAAAATGATGTTAAAGAGGTATGGAACAGGTGCACCCAGATTTATGAGATAAAATATAAACCACAAAGGGATCCATATTCCATGGAAATGTTCAAGAAATCCTTATTCCCTTGCTGAACAAAGAAACATTATTGCATCCTCGGCTTCTGAGTTCTGTCGCACGTGAAAAAAGACAATTTTCTAGCTGAAACAATCTAATAACAGAAAAAATAAAGACATAAATTCTATAAATGAATAAAGATAAGATCATAACTGGATGTCAATTTGCACTGGATGATCCAAATCAAATCCATATTTATGCTACTAAAAGTTGGATTTGGATCTGAATCCAACTAGTAGATTTAGTCCAAGATATATCCTTAATATAAAGTTGTTGGAACTTAGTTTATTGCATAAACAAAGCTTCATCAAACTAAAACTCAAGTTAGTTAGTACTAGTAGTTGATTTACACTTGTTTTTACCTGTTTTACATAACAGTACTATCGTATTGAGGCATCTAAATGGCACGACTCGCCTCCACTAGTTAACGCACTGAAAGCTGCAGCTGAAGATAATGCTGCAACTTTTATCTTTCCCGGACACAACAGAGGTCAATCAGCTCCATTGTCAATGCTTCAAATCATCGGTACCAGACCTTTCCTTCATGACTTACCTGAATTAGACAACCTTCCTAATCCAGAAGGCCCTATTTTGGAAGCACAAAATCAAGCAGCAGAAATATTTGGGGCATCAAAATCATGGTTTCTTGTTGGAGGTACAACTTGTGGAGTTCAAGCAGCTATCATGGGTGTATGTAGTCCGGGAGACACCTTAATTCTCCCTCGTAATTCGCACAAATCAGCTACTTCTGCAATGGTCTTAACTGGATTGGTTCCCAAGTACATACTTCCTAACTTTGATTTTGATTGGGATATACCTACTACAGTCTCTCCAACTCAGGTTAGTATGAAATTATCTCTATAATGTTCACTTTAGGTTAATAATGAACTCATTTTCACCTGGTTGGCGTAAATTTAATTGATATCATATCAAACACTTATACCTCAATGTTTCATTGGTTTTTAGTTCTTAGCCCCTATTTAGTATTTAGTAGGTGGTAATAAATAACAATAATAGTAATAAGTTCATATCTGCATGCTATGTAGAAAACTATTACTTGAGCTAAGCTAAGGGTCATGAAATTTATGAAGAAAAAGAATAATGTACGGAGATTGAGTAGCATTATATATCATGCATAAAACTTGAAAGGAGTTCATGATCTTTACAAAATTAGACATAATTGTACCATCACTGTTAGTGCAATTTATATCTAGGCTAAATGATTTACTAACACTATTTGATCGATCATAGGTGAAAAGGGCCATTGAGGAATTGGAATCAGAAGGCCTAAAACTCGGTGCTGTTTTTATTAATTCCCCTACTTATCAAGGTGTATGCGGCAACATAAAAGAGATCTCAGCACTATGTCACCTGCATAACATACCTCTTATTGTGGACGAGGCTCATGGCGCTCACTTTGGTTTCCACCCATCTCTTCCCTCATCGGCCCTTCAACAAGGGGCCGATGTGGTTGTACAATCCACTCACAAAGTGCTTTTCTCTCTTACTCAATCATCTATGTTGCATGTATCTGATAATAACATCATAGATAAAGAAAAAATCAGTAAATGCCTTGAAAGCCTTCAAACAACTAGCCCAAGTTCTCTACTTTTAGCTTCACTAGATGCAACTACAAGTAAACTAAGGGAAAACCCATCAAGTATTTTTGACAATGCTATAAAATTAGCAAAAGAAGCTAAAAATACAATCCAACAAATTCCAGGAATCTCAGTTTTTGAATCTACTTGCATTGACCCCTTAAGAGTTACTGTCGGATTTAATGATCTCGGGCTTTCCGGATATGAAGTAGATGACTTCATATATAGAGATCAAAAGGTGATCTCCGAACTCCCTGGACCGCGCTTTATCACATTTCCATTCGCTCCACAAACAGATAGAGAACACGTTGATAGGCTAATCATGGCGTTTAGGCATCTATCGTCGTCGTTCACCCAACATCAAGTGAAGAAGGAATTAAAGAGTGGTGTGGATTTGGAACCCTGGAATGTTGTCAACTGCATGAAACTAAGTCCTAGAGAGGCTTTTTTCATAAGGAAAAGAAGGGTTGGTATAAAAGATGTTGTTGGAAAAATATGTGGTGAGTTGATATGTCCATTCCCACCTGGTATTCCCATTATGACTCCTGGTGAAGTGATCTCAGAAAGAGTGATGCATATTTTGTTGCAGTCTAAAGCTAATGGTGCAAAGATAATTGGAGCTTCTGATCCTCTTCTGTCTTCGTTGCTTATATGTGATATTTAAGCAAGAGTTATTCATGATCTACTGTGATTATGAAGGATTAAATGCAATTTGATCAATTTAATTACTTAATGTAACTAGCTTTCCACAAGAAAATCATGGCATATATACTATGTAACCTATAGAGAAAAAGAATCTACACAAATTGCTTGTAAGTTGTAATGGTATCTATCAAATTATGACAAACTGAAGTATTATTTGCTTGTGGAGTGGTGGTCGCAAAGTATGTTGTGTTGTGCTCTTGAGTATGTGCTTCAAATTAGGTTATCGACTACACTACGTAGGATAGATACAATAGTTTTTAAAGTTCGTTTTGTTTTTCTTTTTTTCCATAAAACCAAATTAGAAATACAGAAACCATAAAAAAAAGTCTCTAGTTTTCTGTTGTATGTTTTTTTAACATGATTGACTAATTTTTGATTCATTATACCACCTGTATCATATCAAAAAAAAAACGCTTTTAAATTTTAAAACAAAAAATTGAAAATAAACAATGATGTTGAATGAGACCTTATATTACTAAACCAGTTCTTCCTTCTTGGCACATCACTGAGATATTATTAAAACCACATACTTTTTTGAAAAGTAATAAGTTAAGGGTGATTTCATTCAACAAAAGTAATTCAGCACTTCCAATCATTTCTTAGAGGTTTTAAAATCTCTATACAAGTATATTTAACACCCATAAACTAAGGGCAGCACTTCTGATTTAAACCTGCATAAATTTGTATGTCTTTGCATTGTTCTTGACTGGTCCACCACATCGGCAGATTTGCAAGACAGGTCTTTCAAATTAGCAACCCTATACCAACTAACCCCTGCGTTAGGGGTCTGACTATAATTACCATATTGATAGTGACCTCCTGATCTTTATGAACTATGAATCTGGAAAAAGACAAAGAATTGAAGCTTACTATTGACAAATTTATCGATAATACACCTAGGTTGTATACTTGTAACTATACATGGTAGTTAGGATCGGGGGATAGAGAAGAATATAAAACCTCACATAGCATATCTGCACAAAATTTGAAAACGAAAAATAATATAGGAATGAGATTCTCAACAAATTAAAAGACAAACATATCTCCCTAAGAACAAACACAAATTTTTGGATGGACGGTTGCATAATAATTATCAGTTGGTCTTGTAAGAGACCGCCTACTTTAAGTTTAAATTAGGCACGGCCCAAGCCCAATATTAAGAAGAGAACATGTCACCTTTTTTTTTTTTAAAGAAGTCCCAAAGAATATTATATTTCATTAATTAAAGCCATACGGCATCTACAATTGACAATTAACGATATTGAAAACAGATTGAACAAAATAAAACAAGAATTAACTAGTGAAGGGTTGAGAATCCAAATACATAGATATAACAATTCGGCATATTCTCGTTTTGTTGTCTCATACAACTTTTTGAGTGGATCCGTCGTCGCGCCATAATTTTGTGGGGAAGAAAATTCTTGTGTTGATTTCGTAGTCCGAATCCGATCAATAAACATCAAACGTAGCCCCGCATAACTGGAGACTCTATTAAACGCAAATAAAACCTTGTCTTTCGAAGGAGGTCGAAAAACCCTGTCTTTCGAAGGAGATCAAAAAAACCTTGTCTTTCGAAGGAGAATATATAACCCTTTCTTTCGAGGGAGACATTATTATAACCTAAGAAATAAAAAAAACTTAAAAGAAACAAAGATTTGGGGCTTTCCACCGGTAAGATCCGATGGAAGCCCCTTCAAAATTGACAATGGAAGCTAGGTTAAGGAGAGAAGAGAGGAAGAGGAGGCTGACCCGTAAAAGAATAGACTTTCTTATCAACATAACATGTCACCTTTTTTAATATAGTGACTAGTTTAATCTATTTAGGGAACAGTTTAATCTATTTCGTGACCAATTTAATATATTCAGTAATGACATTTTGTAACCCATTCAGTGACTAGTTTAATCCATTTAGTGACTAGTTTAATCCGTTCGGTAACACTACCGAGTTATTTTTTGAAATTGTCTGTTGTAGTTCGAGAATCAACAAAACAAAGGAAGGAGAAGAGAAGGGATGACTATGATAGTGTTGGATTAGAGTGAAATGAAATGGGCTTACTAGAAAATTTTAGTATTGGTTTCGTCTAATTTTATGTTAAAATTAGACCGCCTATTCTAATAATTTGTGAATAATTATTGTGAGATGGGGATAACTTTTTTTCTTTTAAGTAGGTCATATATATAGATGTGCACTCTACCCGTCAGACGAGGGTAATTTTTTCCCCTAAATGGGTTATCTTCACTTCTATTGAAGTGACCATTTAAGATAAAATAGAAGCCTTTATTGAATGGTGGTCTCTTTTGATTTTAGAGGTGACTCATTTTGCGTTAAAAATTTGACTCATATCGACTGAATGTGAAGTGGCCTCCTAATTAATGAATTTATTGTGCATCCGGTGCGAACAAATGTCTCACATAGATCCGAATACAAAAAAAGAGCCTCAAACAAAAAGTTCTAGAAGATTTTCTGGGCAAATGAAAGTAAGGGGAAATGCAAATGATCTGAAAGAGAAAATTGAGGTGGGGAGGAGAGAGAAATATTTTCTGGGCGAAAAAGAAGATGAATAACAAATACTCCACTGTGAAATGATAGAGCTATGATGAAGGAACATAAAGGAGAAGATGATGAAAATGGAGAGGAGAGAGAAAGGCATGGAGGTGGGAGGAGAGAGATAGTTTGGAGGTTTAGAATGTCATCAATGGAGGAAGGTAGGAGGAGAGAGAGAGAGAGAGAGAGAGAAAAATCTAACAGTGTTAGTGTTTCGTCAATAGTAAGGGTATTTTGAGAAGAAAAAAATCAAACCTCAAGGGTGTCTGAGGAATTTCCCAGACGAGATGGATAATTTAAGAATTCACAAACCTTAGGGGTACCTTAGGAATTTTCCCTAAATTTATCCAATGACACCCCTAGGTTGTAACTATGGTAGTTAAGATTGGAGGTGAGAGAAGAAAACCTCAAGTAGCATATCTGCACAAATTTTGAAAACAAAAAATAATGGTAGGAATGAGATTTTCAACAAAAAGACAAACAAACCTCCCTAAGAACAAATACAAATTCTTGGATAGGCCAGTTGCACAATACTTAAGATGGGGTAACTTTTTTGGTATAGATGTTATTAGACGAGGGTAACTTTTTCCCATAAATAGGTTACCTTTCACTTATATTGAAATGACCCATTTAAGGTAAAAACGTAAAAGTTACCATTTGTTAAAAGGTAATTAAAGAATTGTAAATGAGTGTGGAAAGACCCAAGGTAAAGAATTGTAAATATGTGTGGAAAGACTTGAATCTATAAGACACTAAGTAGCTATTCTACAATCTCATATTGGTTTTTATGGGGAAAAAATTATAGAAAGACAAGATTACATACACCGCATAACTATTGAATTCAGTAACTGGTAAACAAATAGAAAACTCATAATTACATCATATTATCCCAAAATGACGATTTCATGTCTTAAAACACAAAACCAAATAATTTAAATAAAATAAATATGATGAATCTTTTTCTTTTTGAAAGTATGATGACTCATTTAGTCTCTTGCATGAATATTGTTCTTTTCAAATGACTATCAATCGTATGTTTAGCTTTCATCATCATGTTTAATTAAAATTTTGAGTGTATTTGCTAGATCAGTAACAAAATATGGATGAAAGCGTCTTAGGTGCAACATGTTACACCATAATTATGGTGTAACATAACTCACAGGTGCCAAATTTTTACCTCCACCTATTTTCTTCTCCATCCTCTTCTCAGCAACCAACCTCTGCTTCACTTTTCTCTACATTTTGTCTCTCCTCTAGTCTCCCTCTCTCCTCTGGTCTCCCTCTAACTCTCTCCTTCTTCTCCTTGCCTTCATCTTCACCAGTTTCATGGAAGTTTCGTCGTTCAACGACCTCTAATGGGCTTAGCATTCGAAATTGAGTATGTCGAAATTGAATGGCACAATCAAAGAAAGAAAGATTAACATAAATTGAAGATGAGGATGTCGAAATTAAGTGTTCTTTTGTTGAAGTTGAGATTTAAGTTGAATTGTTAAGCTATTTGCTGATTTATATTTATCTTATTACTTTTGGAAAAATTGTTTTAAATAAGTCAACCTTTGCGTGGTCTTCCAATTTCAAGTCTAACTTTTGAAAATCCAAAAATAAACCAACCTTACCATCATTTAAGCCAAATTTAGGTTAGTGATTTTTTTACCCATTATCACAGGTTACAACAGGTTACCACCCCACCCCTACCCTCCCCCCGCCCTTGCCCGCCTTGCCCCCGCATCCCCCCACCATGGCGGCCCCCCACCCCCTCCCCCACCCCCTCGCAGCTCACGCAGCCCCGAAGCCCCCACCCCCCGCAGCCGCAGCCCCCACCCTCACAGCCCCCCACCCCTCGTCGGCGCTATAGTTTCTCCCCTGTTCTCATCTTCGTTGTTCTTCGTCACTGCGAGGGTGGCTGGGGGTGGGTGTTTTTCGTGGAAGTGAACAGCCCCGAAGCGGAAATTAGCGGGGAGGGGGGATTCGACACTGGGGGGGAGGGTGGGGGGATTCGACGGGGGGGGGAGGCTGCGGGAGGGTCGACGGGGTGGGGAGGAGCTGCGGGAGGGTGGAGGAGGGGGGAGTTACTGGGGTGGGGGTGGTGGGAGGGTGGGGGAGGGTTAGGGTTTGTTTCAGTTTTGGGTGGGTTTTCAGTTTTTGGTGGGTTAATGGGTGGGTCAATGGGTTTATTTAAAGTCAAACTTTTTTATTTACCAGTTTATCAGGTTACCGGTCATTTAGCCTAATTAAAGTTAATGGTGCTACAAAGTTGACTTAACTAGGAATAATCAAAAGTTAGACTTGAAATTGGAAGACCACACAAAGATTGACTTATTTAAAATAATTTTTCATTACTTTTTCAATTTAATGAAATTTGAGCTATCATTTATCATTGTTTATGAATAATGATTCGATTGTGTTATTTAGAATTTTAATTGTATATATTTAGGGATCATTTCTAATTGTAATAGGCTTTTGATTATATCATAGAGATGTTTGTACCATATCATTATTACTGATTTTTGTGTCCTTATAACTAATTTCTATGTCATTATTGAGCAAACTTGTATCATTTAAATCTATTTTGATATTATTTATCAATTCCTTATTTATGTGTCATTATTACTCATTTATGTGTCATTATAACTCATTTTTATGTCATTATTGAGCAAACTTGTATCATTTAAACCTATTTAATTGATATTATTTGTCGATTCCTTATTTGTGTGTCATTATTACTCATTTATGGGTCATTAGAACTCATTTTTATGTCATTATTGAGAAAACTTGAATCATTTAAACCTATTTTGATATTATTTGTCGATTCTTTATCTATATGTCATTATTACTCATTTCTGTGTCGTTATAACTGTTGAACCCTAGTTTTGATGATGACAAAGGAACAAAGATACAAACTAAGTATTGAACTAACAAGTTGTTAAGTGAATGGATTTTACAAGGTATCAATGAAAGGAGCAAAGAGAATACTAAGTCAAAGAAGAAATCAAGTTTGGATTTTGAAGACTAAGTGAAGATGTTCAAAGATTTGATACTGGGAATCATTAGAGCAAGAAGATCAAAGCAAGGCTTTTTATTTCTAGTTCCTATGTAAAGGAACGAGTAAGAATGGTATGGAACTGTGGCAATTTAAAAAGAGAATGAGTGTTTGTTCCTTTGTAGGGAACAGACGAACTGGCACTGTCATGATAAGTTAAAAGAACTAACTATTAAAAGGAACCAGACATAGGTTGAAGCAGTACAACGGTTAATAATGTCGCTTGAGTGATTTATGCCTAGATTCTAGGAAACCGTTTTAATTAAGTAAAAACCTGATTTTAAGGAAAATCTTTTTAAGGAAAAGATTTTATTTTTATAAGATAATAAACATCCTTTTCGGTTTTAAGTAAAATATTTTTTAAAGATAATATTTTGGTAAAAGGATTTTATTTCGGTTTTATTAATTAAAATATTTCTAATTAAATTAGATTTGTGATTTACAGCTTTAGTGGTTGCTAAAATTAAGAAAGCGGTAACATTTCCATCTCCCACGTTTAACAGAGATCATGGAGATCATGGGTGTAAAAAAGAACGTGTTCCTCTAGTTGCGGAACATCATGGGAAAATATTTTTACCACTAACACATGATTTAATCCCACGTTCTAAGAAATCACTGCTATACATACTTATGTCTAATTAAGTTCCAATTTGTGACTGACCAAGTGAATTAGTGAGTTTAACTAAGTAAAGTGTTAGTGCCTTCATTCTCTCATAAAAGCCATTTGTTCTTTGCCTTCTTACTCTATTCCACTAAGCTATCATTGATCATTGTAATTTTAGTTTTGGGGCAAGGGGACTTTGAGTGAAGTTCTGTAAGAGAGAAGCTTTGAGTGAAGCGAGTCAAAGTGAGAAAATTTCAAGTGAAGTTGAGAGGAACAGCTGTTAAGGGAACAGTTGTTCAGGAACTTGAGTTTAGGAACTCAAGGTGTGGCCCGTGAGTAGAATTAGGTTGTAACAAAGTTGTTTGGCCTAATTAGTGAAAGTGTTGAGTTTAAAATCCCTTGTGGTCGAGGTTGTTTCTTTTTTTTGGGCCCAAGAAGTTTTTCCTCGTAAAACTCCCTTGTGTTCCTTTAGCTTGTTTCTTTGTTTAAGTTTTATAATTCCGCAAAAAGTTACGTTTATTTCTACACATACAATTCACCCCCCCCCTCTTGTATTGTTCCTAGTGAAATAACAATTGGTATCAGAGCTAGAACTCACGAAAAATAGGAAACCTATTGAGAAAAAGATCCAAGTAACAATGAATACCACCGAGAAACTTGAGGAAGGTTACTCTACGCAAAGGCCTCCTATGTTCAATGGGAAATTTTATTCCTACTGGAAGAACAGAATGGAGATCTTCATCAATGCCGAAAACTACCATGTATGGAGAGTCATTGAAGTTGGTGATTTTGAGGTCGCAACTACTAATGACAAAAATGAGGTAATTCCTAAACCCTTCTCTGAATATGACAAAGCTGATTTTGAAAAAATGGAAGTGAATGTTATGGCTGTTAAACTATTGCATTGTGGACTTGGACTCCATGAACACAATAGGATCATGGGATGTAAATCCGCAAAGCAAATATGGGATTTACTTGAAGTAACCCATGAAGGAACTAATGAAGTCAAGAGATCTAAAATTGATTTACTAATGAATCGATATGAACCTGTTTCTCCATGAAGGCTAAGGAAAGTATACAAGAGATGTTTACTCGTTTTACTAACATTATTAATGAGTTAGCTTCTCTTGGTAAGTATATTTCATCAGAGGAACAGGTTCGAAAAGTTCTTAGGAGTCTTCCTAAGGATAGATGGATGGCTAAGGTCACTGCTTTGCAAGAAACAAAAAACTTCACTAAGTTCAACTTGGAACAGCTTGCTGGATCACTTATGACTCATGAGCTCCACCTTGATACTGAGTATGGTGAAAGCTCTAAGTCAAAGTCCATTGTCCTAAAAGCAAATGATGAAGATGACTCTGACCCATAAGAAGAAGAAGAAGCAATCATGGTCCGAAATTTTCGAAAGATGTATAGGAACATGAAGAATGGGAACTTCAAAGGTAAAACTAAAAAGTTTTCTAACAAAGCTGCTTGTCATAAATGTGGTAGTACAGATCACTTCATCAAGGAATGTCTTCTTTGGGAAAATGACAAGACCAAATAAAGGAACAAGGAACGTTTTGCTGAAAGGAACAAGGAAACTAAAGCACCTTTCTCTAAAGCGAACGTTCGAAAAGTTATGATAGCAGCTTGGGGAGATTCAGATACTGAAGAGGAAGAGGAACAACAAACTGAAGAAACTGCAAATCTTTGCCTCATGACAAACACTGACATAAAGGAAGATGAAGAAAATGTTGAGGTTGGAGTGAGGGGGAACAACACTTGGTATCTTGATAGTAGTTGTTCTCAGCATATGACAGGAGACAAATCTAAGTTTCTCTCACTCTCAACCTATGAAGGTAGAAGTGTGACATTTGGTGACAATAAGAAAGGTAACATAGTTGCCATGGGTAAGGTTGGTAAGTCACCATCACATTCCATTGATAATGTTTTTCTAGTTGAAGGTTTAAAGCATAATCTCTTAAGTATTTCCCAATTCTGTGACAATGGAAATGTTGTTAAATTTAGGGATATTATCTCAGATAACCCTGACATATAGCCTTTTTTCCAAAATAACCGCCACATTGTCACCCATATCGCAGATAATCCTAAATTTGTAATTTGTCATTAAACATGACGAAATTACATACGGCATTAACTTGGTTAGACTTTGGACGGGTTTGCCGCCATTTAAGAAGGTGGTTGATGGCATTAAATTTGAAGAAGGTGGTTTGGCACCCTATTAGTAGTCTGCTGTCAAAAATAAAACCCTTGAATTGTGCATCAAAACTAATGGACATCCTTTTGAATAGCCATCAACCACCTTCTTAAATGGCGCCAAACCCATCCAAAGTCAAACCAAGTGTAATTCCATCATGTTTAATGACAAATTACAAATTTAGGATTATCTGCGATATGGGTGACAATGTGGGGGTTATTTGGGAAAAAGGGCTATATGTCAGGGTTATCTGAGATAATATCCCTTAAATTTAATAGTGAAAAATGCTTAATCGTTAACATTAACTCTAAGAATGTCATCTTGGAAGGAACAAGGAAAGGGAACACATATTTTGTGGATCTTGATCTTGTTCCTAAAAACAACTTGACATGTCTTAGTGTTATTGAAGATGATCCACTCTTATGGCATAAGCGTCTAGGACATGCTAGCTTTTCATTACTTGACAAACTTCGATCAAAAGATCTTGTTTTGGGATTACCATCTATAAAATTTCATATTGATCAAGTTTGTGATGCATGTGCCAAAGGGAAGCATATTAGATCCTCTTTCAAATCTAAAACTGTTGTGAGCACCACATAGCCATTGGAATTAATTCACATGGATTTGTGTGGCCCCATAAGAATTCAAAGTAGAAGTGGTAAGAGGTATGTGCTAGTTATTGTTGATGACTACTCAAGATACACTTGGGTTATTTTTCTCTCTAGTAAGGATGAGACTTGTGATGAGTTCCTTGTCTTTGCAAAAAGAGTTCAAAATTTGAGTGGTCACAAATTGATGCATATTAGATCCGATCATGGTAAAGAATTTGAAAATTATAAACTTGATGACTTAAGCAGAGACCATGGTCTAGATCACAATTTTTCCGCCTCTTAGGACACCACAACAAAATGGTGTTGTAGAAAGGAAAAATAGGACTTTGGAGGAAATGGCTAGGAGTATGCTAATTGCTAGTGAACTTCCAAGG
Organism: Beta corolliflora; assembly: GCA_947648045.1. Taxonomy (NCBI): domain Eukaryota; kingdom Viridiplantae; phylum Streptophyta; class Magnoliopsida; order Caryophyllales; family Amaranthaceae; genus Beta; species Beta corolliflora. Next base: position 78,977 of record CANSZD010003287.1, on the reverse strand, counting down.
AGCTTTGGGCCGAGGTCTTATTATCTTGCTTGTCACATAATAAATCGTGTCATGATGAGACCTATCATTAACAAAACTCCTTATGAGCTTTATTTTGGTAAGAAACCCAATATTACACATTTCAGAACATTTGGTTGTAAATGTTTTGTCCATAATAATGGGAAAGATAATCTTGGAAAATTTGATGTAAGGAGTGATGAAGCAATATTTCTAGGATATTCATCACATAGTAAGGCTTATAGAGTTTACAATAAAAGAACTATGTGTGTTGAAGAAAGTGTACATATATTTTTTGATGAATCTGACAATTTTAATCCAAGCAAGCAGGTTGATGACTTTGAAATTAGCTTGGTTAGACCTAATGAAAAAGATGCAGATTCAATTGAGGAAGAAGAAGTAAAAGAGGAAATGAACGAAGAAGATGAAAACTTTGATAACAAGGTTGTTCCTGTTCCTCAAGATGATCGATGGAGTTGTTCCTGTTTCTACTAAGAACGAAAATGTTGAACGAATTGATTCAACAATTGCTGAGAGAGGAACAAATGAACAAGGCTCCTCATCCTCTCATGAAACTCAAGAGGAACAACCTGTTCCTATGAGGGAGTTTCAACCAAAAACTTGGAGACATGAAAAATCACATTCAGTGGAAGTCATAGTAAGTGACATATCCAAAGGTACGCAAACTAGATCTCAGTTAAGGAATTTTTGTGCATTTCATGCGTTCCTATCAATGATGGAACCAAGAAATCATGAAGAAGCCTTAACTGACTCTGATTGGATCACTGCTATGCAAGATGAGTTAAATGAGTTTCAAAGAAACAAGGTATGGCATCTAGTTCCCTCTTCTAAACAACAAAAAGTGATTGGCTTAAAATGGGTGTTTAGAAACAAACTAGATGAGTATGGAACGATTGTAAGGAACAAAGCTTGACTTGTAGTAAAAGGTTATAATCAACAAGAAGGAATTGACTATGAAAAAACCTTTGCTCCTGTTGCTAGAATTGAGGCCATTAGAATACGGATTGCATTTGCTTTGCATATATGGGATTTAAAGCCGTATCAAATGGATGTCAAATGTGCGTTTCTTAATGGCTATTTAAATGAAGATGTATATGTTGAACAACCCCCTGGATTTGAAAGCAATGATTTCCCAAACCATGTCTACAAGCTTGACAAGGCTCTTTATGGGTTAAAGCAAGCGCCTATGTTCCTTTTAGAAAATAATTTTAAAAGGGGAAAAGTTGATAAAACTTTGTTTCTAAAATCGAAAGGAACTGATATAGTTCTTGTTCAAATATATGTTGATGACATTATCTTTGGAGCAACTAATGAGTCATTATGCAAAGAATTCTCAAACCTTATGAGTAATGAATTTGAGATGAGTATGATGGGTGAGTTAAATTTCTTTCTTGGGTTACAAATTAAGCAAACAGAAAAAGGAATAATCATTCACCAACAAAAATACATAAAGGAACTGTAAAAGAAATATGGCCTCGAAAATTCAAAGATAAATTACACTCCTATGGGAACTTCAACTAGACTAGATGAAGATTCCATAGGAACAAGTGTTGATCAAACCAAATATAGAGGCATGATTGGTTCTCTTTTGTATCTAACTGCTAGTCGTCCAGACATAGCGTTTAGTGTTGGTTTGTGTGCTAGATTTCAAGCAAATCCCAAGGAGTCTCATCTAACAAAAAGTAAAGAGAATTCTTAGATATCTCAAAGGAACATATGATCTTGGACTTTTCTATCCAAGAAGTGACACATTTGAATTAAGAGGATATGATGATGCTGACTATGCTGGAGATCTTGTTAATAGGAAAAACACGTCAGGTTTGGTTCAATTTCTTAGTCATAGTTTAGTTTCTTGGAGCACCAAGAAACAAAACACAGTTGCTTTATCCACTGTTGAAGCAGAATATGTAGCTGCTGCTGCATGTTGCTCTCAAATGCTTTGGATAAAACAACAACTTTGTGACTATGGAATAATCTTTAATTGCATTCCTATTTATTGTGATAATACAAGTGCCATTAGTATTGCAAAAGATCCAGTGCATCATTCAAGAGTTAAGCATATACATATCAGACATCACTTTCTAAAAGAAAATGTGGAAAAAGGTTTGATTAAACTTGAGTTTTGTCAAACTGAAAATCAGATTGCTGATATACTAACAAAGCCTCTACAAAGAGATAGATTTGAAAAATTAAGTCTTGAGTTAGGTTTAATAAAACTTAAGTAATTGTTCCTATTCTAATCCCCCATGTCTGAATTGATTTGTCTTACTCTATGTGATATTAAGTGACTGTGATTAATTGCCTAAGACCATTGCAAATTAAGATGTTCAAAACATAAACATGGAAACAAAGGAATAAAGCTACTCACAAATGTCACATAATACTCCCCTTATTGTTCCTAAGTGATAGAAACATGCATGATTTGAAGAATGTTGATATTTAGCATAAGTTGTTCCTATAGCACAAGTTCCTTATTTTTCTTCTCTTTCCGTAAATTAAAAAGTCCATAAAAATCAAAAAATCCGAAAATCCCAAAAATTTAGGAATCAGATTTATCGAGTCTTGATTCAATTTTTATCTTTTCTTTTATTTTATTTTATTTTATTTTTATCTTTTTAATTTTACGCGTGTAACTATTCGTTTACTGTTACATGCATCTTCTTTCTTTTTCTTTCTTCCCTTCCAAAATCATGTTCCTTAAACGCTTCAACTTCACCATTGTTCATCTCCTTCACACCTCTTCGCACCACATAAAACCTTAATTTCTCTTCACCAAATGGCAAAAACCTCTCTCAATTCACCTTTTCCAAAAGCAAAAACTCCCACAAACCCTCAAATGGAAAACCCCTATTCTCCTTCCAAAACCCTAGAAATCGAAAATTCTCAAGAAACAAAAATGGAGGTAGAAGAACAAAAATTGGAGTGACCAAGGAGAAGTGTGAGAAGACGGAAACTGATTGTGGAAGATGATGAAGAAGAAACCCCTGAATCAGTTGAGGGAGAAGAAGAAGCTACGCCTGTTCCTTCCAAAGGAACTGCTGCTTCTTCCTCCAAGAAAAGAGTGGAACGAAGTGATTCAAGGTATGTTTTAGGATTTTGTGTCGATCTAGAATGGGCCAAGAAAGTTCAATTCAATGAACTACTTGAAATTCTAAAGGATAATACTTGTTTGAGACCGCATATAACAATGCCTTAGTTCTTTTAGCTATGGACGAATTTTGTGCAAACTTCATCAACACTGATGGAGTATGTACTACTGAAGTTAGGGAGAAGAAAATTAAAATTTTCCCAAGACACCTTAGGAAAAATATGGGAAGTTCCTTGCAAAGGAACAGATCTATATTTTAAGAGGAAAGGAACTGTCACGTTTCCCAATTTTTCCTAGGATGACATTGTTGAATCCTTTGGGGGAACTGCTGGCCAAACGAAACTTAACCACAATCTCCTCTCTCCTGTTCATAAAATTTTATTTAACCTTGTATGGAGAGCACTCATTCCTCGAACTGAAAAGAGGAATGAGGTGGGTCTCCTAGATATGTGTTACATGTTTTGTCTTAACCACCATATTTAAATAAACTTCCCTTCTCTCATTATCCAACATCTAACACACTGTATTGAATATCATTGTGTTGTTGGGTATGGAGCACTCATCACCTCTCTTCTCTCCCATTTCAAAGTTAAAACTACTTGTTGGCCTACCTTGGGAATTAAGCAAGGTAATATATTAAACGAGAAGACTCTGTATGGCTTGGACCTCTCTGTTCAAGATGGGGTTTTGACTCAAGGGATGATTGCTTCTAGTTCCTCACACAAGAGAAAACTGCCTAAGGCAGTAAAGGAGGAACCAGTGGGAGTGATTCTGGAGGAACAAGTTCCTACACCTACTGAACCAAAGGAACAGCCACCTAAGAGACGAAAAACAGTTGCTAAAAAGCCTACCCCTTCTGTTCCTAAACGTGTTAGACAAAGCTCTAGGCTGAGAATTGCTAAAACTGCACCTGTTCCTTCAAATGAGGACTCTCCTTTAGTCCTATCAGATGAAGAGGAACTACCTAAAAACTCACCTAAGGCACCAACTCCTCCATCTTCCCCAAAAATACCGATTACCCTAAACACCATTCCTTCCATTTCTCCCTCATCCTTCACTGTTCCTTTCAGTTATGAACAGATGAAGGTTGCTATAAATGAGCCTAACCCTTTATCCTCTACATCTACTGACCTACCACCACAACCTCCATTTCTCCCTTCACTTTACACCACCACTTCATCTTATGTTCCTCTCACAGGAACAGCAGGACCATCCCAAGCCAACACTCCAGTTCCTCCACCTAAACCACCTACAGACTTTGGTTCAAATGGAAAGGAACAAGTTCCTTCGGATGATTTTGGTTGGGTAAATGATGTTTGTCTCCCTGCTCAACATATGATCAAGTTCTATAATCACCTTCATTGGACTTTGGATGATAAAACGGATAAGATGATGGGTCTAATGAAAGTCCTTAATGATATGGTGATAGAGCAACAAAAGAATATGGAGATGATGGCCCAAGCAATCAACACCCTGAAACAGCAACTGGATGGGCATCATGGAGAGGTTATGAAGAAGTTAGAGGAAGTGGTTGAAGAAGAAGTAGTAGAGGAACACAACTCCTCTTCCCTTCCTAATGTCTAGTTCTTGTTTCTCTTCAAGGAACAGGAACTTTTAGCTTTTGTTTCTTTTCTTTTCTTTTCTTCCTTTTTATCTTTTGTACTTTTATGGAACAAGTGTTATAAATACAATGACTTTGGCTATAATTGTCTTCGTTTGTGATTTGATTGCATAATTTCTTACTTGGAATGGCTAGTATTATGTGATTGATGTTTGAGCAAGTCTAACCTTTGCACTTTCTAATTTAACCATTTTTTTGGTGCTTGTTAATGGTTTAAAGGTCTTGTAAATATCAGTCTTCCCAAAATCACCATTTGTTGTTTTCCTTAGTTTGTAACTTTGTTGTCATCATAAAAAAGGGGGAAATTGAACCCTAGTTTTGATGATGACAAAGGAACAAAGATACAAACTAAGTATTGAACTAACAAGTTGTTAAGTGAATGGATTTTACAAGGTATCAATGAAAGGAGCAAAGAGAATACTAAGTCAAAGAAGAAATCAAGTTTGGATTTTGAAGACTAAGTGAAGATGTTCAAAGATTTGATACTGGAGAAGCATTGGAGTAAGAAGATCAAAGCAAGGCTTTTTTATTTCTAGTTCCAATGTAAAGGAACAAGTAAGAATGGTAAGGAACTGTGGCAATTTAAAAAGAGAATGATTTTGTTCCTTTGTAATGAACAGACGAACTGGCATTGTCATGATAAGTTAAAGTAACTAACTATTAAAAGGAACAAGACATAGGTTGAAGCAGTACAATGGTCAATAATGTCGCTTGAGTGATTTATGCCTAGATTCTTGGAAACCGTTTTAATTAAGTAAAAATCTGATTTTAGGGAAAATCTTTTTAAGGAAAAGAATTTATTTTTATAAGAAAAATAAATATCCTTTTCGATTTTAAGTAAAATATTTTTTAAAGATAATATTTTGGTAAAAGGATTTTATTTCGGTTTTATTAATTAAAATATTTCTATTAAATCAGATTTGTGATTTACTGCTTTAGTGGTTGCTAAAATTAAGGAAGCAGTAACATTTCCATCTCCCACGTTTAACAGAGATCATGGAGATCATGGGTGTAAAAAGGAACGTGTTCCTCTAGTTGAGGAACATCATGGGAAAATATTTTTACCAATAACACATGATTTAATCCCACCTTCTAAGTAATCACTGCTATAAATACTTATGTCTAATTAAGTTCCAATTTGTGACTGACCAAGTGAATTATTGAGTTTAACTAAGTAAAGTGTCAGTGCCTTCATTCTCTCATAAAAGCCATTTGTTCTTTGCCTTCTTACTCTATTCCACTAAGCTATCATTGATCATTGTAATTTTGGTTTTGGGGTAAGGGGACTTTGAGTGAAGTTCTGTAATAGAGAAGCTTTGAGTGAAGCGAGTTAAAGTGAAAAATTTTCAAGTGAAGTTGAGGGGAACAACTGTTACAGTTGTTCAGGAACTTGAGTTTAGGAACTTAAGGTGTGGCCCATGAGTAGAATTAGGTTGTAACAAAGTTGTTTGGCCTAATTAGTGAAAGTGTTGAGTTTAAAATCCCTAGTGGTCGAGGTTGTTTCTTCTTGTTGGGCCAAAGAAGTTTTTCCTCGTAAAAATTCCTTGTGTTCCTTTAGCTTGTTTCTTTGTTTAAGTTTTATAATTCCGCAAAAAGTTACGTTTATTTTTACACATACAATTCACCACCCTCTTGTATTGTTCCTAGTGAAATTACAATAACTCATTTTTATGTCATTATTGAGCAAATTTGTATCATTTAAACCAATTTTATATTTCTTGTCAATTCCTTATTTCCGTGTCTTTATTATTCATTTATGTGTCATTATAACTCATTTTTATGTCATTATTGAGCAAACTTACGTAATACTTCCTCCGTTCTTTTTCTATTGCAACAATGAGATTTTTACACTATTCACTCACCACCCTTTCACTATCTCTTGTGATTTTTACGTAAGGAAAAATATAGTCATATGGGATCTTGTTAGATTCATCTCGAATTATCCTTTCAAATATCAAATTTGTATAATTTTTACTAAAACGTAATTAAAGATATTAATAGTTAAAGTTGTGCATTGTGCAAAGAAAAATTCTATTATTGCAATAGAAAAAGAACGGAGGTATGTAGTATATGTAGGCGTGGATTTTTGAATTCCTTTAATGCCTACACGCGGTGTGAGCGCGTTTATTTGACTACCCCATTGTTATGGTTTTATTTAAAATACATTTTGAAGTCGCCAACAAATTTTTAGAGGAAAACTTATAAACCTAATTGGATATTGAAACGGAAGGGACATCTTAGGGACTTATCCAATGTAGATTTCCCCATCATGACTCCATAGATGGTCAGGAACCAAAAAGTGAGTTCGGGGGTGAGGGTACAATATAGTCAGGAACTATATTGCCCATTGCTGACTTCTACTAAATAACGATTCACAACAGATTTTATGCAAAAGAACAATCATATAACGTTTTAATACACCCTAAAAATATTTAGTCTAGGTTGGTTCAGGAAACACATAAAAAAACTATATTTTTAGTGACAAGTTATTAAACAATTAGATTAATGGGTTTTTAGCAGGCTGTCCATGTTATCTGAATTAGTTAGAACATTTATTTAGGTCTTGATTAACAATAAATACAAAGTGATAAATATTGCAATCAGGCATGAAAAATAATATGTTCATAAAAATAAATAAAAATATGAAAACAAAGTACTGCAGGGAGTTAGTATAATATGTACAATACTTACAGTCGCAGGAATATATTAATAACCTACATCATGAATAGAAGGTTAGTAACTTCAAAAAAATAATAAAAAATAAATAAAGAAAGTAAATAAAGTTAGTTAATTTAGTTGACCCTCAAAAATTATACCACCGTTCGAGGTCGTTGATTTGTACGGATCTTGCATCGCGAGTTGTACGAGTCTTTAAAAATAGTTTTGTGTTTGTATTAGTGTGCAGCGTTTGTATTGATGTTGTAGAATATAGGATTAGGTCCTCGGGTGTTGTAGCTTTGATTTAGTGCCTTGGTGATGTGGCGCAAGTATGGAATTTGTAGCAGTGATGATGAAGAATTATGGGGTAGTAGTAGGATGATGATGATTAGCGTGAGATGATGAGAGAATTTTGGTGTGCGATGATGTGTCGCAAGGTTAGGAGTTGTGAGATTGTTAAGTTTTGTCGAGGTAGATTGAAGATGCTGCCGTGTGAGATTTGTGAGAGGCGAGTATTTTTTGTTCGGGGAGGTTTTTTGAGAGATAGGATGTTAGAGAAGATATATATAGGTTTAGGTAGTTGAGTTGCAATAGGTTTGCGAAAGTTAGTAGGTCTCTAAAAGATTTTTATCATAAAGTAGATAAAAGATATTTAAAAACAGTTTGGGAAAAGATTATTTTTGTAAAAGAGATTTTTATCAATAAAACTAATTAATATAATTAATTAATTCTATTAATTAAATTGGGCTAGAAAAGGGGTTTCATAAAATTGGGTTTTCATAAAAACTATTTTTTAAAAGGTTTTCGAAACATGGGCTTTTAAAAGGTTATTTATAAAAAGGGTGTTTGGAAATGGGTTAGTAAAAAAGAGGTTATAAAATGGTTTGGGCTTAAAACAATTTATTTTAGACTCGTTCTTTATTCTTTCCTCGATCCGGACCAATTGGAGCAGGGTATTGGCCATCATAGGGTACTAAATGGGGAGACACGATTATGAGTCTACAGAAGCCCCCACTTTGACTTAGGTTTGCAAAACTGAAAGTCAAAGTATACGTGTCGGGACGGAGAAGGATTCTAGATGCTCTGCAATCCAAAATCACTCTTTTACGCCAGTACCTACCAAACAAGCAAAAGTTTCAGGAACAGGCATATGTGAAACAAATTTGCAAAATAATTGTAAATTTGCAAAAATGAAATAATATAGGTGAAAAGGAATCATGAGCTATTATGGTCCTACCCATGTCGGGATAGAGCTATTATGGTCCCTATCCGGGGTATTGATGACGTGTAGAGCTATTATGGTCCCGCTCCCGTGGTGTTGATGATGGTCCGCGCACCCGACGATTGTTTGTCGCCTTTCTAATTGATAATAGTCCGCAGACCTAACGGTTGTCTTCCGTTGTTGGTGTCTTGATACCTGTTAAATGCAATGAACACAAGCATGCAAACAGAAAGGAGTAACTTCCGAAAAGTTCATTCGCTTAAAAGCGAGAAAGAAATGTATAACTTACGAAAAAGTTCATTCGCTTAAAGCGAGGAAGAAAAACATAACTTACGAAAAGTTCATTCGCTTAAAAGCGAGGAAGAAAAGAACAACTTACAAAAAGTTTATTCGCATGAAAGGGATTATTCGAGGTAGATTGATTTGGGTTTAATGCAATTAGAATAGGAATAACTTGCGAAAAGTTCATTCGCTCAAAGCGAGAAGGAATAACTTGCGAATAGGTCATTCGCTCAACAAATAAAAATATAACTTACGAAAAGTTCATTCGCTAAAAAGCGAGAAATATAACTTACGAAAAGTTCATTCGCTAAAAAGCGAGAGATATAACTTGCGAAAAGTTCATTCGCTAAAAAGCGAGAAATATAACTTGCGAAAAGTTCTTCGCTAAAAAGCGAGAAATAATAACTTGGGAAAAGTTCATTCACTAAAAAAGCGAGAAATATAACTTGCGAAAAGTTCATTCGCTAAAAAGCGAGAAATATAACTTGCGAAAAGTTCATTCACTAAAAAGCGAGAAGGGATAGGACATACTGATGACCTAAACTATGAGGATATAGTGTAAGTGTGCAACTGTGTGACACTAGACTGCAGGATGTGTATCATATGTGTGTGTATGTGTGACTCGATGATTGATCTTAGAATCCTATAGCTAAGGATGAAGAATGCAATGCTTGACACAATGCTTGGATGATGCAAATATGTAATGCAAATGTAAAAATATGACACTAATACAGAGATATGCCACTAATGAAGATGATATGATTTGATGCTAATGCAGACGGTATAACACTAATGCAGATGATGTGATGTAATGCTTTGTTCGTTCCATTAAAGCTCAAATTTTCGTTTAGAAAACTGTTTTTGAAAAAGGAGAAATGGGAAGTCCCCCAAGGATGATCCACGTAGGTTATGTTTGATTAGAAATGTGTTGTAGTTGTTACGGGCCTAAGTGAGCCCATAAAACAGTTAGGATCTCGTATGGGTCTGGAGCCCACAATCTTCTGTATGGACTCGTAATGAAGTCCTTATCAAGGTACACATGGAGCCTATGAAAGAGGAGAAATGGGAAGCCCCCAATGATGATTCATTTAGTTAATGGATGGTGTTGAATTTGAAATTCGTTGTAGTCCTCGTAATGCTTAAGTTGTATATGCTTCGAATTTCGTATGCCAAGGGGTCTAAGCGAGCCCATAAATAGATGAGATGTTGTATCCGTGTGGGTTTAAAACCCAAGATGTCATATGTGGACTCGTAATGAAGTCCTTATTATAATAGGCCTAGATTTAGAGCCTATGATTTTCTGGGTCGACCCGTGGTGAAGCCCCCAACAAGATGGAGTTGATGAAATATCCAACTTGATTGCTTGATTTTAAAGATATCTCGTCACGCTTAGCGAAAGTTTCGACCGAAGATTTCATATAGGGTTCCTAAGGTGAGAAGACAAGAAAGGCCAAAGAAAGAAACACTCGAAAGATGAGGCGCGATCATAGCGCTGAGTGTTGAAAGGTTATGCTAAGGTGGGCTTAGAAGCGATAATGCGGCTTAGAAAAAGGAAGTGATTAGAATAAGAAAAGGCAGAGTCATAATGAATCGACTCACTCAATGAGGTAAGCTAATGATGCAGGTTCAAATCCCAGTCTAGTTCTAAAGGTAGGGATGAGCATTGAAAATTCATGATTTGGCGATCGCGCTTTTCTCATGGGCCTAGGCGAGCCTTAAAAATATGTCTTGAATTAAAATGGCCGGGCCTCAAAAGAGGTTGCCTACGTATCCATGATGGAATCAGGTCAGTCGTAGCTCTTAACATTTTAATTGGTGGCCGAGCATTTTGCTTTGGAGCCATTTGCAATGAATTAAGCATTGAATTAAGCATTGAATTGTAAGAGGTCTTTAGCAAGGGTGGATAATGATGTTGGTTTGGTTTGGTTTTAAGCGGTCGAACCTCAGGGTGAGGTTTCCTACGTATCTTTAGCAGAATCAGACCATTCTCGTGAATGAGAAGATGCCCTAACTCTTGCCTAAGTCGCCCTTGTGGGTTTTCGACTCAGCGGGCTTGGGTTTGTCTTTTGTGGCTTTTTGGGACGCAATGTGAATGGTTGTTAAGAAGGTTTATCACAGAAGATTTGAAGTTGGAGGTTTAGAATCGCAGGTTTAAGATTTTGAAGGAAATACCTTTGACAAAGCTATTGATGGGCTTATTTGCAACACTTCTCTTTTTTTTATATATATATTTTGCACTTTTTGTTTCATTTTTTTTTTTTTGCTTCTTTTTTGCTTTGATTTTTTTTTTGCTCTTTTTTTTTTTATTTGCCCTTTACATTGAATTGTTGTCAAGTGTACTTCCTATGAGGTAGGTTAAAGGGAGAGGGGTGTTATGCATGATCAGGATTGGAGAAATCTTTGCGGGATTGGGGAGGAATGCCTCTTTTATATATGTTAGTTGTTCATTGCCTTTATTAGAATAGTCATGAGAATTAGAAATTCATTTCTTTTAAGGCGACAATCGGGATTTTCATTGATGCTCATTAGTGCAAGGTTAAAAAAGAAATACTCATTTATTGATTGAAAATTATGAGTACATGCAATAAGAGGGAAAATCCTATATTAGACCGGGAAAAATAAGAGAAATGAAACAGAAAATGAAATCATAAGTCTAGACTCCTACGTCACGTGACAAGTGATCTTAAATCTGAGGCCTTTTTGTAGTAGGAGAAATTGGAAGTCTCCCATCATCGATCATGTCCTGAATAAGGCCTCGCACTAGGTAGCAATTGTCAGTCTTATGCCCATGGCCTCTATGGTACTTGCAATAAGCATCTTTGTCCCAATTTGGCCCCCTTTTATCTTCGTCTGGATCTGGAGTAGGCCCAAGAGGGGAAAGTGCGCCTTTTGCGCGAAGGCGGTCAAAAGCTGTTCCATAACTTATACCCAGGGAGGTATATTCTCTCTTGCGTTTTCTTCGAGGCCTGGTAGGAGCCTCTATGACATTAATGGTATTGGTGTTGTGGGCGTTTTTCAGTAAATCATCCTCAATTTGCACGCCTATATCATACAGCTTTGTAAAACTTGTGATATATAAATACTTGAGATGGTTTTTGTATTCAGGCAACAAGTTGACGATGAAGATGCGAATTAGGTCTTTTTCAGGAGGCTTGGAGACCATGTGAGAGAACTTCTCTCTCCACCTATTGAGGTAGGTAGTAAAGCCTTCACTATTTTCCTGTTTCAGTACTTCCAATTCCCTTAGTGAGGTTTGGATTACAGCATTATGTGCATATTGTTTCATGAACTCCCTGGTAATATCGCTCCAAGTTTCAATATGCTTGGGATCCAGTGAATAGTACCAGTTTTGGCATATTGGGTCCAACGAAATTGGGAATACCATTGGGTAGAGTACAGGGTCAACCGATTTAATGATCATGGTTGCACGAAAGTTCCTTAAATGATAATTTGGATTCTCAGTTGGTTTGAATTTAGGGATGTCGGTTGTAGAGAACTCTTCAGGAAGTTTCCCTTTCAGTTTGGTGTTATCAATGGGCTCAAAATAGGAATTTGCATTGGTTACCCTATGAACAACACTCTCCATTGTCTTGTTGAATCCAGGAGACTCACCAGACTCGATCTTCTCAAGCCTTATAGCTATTTCTTCCATCATGCTAGACAGCTTGGCTAAAGCTCTAGCCATTTCAGCAAGTTGTTGCTCGTTATTCGATGGACTGTCCATTTCAATGTCGCTTGATTTCTACATAGATCATCCAAGGAGATTTAGAGATAGAATGATGATGGAGAGAGAGAATTGGAATGAAAGAATGTATGTTTGTTAAAAAAAGTTGAGCTTCTAAGAACGAATCTGAATATCCTAAATGCATGATGATTTTTTTTTAATGCACCTATGCATGTATGCATGACTCTTTTGGATGCACCTAGACCTAATGCATGTATGCATGACTATTTGGGATGCACCTAGACCTAATGTATGTATGCATGACTCAATCTATGCGTTCGAACCTATAAAGGCTGCCTACATATCCCGAAAGAGGGAATCAGATCGCTTGTAGTTCAGGACTACTAAATGCATAATGAAATGGAGAGTATAGATGTACTGAGACTCCTATAGTCCTATATGCCTATGAACTCTAGTTATACATGTAGTGTATGAACGATGGACTATACAATGCAGAGGGACTCTAGTATGAATGAATGCAGTCCTAATTGATATGAAATTCTAATGAGTTCAGAATCCTAGACTTGATAGACTTCTAATGACGTTAGAATTCTAGATTTGACGAACTTTCAAGGATGGTCGACTCCTAATATGCATGAAACTCTAGTGGATCTAGACTCCTAAAATGAATGGAATTCAGATGGCTTTAAACTCCTAGTATGGGAGGAACTCTAATGGATTCGAAACTCCTAAGATGAACGGAATTCTAATGGATTTAGACTCCTAAGATGGGCAGAAATCTAATGGTTTTAGACTCCTATTATGCATGGATTTCTATGGATCATAGACTTCTAAGATGGCAAGAATTCTAACGACCCTAGACTTTTTGGATGGGTGAACCTAGACAGGGTTAAGACTCCTAACGTGGATAGAGTTAGATGAGGTGAAGAACTCTAAATGGAGTGAAACTGGATGAATCTAGACATTTGGGTCAGACGGACTTCTAGCGCAGTTAGAATTCCTAAGAGGATGAGACTTTTACAACAAGATGGACAATAAAAAGAATCCTAAATGATGTATGCAAATGATGGATAATATACATAGAAAGATATGATAGAGAAAAAGGATGAATTTTCGAAAAAAGATATGTGATGGGAAAAAAGATGGAGATGTTTTTTTTTTTGAAAAAGGTAGAGATAGAATTTTTGAAATAGATAGGAGATTAAAGATGGAATGAAATTTCGAAAAAGATAGGAGAATGATTATTGAAAAAAAATAGGGATGAATTTTCAAAAAAGATGGGAGATCATTTTTTTTTTAAAAAAGATAGGAGATATAGTTTGGTAAAAGATGGGGATAGAATTTTTGAATTAGATAGGAGAATATTTTTTCGAAAAAAGATGGAGATTTATTTGTTTCGAAAGAAAAGATTGGGGATTATTGGGATGATAATAAAAAAATAATAGTAACCACGCGCAACGCAACACAACACAAAGGGATAAGATTCAAGACACGAAAAAACCAAGCATGGAATGCAGGATAACGTGCGCAGCACGCATAATAAGGCGCGCTTGACGCGAATAAGATCGCTAAACGCATATTACAAACTACGCTGGGCGCAGATGTTGCGCGCGACGACAGTGAGAAGCGTGAGACGCAGAAGAGATGCTACGCGGAGCGCGAGCCAAAGCGTGGAACGCAAAACTGGCGCGCGGAGCGCAGGCACTGAGCATTATTATTTTTTGATCGCGAAAAAATCGTTTGACGCTTTGACTCGAGACATTGCATAATACAAAGCACTAAAAGCACGCACACGTAAAGATGCACAAATAGTATGCAAAGTTCCAACCTAAAGTCAAGTTCTACGTTTCAAACTATGGTCAGGTTTAGGTTAAGGCTGAAAGGGTCCATGACTAAGAGATTGATCCCACACTTCGTACCCCTGCTTAAAGAGGTGGCCATGTGTAAGACGCACTCCAGTCTCAAGTCAGGAACAAGAGAACAATGCCATGGTTGGGTAGGTTTGCTTATGACTAAGATCCAACACTATTGCTCAGGAAGCTTTTTGGAAGGACAAAGCGCAAACCCCCCGGGGGTGACCTCACACATAGAACATGTGCTAATGAGGCAAGGTAGATTGTCCTTATGGTGGCTGAACAATAGCCATGCACATGCAAAACAGTATATTATTCAAAGGCATAAAAGAAGAATGAATCGTATTTTTCAAGTTTCACCCACTCATTTAAAAAAATTAATTTTTTTAAAATCCTCCCCAGTGAAGTCGCCAAATTGTAGGCGTGGATTTTTGAATTCCTTTAATGCCTACACGCGGTGTGAGCGCGTTTATTTGACTACCCCATTGTTAAGGTTTTATTAAAAATACATTTTGAAGTCGCCAACAAATTTTTAGAGGAAAACTTATAAACGTAATTGGATATTGAAACGGAAGGGACATCTTAGGGACTTATCCAATATAGATTTTCCCGTCATGACTCCATAGATGGTCAGGAACCAAAAAGTGAGTTCGGGGGTGAGGGTACAATATAGTCAGGAACTATATTGCCCATTACTGGCTTTTACTAAATAACGATTCACAACAGATTTTATGCAAAAGCACAATCATATAACTAGGGGTGCTAATGAGCCAGGGTGGCTCGCAAACTGTTCGAGTTCGGCTCGGTCAAAGCTCGGTCAAAGCTCGGCTCGAGAGGGCTCGACTTGAGTTCGGGTTCGGCTCGAGACCTTAACGAGTCGAGCCTGAGCCTAGTGGAGTTCGGCTCGAAAGCTCGCAAACATGTTCGAAAAAATTTAGAGTAAATATTTTATACATTGATTTTTAATCCAACTTTCCACTAAAAAAAGATAAGGCCTAGTTTGAAGCCCACTTCAAAAATACAAACTAGATAAAAAAAATTCAGCCCAAGGGTTTTTGAAAACTTTGACGGGTTTAACATTTGGAGGAAAAGGGTACTTGAAGGCTTTCACAATAAAACTCAATTAAACTAAGGTTAAAAGAGAGAAAAAAGTAAAAGGGTACCTGAAGTATGAGGAGAGAGAAAGAAAGACAAGCATTGAAAAACCTAGCTCTCTAATCTCCAGTTGAACAGTACTCCAGCTTCGCACACTTGACGGCTTGATGCTGGTCTTCGGCGGCGAGCAGCGTGGTCTTCGGCGGCGAGCAGCGTGGTCTTCGGCGTCTTCTTCTTCACCTTCATCTTCTTCTTCGTGGATTCACTTAAGATCGATGCTTTTTGTTGTTACAAATTCATCTTCTTCTCCAGTTTCTACTGATCGATAAGTTATACTTCTATTTTTTTTTACTGATTTTGAGATCGAGATCTGAAAACTTACAATTATTTCTCATCGATTTTTATAATATATGCTAGTATTGAATTATGATCTTTTTAGTTGAATTACTTATTTTACTCTTTTATGTTAATTTAATTTCGTTTTATGTTAACATTCATTTATGTGTTTCGATTTTTCATCGTTTTTTTCCATTGCTTTAAAGTACAATTTTCAAGCTTTTTCGAGCCGAATAGCTCGCGAACCTTCTCGAGCCGAGCCCAAGTTTTTTTTTCGAGCTCGAGCCGAGCCCATATTTTCGAGCTCGAGCCGAGCTCTGTCCTCTCTGATCTCGAGCCGAGCCGAGCCTGACCAGGTTCGGTCTCGGCTCGGCTCGTTAACACCCCTACATATAACGTTTTAATAAAAATATTTAGTCTAGGTTGGTTCAGAAAACACATAAAAAGATTATATTTTTAGTGACAAGTTATTAAACAATCAGATTAATAGGTTCTTAGCAGGTTGTCCATGTTATCTGAATTAGTTAGAACATTTATTTAGGTGATAAATACAAAGTGATAAATATTGCAATCAGGCATGAAAAATAATATGTTCATAAAAATAGATAAAAATATGAAAATAAAGTACCGCAGGGAGTTAGTATAATATGTACAATACTTACAGTCGCAGGAATATATTAATAACCTACATCATGAATAGAAGGTTAGTAACTTCAAAAAAATAATAAAAATTAAATAAACAAAGCAAATAAAATTAGTTAATTTAGTTGATCCTCAGAAATTATATCACCGTCCGGAGTCGTTGATTTGTACGGATGTTGGATCGAAAGTTGTACGAGTCTTTAAAAATAGTTTTGTGTTTAGTATTAGTGTGCAGCGTTTGTATTGATGTTGTAGAATATAGGATTAGTTCCTCGGGTGTTGTAGCTTTGATTTAGTGCCTTGGTGATGTGGCGCAAGTATGGAATTTGTAGCGCTGATGATGATGAAAAATTATGGGGTAGTAGTAGGATGATGATGATTAGCGTGAGATGATGAGAGAATTTTGGTGTGCGATGATGTGTCGCAAGGTTAGGAGTTGTGAGATTGTTGAGTTTTGTCGAGGGAGATTGAAGATGCTGACGTGTGAGATTTGTGAGAGGCGAGTATTTTTGTTCGTGGAGGTTTTTTGAGAGATAGGATGTTAGAGAAGATATATATATAGGTTTGTGAAAGTTAGTAGGTCTCTAAAAGATTTTTATCATAAAAGATTTTAGAAAAGAGTTAGATAAAAGATATTTAAAAACAGTTTGGGAAAAGATTATTTTTGTAAAATATATTTTTATTAATAAAACTAATCAATATAATTAATTAATTCTATTAATTAAATTGGGCTAGAAAAGGGGTTTCATAAAATTGGGTTTTCATAAAAACTATTTTTTAAAAGGTTTTCGAAACATGGGCTTTTAAAAGGTTATTTATAAAAAGGGTGTTTGGAAATAGGTTAATAAAAAAGAGGTTATAAAATGGTTTGGGCTTAAAACAATTTATTTTAGACTCGTTTTTTATTCTTTCCTCGATCCGGACCAATTGGAGCAGGGTATTGGTCATCATAGGGTACTAAATGGGGAGACACGATTATGTGTCTACAGTATATCATTAATACTCATTTTTGTGTCATTATTACTCCATTTTATGTCATTATTGACGTACTTCATATCATTTTGGGGTTGTCTCATGTCATTTTGTATAATTTTATTTCATATCATTATAAAACTCTCTCATGTCGTTATTTCTCACTTCTATGACATTTTTCAGCAAACTTGTATCATTTTTGGAGTTAAGGTATTGATTAAATGGAAAAAGAAGAAGATGAGGAGGAGAGAGAAAATTGTAACCAAAACTTTGAAGATCAACAAAACCTATGAAATTGTTCCTCTAATCTCTCTCCTCAATCTCGTTCAATGCATAATAATCTCGTTCAATCTCTTTCAATGCATAACAATCTCGTTCAATCTCTTTCAATGCATAACTTCAATTGATAGTTTCTCACTTTCTCTCTCCTTCTCCTTCACTCTGCCTCCCCTTCACTCACTCTCATTTTCCTCCTAGTTTCTCAATCCTCCTCGACTCCATCCAGCAACGTCAATTGTTGATAGTTTCTCTCTTTGCCCACAGCTCACCACTTGTGTAGATAGTTTCTCTCTCCGTCCGCAGCTCACCACTTCACCGGACTGCAGAAGCACCGCGGCTAGAGGAGAGAGAAAAATCTGCACTAGCACCACAGTGAGAGGAGGAGCATCGACGTCACGTCGCCTCCTCCGACGTCTTTGATTCAAGTTTGTTCTAGGTGTGTCTTAAATCTGGAAATTTGTTCGTGATTCAAAATCTGGAAATTTCTTGGATTCAAAATTGTTTGAATCTGTTCGAAACTAGAACATTATTTTGGCTTTTCTTGATTCGAATTTTTTCTTTATGTAATAAATCTGGAAATCTGCAAGTTGTTGGTTGAATTTCTGGAAAGTTTCAACCTGAATTTGTTGAATTGAATTTCTTGATATGAATTACGATCGATTTTCTGATAGATTTTGAGTTTTGATTGATCGTCATTATTGTAAGCAATTGGCAAATCTTCAATCGTTGATTGAATTGGAGGAATGTTGAAAGGATTGGAGAGAAAGAGAGGGGAGAGGTATGAGTTGAAAAGGAAAAGATGGATGATTATGTGGCAAGATATTTCGCACGTGTGAGGTAATTGTTACACTATATTTTATGGTGTAACAGTTACACCATATTTTATGGTGTAACAGTTACACCAAATACTAATCTCTATTATTATATATGACAACACATGGGGGACACCAAAAAATAGAAAAATGAAAAAAAGGGATAACTACCCGCTTCATTTAAACCAAAAGTACCACATTTAAAATGAACAATAGTTTTTTGAAAAAAAAAATGCAAAGACAGTTATTCTACACAATTAATTTAATTTTCCATGCTTTCGCACGCATTGCATGCATATATAAGACTAGTAGAAATATATTATAAGCTACATGTGCTTTTTAACTACAATTCTACAAGTGTATATCAATTTGACTTATCATCATTTCTTTGTTTTTGAAAGGCTTTAGTTTGTCTTTAACCAAAAATAAATAAATAAAAGTTTTAGTTTGGTGATTTTCCCGTAAAATTAGAATCTGACTTTTCTTAGTCATAGAACATAGTTAATTGGTTCAAGTTAATCTATTACACTACTGCAACTATTACAAAATGTAACTAGTGTATTGGCTCGGGCGTTGCCCCAGGTGTTACCTTTTTTGTTCTTCACAATTGATATGTATTTTTTCCACTCTTGTAAAAATTAATTTAAAAAAAAAAACCAAACATTTGATTTACTTTATGTTTGCAATGAATATATAACATTATGTGGATTTATGAAGCACTAATAAAAATTGGTTGAGATGGTAAGGACAAACTTCTCTTTGCAAGAGGTCGCATGTTCAAATCTGATGGCAAACAACATTTATTTTGTAAGATGACGTAACAATCTACATGGCACATAAGATGACGTGACGAAGCTACATGGCGCATATATAGTGAATAAAGCCATGTGGCAACACACAAGTTGGTGCACATGTCATGCTCTTATTTGTCCAAACAATATTACTTTTGCAATTTTGAAACTTGTATATCTCAAAAAATATATTTTTAAAAAAAATAAAAAATATACCAATATTCATATATTTTTATTCTCTATAAATAGACATCCATTTTGATATAATTTCATCACATTTTTATTTTACCATTCTCTAACTATTATTTAGATTTGTGGAAAAATCAACACAAACACTATTTGTTTATACATAAACAATATATGTTGTGTACACAAACAATATTTTTTTTTTGGCCCCCTTTCGGGAACCGTGGTAAGATGAATTTCCTCTGGGCTGCCCGCACAGGGCCACTCACCCAGAGGCCCAACAAGCCCCAAAGCCACATACGTTGTGTACACAAATACTATTTGTTATACGCACAAGAACTATATGTTTATCATGAAATTCACATATTTTTATTCTCTACAATAAACACTATCTGATTATAAACAAACACTATATGTTGTTTGTGTACAAACATATGTTGTTTGTGTACACAACATATGTTGTTTGTGTACACAACATATAGTGTTTGTATTATATTTTCTACATATCTAGATAATAGTTAGAGAAGGGTAAAATAAAAATATGATGAAATTATATCAAAATGGATTTCAATTTGTAGAGAATAAAAATATATAAATATTGGTATATTTTTTATTTTTTTAAAAAATATATTTTTTGAGATATACAAGTTTCAAAATTGCAAAAGTAATATTGTTTGGACAAACAAGAGCATGACATGTGTGCTGCCACCAACTTCCCTTACACTAAAAGACACCACTACCCTTAATAAGTTACTAAGGCTCTGTTCTTTTGGATTTGAATAAGTATTGAACCGAATCGAACCGAAATGAATAAGTACGAACCGAACCGGGCGGGCGAATCGATCTCGATCGATCGAATCGGCGAACCGAACCGAATTGAGTATTATTAATAGTTGCAAGTAGAATAATATTTTTATCATCATTGATAATGATAATAATTAATAATATTAATGATAATAATAATGATAATAATAATATTAATACTAATACTAATAATATGCATAATAATAATATTCTTATGAATTGAGTAATATTAATAATAATATTAATACTAATACTAATAATATGCATAATAATAATAATAATAATATTCTTATGAATTGAGTAATATTAATAATAATAATATTAATACTGATAATATGCTACATTGTTTAAACTTATTTATTTGGAGTTCTTCACCCACCAAAAAGTAATACTCCCTCCGTTTCCAAAAGTTCTTCCTACTTTAACCAATTTCCTCTCACAAAACTATTCAAAATAGGAACAAAATAAATCGGAGGGAGTATTACTTTTCTATCTTTCGCTTCTTTCACCAAAAATTACTCTTTTTATCACTTATCCCCCTTATTTTATATTCAATGGGTCAAAAAGTACCCTCCAAAAAGGTTAAAAGTGACATTGCCAAAAATCTTAACAACAACAACAACAATAATAATAATAATAATAATAATAATAATAATAATAATAATAATAATAATAATAATAATAATAATAATAATAACAATAATAAGAATATAATAATAATAATAATAATAGTAATAATAATAATAATAATAATAATAATAATAATAATAATAACAACAACAACAACAACAACAACAACAATAATAATAATAATAATAATAATAATAATAATAATAATATAATAATAATAATAATAATAATAATAATAATAATAATAATAATAATAATAATAATAGTAATAATAATAATAAATAATAATAATAACAAAAATAATAATAATAATAATAATAATAATAATAATAATAATAATAAAAATAATAAGTTGTAGTCTGAACTGAACTGAACTGAAATGAATAAGTCTGAACTGAACTGATCTGAACTGATCTGAACTGAAATGGTATGAACTGAACTGATTTGATCTAAACTGAAATGAATTTCCATTTATTCAGTCCAAAAGAACAGAGCCTAAAAGGACCGAAATACCCACTGTTAGATGTTTATCACGACTCTTTTAATATTAGTATAGATGTGCATCTGGCGGCTGGCGCTAACAAATGTCTCGCAAAGGCCCGCATACAGAAAAAGAGCCTCAAACAATAAGTTCTAGAGGATAGACAAAAGCGACATAGGTTAGCAAGAACAAGTATCCCATGGCAATGGCATCCATCTCCTCACCTTTCTCCCATTTCGTAAGCCCTTTTCTCTCTCTCTCTTACTGCAATATGTTAATTATGCTGCTTTAAGTTCCACTTATTCATTTTTTCGCTTTCTTTTCTTAACAGAATTTTTGTTTCGGATTCTGCAACACAAGCTCTTCAACTAGCCGTTCAATTATAAAGATACATAGTAATTTCAAGGCAAGTTTTCAATTTTCATAATTTAACTTTATTTTCTTTGTATTTTCACTTTTTCTTTGTGATATATTTGATATTGAGTCCTACAATTTGTGGGTTGTATGTGTATGTAATAGATTGATTAATATTATGAAGGATGAAACCAACAAATTAGTTTATTTGGAAAATTCATCAGTTTATATTTAATTGTGTAAAAGGGACATTCTTCCAAGTTCCATGCCAGAACAAAGTAATTCGTTGATCAGTAATGTGGTAATATCATAAGCATAATATTTTGTTTTCTATTATTTGGACCACTGTAGTTAGGAGAAGACTGAGGAATGAGGATAAATAATCGATTCCGCTGATAATGGAACATGTGTGAACTTAGGATAATGTATTGTCTACTATTTCAGATGCTAATGATGTGTGATAATGGGAGATACAATGAAGAAATGGAAGCCTACGTGAAATAGTTGATCGTAATTCGTAAGGCCAATATAAAATATTGTTTTGACCTATGTTACTCGGACTCTCCATTATTTATCAAGTACCCATGTTAGTTCCTCGATGCTTGATCATAGGTATCAATACTTTGACACTTCATTTTGGGCCGAGATCATGGAAATTATTGATAAAATAGATGAGTCGGCCACTTAAGCACGTACAGGTGTCCAAATTGGGTAAACGAGTTCGAGTAACATTATGTTTCACTTAGAAGGGTTGTTGCTTGTTAGTCTTGAGTTTGTTGTAATTGTTGCTTGATGCACCATCGCTTCGTTTGGGCTTCATTGACAGCATGCAAGCTGTCCTGATATAATTTTTAATGCATTACAGTAAATTCAAAGGGTGCTGAAATATATCTGGCTATTCTTAAGTACATGCCTCTATAAATTTAATGCAAAGTCTTATTATGTTGAACAGCTAACCTTGATGGGAGTCATAAAGCTGTAGAACAACTAGATGAAGTCTGGAATATCAGATATTTGCATAAGAGAGTTCGAAACTCTTTAGGCTTTTTCATCCTTTGTCAACTAAAGAGAGTTCGAAATCATGGACTAGCTTGCTAAAATAACTGCTATTTCAAATAATGTAGTGAAATACTCTTTAAGAAGAACGATTTCAGCTTAGAAATTAGGTTCATACCGTTGATGGAGAAAAAGCAAAGCTGCTTACCTCTAATAAAAATGCATTTTTTTTTTTCACCCAGAGGTTGACAGTTGTTTTGTTGTAATCATCTTTCAGGAAAGTAGCATCCTTGAGCAACCGAGTAAGCTAGATGAGTTCACAAATGGAGAAGTACGGACAGCTTCAAACAATAAGTCAACGGCTTACCATCCTGAGATGAGTCCGCAGCAAAAGCTCCCTCCACTAGTTGCTGCTTTAAAAGCTGCGGCTGAAGAAAATGCTGCAAGTTTCCATTTCCCTGGACACAACAGAAGTAGAGCGGCTCCATCCTCATTGACTGAGCTCATAGGTCAAAGACCCTTCCTTCATGACTTACCTGAGCTACCTGAGCTTGACAATCTATTTTCTCCAGAGGGTCCTATTCTAGAAGCACAAAAGCAAGCTGCAGATCTGTTTGGGGCATCAGAGACTTGGTTTCTTGTAGGAGGTACAACTTGTGGAATCCAATCAGCTATTATGGCTACCTGCAGCCCTGGAGATACACTAATTCTCCCTCGCAATTCTCACATTTCAGCAGTATCTGCATTGGTCTTGACCGGAGTGGTGCCAAAATATATATTTCCTCATTATGATTGTGACTGGGACATTGCTTCTGCTGTATCTCCATCAGAGGCAAGTTCAAACTGCTGATTCGAACTTTTCTGATAGGATCTTATAACTGTGTTATTATGCGGCCAAAAGATATGCTTGTTAGTTGTTTTGCAAGTTAGGTTTCATTCTTTTGTGGTGGAGGAGGGGGTGGAAGGGTGAGGTATTGGGCAAGGGGTGTAAGCTCCAAGTTTAGGTACAGTTATTACTATTGAGTAGGATGATTACTTTATAACAAAATTCAGTTTTAATGACAGGTAGAGAAGGCAATCAAGGAACTGAAATCGGAAGGCCAAAAACCAGCTGCTGTTTTTATCACTTCCCCTACGTATCATGGGATATGCAGCAACTTGAAGGAGATCTCTTATTTGTGTCATTCACGGGATATACCTCTAATTGTAGACGAGGCTCATGGGGCCCACTTCGGTTTTCACCCACAGCTCCCTGTTTCAGCCCTCCAACAAGGGGCTGATGTCGCCGTCCAATCCACTCATAAAGTGCTGTGCTCTCTTACTCAGTCGTCGATGTTACATCTATCTGGAAAACTTGTCGATAGGGAAAAAATCTGCAGGTGCCTTCAGACCCTTCAAAGTACTAGCCCAAGTTACTTGCTTTTAGCCTCATTAGATGCTGCTACAGCTCAACTTAGGGATAACCCGTTAATTGTTTTCAACAATGCAATCCAGTTGTCAATTGAGGCTAAAAGTATGATTGAACAGATCCCAGGCATCTCGATCCTTGAATTTCCCAACTTCTCTGAGTTTCCTGCCATTGACCCTTTGCGGGTGACTCTTGGATTCGACGATCTTGGTCTAAGTGGATATAAAGCTGATGAGTTCTTATTCAGGGATCAAGGAGTAATTTCCGAGCTCAGTGGACCTCACTCCATAACATTTGCGTTTACTCCAGGAAGTTGTGAAGAGCATGTCAACAGGCTAGTCTTGGGGGTCAAGAACTTATCGTCGTCTTTCTTCCAGCATTGGAGGAAGAAACAGGGAATGCAGCAAGTTAAAGTAAAGCCCTTTAATGATATCAACATGCAACTCACTCCAAGGGAGGCCTTCTTCGCAAAGAAAACAAGGGTAAATATTAGAGACACTATTGGAAAGATATGTGGAGAGTTGATCTGCCCATATCCTCCTGGCATTCCAGTAATGATTCCTGGTGAACTGGTTTCAGAAAGAGCTTTAAATGTCCTACTGCAAGCTAAAGCTTGTGGCGCTACACTAAGTGGAGCTTCCGACCCAGGTCTATCATCAATGGTTATATGTGATGTTTAAGCAGGCCTTACTTCTCAGATGCAAAAAGAGGAAAAGCTGGGGGATACAGCAAATTATGTGCTGTTCCGGTTAAAAAAAAATAGAAGAATGCTATGGCACAATTGTAGAAAAAGAGGTACTATGGAGCAATTTGATAAACCTAACCTTTTTGGAACCAAATTCGGTCCCTTCAGCTGTTATCAGCTACTCCATACCGAGAAATCATATATTGAATTTTCCTGGACCTGTGCTGATCAGGGCGGTCAAAGTGATCTAGATTGCTATTGTGGTGGTGCTCTATTTGAACAATTATCATCACTTTTGCCATCAAGGATCATCTTATTTTGGCTATTCAGGTAAATGAGTAGTTTGATAGTAGTAATAGCTGCTTATTACAAAATAATGCTGATTTGCAACTCTTTTTTTTTTATTATTGCAAGTTTTCTCAGAGTTGCATTGTTTTTTGGGGCTGGTGTTGGTGCACAAAATACATATGAGGTCAACATACAACCGTTTTAGTATTAACAGGGAAATATAGGTTGTGCACGGTCCAAAACCGGACCGGACCAAGACCAGAATCTGGAAATTTCAAGGGCTGGAACCGGTTGGGAGGAAAATATTTTCTTGGAGAAATGATCTTTTCATTTTCCTTGTTTGATTTGTGGAGGGTGGAAAATAGTCCTCCCAAGGATGGAAACATTTTCTGAAAGAAGAATGCCACATTTCCTTCCTTTCTCTTCTCCCTTCCATTTCATTTTTCCTTTTTTCTGTAACTTTTATTGTAAGAAACTTGACAAAAGAAAACAAATTTACTATTGTGTTTTACCTTGGAAAATGGTTTTCATTGAAAATCAATTTCTATTAAAAATGATTTCCGTCCAATCTAGCAGAGCCATTAGTGTTACAATGGCCTTGTTCAAGAGTTATATGCCTTTGCTTAATTTGCCAAATAGTCCATTCTTCTGATATACTTATGTAAAGTGGTTACATATGAGGACCCTTTTTGGTTGGACGAATATCATTTCCAAGGGAAACACAAGTGTAGATTAGATTTTCTTTGTTTGAGTTTCCACAAAAAATTAGAGAGAAAAAGAAATTCTTATAGATGAGAGGATCTATGGGAGAAGAGAAAGTGTATCGTAAGGTATGAGAAGGAAAATGAGGCATTCCTTTCTTCAGAAAGGAAACTTCTTTCCATCCTTCGGAGAACTTTTTTCCATCATTTACAAACCAAACCAAGGAAAATGAGAAAACCTTCAACCAAACACTCTTTTAATATGTAATCACTTTCCATAATTACATTAGAAGCACGGACTATCTGCCTTGTATTGTTAGTTAAATGATGTGGCTTAAGACTTCGCAACATAGAAGAAAATTTCACTGCTTAAATAGAAGCTGGATGCTAGACTTTAGTACGGAGATAAGAGAAGTTGATTGCATTTGGTGAAGACGCATCTTCGAATGCATCTTGATTATTTGTTGTCTAAAAGCTGCTTACAATCATGCTGCAGGAACCTAGAGATCATGTTCCAGGGAATTAGCAAGACGAGTGCCTGAATGGAAGGCCTTGAGAACGAGAATGATAAGGTTCATTGTACTTTTTATCTTCTTTTTTTAGAATTTTTTTTTAAATATGAATATGATTATTGTTCATCTAATAACTTTATCCTCCTTTCCTGCCTCTCTTGTCAATCTAACAACAGTCTTAACAATATCTTCGAAATGCAATCTAAGAGGGCTCCGGAAACTGCTTTTGTTGTAATGTACTTGTAATTGTTGGGATTCCCAAATATTTTTGTCTTTCAACATTTTAATGGCAGAAATTGCTTCATGCTTGTTGAGGATATCAATTACTATCGAGAATTTTAGTTGATTGGCTGTAGCAAAAAATAAGTTACCCTCTGCGGAGAAAAAAGATGTGAGATTTCTGTGCCGTTGCGACTTGCTTTTGCTCCATATGGATTGTGTTGTCTCTAGGTTCCTTATTAATCATCCCAGAGAGAAAATCTCCTGCAAGAGTAGATAGAAAGGTGATAGGCCATTAAAAACATAGATAAGGTGAAAGGAGGGACCATCTTGCCACAGACCCTGATAGGGAGAAATGTTACCGCATACACGCCCATTAATAGCAAAAGAGTAGGAGGCCGATGTCACAGGATCCATCACCCATCTCTGCATAAGCTAGCTTCTAGCAAGAAACGACCAAAAAGTTAATAGGGCACTGTCATATTAAATTTCATGGCAACAATGCTCCTTCTCCCACCCAAACTTCCATTAACTTCATAGAATGAAAGAGTTATAGGGCACTGTCAATGATTAATCACCCTGGAAGAAAAGCACTCTGATTTACAAGCACAATACTAAGGAGAAAATACGTTATACAAATTAATCGGCCTGAATCCTGAAATAAGGGTGGGATTTTAAACTTTCGGGATCAATGCAACATTAGTTTGTTTTCACATAGGTAGGGGAAGAGGAAACATGTAAAATACTACTAAAATGAGACATAACATCATCACCCACAATATGCTAGAGTCGTTTGTACAATATGCGTAGTTGCATACCATCAGCCGGGGGCTTTGTGAGGGTGCATTTGCTTGTGAGCCACAAAACCTTCTTCCTTGGTATATGGCTGCAAGATAAGAGCATTTATATCTTCCGAAACTATACCTTCCGCCAAATTTAGCACAATGTCATAAGTCATAACTCATAGAACAACCTACTAGACGAGTCTGTCATAATGTCTTCAACCACATCCACTTTCGTCTCCCATTGCCTGGTGTAAAAGGAGAAAGTGGTGGTAACTCATAGTGAGATGCCAAAATGGCATCTCACAAGGGATACCAAAGTAATAGGTATCAAAGTAAAGTATAATCTCACAAGGGATACCAAAGTAATAGGTATCAAAGTAAAGTATAAGTTGGTACCAAAGTATAAGTTGGTACCAATGTGATACAAATTCCAAAGTAACTCTTACTTGGTACCAAAGTGTAAGTCACAAGGATACCAAAGTCATAGGTACCAAAGTAAAGTATAAGCTGGTATCAAAGCTCAGTCAAATTGGTACCAGTCATACTTTGGTACCACACTTACAATTTGGTACCAAGTAAGAGTTACTTTAGTATTCGTATCACATTGACTCTATTTTGGTACCAATTTGTCTGAGTTTTGCTACCAGTTTATATTTTACTTTGATACCTATTACTTTGGTATCTACTTTACTTTGGTACCTATTACTTTGGTATTCTTTGTAAGATGCCATTTTGACATCTCACTATCAGACGTCAATCCAAGCTCGTGTAAAAGTCCCTTGATGTAATATATTTTCTTGCTTGGGAGGCCTTATGATGGATGTTCTTTGTATTTCTATCTTCAATATACCTTTTCTAAGGCTACTATACAAACTTACAAGGCGACCATTTAAGTATCTAACCAAAGTATCTCATTTTAAGATTACATTTGTTGGGTAACTATGAAGGTAAAAAAGGGTCAATAGTTACTATTACAATTTTGAGAAAATGTTTAGCCATCGCTTTCAAAACAAATCAAATTTTTGATATTAATCATAAAACTCAAATTATATCTTTAGGATTAAAGTTTTGTAAAAATAATATAAAGTTCAATTAGTTTGTTGATCTTGAGAAGTAGACAATTCAGGTACCTCTATTCTCTTTTCTCTTCTCCACCCAAAAACTCTAGCTGCCATTGGTGTTGGGAGCTACACCTAACTTTCATTATTCTTCTTATAGATTTTAGTAGTTTCTACCACTTTTATGCTAGATAATTGTCTGTTTGTGAAAGTTCTTTTCTCGCATCAATGATAGTATGTCGTTGTTGAAGAGTTTTGTTTTTGTTAGATTTATATTTTTCTAGTATTTGTTGATGGTCTCCTTTATGAACTTGCTATTAATAAAACAAATTGTACTTTGTGATTAGTCTGATAGTACTTTGTGATAATTTTATTTAATAAAAAAAATTATTGGGAGAAGGTTGTGCAAGATCATAGACCCCCTCAGAGAAATTGTATCATGAAACGAGACAATTAAGGACAAGTTAAATTATATTTTATTATATGAAATTTATTTCATTAGGTTTTACATGTATTCCGTGGATATCGATGTTCACTATAGATGTCATAACTTTAAATTTCAATTAATGAACTTATTTCCCTTCTCAACAACATAAATTAAAAAAAAAAACAAGTAGAGACATAAGATAGATTAGATAAATATATTATTAGCTAAAAGTAGTATACAAGTTAACCTATAACTTCCCCTCAAAAAAAAAAGTTAACCTATAACTTAACTTAGTTACTTCCTCCGTTTCAAAATACATGCAACACTTTTCAAATTGCGGACTCCGAGGCAATTTTTCTTAATGTACAATTAGATGGGAAGGGGTATGTGATTAGACTAACTAATAATACAACTAATACATTGTACCAACACGTAGGATCCACCAGCTGCCACCACCCCGCCAACATCACTACCACAACCACACCGCCAACACCACCGCCACAACCACCCCGCCAACACCACCGCCAACCCCATCACCACAACCATCCCGCCACCACCATCATCACCACCACAGCCACCTCGCCACACGCCAACATCACCACCACAACCACCCCGTCACCACCCTGCTAACGAATTTAACCATTCAAACCTAAAAATTCAAAACGCTACTCAATTCCACCTAAAACAAAAATTCAACCATTCAAAACCCTAAAAATTCAAAACACTAATTTGGAGATCGAACAAAAATTCAACCATTCAAAATCCTTAAAATTCAACAAAAGTTCGAAGGAGAGAAGAAGATCGAACGCCGGCCAACAAAACTATTCTAAGTCCAACGCCGGCGGAGGTGCTAAGAAGAAGAAGAAGAAGAGAGAAAGAAGAATATCGAAGGAGAGAAGGAGATCGAAGGAGAACGAAGGAGGAGCCGAGCCCTGAGCCGAGAGAAAGCCGAGAGAAAATCACCGAGGCCATCGACGGCGCAGCCGAGGAAGTCGAAGCCAGGGCCGAGATTGGCGACGGTTGCCGGAGCGAAGGTTCTGACGGTAGTGAGGGTTGGGGTGGGTTCGGTGGTGAGAGTTGGGTGAGGGTTAGAGTGGGAGGAGAGAGAAAGGTTGCAGATGAAGGTGGGTTTGTTGAGAGAAAAGGGGGTATAGGTGAAGGAATGGTTGTGGGTTGTGGGAAAAGAGAAGAAGGGTGGTGGCAGGAAGAATCATGAAGGAGGTGGGGGAAAGATTAAGTAGTTTAATGGTTTTAGATTAAGAGTATGTAATCAATACTAATTTTATAAAGTAAGGGTATTTAAGTAATTTCATCCCTAAAATTTACTAAATAAGGAAACAAAAAAAAAGTGTTGCATTTATTTTGGAACACCCCAAAATAAAAAGTGTTGCATGTATTTTGAAACGGAAGAAGTATTATGTTTACAATTAGTAAATTTTACAACAAGTCAACAATTATAACAGTAACTGAATCAGTAAGTTTGACGGTACAGTTAACTGTCCGTGGACACGAACATATTTGACTCTGAACTACAACAAAAGCCAAGCTAATTTCCTTCAAAAGATTTGAAGAATACAACTTTGTTATGAGCTATCGAAAGAGGATAATTTACATTGATTTAGCAGACACCATACAGATTTAAAGGCAAAGGCGCAGACTATTATCCTGTTAAGTCATACAATAGTCACGTTTCCTACTTTCTGACCTATTTGCCAATTATGATAGATTACAAAAGACTTGCCCCCAAGAGGGGAAAATTGGTTCCTACATCCAGGCGAAAACTTGGCTTGCGCCGTAGAAGTGAGCAGCAATGTATAAAAAAAGTATATGCCAAGGCTAACTCTCTATTGTTCTACATCAGTCTGCAAACAAACGGTAGCTGTATAGCTGGTAGAAGCATGGCTCTAAAATTCATACATTTCCACCATCAGAGCTACTACACGCTTGATTATGTAGAGAAGCATTCCCGAAATCACCATCAAGGCTCATTTGTTGGACTTCTTGAGGAGATAGAATTTTTACACAGCGAACACAATTCACAAAGTCCCTGAAATTAAAACAGCCAATATCGGCAGTGATGAACAAGTACTTCTGATAATGAAAGAGAAGCATTACAATTCTAAGATGCACTAATGATGCAAGGTGCATAACGGAAACATGAGAGAAAAATCAAAGGAACTTACTCCCAAGGGTCATCACCTACGAGCAAGACATCATTCTCATGGTCCACATATACAAGTTTCCAGCCAACTCTCCCCCGATCTTCCATCTGTCCCTCTATGCCAAACATCCGAGCCAGATCTTGTTTAAGCTCCTCATAATCCGAGTAACGAGTAACATCAATAGATCTACCTACAGCTCCACGCTTGTAAACCTTCAAGAAAATAAGCACGTCATTGAAAGTCCTATTTTAACCCACAATAAGAGAAGTAAGTTCTCAGAGTTTACTTTTGTATAAGTCCGCAGTCGCTGATACTGTGGAGGTGGGCCCCAAGCTCCCCTATTCATAAAACTGCTATCAGTTATAGCAGAATCAATTGAATTGAATGCCACATCTGGCACACCAAATGACTGGGTGACCATTGAGGATGAGAGCTCCTGTTGAGCATCTTTCGAGTTTTCATATGTACTGAGCATACAGCCGGAAGAGACATTGTTCGAGTATTTCTTATCGGACCTAGGTACATTTTTTGTCAGCATAGCATCAGGAACCAAGGATGTCCCCAGTTGACCATTAATACTTGCCCCTGTGTGAATATTGTTTCTAACATCAGCTTGTACCTCCAAATCTTGACCTGTATCCCCTAACAAACTTGATTGTGGATTAGATAACAGATTGGTCTGACTTAATATATCGTTTTGAGAAAGAGAAGCTGAATTTGCGGAGGATGTATCCAAGTAATCCATAGGGATATTTGGATATGTTTGCCGGGTTAAATGTGCTTGGGTTTCAACCTTAGTAATGTTGACAGAAGGCTTGACGTCAGCTTTCTGATGCAATTCTTTGAATGAGTTTTGAGCTGCCATAGCTTCCAAACCATTACAACTCAAAAGAGTAGCAGAGGGCTGATTTATACCCTCTCCCAAGGCAAAGCTTCGGTGACCCCTACTGTTCATGATTGTCTGAGGGCCATTAGGATCATTGTTTGTCGAAGGTGAAGTAGAACATGATGGAATATCATCAGTCAAAGCTGATTGCCCACCTGCAGCAGCACCTGTGAAACTGCTACTTGCTGCAGTAGAAGGATGATTTGACATAAGATTTCGTGCAACTCCTGCCTGACTTTGAAGTTCAGGCATAACACCAGACTGCTGCTGCGAGAGCTTTGGTATTGGAGGTGTTTGAGAGAAGTGCAAGTTGGTCTGACTATTACTCCTAATCATTTGCTCTGGCATGATCTGCGATTGAGGGAGAGATGTCATTTGTGCTTGAGGCATATCTAACATTTGTGATGATGGCAACGATCTAGAAAAGCTTTGAGACACATCTAGCAGAGGTCTTTGCGGTTCTTGGAGTTGGTTCATTTGATTTGTCTGCTGCATTGCAGACTGCTGAGTTAAGAGTGACTGCTGTTGCTGCTGAAGCCTTTGCAATAGGTGAAGCTGATACTGGTTATCAGTAACTTGTTGCAATTGATGTAAACTTTGTTGCTGACCGGATCCTGAAGTTTGCTGCTGTTGTAGCGGTGGCAGGTTTCCCAGGAATTGATGGTTCTGAAGAGGCGATGACTGTTGAAGTGAGTTTTGATTTTGTACAAGACCCTGAGACTGCAGTAGCTGCGACTGGACTTGACTTGAAGCTAGGGTTTGATTGATCAAGCTTTGTCTTGGTTGCTGAGTGACATCACATAACTGTTGCTGTGACTGTATAAGAGAATTTAATGGGTTTGAAGCTCCTGATGATTTCTGGAGCTGATCAAGCTGCTGAACTGATTGTAATTGTCTCTGAGCATTGTACTGTGAGTTATTTTGCTGAGGAATCTGTGGTGCAGTAAATCCTAGTTGACGAGACAGATCAGCACCAGGAAGACCCTGAAAAGATGTGGAGCCAGGTAAAGTATTCAGAAAATTTGCCTGCATCGAATTAGCCAAAGATGAATTTTGTGGCATGTTCATCCACTGCATTAAGTTCAAGCCTGTCAAAGCATTTGGATCATCTCCAAGCCATGGCATTGTCCTCTTGAATGGATTGTCAGCATCAGGGTCATCATCTGTCACAGAGGAAGATTAAACCATAACCACTTTAAGAAAAGGTTGCATACCAAAAAGCTCGATACAGGTACCACAAAGTATATCTAACATTTGAAATGTTCATATAAGTGGACTGCAACAGCAACATGTCTTGTTTTCCCCTTTTCTGTTCTGTTATAATCTGTCTTGAGCTATGAAAATCTTTGAAGGCTTACCACTTCATTTTATGAGTAACAGCGTATATCTACTCACCCTACCACATCACAGACTTGAGTGTTGTACTCGTAATAGCCTGGGTTAACGCTTGTAAAATGGTATTGTACCAATTAAAAAAGTTTCTAAAAGAAAGGAGGGTTCTACTCAAGCTGGCTAGAAAAAGTATCAGAGAATGGCATAAATGTGTAGTTACAATCTATGGAAGGATTTGGTTTAATCAAAAAGGGAGTAAAATATATCCCTTCAATACCTTTCCATTCATGTTCACCATCTTGTGTCCAAATAAGGAAAAATAGATCTTCTCACTCACCCTCTCCCCTTTCCTTCCCTCCAAATTAATTTTCAAAGCACGCTATTAAGGTTCAAGAAAGCACCATTCCAGTACTACTACAAACTACAAAGTACTCCGTCCATAGAAAAAGAAAAACAAATTTGAGTTTAATACTAGTTATCATGTGAACCATTCGAAATGGAGGTTCTTAACTGCAGAAGTATAATGATTGTACCTGGCATTCCTGGTATCCTTGGACGCTTTGGTCTGAGGAATGGTGGAGGACATATGAAAAATGGAGCTGTTACAGGTTCAATCTCCCAAACAGAAACCCTATTCCGCCTTTCTCCAGCAGCTGACTCATCCCAACCAACCTGCGCAAAGATATCGAGTAATCTATCAACATTTCAAGAAACTCACAAACTTAAGCAGCACATATAATTTGATATAAAGCAGGCTGTGAATCTTTACCTGCAAATTACGCCACTGTGATCTCTTCCAGCGTACAGGATCAAGATCACTGATACCTGTAATTGTACCCATATACCTGCAAATTTGGTAGATCTGTTCTCAGTTTGCATAATACCAAATGATGGAAGAGAGGAAAATGTATTATCAACAGAAACAAAACTCTATACAGCGATTTCCAGGATGCATCTATCGTCTGAAGTTTACAGCATCATTACTAAAGAAATTTGACATTCGCATACACAACATTCAACCACAATTACCTTCTAGTTCCTGATTCTTCAGTTTCAAACATCATCCTAAATCGCATTCCAAGGGATACTTGTTGACCATAAATAGCCTTGTAGTACTTTGCAAGCGGAATCACAAACTCCGATGGGCTAGCTCTGCACAAGTCAACGATATTTTCTTTTATTTAAAAAAAAGCCTTTAGAATAGAGAATTTTGATCGTGATGATGTAAGCTTTTGAAAAGAAAAAAGAGGCCAATGTCACAGTGGGTGGTT
Source organism: Beta corolliflora (assembly GCA_947648045.1). Lineage (NCBI taxonomy): Eukaryota > Viridiplantae > Streptophyta > Magnoliopsida > Caryophyllales > Amaranthaceae > Beta > Beta corolliflora. The sequence continues at coordinate 44,438 of CANSZD010003287.1, read as the reverse complement.
AAAAAGAATGCAATTGTACCCACCTTGGATTATAGAAAACTGTAAATGGACTGTTATTTGCAGCTGCGTGCGCAGCAGCTGCAAGGATACCAATATGCATACTATCACTAGAGAGCACTGATGATGATAAATTAGTTGGTTGTCGGTTAGCTCGCCTAATGCCTAAAAAGAAGATGCTGTTTCTCGTCTCTGCTCGAAAAACATCACAAGTCAGTAAGATAGTGAGTACAGCTTTTCAAGTATAACTCATAATAACAGAGAAGCGGACCACCATGGAAGTGAACAGATAAATTCACATTGTGGTTGGAAGCATATAACCCTTGATAAAGACTGATGAAAAATGCTTGCGATTCATAACCTGTACCTGATAAACAAAACTGAGTCACCTGCAAAAAGTCTCTTCCCACTAACAAATAGACTCCATCCTGTTGTTAGAAGGTGTCGTTTTGGTTGTCCTGGATTAAAATTAAAAAATATATATACAGATTCAAATCCAATGTTATCAACTGAACAAAACAATTTGCTTATGCACATGTATTATCCTCTCCACAGTTTTTGTTGTCTATTCATCATATCGCTCAGCACTTCTCTATAGGTTCCTATACGTTCTTTGATATCCAAGCTAAACAAGATTGTAAAAGATACCCAGAATCTGTACCTACCGCGATATATGTGGCGAAAGGTCCACAAAGTATCATGCAAGTCCCTGGCCACTAGTTCTTGAGCAGGTGGTTGCATAGAGAAATCCTATGTATCCAAATGATGAGCATAAACTCTGAAATCAACAGAACAAACGAGAGTTTCAGGAGAATGACTTCTTACAAGAGGAGGGAAAATCTTTTCTGCTGCTCGTCGTGGTACGGAAAAGCCTCCATGGGTGCTAGTATCACTGGCAGTCAAAGTTTTGCAAAAAAACTCCGTCTGTTGTTTGTGTGCTTTCAACGAAAGATCAGACCTCAGCAAGGCTTCCTTATCGAACTGAAGAAAAGGAAAGAGGAACTTAAGATCATAAGAGCAATTGGTAGTTTCCTCTCAAAAAAGTTTGTTAATAGTTTCACCAAAGTTCTTACAGAAGGAACTGGTAGGAGTGTCATCTGAGCATATACTTCATCAGTTTCTGGATCTGCCTACAGAAAGAAAACCCGAAATGCTGTCAGATTACGTCATAGTAAATCCCATCCTTCTCTAGGACAAGAGACAATAAAGAGGAGCGGAAAAAACAATCTTACATGCAATGTGACATTATGAAGTAGGCATAGTAGCTTCAAGGCAAATTCGTATAGTTTGGTATCTGAGCATCCACATCCTTCTTCAAAGATGCTGCAACCTGCTCATTTTGAGATTTGTGTCAGAAAGGATAAAAGAGAAAAAGATACTGAAGGATAACAGAAAACAATCAAGAGAGACAAGATGTATGTGCACAAGTATTCAGTAGACTTCATTCAGTTTGAAAGGATGCAAGCAGCTGCAAAACACAAACGTTAGTTTATGCAGCTCCTTGGGAGTGTAAATTGTGTATATATAAGAGGCGCTCTGCAATGTTATTGCCCCATAGACCACACCTTGCCAAGTCAAAAAGATGGTAGCATCACATTGATCCCCCAAAAGAATGGTAATATCACCAAACCATTTTGTTATAGTCACAGTTTTCTCATTCCTGTGATACCGATATGCAGTATATGTTTCTTTTTTAAAGGAATGACATGCAATACTTCTTCTGTTTTTTTTAGTTCTACCATTTCTACTTTGCACGTTTGCCAATGCAAAACTTTAGGCATTAATATATTGAACTATACATAAGTGAAAATTATAAAAAGTTGATATTTTGAAAATATATATTGAGACGAATGATCTCATATGACTATGGTTTTCCTTGCATATAAATAACACAAAATAATCAAAGTGTAATATGGGAATAGCGTCAAAAGTCAAAATGGTAGAACTAAAAAAACAAAGGAAGTATATGTTATCTCAATGGTTAACAATTTCAATTTAGTAGGAAAATGCTAAATGCAGAGCCCTAGACACTATGGATATAGAGCTAAAATTAAATGTTTGAAACATGTAATACAGCGCATGACCATTCTAGAAACGATATATAATGTCTGTCCACAGACCTTACAACCCTTTTTGATAGATGGTAATAACTAATGGTAACGGTCACGAATTTATAAGTAATATTTGTGAGGAACTCATCCATATGTTCATGGTATTGCTTGTCCATCCTCAAAAAAATATCATTATTTTCATAAAATTCATTATCATCAATTACCACTATAGAGGTGGTATCAAGTATTGAACGGATAATGGATTGTGTAGAAAAATGCATTTTCGGAGGATGAAGTTCTACTACCATACCATGCGCATTAGCATAAGATTTTCTCTATAATATTACATGCATGTAAATATCATTACCACAAATTATTACCGACTACCACGCGGCCTATTAGGGCTATGGTTAGCAAAAACCCTTTATTATTTGGTTGTAACCCCCTATATATTACGCGTTTTTATGCCCCAAAATGAAGAACTATTTTTCTATCTTGGGTTAAGCAACTCAAAACAACATTCTCACAAAAACAATTTAGCAATAATCATGTAGGAGCCTTGAGGTCAAGGTTTTATTCTCATCTTCCCCATCATTATAGTTAGGTGGATATTTGGTAATTTCTAATTTGATTTTTGTATCCAATCTCCAACCATTAGGCTGGCATTTCCATATGCATTAGGTTGTTGGCTATAATAGAAAATAGCAATATAAATAACAATAGCAAGTAGTTCCACAAATTCAACAAGTACACTTAATTACCAAAAAGAAGGGAGTTAGAATAGAAATAAAAGGAAATAGAAAGATCAAATGGACCACAACCAAAAGTAAACAAGAAAAAGACTAGCAGTCTCACAAACTCAGATGTTTCCTTATCAATAACACTTGGAATTAGGGAAAGAAAAAAAGACCATATTAGTACATTCCATTCTCATTTCCACATCATTAATATTACCAACTAGAAACAAACTATAGTAACTTTATTTGACTCAAATCGAAATACACATCCAAAACAAGAACAACCAGAGATAACAACATATCAGAATTTGCATACTACATTCAGCAAAAATTAAAAAAGTGCATGAACATCAAAAAAAAATGGTAAAAAGTAGGAAAAAAAGGTAGAATTAACCTGTTCACTATGACCTTGTGGAAAATACACAACGTGGGTCCCAGCTGCCGGTAAATTTACCAGAGGCCCCGCACACGCCTGCCATAACTCCGGGTTGATGGTTTTCTTCTCTCCTGCAATCACATCCTCACACGTATTATCACCTTCCTCATTGGCCAACAGATTACAACAAAACACCCTATTTTTTTTTTACAATTACATCCTTGACTTAAATTAAACCTCACCCAAAAAAAAAGTAGATTTATCCCAATAATTACAAAAAAAAAAAAAAAAGACTAACCCAAAACGTAGAATACAAATATTAATTAACCCATTAAAGAGTAAAATACAAACATAATATCTCCAAATTTCTCAGGGAAAAAAATTCTAATAATATTATCCAAATTTATGCCATCTAATTTAATTGGTAAAGTTTCGTGGGTGTGATACCAAAAGACCTTAAATCGAATCTCGTCTATATTAATGCGGTCAGTGGCTCGTTTACCCCCAAAAAAATTTAGAAACTAACAGTAGAAAGGACAAAGATGTGGGAATTTTAGCTAAATAAAGTCTCCCCCAAAATCTTAGGAACCCAAAAAAAACCCATTATTTGGCTATAAAAATACCCATTAGAAGATTAAGATCAAACCTTCAGAGGGACTATTAGTAGGCTGTGAAACTGAGTTCGGAGTCACAGTTGGCTTCATTTTTTCCGGCGATCTGAGCTCAGAGGAGAGAGAAAAACAACCAATAAAGAGACTAACAAGATCAATTAAGTGGGCATATAAATAAAAGCAAGCTCAAACTTATGAGCTGAAGATCGGAGCTCCGGCGAAAAGGGTAGTGGATTTTTCCGGCGAAGTCGCCGGAAAAGTGCAGCAACCCAAAAAAAGGTAAAGATAAAAAGTTGGGGATGCCCAAAAAAGTGGCGGAAAACGAGGAGAGAGAAAGTAGTAAGAAAGGGATTGGAAGAAGAGTTGCTAAGCAAATGAGAGACCATATGTTGTAAGTATGCCCCCTATAATACACTACAAACTTCAGACATTATTCTCTCTCTAAGTTTTTACCTCTTTCTTTGTTTCTTTGTTTTTTTTTCCTGATCTCTAGTTTTTGTGATGTTTTTTTTACAGGGATATTGTTGGGTTGGGAAGAATATGGAGTGTTTTGTTTTTTTTTTTGAGTCTTGTATGTGAGAAAGAGAGAGATTGAGTAATGAATATGAATATATGATGAATGATGAGTTTTCTCTCTCTAAAAAAGGGTAGGAGGAAAAAGGTGCTTGGCAGAATTAGGCAATTGGGGGGGGACCAAAGAAAGTTGGTGGGGGCAACAAGGTAAGAATTATTGCTACTACTACATTAGTACTACTATGGAGTATTGACAAATGGATAATATTTATTTATTTGTCTTGTAGAGGTAATACAAATGGATAAAAGTAACTAGTAAGAATACACTTTTAGGATACTTGACTCGATGGAAACACCTAATGTATCGTCATGAAAAATTGAAGTTAACGTTCAACTACTTGTATATCTGAAGTAATAGAAAAGGTTAGGAGATATTGTCAAAAAAAAAATTAAGTTAGGAGATAACCGAAAAGGTTTATATAGTTGGATGCTTTAATTGTTTCATGATAAATGTGAAGAATATGGCAAGAGTTGAACTGGTCTATAAGAATTCTATTATATCAACCAAAGTTGAACTATATTCTATTATATCAACCAAAGTTGAACTTTGCCATGGGAGTTAGAACTTGGTATATACTTTTTACAACATAAGGTATCACATTTTATTCAATATTTTGAATGCGTGGAGAAACGAGCGAGATTTTGGCCATTATAAAAGGGGTGATTTACGCAACCATTATGAGAATAGAGCCTAATAGTCTAATATGTAAGCAAAGGCTTGCACAAAGTTGCCATTTGAATTTTGAATAATGACACCACCAGCAGAATAAATATTCTGTTGTGAGATATCATATTTTAGTTTGAAAGAACCAGCTCGAGTGGATCCTACTTTCTCAAATATTATGACCGATAGTCAAAGGCTTAAAAGATTATATCTATGTTAGAAAAAAGGGTCCTCAAATGTTGAAAGAAATTCAAAGAATTGCAACTATCCACATTACGAAAAGAAACGAAAAGCACATAAATAAACACATAAAATGTAGATATTTATGTTCTCGGAAATCTAAAAAGAGATTGAGTCAATCAAAACCCAACTCGATTGAGCTCAACACGAGATGTTGCCAAGTCGAGTTATGCAACTCGAAACTCGTGAAAAACAAAATACTATAAGAAGTAAAATGACTACATTCGATATATTACAATACGCTATCAGTGCTAATGAGATTGACGAAACAACTTGCAAACTTAATGTGAAATCATTGTCACATTTCTCTTAGAATTATCTTTACTATTTTATAATAAGTTAGCTAATGAGTTTTTACCTTGCATTAGGTGATGGCTTTTATGAGTTAACCTTCTTTAAATTAATTCTTACTACTTGGTTTAGGGGTAATTGGACTTCCGCTTTGTAATAATCTAGCTTAATTAGGATTTGTTTTAGTTGTGTGTTAATGGTTAAGGTAGGCGTGTGCTTTCGGTTTCTTAGGGAAAGATTTTCCTAAGTTTCCTATTTTTGTTAGATTCCTATTCTTGTTAGGAGTCTTAACTTTTCTTAGGTTTTCTATTCTTGTTAGGAGTGTTTATTTAGGGTTGTATAAATACCTTATTATACTTGAAAAAAAAAATCATATTGTAGTTTTTGTAAGTTCATATTGAACGTATGTTTTGTGAGTTTTTGGGAGAGAGCTACAAAAGGTGAGGTTGTGTTCCTACCGTAAGCATATTTTTAGCCTACGCGGAACAAGTACAAACTTGACTACCTTATTGTAAAGGTTTAAACTTTTGAAAATATGTTTTGGAAAAGAAGTTGCCAATAAGTGTTTAAGAAAGACTCGTAACCCTAATTGGATATTTGAGAAACCAAAGGGACTTATCTAGTGTAGATTTCCTGTCATGACTTCATAATTTGTCAATTAACCAAAAATTGAGTTTGGGAGTAATGGTAAGAATATGATCATGAATCAAATTCGTCCATTGCTGGCCTCTACTAAGTAAGATAATATGTCTAGTATTATGCAATTAAACAACCAAATAATATTAACACCAAACACCTTAAATTAATATAGACTAGTTCATTAAACACAAAAGACTAATTTGGGTGGTATATTTATTAAGCAATCAAATTACGATACCTAACCAATTGTCCAAATTATTTTATGAGGCATGAGAACATTTATTTAGGTCTTTATTAGCAAAATAAACATAATGAATGTGATGAAAGCGAGAGCAAATAATCATGAATATACAAAAATATATATACAAAAATATAAGAAATACAAAAAGAGATTAGAATATATACGAAGCACGCAATTCTCAAAGATCTACATCATGAAAAACTTCGTTAGTAACTTCAAAGAATTAAATAGGAATTGAAAGGTTAAGGACCCTCAAAATTATACCAGAATCGCCTTGGTTTTATGAACAACAACCTTCGAGAAAGCAATCCTTGGAGCTTGAAAACAAAATGCAATGGAGTTTGAAGAATATATGAGTGTTTGAAGTATGTGCGAATAGTGTATTTGGAGCATATGAGTTTAGTGTTTAGAGAGAGAATATAATGAATAATAATTGGGGAAAGTCGTTTTCAAAGTTTGGTAAATACGAGGTATTTATAGGAAACCAAGAAATTAGGATTCCGAAAATCACGTTGCGGATAAAAAGAAAGATGTGCGGCTGCGCACGAAGCGTCTGGCGCGGCACTGCGGTGCATAGGTGTCTTGCGTCAACGCATGAGCTTTTACAATTTTAACGTTTTTTTTGATTGTTCAATGATGGCGCGTGCGCAAAATAGTGCGCTAGACGCAATACTGATTGCACAAAGCGCAATCGCAGATTTGGCCGGGTTTTGATTTTTTTATCCGAAATTAAAAGATTATTTTTATCCTTTATCAAATACTATCACTTAAAACCAAAAATCATTTATCTAGAATATAAAAACTTATTTTTATGAAATTATTTAATCAAGAAAATTTATTTAAAAATTCAATTAATTATCATGAATGGTTAATTGGCCTCTTTGAAATTGGGTTTGCAACCTTATTATTTTAAAAGTGGACTTTGGGCCTTTAAAACGATTTTGGATTTAGCACTTTGCATTGCTCTCCTTCGGATTAGATCGAGTAGGACGATGATATATATCATCATTGGATACTTAAATGGGGAGACAGATTTATGTATCTACACTACCAATCTCAAGTCGTGTTCTTGAGGATTAGTTTGTGTCGTGTTCACAATTAACCACCCTTATGCCGTGACCATAAGGTTTTTATCTTTTATTTTTGTTGCTTTCACTTACAAAATGACAAGAAAAATATGATTTGGTCTTTAGTTGTTGAATCTAATGTCCAAGAAAGCATTCAAGATCCGATTTTTTCTTAAGATTTTGGCACGTTTTGAAGTTGGATAAAAGAAAGTTTGAGATTACATTAGAGCTACTAGAGATCGACTAGGTCAAAGATTTACTCGGTCTAAACTCAACTCAAGTGAATTTGACTCAAAATGCTAACGAGTTGAGTTGAGCTAACTTGAACTCAACTAGCACCATTTACGCCTCTAACCACCACCACTTGTACTACTTTTATTATTATTACTACAACCACCAAAAGTACTACGCTACTAGCACCAACACCACTACTACTAGCAATTATATTGCTAATTTTATTGCAAGAAGAAAAAGAATATACAAAACAATAATCATTGTAATAGGCATATATTACTCACTAATTATATGAATTTTTACCCATTTAATATTCATGTTGTGAAACTAGAACCGACCGCATTTTGAAATCACAATTATGATATATCTAGCCTCCTTTACTTCATACTTGATGTATCAATTTTTAGATTCTTAATTATATGCAACCCTTAAGAAACTTCAAACTTATCAAGAGCTGCATGAAAATGAAAGAAATATGAGGAAAAATAGGGATATAGAATTGGTTGTAGAGTTTCTCCTATGGCATTATTAGTATATATTTATTCTTAAATCACTTGATTCATTATCATAATAATTGATATATAATATACAGAATCGAAGATTGTAGGTTCGATGATTGTTACGTACTCTTGATTCATTACGTACTCCTATGGCAATTAGAGTTTTGGAGCAAAAAGAGAGTTTTGGACCACTTTTAGGGCATCCTTAGTGGTGAAAAAAAAAATAAGATTATGTACATAATCTTAAAATGGTGTTCTTAATGGTGAAAAAAATAAGATTGTGGGTTGATTGGAAAAAAAATTTGGTATGGGACGAGTGAAATGAGGATCAGGCGTGGGAGTGGGACCCACTGCCTGATCCGAGTTTTTTAAATTTTCTTGCCTCTCCTCCAGCCAAAACACTGCGTTTTGGCTAGAGCTGTGAGAGAGCTCCAGCCAAAACGCAGCGTTTTGGCTGGAGGAGAGGCAAAAAAAATTAAATGTGTCAGCGCTGACGCGCTGACACACACACCCACTGACCGCGCGACATTTGTCGCTGCTTTCCACGCGGCAGGTTGTGATTGGCGAGTGAAATATAACCGTTGTAAAATTTGCAACGGTTATATTTAAAAAAATACAAATAAAAAAAAAAAAATTACCAACGGCTTTATTTTTTCGAGCTCTATAAATAGAGACCCATTTTCCTATATTTTGGACACACTTAATTTTCTCTCTCCATCTTCCTTCACAAATTTCTTCTACTTGTTCTAAATTATTTCATTAACTCTTCTTCTATTGCTCTTTTATTTTAAAACTCTTATAATTATGGAGCCTAATAATCCTAATTATATGAGAAACCTACCCTAAAACCGCTCAAAAAACCAAATGCCTAGGCAACAAAATCGCTCAAATACCTCTCAAAATAACTCAAATTATCGTCAACCCTCTCAAAATCAGTCAAATTATCGTCAACCCTCTCAAATAAATATGAATCAAAGGGGTGAAAATTCTCAATATTATTCTCCTCAATATGATAACCTTTACCATGAATCTCCATCTGAAAATGCCAACCTTTCATATCATCAACTTGATCCTAATTATGGGTTTTCTCAATATCAAGAAGATTCATCTCCATACAATGATGTTGATGAGGATGGTGGTCATTACCAACAAGGTGACAATGATGTTGGTCAATACCAACAAGGTGATGATTCTGATGATTATGATGAGTTTGTTCAGCCAAATCAATCCTTTTCGCAATTACTATCACAAAATCTATCTGAGCAACCACAACCACAACCACAACCACAACCACAACCACAACCACAACCACAACCACAACCACAACACAATGCAGAAACAAGTTGTAATGGTAAGAGGGCTTGGGATCAAGTTGAAGATGAGAATCTCATCTCAGCATTTATGAACACTTCTCTTGATAAGGTGATTGGGACGAGCCAAAAGAAAGGCGTCTTCTGGGGAAAAGTTTGGGATGCTTTTGAGGCAGGCAGAATTGCCAATCCACTCAAAATAGAGATTGTACCGGAAGGTTAGGTTTATCTCCCCTTCAAAAGTGTACAGCTGCTATACGAATGCTTGCGTACGGGCTTGCGGCAGACAATGTTGACGAGTATGTGCGAATTAGTGAAAGCACAGCTCGAATAGCGTTAATGAAATTCACGAAGGGGGTTATCAACCAATTTGGTGCCGAGTACTTGAGACGGCCAACTCCAGATGATTTGGCTAGACTACTTGCGTACGGTGAAGAACGTGGATTTCCAGGAATGATCGGCAGCATAGATTGTATGCATTGGGAATGGAAAAATTGTCCGACGGCATGGAAAGGACAATATCAAGTTTATAATTCGTTCTTGTATTTCGCTAATTACTGAGCATATATTAAAAACGCTAATTGCGTATGCTACGTATTAATAATAGCTAATTATGTTGATAACTTAATTATTAAAATGATAATTATAATATTAAAATTATTAATTACATTAATTAATAATATAATAGTAATTAATAATGAATATTTCATGTCATTAAAAATTAAATAATAAAAATATTGTGTAATGGTGGTTGGGTGATGAGAGAGAAAAAGTAGTTGGGTGGGGTCAAAAAGTAAGAGAGAGAGGAAAAAGTAGTTGGGATGATCTTTTTTTTGGTTCACCATTGAGAAGAAAGTGGGAAAAGATTGTGGGATGTAATTTTTTAGAGAGAGAAAGTTAGAAAGAGAGTGGGATGATCTTTTTTTTCATTCACCATTAATGGTGCTCTTAGAGTTTTGACTAGTCAAAAACTCTAAAAGGGGTGTTTGGTAAAAGAGATATTTAGAGAGAGTTTTGGAATAAAAACTCTTAAAATGAAAAAAGCTCCTAATAGGAGTTTTTTCTTTAGAGGATTAGGTAAAAATATGTTCAATGACTTTTTTGCTTCTAATAATAATATTACACATATGTATTACAATGTCTATAAATGTCACTTCACACAAACAAATGGCAACAAGCTTTTAGCAATCAGTTAATTGTTACCAAACACATTTATAAAAAAAATTGTCAAATCAGCAGTCAAATCTGATGTACACAAAGTTATAACTCTAACAGTAAACTCTAAACTCTATTTGCCAAACATGACCATTATCTTTAGGAAATTTTTTTTGAAAAAAATACCAAACCATGCTCGTCGTGTGATATGTCATTGACAAATGGCGGATGACATTTGTCGAAATTTTATGAAATTGTCACTTAAATATATATTAGTGTAGATAATATGTGCCTTTTCATTAGCCACATTAATTTATAAGAAAATTATATTTTTAGTGGACTTCTCTTTATTGATTCTCATTATTCCCTTCAAGAATAACATTAAAGTTTCTTTTTATTTGTTTCTTGCTTTAAGCAGGGGCGGATCCAGAATTCCGGACCAGGGGTAGCGTAACTTTACATTACTAGGAACTCAAAAAAAAAGTTCGTAATTACTAAATTCAAAATGTTACAAAATTCAAATACAACCTTGAAAACAACAATAAAAGAAAATTACAATTGTTCACGTCGGGTTCTCAAATTTTGGAACCGATTTACAATCGCATCAACTTCTACATCACAAAAAAAATCTTTCTCAAGAAAAGTAACTAAACAATCATTTAGCAATCCATCTCCCATGCTATTTCGTAATTTGTTTTTGATCATAGTCATACTAGAGAATGCTCTTTCTACACTTACAGTCGCCACAGGAAGAATTAACACCAACTTCAAAAGCAAATAAACTTTTGAATGAGTTTCATGTTTTTTTGTTTCAACAAGCTTTATAGAAAGCTCATTGAGAGTCTTCACATTCCAAAACCTCTCATCATTTCGAACATCTTCAATGAAGTTATCCAATGAATGTTCAAAAAAGAACATTTCAGCACTTGAAAATTCATTTGGATAAAACTCAGCAAGCCTAAGCAATTTTTCTTTGTCATATGATACAAACCGATTAGTAGGATTAAAGCAAGACATGCAAATAAGTAATTCCTTACTTTTCTCACTAAATCGATTTTCAATTTCTTGCAATTGTTGATCAATAACACTTAGAAAAACCTAAACTCGAAAATGATGAAGATTTGTCACTTGTGAAGTATTACCACGAAACATTCTTCTCCCCGGTGCAACATACATTCCCTCCATGTTCAGAATCTCAATGTCATGTGTTTGCCAAAAATGAAGATACTTTAGTCATATGAGCATCCCACCCACTATCTCTTAGCTTTTGCAAATTCCTCTTAGTCACATCAACCAAAGTCATAGCATTCACAATATCTTGATCACTCTTTTGTAAAGCCAAATTCAACGCATGTGTGATCCCAAAAATAGATGTCATCAAGTATGCCACAAAAACAAAATCAAAAGACATCAACAAATTGATTATTGCACATGCTTTGTTTTTGTCGGCCTTTTCAATGGAAGATTCAGCAATAGCATCAAGTGACTCAAGGATTGGACGATACAAATCAAGGACATTCACAATTGTTTTAAAATGAGATCCCCAACGAGTGTCGCCAGGCCTACTTAAAGATTTCTCTTGATTGAAACCCAGTTCCGGATTCTATTTCACCCGAGGATAAAGCTTCTACAACACGTGTTCTTTGACTTTGTCGAAGAAATTTTTTTCGTTTAGGTGAACCACCAATAAAATTCAACAACAATGGAAGCACATCAAGAAAAGGCCAACTAATCAAAGTTTTTCTTAGCAACGGCAACTAGTGTCAACCGAAGTTGGTGAGCGAAACAATGAACATAATATGCTTGTGGACACTCATCAGTTATTAGAGTTTTTAGACCAGCTATTGCACCTCGCATGTTACTAGCACCATCGTATCCTTGTCCCCGAACTCTAGAAAGACTAAGAGAATGCTCCATAAGCAATGATTCAATTGCCTCTTTAAGAGTCAAAGAAGTGGTGTTAGGCACATGTACCAAACTAAGAAAACGTTCATTCAATCCACCCTTTCTATCAATGTATCGCAAACAAAGAGCCATTTGTTCTTTATCAGATATATCTCCGGACTCATCAGCAAGGATAGCAAAAAATTCATTACCAATTTCTTCAAGTATGCCTTTCGTTGTTTCTTTTGCACAAGCATGTATGATGTCTTTTTGGATGCAAGGAGCGATCATTTGACAATTTCCGGAGCGTTTTCCAATACAACCTTTTCAACATCAAGTCTATCTTTTGCATGAAATTTAAGAAGTTCAAGAAAATTGCCTTGATTCAAAGAATCAGAATTTTCAAGATGCCCACGGAAAGGCAACCCTTGAAGTCATGGTTTACAGGTTGACAAAGTCCTCTATCAATATAGAATCTCCTAATATAATCTCTATCATCTTTATGGAAATCACTCATATTTCTCCTCTTTCCCGGATCTTAAGGAAGACTCTTAATTTCCATTTCGGTTAACCTTTTCAATGGAGTTGGGATTTGAGACCTAGTATGTGAAGTAGCTCCAAGTTCTAAGTCTTCATTTTGAGATAGAGGGTTAGTACTTAATGGAGAAGAATTTTGTTGACTTGGTTGAGTGGGAGGAATAGGTGAACTTGAATCAACTTGATTTTCATTAGGTGTTCCTTTGGAAAAAAAGCTTGAGATATCCCTCCCTTGTTTTCTCTTCATGATTCTGAAATATAGATTTTCATTCACTAATCATCCATTCCCACAACTACAATAATAGTAAACTAACAAATTCCACAAATTCCCAATTTCAACAACATATGATATATATCACATATCACTCCCAAATTTCCACAAATTCAACAACAATCAATCAAAATTCAGCCTAACGCCGAACGCTGAACTAACAATAAAAATTTCAACCCAATTAACAATCATACTTCACAACAATCAATCAAATTTCCACAAATTCAGCCTAACTAACAATAAAAAACGACAACAATCAATCAAAATTCAACCTAACAATCAAAATTTCAACCCAACTAACAAATAACAATCATACTTCACAACAATGAACAATCAAAACTGACATTAGAGAGGATTCAAAACAATCAAAACTGTCAACTAACAATCTCAGAGGAAAGAGAAAGAAAGTTACCTGAACGCCGAACGCCGAACAATCTCAGTAGAAAGAGAGAGAAAGTCTTGAACAGTCGACCGATTTACAGGCCATAGCAATTAGCAAAACTGCCATTAGAGAGGAAAGAGAAAGAAAGTTAAGAGGGGACTAAGAAAATTCAGGATTCACGAAATTTAGGGCTAGATTTATCTTCTAACAATCAAAGTTAAGAGGAGACTCAAATTTAGGGCTAGATTTATCTCAGATTACAATTTGAGGAAAAAGAAACTCACCATTTTGTCTGAGACTCCGACGAGGCGACGACCAATGTTGAAAAGTTGAGAAAAGACTCCGACGACCGACGCTGAAGAGCTGAAGAGCGATCTCTGAGAATTGATAATTGAGAGAGTGACTGAGTTTGAGAGAGTGAAAATGTTCAAATGAAACAGCGCTGAAGAGTATTAGGTCGCCTGATTTTTTGCGATTTTTTGGATTTTTTTTTTTAAAACAGGGGTAGCACGTGCTACCCCTTGTTACCACGTGGCTCCGCCACTGGCTTTAAGTCATTGCAAATTTCAACTTATATTTTGACTTTGATTCGATTACTTTTGTAGGCTTCAATACTGTAAAAATGAAGTGTTGTATTGCCTATTTTAAAATAGTTCACTTATATAGTAGATTATTTAGTTAATATGTTGTGTTCATATATTGTATATTTTCTTGTAGCCTCTTCTTTGTTTGAGTAAAGGTTTTTCTTTTAATGTAAAAAAGAAAGAAACAGTATCATAAGAGATTTTGTTTGATTTGTCTTAACTTGTATTTTCAAATTATCAACTACATATAATAATCTATACAAATATATTAAAAGGCGTTCCTATCAAAGGAACGGTGCCACGTGGCACTCTTCTCAAACTTCTAATACACATGTTTATGATCTCATTAAAAAATATTAACAATGTGTAGCTACTAGACATCGAAACCATGACCTTTGAAATGAAATGTGAGAGTTTAACCACCAATCCACTACAATTTCAATGTTTAATGTTTCAAAGTAAAACATAATAAAGTCTTATAATTATATGTAACTATAAAGACATAGACAAATTTTTTGATCTCTAACACTTTTATCAAGGTAATAACATTCTCTTACCCCTATTTCATTGACATTGTTATTTTTTTATCCCCAATTCCTTGCAATTTTGTTTTAAAACAACTTATCGTGCCATACATCCATTTTTCAATTTCGCACTACAGAGAAAATTACGAAAAGCTAATAAAATCAATTATGAAACTTACGAATAATAATATATTTGATAACTGTAACTGCCCGGGGAATCGCCCGGCCAAAAATACTAGTCTATACTAATATATCAAAAGGTGTTCTTAAGAAAGTATATGTTGCCATGTGGAATCCTCCCATTCACTAGAAACATGCCATGTCATATACTTAACAAGGAATACGTACTACAAAAATTTATATAGTAAGATTCGAACATGCAACCAATACGTATTATACGTTGTAAAGTAAAAAATTTACCATCTCAACCAACTATTAGATGTGCTCTTTACTCCACATAAATATATATAGCTTGGAACATAAAAATATATATAAAAAACTAATCTGGAATAAATAGAAGCTCAAAACTTAGAAGTATTATTCAAAGTAAAAACTCGGGGCATCGCCCGAGCTACACACTAGTTACTCATATCATAAAGTGAGCTTATGTATATCATAAGGAAGCTTAAACATTTATCAATTCTTTTTTAAAAAGTTTATGAATTACTACATATTATTACACAGAATTTCAATTTATATTCGCATGTAATGTAAATATCTAATCTATTTTACATTGGTAAAGAAAAAAATATTTTTATTAGCAATTACTAATTTTTATGAGTAAATCAAAAGTTAACTACAAACCAAGTAAGCAATATCACAAGATATAATTGTTATAATTGAGCAATGCACGGGAGCTAACCTAGTATATTCTACAATATAATTAGTTGACGTCTTATGATACATTCTCTCTAAGGCGTGGTTAGCTTGAAGGTAAATGTGGTATATTAGGGGGATATTGTAACACCCCGACAATTCTCTATTTTCCAAAATACCTTTTTAATATAAAACTTAGAGAATTATCAAAGTATTATCGCCCGTGTAATAACGTATAGGCTTATTCAGAATTTTACAGCGGAAAACATAATAAATAAACTTTAGAAATAAAACTTAGTCAACCAAAAAGTCAACTCTAAAAGTCAAACCAACAAAAGTCAAAGTCAACCTCAAAAGTCAAAGTCAACGACAATAGTCGAAGTCAACTATGAAACGCATAAAGTCAAATAAAATATATAGTCAACACAAGCTCTCCAATCCCGAACACATGATGCATCATCTTTAAACCTATAATGGACGATGCACTATTGATCCCTAGAGACTGCTCACCAAATGGGTCATTACAGGATCAATAAGGCATAGCCATGATCAACATACACACACAAAGCACAAAATCAGCAAAGCTGAGTACTACATCATAAATAAATAAACAATCCTAACATGATACTAATGAATAATAAGCAGGAATAAATAATAATATAATAACAAAGCAGACTACTTTTACAGAACTAAACTTCACAACTAATAGATTAATTAATTTAGATGGAATAGTCAATGGAACGAGTTGTCTAAACCAAAACCTTCAATTTAGAAGACGAAATACGGGCGCGACTCCGTATTCCCCTGACCTACGATATCGAGGAACCTTTTAAAATAAAAAATAGGACACGGTGATCAATCCGGTCCCAAGAAAAGCCATGGGCTACCACCATGTACTCCAACTCATACTTGTCCAACACTTCAGACGTGCAAAAGTCTAAAGCTATTGCTATCCACGTTTCACTTTACATGATTAATAATTTATTCACTTGTTATAACTCACAAGTAAGACAAATAATATAATCATCAAACAATCATAGACTTCCATTTTTTATCTTAGGATTAGATAAGGTGATCAACTACAACTTAACAACCCAAGATTAATTCCAACTTTTAATCCGTAACCTTCCTTTATTCGTTGAACCAAGTCAACAACCAACCAACCTTTCATAGGTATAAAAATCAACTTACCAAATAAGGCCCTCGGTCCTCATAAAGTAATTAAATAATCCAAAGGAAACAACATGATTCAATCATGATCCAAACCAACATAAATATTAATCCCTCATGTGAATTAATAAAATAAAGTTCCCAAATCCCATATGCTTGCATCAATCTTCCATACAAACATAATATAAATATTATAACCAACATGCTTCACACAACGGCATAAAATATGCAAATCCAACTTAATAGAAATCACATATGAACTAAAAATAGTTCCCTATACATGATACTACATAGTTCTCATCCTTACGACATGATACTAATGCAATCAACACATAGGTATGTATGTACCTTGTGTAGACAAATCGAGAGGCCACTTTCACAACCTTAAAAGTCGCCTAAAGAGAATTCTCCGTCTAAAATAACCAATATAAATCCACAATCAATACCTTATAAATTTTCAGCAATAATAAAAATACTTTAAACCCTTCTTAATAGTGTTTAAAAACCTTTCCCATCATTAATACTTAATTATTAAAACCTCCTAGTATAGTACTACTACACTAGTTGTTAAAAACCCTTAAAACTCATGTTTAAATCATAAAAACTCCATCATCAACCTCCTTTTTAAATTTCCAGCAACATATAATATACTAAAACTCTTTTTAAACATACTTAAAATCATAAGAATACTCAATTTCATAAACTATAATATACTACTATTGTTGTAGCCTAAAATCTACGATTCCTCTAACGACACTTGGGCTCATCTGAGCCATACACGTGTCCCCCTAATGAATAGAGGAAAAAGATCTACCCTTTGGGCCAGGCTCAGATTGTTCAAAAGGCTGCTTTTCTGGCCCAAAAGGAAGTTAGAGGCCAGCCCTGTGAGGTGTCTGCAGGAGAGTGGTTGATAAACCCTCCCAAATCATGGCCTGCCACGTGTCATGATCTGATTCTTCAGCCAATCAGAAGCCACTATTCTAGGTCAGATTTTAAGGTTAGCTGTCTTTTTGCTATCACTATAAATACCCCTGAAATCAGGAGAAAAATCATTCAATGCAAACAAAGGCAAAGTTACTCAGAAAACTACTCTCTCACTTTCTCTCTCTAAAATTACTTTTCTCTTACAAACACCTGATATCTGACTTAAGCTTCGGAGGGGGAACCACCACCCAAACCTCCAGGGTGGGTCCCTTTTTGCAGGTTCGGGAACGAAGCTCAGGCCTGGACTTGGTTGATTCAGACATTGTTGCACAAGTCTCCAAAGAAGAACATCTAAGGGATACTAGTTTACTTGCTCGACAAGAAAGCACCATCTACAGCTTACTTGTTGGACAAGGGACGAAACATTTGGCGCCGTCTGTGGGGAGACGCATCGATGACTGATTGTCAATCGTCCAACCTTGCCAGAAACCGAAGTCTTCAGGTTAATGTCGAAGACACAGTAGAACATGAGAGACCGCCTCGAGGAAGGGATAGACCCCCATCCATCGTCCAAGTTATCGGGACCAAGCGCAACCTTTGTCATTCAAGAGAATCTTGAACGTCCTAAGTGATCGCCGCCCATCTAGAGAACGCCTTGCATGACTTCCAGGCAAAGATGGCTACAGATCGTCCGAGAACGCATCAAGAGCAATATGCTTTGTTTTCCGCTTAACCCCGAGCGACACGTTAACAATCCACCACCCCTGGGGGACGTTCCCAAGAAGATCGTCCAGCCCTAGTCGACTCGCTCGTCCGGAACCCTCTAGGAGGACGGCAAGAGGAAAGCAACAGAGGATAATGATCGGCGAAGAAAGATGGACTGGAACCCTGGTGGTTAGGACCCGTGACCATGTTCGTCCAAGCGGGCACCTAATGGAAACAGATGCCGAGAATATCTAGAAGCAAAGAGAGCCGCCGCAATACAACGATCGCCGACAGTTCTACATTATACCCGAGAGACCCTCCTTTCGAGGTTGTCGTCCGTAGGGGAGGGACGGAGTTTAAGTCACTCTCTTGTTCATCCACGACAGGAGAGGACGGTGGCTCACCCCATGGTCTATAAAGGCGTCCATTGCCCGCAAACACGCCGTCCGATCCTGTTAAAGGAATATCGTAAGGAGTACATACCCATTGAGGGACGAGATGGGAGCCCTCCGATTAACCGGTCCACTCCATTCTCGGCCAGGATAATGGAGGCGCCCCCTTCCCAAAGGTTAAACTCCCTACTATAGAACCTTTTGATGGAACTACAGATCCCGATGATCACTTATCTCGCTTATAAACATCGATGTACGTCCAAGGAGTAGATGATGCTACCTGGTGTAAGAACTTCCCAAAGAACTCGAAGGGAGTAGCTCGAAAGTGGTTTAACAATCTTCCACCCAATTCACCAATAATTTCACTGAACTCGCTTCTTATTCACTAGTCACTTTGTTGCCAACAAGCAAGAACAAAAAACAAGCATGCACCTAGGCAAGGTCGTCCAGTGGGGACCTAAGGAGGCTCTTAGAAGTTTCGTTAAGAGATTCAACCTTCAAGCCCTTCGTATCCAAGATCTTAATCGTGGAGTGGCCTTTGACGCCTTCATTAGGGGTCTAAGGCCGAGAAGCTTTAAGTTTGATCCGGTTAAAAAGAAAACCTCCACTCTTGCCGAAGCCTTAAGGGAAGCCGAAGCTTTTATTCACGCTACCGAAGTGTGTGCCGAGGCAAAGCATCCCGAGTCTAAGAAGCTCGAAGAGGTTGCTCGACCAAAGAAGAGCAACCCCAAGAAGGCCGAGACTCGGGCTATAACATCCACCACCACTTCGTCCGTGAAGGAGCAAGAGAAAAGAGGCCGAGCCATCCTCATGCAATCCTATTGAATTTAACAAGGACCAATACTCCATTCTCATGGAGATTAAGGATCAATATGAGTTGAAGGCCCCAATGGAGATGAAAACCCCTTATAGAAATAGGGATAAGAGCAAGTATTGCCACTTCCACAAGGATTGCGGTCACGAAACTAATGAATGTAAGCACCTCAAGAAGGCTTTGGAGGAGCTAGCTCGAAAGGGAAAGATGAGCTCCTATATGCCTCAAGGGGGGAAGGAAGTTTCAAAGAAAAGACAATTGGCGCCTAAGAAGAAGGAAAGTGAGAGCACGTACGAGGATGTTGTTCTCGTAATTTCGGAGGGTTTCTTCGGAGGACCAACAATTAGAGGACACAAAAACTACCTTAGGGAGCTTGGCCAAGTTTTGTTAGCTGATCAGACAAAGGCTGAGCCCTTCCCAAGGGTGGTAGTTAGTGAGCAAGATCGGGGCAAGGTTGAGGACTCCCCCATGATGATCCTTTGGTTGTAGAAATGAAAATAGCAAACTTGAGAGTAAGAAGAATTCCCGATCGACACCGGAAGCTCGACCGATATCATCAGTCTTGACCGCTTGTCCAGATTAAAATTTGATGAGAAGAACTTGGTTCCCGTTCACCATCCCATCATAGGGTTTGGGGGAGGAGTCATCCACCCAATGGGAACCGTTACTTTGCCCGTTCGAGCGGGAGAAAAAGATGCCGCTAGAACTCTATTTATCAAGTTCTTCGTGGTCCGAGATTTGACAGCCTACAATGTCATTCTTGGACGACCAACTCGAATCACGTCAAAGCCGTAATAGTTACTCACCCGATGTCGATGAAGTATGAGTGTGATGATGGCAAGATTGGCTCATTATATGGGAACTAGCAGTGGCTAGGGAGTGTTATCCGACTACCCTCAAGCCGTCATCATGGAAGATATGCAATGAAGATCGACGCGGGTTCTTGGTGAAAGGAAAACGTCCGAAATAGAGAAAGATAAGACGAAGGTGGTTAGCGAGAGGAAAACGTCCGGATAGTCAAGGACCACTTGGCCTCATTGAAGACGCGCCATTGAGAGCCCTCGCACGCCTCTCCTCCCCTCAAGGAAGACGTCCGAGCATCTTCCCAAAGAAGAAGAGAAAATATGAAATCATCAAGGAAGAGCCTCCCTTGCCCGAAGAAGTGATGGCCATCATGGGACTAGCAATAGGCGTCCGTAACCGGGCCGAGGCCCCGTAAGACGTCCTGTCCTGGATGAGGCTCGTCCCGTAACGAACCTTGAAAATTAGTTCTTCACTCTCTTTGGGCTTCGAGAAACCTCTTAATCGCCTTGTCGAAAGAATTTCAAGACGTGTTTGCCTATTGTGTTGAAGAAATGCCTGGAATTGATCTGTAAGTAGTCGTCCATCTAGCTAAATGTTGATCCAAAATTAAAGCCAATCCGTCGAAGAAAAGGCATTTGGGGCCTAGGCTAGGAATCAAGCTGGTCGACCAGAAGTTCGAAGTTGTTGGAGTCAAAATTCATCAAAGCAACTTATTATCCGGAATGGATAGCAAATGTGGTCATGGTGCCCAAGCCCAATGGCACCCGGAGGATGTGTGTAGACTATACCGATCTCAACAAGGCTTGTCCCAAGGACGAGCTTCCCGCCGCCGAAGTTGGGATCGTCCGGTGGACTCCACGGCCGGCCACGCTTTACTAAGCTTCATGGACGCCTATTCAGGTTTCCATCAAATTCCCATGTGGCCGAGGATCAGGATAAAACGTCCTTCATTACCGAAAAGGACTATATGGCCGGTTGAGAATGCCATTTGGTCCGCGCAATGCTCCGGCCACATTCCAAAGATTGATCAATGTTGTTTTTCACCACAATTGGGAAGGAACATGGAAGCGTATACCGATGATATGATAGTCAAGAGCCGTCAAGAAGAAAGTTATGTGGGTGATTTGAGAGAAACCTTTGAAACTCTCGAAAATACAAGTTAAAGCCGAATCCCAAAGAAATGTGTTTTTGGGGTTTTGTCGGGGAAGTTCCTAGGCTTCTTGGTAGACCGTAGGGGAATTAAAGCAAATCCCGAGAAGATACAAGCTATTTTAGACATGAGGTCTCCGTCAAAGGTAAAGGAAGTTCAGAGACTGACGGGTTGCTTGGCTGCCCTTGGACGTTTCTTGTCTAAGTCAGGCGACAAGTGCCATCACTTCTTCGCCACTATTAAGAAAAAACGCTAAGTTTGGAGTGGACAAATGAGGCGGAGCAAGCACTACAAAGAAGTCAAGGACCACCTTCGGCAATGCCTAGGTTGGTCGCCCAGCCGAGGGGGAGAAGCCGTTTGTATATTTGGCCGTGTCCACTCAAGCCGTGAGTGCCGGTTCGCTCGGGCCGAAAGAGAATCCGTCCAAGTCCCAATATACTTCGTGAGTCACGTACTCAAAGACGCGGAATATAGGTATACTCCCGTTGAGAAGTTTGGATTGGCCCTCGTCATGGCCACAGAAAGTTAAGGCCCTATTTCTTGGCGCACGTATACTCGTCTATACCGATCAACCTTTGAAGCAAGTTCTCGCGAAGATGGAGGCCGCCGGGCGAATGCTAAAATGGGCAATTGAGCTCAACATGTTTGATATTTCATTTGAACCAAGGAAAGCCATTAAGGGGCAAGCCTTGCGGATTTTATTGTTGAGCTTACTCGGCCAAATATAGAGCCAATATCGATCCAAACTAAAGGAAGGAAGCATTGGACGCTCATGGTCGATGGGTCGTCCACAAGCCAATGGATGTGGGGCAGAATCATTTGTCAATCTCCCGAAGGAGACAAGTTTGAGTATGCATTAAGATTCCAATTCAAAGCATCCAATAACGAAGCCGAATATGAAGCACTCTTAGCCGGAATCAAAATGTGCAAGGCGGCCGGAGCCGTAGAGATTGAGGCCAAATCGGACTCTCTCTTAGTCGTCAATAGTCAATGGAGATTTTGAATGCAAAGAAGCATCAATGAGCAAATACATGCGACTGATCAAGGATGAGATTGAGCCATTAAAGCGATTTATTCTCGACCAAGTACTAAGGTCGGAAAATCATCAAGCCGATGCTCTCTCTAAATTGGCCCTCGGGCTGAAGGAGATGTGCCAAGAACGGTTTTTTGGGAAGTCAAACCCAAAAAGAGCATTGACCAAGAGCAGATTATGTTTCTTAGCCGAGGAGCGGTCTGGATGGAGCCGATCATAGAATACAAGAAGACGGGGCGATTGCCTTCGGATCCTGTAGAGGCTAAGTATGTGAAGGCTAGGGACAAGTGGTTTGAGCTATGGGATGAGACCCTTTACAAGAAATCATTCAACCGTCCTCTCCTCAAGTGCATCACTAGAGAAGATGGCCTGAAAGTTTTGAAAGAACTCCATGAGGGAGCTTGTGCATCGCACATTGGTGGAAGAGCATTAGGAGAAAAGGCTTTAAGGACGGGGTACTACTGGCCTACTTTGAAGGAAGACGCCCTCGTCTATGCAAAAAAGTGCGATAGTTGCCAGAAGCATGGAAACCTGCATCAGAAGCCGTCCAACTACTTAAGTCCCATTTTGTTCCCCCTGCCTTTTGCCAAATGGGGCATGTACATATTAGGACCTTTTCCGGTGGCAGTGGGCAAAAGAATTTCGTGATAGTAGCAAAGGGACTATTTCACTAAATGGATAGAGGCCGAAGCCATGCGAGGAATAACAACAAACGACGTCAAGGGCTTCATCCCGGAAAAACATTATAACTCGTTTTGGCATGCCTCAGTCCATCGACTTTGATAATGGCCCACAGTTTGAAACGCCTAAGTTGAAAGATTGGTTGTCAGAAAGAGAAATCAAAGCTCACTTTGCTGCAGTCGCCCACCCACAAGCCAATGGACAGGTCGAGTCCTTTAACAAGATTCTATCAAATGGAATCAAGAGGAAGCTGGAAAGCGCCAAGGGACAATGGGTTGAAGAGTTGCAGCTAGTGTTATGGTCCATTAGAACAACCGCTAAGAATTCAACAAAGCGAGACGCCTTTCATGTTAGTCTATGGCACCGAAGCCGTCTTGCCCATTGAGATTGATGAACCCACCTTGCGAGTCATGTTGTACACACGTAAGATGCCAACTGGCCGCATTACGCACGGCTTTGGACCAAGTACCGTAAGTCGGGGCAATGCCTTACCGAGAATGCAATTGTACAAGTTGAGAATGGCTCGGAGTTTAACAAAAGAGTTGTTAGACGACAACTCAAGGTGGGCGATCTTGTTCTTAGAAAGATGGAGGCTGTTGGACGAGCCAAGGAGATGGGAAAGCTAACTCCAAATTGGGAAGGACCTTATCTGATTATAGAAGAGCTGCGCAGTGGCACCTTTCGTCTCCAAGATCTGGATGGACGGATTATACAGCGCACTTGGAACTCGATAATCCGAAGAAGTATCATGTTTAACTCAATCATCGTCGGGAATCCAAATCGAAGTTGTAGTGAATCCAAAGTGCCACAAAGACAGACTAGAAAAAAAGAATTGTATACATGTACCTTGGCACTTAGTCAAGCAAAATTCATATAATACAATTCCTACTATCTTATCGTCTTTATTTTCATGTTTATTTTCACCAAGTTAGTTCACTTTGGGGCATTAAATCAGTTACTAGTCTAAAAGTGACAATAACTTGGAACAAAAATACTCATTTCTATGCCGAACATCACTCCCTCGAAGAGACCTAGCCAAAAGTATAACGACCTAAAGGTTGATAACATACATTGGCAATCAATTTGACAAAATCTCTAGTAAGAGAAACGTCAAAGTCTCTAAGAGAAAGTCGACTATAAATAAGCCCTTGGTAAAGGATACTTATTTTCAAATATACGGGCATCTAAGTAGTAAAGACCCTAGTAAGGGATCGCTACTTTCGGACGAGTATTGCTCGCTCAAGGAAGGTGGCCAGCAATTGATGAGACCATGTCTCTAAAGCTCGTCCTTGGCAATTTCAAGGAGGCTTGGCCAAAGTTGGCCGCTCTCCTTCTTAGACTATGGCTCGTCCATCATATATGGTTGAGCTTAGCCCAAGAAGGGGGGGATGAGACAGCCTATAGGACGAGCTAAAGAGAGAAGGTCGTCTAAAAAACCAGGACAAATCGAAATGCCTTTGAGACATTTTGATACTACAGACGAGTGTTACCAACTCAAGAAAAACGGCTAAAGTGTGGCTCGTTTAAAAGGCGAAGACCATCTAAAGTTCCGGGACGATCCTCTATAAGCACTTGGGCACTTTTTGAGAAATTTGTAATCGTCCAAGGGCAAGGATCAAAAGTGGCATGCGCAGCTTCGATTAAATATCGTAGACCGTCCAAAAAGTTCGGACGAGCCACTTCTTTTGGATGCATTTTCGGTCGTCTAAAGGCAAGCACGTTGTTATTTCCTTAAACATCCGTGATGATCGTCCAACATTCGGACGAAGCAAATGTAATACTTAGTCAAATTGGAATTCGTAAAGATAAAAGACAGTGCAATTGACAAAAATTCTCCTTCATATATGATTGATCAAGAATTACAACCTAAGAGCCGAAGAGTTAAAGGTACAATGCAAAACAAGCCAAGAAACATGAAAATAAACCTAAAATTAGGCTTCGTCTTCAAAGACGAGTTTCTTGGTCGTCTTCCCGGGTTCTCATCCTCGCCCGCAGCCTTCGTCGTCCGACTCCGAAAACTCGGGAGGTTCCTCAGCACATACCATTGCCCGATGGACGTTCCGTTGGTACTCCAGGACGATGAACGAAGCCGGGGACCTCGGCTTCCTCGCCTAACATCTCAAAGGCTTTGATGGCCCAACCCTTGGACGTTTCAACAACTTGAGCCAATCCTTCCTTGGCATCGTCAAAAGCCCGGGGCCGCTCCCTTTCCAGACGGGCGCTCTTCGCCCTTAGGAGAATATTCTCCCTTCTCGCCTCAACGGCGGCAAGGAGGGCAACATCTCTCTCACTCTTCGAGATCGGCAGAGACAAAGATTAATAATCATCTTCGACGATCCAACTTCCTTGTACAGATCGTTGATGGTAACAAGATAATTCTTGTTTTCTGATTCAAGGAGGGCTGATCTCTTCTCCAAAGCCTCCAGAGATTGACGATGAAGGGTGTTGGCCATCTCAATGTCATGGATGGCCTTGTCGCCTGCCGTTGTAGCCAAGTGGACGAGCTTCTTATTCTCTTTTCTCGCCTCTTTGGCCCAATCTTCAAGCAGCATGCTGCGAGTAAAAAGTCAAGGGCAATGAAAGCAAAACAAATCATTAGGACGAGTTTCAAAAAAAAAAAGAAAAATTGTATCAAGTATAAAACATGGGCGGCAGTAAGCTATACCTCGGCCAGAAGTTGAGACATGTAGCCCACATGCCCGGCCAATGCTCCCCTTAATCCTTTGATGTAGGATTCAGGGTAGCACTTTAAGAGCTCCTGCTTAAGCCTATCTTTTTCAGCCTTTGACATTTTGGCGAAAGCAGGGGAAGACTCTTCGTCAGAGTCTACAGTAGGAAGAGCTGAGGGTATGGCCGGGCCTTTGCCCTTATCCGAAAGAGGAGGAGAATCGCTATATCCGGATGGGATAGACGATGGCTTGTCTATCGGACGGACTCATGGATCGTCCACCGACCCGCACCGTCCTAACAATATTCGGATAGTACGACACACCGTACGAAATAGATGCCGTCCTAACAGCCTAACGGCATTCGAGGCACCACCTTGGCCACCGAGCCGCCGGCCCGGGTAGTTCTCGGTCGCTATCCCCGGCTCGAAATAACCAAAGCCAAGGACGACTCTGGTCTGACCTCGGCCGAATCCGGCGGTATAATGTCAAATTGACCAAATAGGATCCGCCATCTCTTCCCTCTCGCCAGGAGCAGCAGCTTGAAAGCTCCTTTTTCGGGGCCTTGTCTTTGGGGGCGCGATGCTCTCCCCACCTCCTCCACTTGGAGTAGTCTTCTCTCGCCTTCTTCCTTACAAAGCCCTTAGGCTTTTTGGTTTGAGGTTGGTCCATGGCCGTTGTAGGCCTCTTCTTGGACGAAGATGACTTCCCAGGAGGGAGTTTGTTGGTAGGAGCATTTTTCTCGCGAGAAGCAACCAAGTTAAAATGACGGACGTCCACATATCAAAATCTAAATCAAAGTGCAAGGCTTCGACTAAAATCACCCAAAGAAGGAAGGCGCCTTAAAATGAACACCTTCTCTTCTAAGGGAACCTCGTCCGAACAAAATTCCGAATACGGACGATGATGATGCAAAGAAGGAAGTCGTCCCAAAATTGACGGACTAACATGTCCCCATCCAATGATAGGAAACCAACTTTTCATCCAAATTTTCGTAACACAAAACCTCTCGACGAGTATGGCACCAAGAAGGTAGCCGTCCTAGCCTCGGACGCTCTCCTTTCTGCTATCCTCGTCCGAGGATAGGTACTATTACTTGGACAAGTCCAAAGGGTACTCGTCCAAAGATCGCAAAACTCCTCGAGCAGTATGGCCCCAAGAAGGTAGCCGTCCCTAGCTTGGACGCTCTCCTTTATCTGGCTATCCTCGTCCGTGGGATAGGTACTATTACTTGGACGAGTCCAAATGGTACTCGTCCCAAAAACTACAAAACCTCTCGTACAAGTATGGCACCAAGAAGGTAGCCGTCCTAGCTTGGACGCTCTCCTTTCTCGCTATCCTCGTCCGTGGATAGGTACTATTACTTGGACAAGTCCAAAGGGTACTCGTCCAAAGACTACAAAACTCCTCAGACGAGTATGGCCCCAAGAAGGTAGCCGTCCTAGCTTGGACGCTCTCCTTTCTCGTGCTATCCTCGTCCAGAGAAAGTTACGATTACTTGGACGAGTCCGAATGGTACTCGTCCAACGACTATAAAAATCTCAGACGAGAATTCTCCAAAGATGAACGTCCATGCTTGGACGTTTTCCTTCTTTGGGTAATTCTCGTCCAAAGTTTGGATGCTAAATTCCGGACGAGCCAGAAGAAGCTCGTCCTAAAAAAAAAAAAAAAAAAAAAAAAAAAAAAAAAAAAAATATAATTTACCAGTGTCTCAGCCCTCTTTTCGGCACTACTTTTGGCATATTCCTTCCATGCTTATGTCTCCCGTCCAAGAAGCCTTGAGACGTGTTCTGGCCGAGTCTGCAGCAAAAAGACGAAAACTTGGTTAGTCAAATGAATTATGGGCGAAGAGTTTCACTTGGGGGATTTTGAATATATACCGTTATCATTGGCCAACCGCAAGCCGGCGGCCACCAAGAAGTCGTCTTGGTAAAACATTTCTTTAAAGGGTATCCAGTTAGATGGTCCCTTAAAAGATCGTTGGCCGGGCCTGGAGTACTCCTTTACTCTGAAGTACTCCACCACTTCTTCGTCGAAGCTATCCTCCAGGTCCAGCCAGGACTGCTTCCGCCCCGTATTCGTGACGGACCGATTGTAGAATCTATAGCTCTCAGTGGCCGAATCATTGGCCGCCTTTAAGAAGATGAAGTCGGGCTTCCAGTCGTGCATTTTCGACGGCTTTCCCCAAGCCGTCATGAAGCCGGGACGGTTGCAGATGCTTAGCTAAGCCCCCGTCCACGCGCCCCTGTACCTTGGCCGCATAATGGATGTGAGTGAAGGCTTGAATGGAAAGGGCTAGGCCGCGCAGCTCACAGACGGCAATGAACGTCAAGACGTTGTGCCAAGCATTTGGAGCCAGCTGATTATGGCCGATGTGGTAGTACTGCAGTATTTGTTCTATGAATTCATGGAGAGGGAATCTCAATCCCGCGTCCAAGGCCAATTTATAGACGGCGAAATGATTCCTGGGAGCGCTCAGGATCGTCGCGTCTTTATTCGGAATAGCAAAGGAGAAGCCCGACATGGGCATATAGGACAACAAATAGTTAGGGTCTGGGTCCGATTTTCTCCAACCATTTGCGGTTGACCAAAATAAAGCCGGGGTCGAGAGGGGACCTAGACGCCTTCTAATTTCCGACGAGGTAGTAGAAGCCTCGTCTGATTCTTCGGCATTATCAGACTCAGTGGCGTTATCATCTTCGTCGGTTTCCTCCATGTTGGTGTCCCTGCCAGAAGGACTGGCCTCAGGGTTTATTTCGGTTCCTAAAAAATGGTCAGGGGAAGGAGGTCCGTCCAAAGGTCCAGCACTCTGAACCTCCCTTGCCTCGTCCGGTACCCGTCCAAGTAGACTCTTCCATATCCGAATCAAGCTTTGACGGGATTATTACTCTTCGCCTTAGACGGGCCGTTTGCTTGACGCGCGCTAGATTACCCTGCACAGGTAAAGACTGGGTCGTCTGACTTTCTCGGCCAAAAATATGAAAAAATATGTACTCGGCCAGAAGAGGCCCAACTCTAGAATGTGCCGAAGAAGAAGTATCGGTTCTAGGGTTAAGACAAGCTCTTGGTCGGCTAGGATTGTTTGACGAAGAAGATTCCATTTTATTGCTTTTCTAAGAAAGAATAAAGAATAAAGAAGAAAGAAAAGAACAAAAAAACGATACCTGCTAAGAACGTCTGGACGATTCGGTGAAGAATGCTGAAGCTGGACGATCCCCCTCTCTCTCTAGAAAATTTGCAGAGCTTCTCTCTCTAGAAAAATTCGTTCAAGGTGTGAAATGATCAAATGTTTTCACACCAAGTTTATTTATAGAGAAGTAAGAAACCTGTGGAGCCGGTCAAGAATGACCGAAGGAAGGGTCTAACGGTCGGATATGACCTAAAAACCCGTAAAAGGTGCGTCCTTCCATTCATTTCAAATAAAGCTACCTTGGGTTAAAAGGGCCTTAACCGTCGATGGGCCAACGGTGAAAACCCTTTTAGGGGCAAATGTTGTAGCCTAAAATCTACGATTCCTCTAACGACACTTGGGTTCATCTGAGCCATACACGTGTCCCCCTAATGAATTGAGGAAAAAGATCTACCCTTTGGGCCAGGCTCAGATTGTTCAAAAGGCTGCTTTTCTGGCCCAAAAGGAAGTTAGAGGCCAGCCCTGTGAGGTGTCTGCAGGAGAGTGGTTGATAAACCCTCCCAAATCATGGCCTGCCACGTGTCATGATCTGATTCTTCACCAATCGTAAGCCACTATTCTAGGTCGATTTTAAGGTTAGCCGCCTTTTTGCTATCACTATAAATACCCCGAAATCGGGAGAAAAATCATTCAATGCAAACAAGGCAAAGTTACTCAGAAACTACTCTCTCACTTTCTCTCTCTAAAATTACTTTTCTCTTACAAACACCCGATATCTGACTTAAGTTTCGGAGGGGGAACCACCACCCAAACCTCCAGGGTGGGTCCCTTTTTGCAGGTTCGGGAACGAAGCTCAGGCCTGGACTTGGTTGATTCAGACATTGTTGCACAAGTCTCCAAAGAAGAACATCTAAGGGATACTAGTTTACTTGCTCGACAAGAAAGCACCATCTACAGCTTACTTGTTGGACAAGGGACGAAACAACTATGATTTTCCAACTGATAAAACCCTAAAAATCCATGCTTTGATAATTAAAATTCCAATTCAAACATAATAAGTAAATCCGAAATTTAATTACTTTATTACATAAATTATATAATCTTAAATTCATGATTAAATCATCAAACTATATCTTTTAAACATAAACATATTAAAACAAACCCTTAAAAATACAAACTTTGCATTAAAATAAAACTTGAGGAAGAAGTAATAACCAACAAGAGAGAGGAGAGAGGAGTGAAGGGCGTCGGAGAGGGAGGCCGACTGGCCGCGCGCAGCGCTTATCTGCGCCGGTGGTGGTCCTGGGCTCAGCGGCGGTCCTGGCCGCACGAAGGAAGAGGGAGAACCGAAGGAACAAAGGAAGAGAGAAAAAGAAAAGAGAGAGAGAAAAGAAGAGGAGGGCCGAAAAAAGTGAGGGAGAAGGAGGAGAGAGAAAATAGTTTGTGGGAATTTTGGAGTTTTGGGGGTTTATATAGTTTCCCCTTTGGGCTTAGGAATAGGTAATTGGGCTAAAACTAATATTTAATGATTGATGATTTGAGTGGTTGGGTTCCTCATACCCAATTTAAAATCCTTTTCACAACCCAAAAATTGTTTTAAGCTTTTCAAATATATTTCAAAGTATGACTAGACAAAATGTTTGACTTCTTTAAATCATTAAAATAATTTCTTTTACTTTCAAATAGTCAACCTTTGAAGAAATAAATCGTTTAAATACTAAAATATACTTAATTATATATAAATATACATTAAAATATATTTATAAAATTCATAAATTTACGGGGGATTACAGATATTTAAAGAAAATAAAAAGGGAATGAAGGTGGATATAGATAATGGTTGATGGTAAGAGATATTGAATTGTGTAAGGATAAAGAACTATTACTTTCATGTTTTAAAGTAATATTTATCCACCATCCTACACGCTTTAAGGATTATCCACTAAATGAGGGTAAGAGCATGACCAGCCATGAGGATGTACCATCCTCATGGCACTCTCTCTCCTCTATGAGGAGTTCCCCATGAATAGGGAAGAGTTGATAAGGATCCTCATTTCATGAGGATGGAGGAGAGAAGGTAGAGGATCCTCCATTTTTGGAGGATTTGTATTACTCGGTCGTTGTGCCAAAAGTGGGGAAAGTGGGCATTTTTCCTTTTTTTTAGATGCAAATACCAATTATTGTGGGCCCCATGTAAAGAAAAATCTTATTTTCATTTGTTGTGGGTATTTGTGAGTGGAGAGATAGAGTAATGAGGATCCTCATGGATGGGGAAAAAGGTAAGGAAATCCTCAAGGAAAGAGGATATAAGGAGAGAGAAAGAGTAAGTGAGGTGTAAGGAGGCGGGGAGGAGAGAGAAACACTATGAGGATGAGTAAATCCTCATGGTTGTGCTTGCTCTAAGAGGGTAATAACTAATAACTCCTCTTTCTATGTCTCGTTCATTGAATTTAGCTCTTTACTACCATCTAATTTTATCTTCAATTACACCTTAATAATATTGCCCACAATCCAAACATGCAATAAAAAAGAAAATTGAAGGTCCTCTGAATGGTTTGTTTAATTCAATTTAGAAGGTTATAATTCAGGGAAAAGTGTTGATTATTGTGATTTCTTTGAAAGACTCGAACAAAAAGAATTTTATAATTTTGAATGTTGAAAAGGTAAAACGGTACCAAATTAGAGTCAAATTGGTACCAAGTCTTTCTCATTAGTACCAAGTTAGCATTTGGTATTAAGTAATAGTTAATTTGGTATCAAACTCTAAATTGGTATCAAAATCTAAGTTGTTGGTCTCAACTTAACTCTAATTTGGTATTAACTAACTATTTTACACGTAAAATGAAAAATTATCCTTGTTGGAGTCTTTAGACTCCAGATGTGAGACATTTATAAAAACTCATAATTCAGACATTAGGAAGGAAACTTTTGATGGAAGTGAGCTAACATGTGAATTCGTCACATCATAATAATGCAGTATTATTAGTCCAAAGTACGGGAAACACAACATACATTTTTTTATTAAGGTAAGAAAAAATAAATTTTCAGAGCGCGAGGGGTACTCCTAAAATGTCATTTACAAGGATGGTATGAAGAGTTGAGTTATTACAATAAGTAATTTGGAAACTTGACTGAACTAGATGACCAACATTAGCTATCCAATCCGTTGCTTTGTTTGCTTCACGGTAAATATGTTGAATGTGGTAGGAACGGAATTGGTGGAGAAGTGTTTTGATGTCATCAATGATATTTTGGATTTGCCATGGAGATCGCCAAATATTTTGAACAACATTAATTACTAGAAGATTATCACCTTCAATTTGAATATCTTGTATGCCATGATATGATGTAAGGCTAGAATAAGACCTTTGTGGAGGGTTGGAGCTTCCACAACAAAAACTGATGCTAGTCCCAGATTGTGAGTAGCTGCGTGAATGAGTTCTCCGTGATTGTTGCGAATGATCACCGCGGCCGCAGCGGAGTTGTTTGAGACCGAGCCGTCGAAATTTAGCTTGTAGTTGGAGGGGGGTGGCGGAACCCAAGCGACATAAATAGTAGTAGGTTGCTTTGTGATTGTTGTATGGTGAGAGGGGTTAGAGAAAGGAGTACCTGCAAGTTGACAAGTATCAATCTTATTGCGAAGACTCGAATCCTGATACAGGAATTTAGCTTTATAGAGTACTCTATGAATATTAAAGGAAGCATTATTGAAAATAACATCATTTCGTTCTTTTCAAATGGTCCATATTAAGAAAGTGAGTTTTGTCATGACATTCTTATTAGATTTAAGAGATAGAAAAGCAGTTAGTAAAGAAGGTTATATACATGGCCTTATATTGAAATTTGTATCTAATTTCAAGTAGGTTAAAATAATTGAATTCTTCTTTATATTCAGTTTGGAAGTATTCATGGCACTGGCTCCCCCTTTTCTAATATAAAAAAAAATTCCTTCATTTTAAAATCTTCTATTATTATATATTGTATAAATTATTCTTAAATTAAAAATTTTGCTAGCGGTTACTCAAAACAAATGTATTATTTTTATTAGAATTTGAAAATAATAAATAAACTCTCTCGAATTCTTATTTATTCTTCCTTCTTTTAATATTATTAGAAAATTATTTTTGCTATGTATATTGATAGTCAAGAAGATAGTAATGTAAATGAGATTGAATTTGATTCATGATATTGGGCACTGCCTCTTAATAAACCAAGCTAAGTAGCATCCACATGAATTTTAATTTTGTAGTTTTTGTTTAGATACTTTGCCTTAGGACATGTATTTTCTATCCCCAAATTTTCCACTTAATGAGTATCACTTACCCGCATTAATTCCATTATTCAGCCATTTTTTATTATTTTTTATTTTCCCCCAATTTGTCCTAGGTAATTCTGACTTACCCCCATGAACTTCACCCATGAACTTCATTCATCAATATTTATAATTATTATTTATTCATTTTCCTTGGTAATTACTAACATTTCGTATAGGCAGGATAGATGTGGGGATGCTTTAATTTGTTTGGAATGATGCAGTATGGGGGGTCTTGCCTCTCCATATATGTTTGGTATACTATGACCTATTCTGATACTCTATTTCAAAATTTATACTCTCTTCTAAAAAAAAAACTTAACAAGATATATTCTCTCCCGGTCCATGAATTTGATAACACATTGTTGATAAATATATTATATTAAATTATGTATTGATTATTTGTTCTTTGTGTTTTCTTTCATTGCTTTCATGACAAATGACAATAATAAAGGGAGTTATATATTAGTACTTTTTAGTAAATTAAATAAAAACAACCTAATTAAATCCAAAATATTTGATTTAGGTAAGTGTGTGGCATTTATATGTTATACTCTAATTCGTCAAATACAATTATTTAAAATTTCCACATTTATACAAATATATTAAGACTTGTGCTTGTCAACGTTTATGTGCCACGTTGAACTCTCCCTTTTGCACTAGAATTTTTAAGATACATCTACCATCTGATCTAATATTCTTTTATTGATTTTTATGTCCACAAAATCCCTTATATGTCTTCACAGTGGCGGTCATCCCATCCTCCAGCGGTCCAGCCATGAAGTTGAAATATTATTTTTATTATTGCACTTCACATATATCTACTGTCCCAAAAGTAAAAATGATGCCAAAATTCGGTCACGATTAGTTGTTTTGTATAGCAACGTACAAATACATGGTATTATAAATGAAACAAAGTAAACAATACAATTTTCATTAGAAGTGGCAAACGGGTCATATGGGTCGGGTCTACGAGGTCGGGTCATGTTCGGCCCACCTTTGTGTTTTTAAATGCGTTCAGATTGGGCCCTTTCGGGTATGTGACCAACTCGGGTCCATGAAATTTCAAGTCGACATGGTACATGTGTGCTTGAGTCGGGCCTAGAGCTGGCAATTATCCATACGTGAGTAGATTATCCACCCACCCACCCCAGATAAATGGTGAAAACCCGCAATGAGGTGGGTGACGGACAGGCGGCGGCTGGAGTGGGTGGTGGGGGCGGGTCAGAGATGGGTGAGATTTTTTTGACCCATCACCCGCTCCATCCATCCACCCATGTCATATATATAATATATTAATAGATATATATATATATATATATGGATTTTTTAACTGGAATAATACAAACTTTTGCCCGTTCTCTCGCAATAATACAAACTTTTGATTATTTTTTAATAATACAAACTTTTTACCAAAATTCCTCCAGTAGGCCATGACCGGTTAGTCACTTGTTGTTGCAGGTGAACTGGTGACGTGGCTTTTTTTTTGGTTATTTCCCCTTCTTCTTCTTTGTTTGCTCTGGTTCTTTTTCCTCCATTTTTTTTTTCCTTTCATTCTTCTCTCTCTTTTCCGCCATTAAAGCTTCTCTCTTTTCTTGTGCAATCGGTCAACCAACACCTCCTCTCCTCTTCCTCTTCCTTTCCTCCACAACCACCAATACCATAAACTAACACCGAATTTCAAAACCTCCACAACCCAGATCTATTCGAGTTTAGTGCTCGCGGTGGTGATTGTTTCGAATTTGGTGGTGGTGCTCTAGTAGTTTCGATTTCGCTAAAGTCAGTTTCTATGTACTTATTTTCCCCCTTTTTTCTCCGGCGATCACCTTAGATCTCACCGATTTCTCTTTATGTTTTCATCATCTTTAGTTAAGATCGAATGACTATTTTACCCTTCATATGAATTTTTTCGTTGATTAATTTTTCCGATTTTTAATCGTGCAATTTTTTTTTTGTTTTATTTGTGGATTACTTGTTGTTAACTGATTTACGTATTTTAGTTGCTTAGGTTTCCGATTTTTGGAATTTTTGCATGTTCTTCTACAAATCTGTTGATTTTTGGAAGTTATAGTGAATTTTTGTCTCTTTGATTGATTGTTGCATTGAACAAATGTGTAGAATTTTTTTTTGATTGAAGTTTGCTTTGTTAATATTAATTTTTCATCTTGCATCAAATTTTGATTGATAGTTGATTGAAACATATGATATGAGATGGCGATTATACATCGCAATTTTTGTTTTGGTTATTTTGATGGTGGTGTGGTGATTTTTGCCGAGCTATGGCGGTGTGGAAGGAGGAGGTTTTGTGGGCTGGGAGGGTGGTTTCGTGGTGGGACGGGGGGTGGGTGCGTGGGGGAAGGGGAGGGTGGTTCCGTGGGGAGGGGTGGTGGTGAGGGGTGGGGTTGGGGTAGGGGAGGGGTTTCGGTTGGTTGGGGGAGGGGAGGAGAGAGAGAAAGGAATTTTGTTTTGTTAAAAATTTGTTGTACTTGTTTCAAAGGTCACGAGTCAACTTCTCTTACGTAGGAATTTTGGTGTGAAGTTTGTATTATTTAAAAAAAGTCAAAAGTTTGTATTATTGCGAGAGAACGGGTAAAAGTTTGTATTATTCTAGTTAAAAAATCCTATATATATATATATATATATATATATATATATATATATATATATATATATATATATATATATATATATATATATATATTAATAGATATATATATATATTAATAGATAATTTTGGCATGTATTAAGAATTGACAATTGATATTTAATCGCTTTGCTGTTAATCAAAAGCTAAATTTTAATTAATTTTTTTTTTTTAAATTGTTAAGTATACAAACTATTTTTCTAGTATTATCTATTTTACACCCGCCCCATCAGCGGTTGATGGATGGGGCGGGTATGGATGGAACTTTTGGCGGGTGATGGATGGTGTGGACTGTGGATGGGGATTTGGTTCGCGAGTGATGGGGCGGGTTGAGATCCACCCGACCCATCTCCGATCCATTGCCATCCCTAGTCGTGCCAACATCAGGTCGGTTCCCATTGGTTTGGGCTGTTTTGAGTCGGGTCAATTCGGGTAAGGTCGGCTTTCTAAACTAGCAAATAAATAAAACACATAAAATAATGCTTGTGAAATATTTTTAGGTCGGGTTTAGTCATTATTGTTGGGTCACTTCGATCGGGTAGATTCCGGTCGAGTATCTTCGGGTTCGAGTCATATTCTGGTGCATTTGTTGTCCGGTCGAGTTATTTAAGGTTTTTGGTTCTAATTCGAGTGGTCACTTTCAGGTGAACCTAGTCTCTAATCGGGTATTTCGGTTCGGATCACGGGTACGCGTCTATTTTGTCGGCTATAATTTTCATAAACTATAGAAACAAAAGTTGAACCATACAAAAAAATATAACAGTACTCAGGGCAACGTCTGGGCCACACACTAGTTAATTATATTAACTAAGTGTAGTTTTCTGCGAGCATATATATATATATATATATATATATATATATATATATATATATATATATATATATATATATATATATATATATATATTAAAAGACGTTCCTAAACAATGAACGATGCACGTGGCGTTTTCCCTTTAGAGTGTTTAACTCCTTGTATTCCATGTATAATAAAAAAAATGCGTCGTTTAAGATTCAACTCTGTAATAACAATCATATGTACTAAAGTCTTAATCACTAGACCAAGTACTACTTGGTTAATTGCTTAGTCCAATACCAAAAATGTAATGGTAAGTTTGTGCCATAATTTAAATGAAGTGACAACTTGGAAGCACATCGATCAGAGGATAATAGGATATTTAGGTGGAGTTCGTCTGTTCGTGAGAGATGTGCATGGATTGTACTATAATTTTTACTCAAGTGGGAAATATTTTGCGTGTTGTTTGTGCATCGATAATTGTTTTCTGGTTTCCCAAATTTACCCCTGTGCTTAAGTACACTGTATTTTTTGAATTTGATTCATGCTCTCACTAGCTGGACCACATGACAATTCCTGATTCCTACAATTTTTTAATTGACCATTATTTGACCCTCACATGGCTGCCGTAACTCACCACTAAAGCTTATAGTATATTACCTCCACTTTTTTTTACTTGCTACATTTTCCTTAAATGATTACTTTTTTGTTACTTGCTACATTATTTCAACTTTCCTTATTAAGAGACTTGACCTACCAAAAAGTAATACTATTATATTTATTTCTCTCTTTTTCCACAAAAAAGTATACTTATATATTTCCTCTTCTTTTTAAGTCTTTTAAGAACACTGACTTTGCACTATTCACACACTTCACTTGGACCATATTTTTTGCTAATATATAAAAGCAAAAATGATCATATAAAATGTTATTGGATTGTTCCAATGAATATTTTAATAATATCAAATTTTTATAAGCTTTTACAAATACATAATTAGAGATATTAATGGTAGAAGTTGTGCGTATGCCAATGTGAAAGTGTTTGTTACACTTATTTAGAAAGAGGTTAGTATTTGTTTATACTTTTTCCGCCCAAAAGATCTTCTTTTCACCTTTTCCAACCTCATTTAATCTTCAAATGGGTCAAAAGTGACACCAAAAAAGATTGAAAGGGGCATTTCCCAAAAACTAAGTGAAAATAACAATGTAGTAAATAAAAAAAAATAAAGGAGTAATTTTATATCTAAATTTTCATGAAAAAATATACTCCCAAAATATCAGAAAGGGTGTGGATGAACTTTTTAACAAAAGCGTATTCATAAAAGCCGAAAGTCCGTGTGAAAAAGAAAATTGAATTTTTCAGAAAATGATTCCAAAAAGATTTGGAAGAAGATTTGTCTACTTCGTCTCCATGCTCTCACTATCCACATAAATTTGTTTTTGTTGCTTTCCTCTCGCCAATGATTATCTTTTTCTTACCCTCCTTGCATTTACCCACTCCGATCTTTATTAGTTTACCCGTATTCCTTTTGGATGCTCCCTTATTAGTTTACCCATTTCTTTGGTTTCTATAATTGGAATGAGGCCACTAACTTTCCATCAGCATACACATTTAACTTTAATATAAATTAATCTTTTCTCTTTCTTTCTATGTCCCACAACATCATTTCTCCTAAAATTCTGTGCAAAAGAAACGAGTAAACTAATAAAGACCGGAGGGAGTATTTCGTTGTTTTCATATGAAATGTTTAATGTTATGATTTTATGTTTTAATTTCAATGATGTAGTTATTTTATTAATTTCATGTCATATATTGAATGAAGTTATTATAGTTTATGTTCAGTTTCATGGTATCATTGAGTTTGAAATACATTATTTGAATTGACATCTCAATATTGTTTTTACATTATTGTTCTCATCCACAACTCTACCTTTGTTCTTGCTATTTGAATTTACATCTCCGTCATACTTTTTACATTTTTAATATGCCCTTTTACATTAGTGTTTTGTTTTTGACATTATTCTTCGGTCTTTTACATTATTGGGTTGAATTATGAGCCGACTACTACAATAATTCACATACGTGACTCACACTATATAACAATAGCGCATAATTGTTCACCATTTGAATACACCAAAACTAAGCACAAAGGCAAATTTATACAATGAACTCCTATAAGATAAACTTCGGTTGTTCAAGTTTCTCTAGTTTTTGATGAGGAAATAAGATCATTCGGCGACATTTTATCAAGAAACAAATCATGATTTCTTAAGTAACATCGTTCAACCAATATTTCTATTCTAATAACGTCAACAATTACACCAAGGGGTAGAGATGCACAAGAGAGAAGTGATATACGTCACCCTAATCGAGTCGGGAGGAAGGTCATAACTATTGTTCAACGATTACTTTTGCTTGAACATCCCGTCTATCCTGCTCGTTTATTTCGTCAAAGATTTTGAATGGAACGACATGTCTTTCTTCAGATAATGGAAGGTGTGATTGCAAATGATGAATG
Organism: Beta corolliflora; assembly: GCA_947648045.1. Lineage (NCBI taxonomy): Eukaryota > Viridiplantae > Streptophyta > Magnoliopsida > Caryophyllales > Amaranthaceae > Beta > Beta corolliflora. Next base: position 5,017 of record CANSZD010003287.1, on the reverse strand, counting down.
GTTCTTACAAAAAAGGAATATTGTTGGACTATGGGGTTTATTACCATTACTGAAGTGCACAACTGCCCTTTGAATGTTTGCATTGGGGTATAGCGGCGGACGCGGGGCTGATGGGTACGTATGAATTAGTGAAAGCATATCACTATTAGCACTCATGAAATTCACGAAATGTGTTAGGAGCGAGTAATTGAGACGACCGAAATCTAGATGATTCGGAGAGGCTTCTTTGGAAATGGGGAAGAACGTGGGTTTTGGGTATAATCACGACATAGATTGTAGTGCATTGGGAGTGGGAAAATTTTTCCGGCAACATTGAAAACACAATATCAAGGAAGATCCGGTGTTGATACTTTGGTTCTTGAAGCTATTACCGATCGTGACTTATGGGATTTGGCATTAATTCTTCTCGGGGGATACTAGGTTCATGCAATGACCTAAATATATATATATATATATATATATATATATATATGTATATATATATATATGTATATATATATATATATGTATATATATATATATATGTGGATTTTTAAGCGGGAATAATACAAACTTTTCGCCCAAAGTTCCTCGCAATAATACAAACTTTTGATTATTTTTAATAATACAAACTTTTTACCAAAATTACATCCGGTAGGCCATGACCTAGTTAGTCACTTGTTGTTGCGGGTAAACCGGTGGCGTGGCTTTTTTGTTATTATTTCCCCTTTCTTCTTTTGTTTAGCTCAGGTTTTTTTCCTCCATTTTTTTTTCCTTTCATTCTTCTCTCTCTTTTCCGCCATTAAAGCTTCTCTCTTTTCTTGTGCAATCGGTCAACCAACACCTCCCTCTCCTCTTCCTCTTCCTTTCCTCCACAACCACCAATACCATAAACTAACACCGAATTTCAAAACCTCCACAACCCGATCTATTCGAGTTTAGTGCTCGCGGTGGTGATTGTTTCGAGTTGGTGGTGTGGTGCTCTAGTAGTTTCGATTTCGCTAAAGTCGGTTTCTATGTACTTATTTTCCCCCTTTTTTTCTCAGACGATCACCTTAGATCTCACCGATTTCTCTTCCTGTTTTCATCATCTTTAGTTAAGATCGAATGACTATTTTACCCTTCATATGAATTTTTTTCGTTGATTAATTTTTCCGATTTTTTTAATCGTGCAAATTTTTGTTGTTTTATTTGTGGATTACTTGTTGTTAACCGATTTGCGTATTTTAGTTGCTTAGGTTTCCGATTTTAGGAATTTTATGTGCATGTTCTTCTACGTAATACTGTTGATTTTGGAAGTTATAGGGAGAAAAAGATGTGGTTGAAGATTAACATATGCATACGTAATACCTCCTATGATTAGCTTTAAAGGGATTTAGACAGGCTACTCATTCCAAGAAGATGCGTCTTTCTTTTTTTTAGCTCATTTTCTTAGTTACTCACGATTAAACGTGCTGGGCTGTGAGTAATCCGGGGATGGGTGACCTCCTAGGAAGTTTCTCGGGGTAATGCATGAGTGAGGATAAAATGCGCGGAAGAACACGGTGTTGGTTATTGAGGGCCAGTTGTTGGCCCTGGATACGCACGTGGTGACAATATACTCGACCGTATGGGTCGGGAGTATTACAAATGGTATCGAGCAACCTACTTGACCGTGCGCTAATCGTGTGGATAATTAATCCAAGGTTAGCCGCCTAGTAGGGGAGGATGCAGGGGGCTATATCATCGGCTACGTGTCGAATATGTGATTAGTTTTCAGTGCGGGGCGACCCACGGGCCGTATGCGAATATGTGGAGTCCTCGGGCGCAACGAGGGCATTGTTGTTCCCAAGTGGGGGTGTATGTACTACCCGTCATGATTGCTTTAAATGGATTTAGACGGGCTACTCATTTCAACAAGATGCATCTATCTTTTAGAGAACTCATTTCCTTAGTTATCTACGCTAAGCGTGCTTGGGCGGGAGTAATCCATGGATGGGTGACCTCCGGGGGAAGTTTCTCGGGGTGCGCGCGAGTGAGGACAAATGCGCCAGGAAGAACTTGTGTTGGTTATTGAGGACGATCGTTGGCCTTGGATGCGCATTAGTGACATTATACTGACTTCGGATGGGTCGGGTGTTACAACATCAATCCCTAAAACATGATTAGGTTGCCTATATGGTGGAAATTTGGTTGTAACGCTAATTGAAGTCCCTATTTATGTATTTTGTTCTTAATCTCATTTACAATTGTCTCACAACCGTAGCCTTAATTTAATTTATGCAATTTTGGTCTTTTCAACGCCCATGTTCCTTAATATAATAATAAGTTTTATGCTTCCCAACGTGCCTTAGTTTAATTATTAAAATCGCTAATTATGTATTTAATTTAATCTAATTTTTTATTAATAATTATTATTAATTATTAATGAATATATAATATTATTAAGAAATAAAAAATAAATATATTCTATAATGGTAATTGGGTGATGAGAGAGAAAAAATAGTTGACCGGCGTCAAAAAGTAAGAGAGATAAGGGGTTGATCTTTTTTTTGTTGTTCATTGTTAAGGAGAATTGTTGGGAAAAAATTATAGGATGATATTCCTTAGAGAGAGAAAGTTAGAGAGAGTGGGATGATCTAATATTTCAATCACTATAAATGGTGCTCTAAGGTTGAATACTATAGAGCTATAAAAATTGTAAGGATATATTGAGGTTGAGTATTAATTAATATACTATTATAGAGCTAAAATTCGAAAAATAAATTTACACTCATAAATAAGTTTAAAAAAATAGTTACGTGTGATCTTATTAGATTTGGTAAAACATAAGTTTGTATCATATTTATTTGAACTTGTATATTCAAAATTTCATATTCTTAATTGATGTGTAGTATATAAAAGTATTAATATTCAAATACGTGTTTTGAAATATGTCAAAAACAAATGTGAACATCAAGAGAAACAAATGGAGTATGTTATTCTCGAGTTATGACTCAACTTGTAAATAGTACAAACTTTAAAAAACATGTTTGTCGGAATGGTTTGAACATATCTATACAAATATATTAAAAACGTTCTTGAGCAATTCTCGGGCCACGCGGCCTTTGTCCCTTTGGTTGTTTGTTCTATGTCATCAACATACATTTACAAATTAGAAGCATGCTCAGTATAAGATTCAATACATGACGCCATGTTAATAAAGTAAAGTTCCCTAAACTTCTAACCAATGAACTATGCGGCATGAGGATGCTACTCTTTAAAATGAAAATATTAATAACCCGGACATGGCTCGAGCCTAATAACTAGTTTATATATATATATACATTAATTGGAAAGGTCGAGCATGGTTCGGGTATTACCTTGTATATTATACTAAAGTGAAAATCAATAAAGTTGGTTTTCCTCCCACAATGCCCTCCTAATCGAGTTTGGTTTTCCGCGTTAATTTCCTCTTAAATGCATAGATTTTAATAAAGGAATGAATTGAAAATATAAGTGGGGGCCATATGGGACTTCGACTAATATTTATTCCATTTTCTAATTAGATGCATCATATTAACTTAAACAACTATTTAGATATAAGTTTGACCATATTTAATTAGTAATATATAAAAATACATAAGGTATTGGGTATCGATAAAAAACATTGAATATTTTGATTTGAAAAATTGATTAGGCGATATGAAACTTTGATTATCTAATATATAAAAATTGATAATCCGATATAAATAATTGGAAATCATGAAATAAACAATCGAATATTTGATGTTAACAAGGGAATATCCGATAGAAACAATTTAATACCCGAAAAAATGAATATATAAGATTTGTACAATCGAATACCCGATATAAATCATTGATTATGTGATTTAAACAAATCATTATCGACAATTCGATGGCTTGGAGAGTGGAATGACTACGCGGTAAAGTCAGAAGTGCTTGAGCAACAAGTTCTTTTGAATTAGTGAAAACCATAATTTGAAGTTTTTCCATCTCAACATTCTCCGTTACCACTTATTTGGTTTATACAAAACGACCTCATCTTCCCTCATTTCCTCTTATAATCAACATGCCTACTAAACAAAAGTTTGGTGTGCGTCGAACTTGTTTGTAAACAAGAAGGAGGAGGTGGCGTCGGTCGGTGTCACCGGCCATTAATTGTGGAAGGTGTCGACATTCTCCATGTGGTGGAACATGTGGCGGGGGCTCCCTCGGCGGGAGGGCCGCACGAGTTGAGACGTTGTCGACGAACTCTCGGAGGAGATTTGAAGGCATCAGGAGCTTAGCTCATTTGGTGGCTATTAGTTGACTTATGAACTACAAGAGAAAGTGAAGAACGAGACATGTAGAGCGAAGGGATAGATTTCGAGTTAGAGAGAATCATAATCAAGAGAGAGGAAATGAGATTGTTGTACTAATTTGTTTGATGCTTGAAATGATTACAATTACAAGTATGTATGGAAGGATATGACCGAACTTAGAACAAAGAAACTAACAACCTTAACTAACTATTCTAACAAACTTCTTAACCTTCTAAACCTCCCGCAACATACTTCCCTCCTTCTAAAAGACTTGCCCTCAAGTCTTGCTATGGAATTGAAAGCAAGATATACAATGTAACACCCGACCCATCGTCGGAAAGTCGAATGTCTAAGCTCACCATGCGCATCCGGGGCCAACAACTATCCTCAATAACCAACACAAGCTCTTCCGTACAGATTGGTCCTCAATTACGCGCACTCCGAGAAACTTCCCAAGCAGGCCACCCATCCCTCAGACTACTCTTACCAAGACGCTTAACTACGGGAAAGAATCACTAGCGAAAACCTTATCCGTCACTTAAGAACAGATTCAATTTTTACAAAACCGCATCCGAAAAATCATTGAAAACGAGAGGAGCTGGATGAAAACTGCATCCTCGCCTTTAGCCAGCCTACGATTTTAAACCGTCCTGTTCTAAAATCCGATCCTGCTCACAAGACCAAATCGCATTTTTCGTTATTTTTCCCAAGCAAAAACCCGCATTTTCATTACAACACGCAAGGCCCAGTTTCAT